>AP025045.1:36452966-36825647 GCA_036186865.1 Eustoma russellianum
AGAAGATAGTGTAAGAATGGGTTTTGTATAAAAGAAAATAGAGTGTTAAAAAGGATGGGGAATAACGTGGGTGAGGGGGATGGAAGAAAGAGAATGAATAAAGTGGAATAAAAAGTAGAGGGTGATGGTGATAGGTGAGGTGTGTAAGAGAAGTGTGTAAGAAAAAGGAAGTGGATAGTGACTTGGGAGGGTAGTGGGGCGGCCCTAGGGGTTTGGGGGAGAGAAAAAGTTTGTCTTTTGTGCTATGTAGTATAGAGTAGAAGAAAATGTGATAAAAGTGTGTATTGGAATTATCGTATCGGGTATTTTTATTTGGTTTAATTTATATTTAATGACTTAGGTTGTTACCGACTAATTTATTTGAATGCCTTGTATGTCCGATACAGTCATTGTCTAGTCTCATCCAGTCTCGTTATATCCGTTAACTTATCTTAAGGTTATTTTTATGTGTGTTTCTAACCCCAATATTTAATGTCGATGTCTTTATTAATTCTAAATAGAAATTTAAAATTCCACTGCAATTTCATCAACATCACATTTGCGTTCTATTTTCATCATTTCCACTAGCCCGGGATCTCGGGTCGTAACACCTGAAAATAGTTCAAACATAACAAATATTTGCCATTTGATGTAAGCTTTAAAGCTTCATGGCTCGTTAGTACGACAACATTATATATGAACTATATAAGGCAGGTTTCATGCAAAAACGTGTCAAGTCATAAAATGTGTCATACATTTCTTTGGTACACGTTATTTAAATCATGTATTTTGTAATCACTCAAACCCCTTTTTATCTACACATACAAGAAGAAATATTGGGAATTTTGGTGTTACATGTTGATATAATCTTATCAATTATTATTTATTGATTTTTTCTTCAAAAATCTGAGTTGATATGCATATATATATGTGTTGAAAAACGTGATTTTACAGTTGGAGATGATGTGTTATTCATTTTATGGCTTGGTGACAAGTGGGCCAATCAAAAAGAAGCTAGTTGGCAAAATTTGCCAGCTTGGAAAATTTGAAAAGTTTGAATTGGTAGCCAACGGCTACTAGGATATTTTCAGCAGATATTTTGAGTCAATTTCAGCCTTCACATGCCCTATTCTTTTGCAAGGAGTTGAGGGTATCTTGGTGGCATTATCCCTTAGAATTATCCTCATTTTTCAAGAAAATTCCAAATCATTTTTTATGGTAAAAATCGGCCATGCTGAAAGTTTAAGATGGACCAATCATTCTTCTCTATATTACCAAGTGTGCAAGATGATTATGCGGCCAACCAATGATGTGAAGACAACTAGGACTTGATGATGAAGATGGTGACACATTGGAGCTCTTATCTTCAAGAGTCATTTCACACTATAAATAGGAGGCAAAGATGAAGAAGAACACACACTTGAAAAGAAAAAGTTGATTTGTCTTGCTATCTTCTTCTACTCTCCATTCTTGTTTCCTTCTTTGTAGCCAAGGTGTTCTTGTGATATTTGTTGTAGAGCTATAAGCCTCTTGTGTTTTATTTGTAAGATTGGTTATCCAAATCTCTAAGACTATACCAATAGGTGGTAGAGGTGTTGCAACCAAGAGTTGCATAGAGGTGTTCATCCAAGTCTTGAATAGGGTTGGTGTTTAACCCAAGGATCAAGCTTGGCTCTTGTTGTAATTTGATTCATACGATAGTGAAATCCAAGGAAAGGTGTTCCTTGGGACTGGGGTAGGTCACATTGACCGAACCAGGATAAATTCCCAGTGTTCTTGTCTTGTTTCTACTTTCTATTTTCTGCCTGTTTTCACTGCAGTTTTCACACAACTTCCCACGTTTTGAAAAGAAAAAAGCTAAACACTTTCAAAATTTATAATTTTTGGTGGAGTTATACTTCAGGCTGTTAGCTTTCATTTGCAACAAGAATCACTTGATTTGAGCAAGGGAAAGTTAGTCTTTCAATCGTTTCAAGATAACTGCTCCAATCTGTGTGCAATCTGACCAGTTTTGAGAAAACTTGAATTCTGTTTTAACCAAGAATTGTTTAAGGTCAGGACCTTTTGGAATCATACACTAGACATCCTAAGGAGTGTTTTGACATAAATTTCAACCTTTTTGGTTGAGTATTCAAAGAGAAACACATTTTTCAATTTCAGCAACATTTTGTCTAATTCTGTCCAGATTGACCATCTGAATCTTTTTTATTTGTTTGAAGGGCCAACGATCTTATTTTTGTCTAATTTTTGGACAGAGTCTTGTAAACACATTGAAGTTAAGTTCTGGACATTTTCATAATTTTTGGAGTTTTGTACAAGAAGTTTTGAATTTTTCAAAAACGAGCTCTGAATCTGAGGTAGTCTCAGATTCTATTTTCAAAGAAGATTTTTATCGAGGGTAGTAGTGTAATTTCTGCTAACCACTATTCACCCTCTTCTCTAGTGGTGTTTATTGCAGGTGCACGAGCCAACAAATCGAATTAATCAAATAATCTTTTGAATAATAATTTAAAAATAGAATATTTATTTATCTACTTAGTTTTTTTAGAAAAATTATAAATCTGGGTCCTTACTCGAGTTTTAATCTAATATGAGCCTCAATAGAACTATTAATGAATACAAATATCTTACTTCTAGTATCCAGTCAAAGTCGAGCATGATCCACGTTTGCAGCTGATCAAGCTGAACTCAAACCCAATGAGATTTGATCATATTCGGCTCATTTGTACTTCAAAAGTGAATCCTACTGCAAAGCAGTCATTGTTACAATATTTTAAGTTGCTTGTCGCAGAGTCATATTTAATTTTTCCTTATATATTTTTGATATTATTCGATAATATTTCGATATTATTTTATAACATTCTAAGACTTCAGTATAATGGCAAAGTTATCATGTTGTAGCATTTGACTACTTTAATCAAATGAATTTTTTCTTCATAAATATCGTTTAACAGAGTTTAACATTGATAACCCATATGATTTGAACGTATCAGAATTTCATACCAGAACTTGTGTATCTGGCCATTAAGTGTCACAAGAAAAATATGCTTAATAAATTATTTATGCCTTTCTAGTTACCATACCAGCTAGAAATATAGCATCATATAATTAGAAAAATATATATAAAATTATAAAGGGTTGAAGGTCTCAAGGTATTCGAGTTGACATTTTTCCGTTCACATCTCGAGGCCCTCTATTTGCGGATCACACGAAGAGAGATAGAAATTGAAGCAAAATATGAGGTCTCCAATCACGTGTTGTCACGTGTACAAAATGGACAGATGTTCAAAATTTTTTTGTTTTAAAAAAATAGTTGCTTGTATACGTGGCAGCGCGTGATTGAAAGCTTTATATTTTGTCTCACTTCTATCTCTCCTACTCTGATACGCTCTATTTGTGGGATCTCGTGGAGAGTTAGTTTTTGGATCGTGTCAGAACAGTTTTTATTTATTTATAATTGTTACTTTATGCATAATATTCTAATGAAATCATTTCCGTCAAAGTTGGCGAAGCAATGAATAAGCCGCTTAAAGCGTGGCCTTCTCAATATAAAACTTTTAATTGGTTGAACTTTGAACACTTTTTCTCGTGGATCATGAACCTTTTGGATAATCTCATAATATATTGCCATTATTATAAATATAATTGATGCAATATAGAAAATATTGAAAACAAAAGAGGATAAGAAGTAGAGAATAAAAATATATTATTTTCTTATTCAAAGTGTGTAAAACATGTCCAACATAGTGTTCTATTTATAGGACTTTGGAGATGAGTGTACATTGAATTGGTTACACCCTTTGTTGTTCTCTAGGATACTTTTGGATTGGTGTAACCTTTGTAGTTCTCAAGAACACCTTTGGACATCCATAATATAATATTCATAACTCCCGTCAGATGTCCAAATTTTATATAATATGCTTCGTTAATACCTTGTCAAGAAAATTCAGTGAGATAAAAACTTAGACGAAAGAAAAAGAGTACAAAAATTTTAAAAATTGGTTCGCGTGATGCACTGTCTCGTTAACCCTTGCAAAGAAAAATCTAGTGGGATAAAAACTTGGACGAAGAAAAAAGAGTACAATATGTATGTAGCAATCACGTTCCCCCTAATGCCGGCATGAAGTCTTTAAGTCGACAGTTTCCAATGTTGTAGGCCATCTTACCAAACGTAGTTGTTGGTAGTGCATTGGTGAACAAATCAGCAAAATTATTGCTTTATTGTATCTGCTGGATATCAATGTTACCATTTTTCTCTAGATCATGAGTGTAAAAAATTTTTGGTAATGTTTCGTTCTATCGCCTTTGATGTAGCCATTCTTTATTAGAGCAATGCATGCAACATTATCCTCAAATAATATTGTCAAAGTCTTCCTTAGTGAAAATAATCCACATGGCTCTTGGATATGCTGAATCATTGACCTCAACCATATGCATTCACGACTTGCTTCATGTAATGCCAAAATCTTGGAATGGTTGGAAGATGTGGTTGTTAATGTCTGCTTCGCTGATCTCTATGATATGACTGCACCTCCATAAGTAAAGACATGTCCACTTTGTGATCTTCCCTTATGAGAGGCAGATAGATATCAAACATTAGCATAACCTACTAATTGTGACTCAGAATTCTTTGAGTAGCATAAACCCATACCTAATGTTCTACGTAAAATGTGCTTTACACCATTCCAATGTCTTTGTGTTGGTGTCGAGCTATACCTTACTAGTAAATTCACTGAGAATGCTATATCTGGCCAAGAGCAATTTGCAAAATACATTAACGTACCAACAACACTAAGATATGGTACTTCTGTACCTGATAATTCTTCGTTATCTTCTGGTGGTCGAAATGGATCTTTCTTTACATCTTTGAAAACTCAAACAGTTGACACTAGACACATTGAGTTATCCTACAACCCAAGTGCTTGAAAGACATTATGGTACATAGCGCTTGTTGCACTGTATGTATCAACATATGCTCGTGCACTTTCATGGTGTTATCTGGGACAAAATTGATAAGAATATCAATTATCAATCCTTCTTTGCCCTAACTCAGGGGAATCAGATCATCATGCCCATATGTTAACTCATGCGCCAGCTTGGTCTTTTATTGAGATGATTTGTCTGAATTGTCTACACTCCCAGGCTCTGGCCTCGACCACGAAAAACAAGGTCTATCTGCAAATCATGTAAGTAACAACATTAACCTGATGTTGACTTACAACATCAGGATCGTCTTCTTCGTCATCATACCGATGTCATTGTTCTTACTCACATCTCTCTTCGAGGAGATCGGTGGAAGTTTAGCCAATCGTGCAATTGTGACTTAGGATCATAGAATTTTCGGAGGTGACCCTTCTCAATAAGGCATTTGACTACACTACTAATTTAGCGCTCCGCTCCCGAGCCCTAGCATCGGTAGCAGTGCACCCGTCCTATCTCACTAAGGAGAATACAAAGCGTCACATCAACCTGTTACACATCAGTGCTGACATAGAATTTTTTTTTCTTTTTTTGCAGAAACGGTTAAACACAAAACTAATTTGGATTTAATGAACCTCAAATAAATAAAGACGTCATTATTAGACTGACCAGGCCCTACAAGTCAAAGTCAAATGTCTGAATCAAAAGTCTAAAAGAAATGTCCCAACGTACAAATGAAAAATATAAATCACTCCACATAAAACATGATAGCATGGCATATACAGAAAGGTAAATCACTCCACATAAAAATGCGCAAGTACGTGATGCATGCTCAATCAACGTGTCACACGCAACTAGAATCATGTCATGCAATATGCCCCTATACCTATATGCAATGCATGCTCCCGGGTCCTAAATCCAGCGTCGTGGTCTCTAGCCACCACTTGCCGTTTGGACACCCACGCCCTATAGACGCAGTATGTCTCATGACCCCGGTGCCCTATAGACACGGTAAGTCATCCCGATACCCACGCCCTATAGACGCAGTATACCTCATGCAATGCACGTGCCATGAATGCAATGTACCACACAGCCGCCCCCATTACTTCCCTCTGTACCACGTCCGTCTCCCATTACTTAGTCTACTTATTTTATTATTTTATTTTATTTTTACCCTTTTTTTAAATTGGGTTCATCCGAACTGGCCAAACCCTTCGTCCTTATTATTATTATTATTATTATTATTATTATTATTATTATTATTATTATTATTATTATTATTATTATTATTATTATTATTATTTAAATTGGGTTCAGCCGAAGAAGGCCAAACCCCTTTTTGTTATTATTTTATTTCCTTTTTTTACGTAATATGCTAAAAAACACAAGAAATTAATATATTAAAAAAAAGGTTTCGGCCTCCCCCTTTTTAATTAATCAATTGATTTATTTATTTTTTTTATTATTTTGGGTTTCGGCCGAACTGGCCCAGCCCTTCTTTTTCTTTTTTTATATATTCAAAAAAATTAAGCAACAATCGGCCCCCCTGGAAATCAAATTTATTATTATTTTATTTTTTTTCTTCACTACAGCACGCCAACCCCCTACCCTTTTTCTTAATTTATTTATTTTTATTATATTATTTTTATAGCCTGCCGAAAACCCAACCAACAATCATTATTACAACAAACAATTGATGGGCAGGTTTCCGCCCCCTAGTTACACCACCAATTTTGCAAATTAACACCCACACATATATTTCTATACATATAGGCTTCATATCATCACAAGGAGAATACATCAATGGGATCATATTCGAATCAAGAACAAAAGAACAAAAATAAACACTTTGTGATACATCAATAGGATCATGAATGAAACAAAGATAAAAGAACAACAATAAACATATAAAATACCATTTTGAACATGCAATCTTCATACCATTTTGAGGGAATAAATAGTATGCACCTACCTCAATCCCAGCAAGACTTTTATATACGAGAGATGATGGTGATGATGTGGTTGTGATTTCCACTCCTCTTGAAGCCTTGGATCAAAAGTTTTTTTTTCTACTGGCTGCAAGTTTTGATGGGGGAAGGGGAAGAGGGCTGTCATTGTTTTTTTGAGAGAGGGGGAGGAGATTAGGGTTTGATATATATTAATAAGAGATTGGGGAATAAGGGTGAGATGATAAGTGAGGGAAATTTGGGATAGAATTTGGTTAATTAATTTTTTCCCCTCACCTAATTCCACGGCAACCCCCTTTTTTATATTTATCATTAAATTTTTCTTTTTATTTCTCTTTTTTTTATATACGGGCATAACAACTAACTTTCTGTAATTTTCAGTATCATGGTTAATATCACAATGGTATTACAGTACCGCTTGGCATTTCTTTTAGATCTTGGTCCTTCCAATGGTTGCGGATCGTCTCGCAATCTATCATTTTTCCATCATAACCAAGATTCTCACTGTAGAGGCCAATAGAGGTAGACCTTCCTTATCTTGCATCCTAGTTGATCAAAGGCATTACATTTGTTATTTCACTCATTACGAGCTTCTTTCTTGGAATCAGCTCGGCCAATCTTATAGTAAGCCTCCTCGGCCTCCCTTTTCAACTTGTTTGCCTCCTCGTCATACGCAAATTGATGGGTTTTTTTAGACTTTTCCTTAGAGATTTAAGACTCTCTTTGGCTTGTGGCTCATTCACAGATGTTGCAATCAACACCCCATCATTTTGGTCTCCGATTCAAGAGACCCATCTATAAAGCATTGTAAATATTGGAGGACAGATTCTTTATATACTTGTCTCAAGGACATCAAATGTGAACAATTTTTTTATCAAGGTTTTGATGATACAAACTGTGCCTTAAACCTTAGGCAAGCTGCATAAATGATTAGATCGACTAAGATGGTAACTATTGAAACCGTTTAATCGCCTTTCCTCTAATATTGATGGGAAAAGTTTTGCACCTCACAGGATCCGATAAATTCTTCAGATCCATAGCTGTTTGAAACTGGAAGATGTAGGACCTGTATAGCATCACTAGAAGGAGGTGGTTAAATAGTGGGTGTAAAAAATTTGGTTTTTAAGAGCTTTTGAATCAAAAATCTCACTTCTTAAAACAGTTTCTGTTTTTAGATCATGATTTGAAATATTTGAATGACCTAGTTACAAGCCTCCAAAAATTATGAAATTCGGTGAGAATATACTCTCAGATGTCTTGAGTATCACATAAAAATTTCAAATTAAAATTCCACTCCTAACTCCTTAATAATACGTTTTTGGTCAGATTGCGCAAATCTACTAGAAACTGTCATCCTATTTGAAAATTTTATTCCGATTGATTGGTGACTCCAAATGGTCTGAACTTTAATGAAAATACCCTCAAGCTATGTATTTTAATGGGTGGAAGCATTTTTTGAAAATTCTTTTGGAAAGTAAGTCAACCACGTTGATGTTCTGAACCTTTGCAAATATGAAAATTAGATTGCACTAGTCTCAGAACTATTCATGTTTGACTGAATTATAGTTATCCAAATGAGTTGAAACTTACGCCAAATGAAATCTAGGATATGTGGCTATGTTTCTTCAAAATTTTGTAATTTTGAAAATCGTTTACTATTTTTTCTGTCGCAACAAAATTGATGCAGAATGCTGGAAACTAAAAGTAAAGTGTTGTAAAGTAAGAACACCAAGAATTTTATACTGGTTTGGTTAAATCAACCTACTCCAATCTTCGAAGGCACCTAATTCGGTTATTACTAAACAAAATAAACACCTTACCACAAGGGTGACTGGAGTTAAACACTAACTCCACCCTTTTACAAACAATACAATCGAGCAAACGAATCACAGACACCACCATCGATTGAATGAAGATTTGATCTCACCTTGATCAACCTTTTATAACAATGAATGAGTGTGGATGGTGTATTCAAAGACTATAAAATATGTATAATATATGAACAATAGGCTTGAGAGAAGAAGAAGAAAGAAAAGTAGAAGAAGAGAGTAGCAGATCCTTTTGCATTTGAGAGAAAATGTGAGAGTTGCTTTAGCCTTGTTTGCACTACTTCTCTTCTTTTATGCATGCTTGGCAGCCCCGTTAGGGCTTCTTCTTTTCTTTAGAATTCTCTTTAATGTCTTTGAAAGATTGCTTTGTATAGAAATGGCACCATCTTGATTACTTGGCACACTATGATTGGAAGGATGACTTGACCTTTCTTACTCGTTACTTGAAGATTGGTCCAACTTGGGATCCTTTAATGAGCTGTGAAAATCTGAAGAAAAACTTACAAAACAAGTGCTCAAAATATTCAAAATATTATCATAATACCAACCTTCGATCCCTTAAATTTTGGGATGCAAATTAAGCACCATTAAGTCACCAAAATCGCCTACTATGACATGTGCTGAAAAGTTTTCAGCATGTGTTGTAGTTTTGAATTCCTTCCATATGTAGTGCCCTCCTTTATGTCATTAATCTTATGTGGCATATTCTCCACCAATTGAGATGCCAAACAAGCTCAACCTTAGCTCCAAAATCATGTAGTAGGCGTGTGTATGGAGCTGCACATTTGCTAAAATTTTACTTTAGTAAGCTTTGTAAAGTAATGCACAATATTTACACATATATGGTAAATAATAATCAGCCCTATTTTGAATTTTCTAGAACACTTTAACATGTATTGAATGTATAAAAAGTGTCTAGATACATGTTACATCTCATGCAAAAAAACACGTTTCATGTGTTATGTTCGTAGAAAACCGAATTTTCGACTTTCGTCGATTACACGATTTTTCTCCAATTAAATTCAAACTTCTTACACATGAAATATATATTTTGTCACACATAATATACATATAATAAAGTATATAATCAGCTCCCATAGCTTAAGCAAAAATGCTCATGTGTACTAATGAAGTTAATTTTGAATTCTCCACAAATTTGGCCTAAATTGTGGGTGATTTGTGTGTGACAACATGGAATGTTTTATTGGCTGATTTTAACATTTGAGCCATGAAATTTATGGCTATTTTTGATGTATACAGGCTGACCATCTTCATATGGCAAGTACGTGATGCGTCGGTGATGTTTCGGTAGTCACTCGATAAGACAATTTTCGATTTATGACCTTGTAACATGTCGTTATAATTTTGTCATCACCATGACTTATATCATATGATCTAACACCTGAATATAATCATAAATATGAGATGTATATAGTGGTGTGACATCGACGTACGTTTGTAATATATATAACGTGTTGGTAGTACGTTAGAATATATGTGTATTGTGCTGTTTTAATAAAAATATGGATATATGTATAATATATATATAGGCGTGTGATATAAGTAGAGAGGAGACTTTCCATTTCAAAATTTGTTGTCATGTAGCTTCCACCAAATATATCTCCATTTAATGAACTACTTAGTTTATTAACTTAAGCATTCCACTTAATGAACTAGTTTAGCTCAATAATTGCGGCACCTGAAAATAGTATAAAGACAACAAATGTTTGCCATATGACTTAAGCTTTAACGCTTCATGGCTTGTTAGTACGGAAACAATATATATAAGCATGTTTATCACATAAACGTGTCAAGTAATAATCTTGTCATGCATTTTGTAAACTCGTACCATTTAAATCATGCATTTGTAAATCATTCAAACACTTTTTTCCAACAATCTCCCCCTTTTGATGATTTAAAAAATAGCATTGGTTTATGATTTAAATGTGATTTATCTCCCTCCAATTATGCACAAATTCGAATTTTATATCATCTTATGCTCCCCCTTAAATCATGCATGCTTCTCCCCCCCTTAAATAATCCTAACGCTTCATGGCTTGTTAGTACGGCAACAATATATATAAGCATGTTTATCACATAAACGTGTCAAGTCATAATTTTGTCATGCATTTTATAAACTCGTACCATTTAAATCATGCATTTTTAAATCATTCAAACACTTTTTCTCAACAATATCCCCCTTTTGATGATTTACGAAATAACATTGGTTCATGATTTAAATGTGATTGCTCCCCCTCCAATTATGCACAAATTCGAATTTTGAATTTTATATCAGCTTGCGCTCCCTCTTAAATCATGCATGCTTCTATCCCCTTAAATCATGCTTCTCTTTCTCCCTTTATTTTGTAAATATCATCAGAAGTGCAAGTAAAAATGGAAAGAAATAGTAGTTTATAACATATAGAAATCATGCATTTCACGTGCGTTCTTAAGGGTTGTTTATTCAACCCTTTGCAAATGTACCTTTTGGTACCCAAACTTGGATGACCTTCCTAGGTCTTCCAAAAGGTGAGAAAATGATGAAGAAACAATATAATAGACATTAGGTGGGAATGCATTTGTCCTTTGGCTGAGAATCCCATCATGCACATGGTATGGTTTTCGTTTTTATATGCATTTCAGTTTCTATGAATAGTTTGTGATCTAGATGCATTAGTCTGATATGAATGTTGCGTATGCATCAATGGTTTCTTTTCATATCCATATGGTACATGATTATACTTTGTATGTGATGAAAAAGAAGGAGTACGATGAGATACAATGGGTTGTGCACTAGACATCTTCTTAGGCTGGGTAGTTGTCTTGAATGCATGCGGTTTCTTAGATAAAACAAAGTTGGTATACTTATTTTGTACTTTATTATCTTCCACATACCCTAATTCAGTTTTATCATTTTCATGCTTTTGGGAAGAAATGAGACGATCTAGCATACTTGTCTTTTCTAGATCTTCGTTTCTTGATCTCAAATCTGAGATCTCGGATTTCATTTCATTATTCTCCGTTGTCAAAGATGAAATTTCAAACTTTAATGAATTTATCATGCAAGATGACTCTTCTTTTGAATCGTTTAATTTAGATACAAGATTCGAGTTAGAAGATTCTAACAATTTTTTTGTCTTAAATTAGACGTTTCTTTTCTTTTGCAAGAGCCTTAGAAAACTTATGCAACTCAAGATATTGACAAAATAAATCATCATAAGAAGGCTCGGAATCTGAATCAGAGTCAGAAGATACCTCATTTGATGTCTTGGATGTAAAGCACACTTGTGTCATTTCTACTTCGATTCCTTCAGTCTTGGAATCGGATGAGTCACTCCATGTGGAGGCTTTGAAGGCTCTTCTATTTTGTTTAGATTCTGAGACAGGCCTAGTTTTTGTCTGATCTTTGTCATGGTTTTTGTTCATTGTTTTGTCCTTGTTCGGGCAGTCATAAGAGATATGTCCATGTTTTTCACAAGTATAACATTTAATATCCTCATTATATTTATTTCTATGATTCTTAGACGAAGTCAGCTTAGGTTTGTTTTAAACCAATTTTCTCATTATATTTCTTAATCTTTTAGCCAACGTGATGAGATGTTCATCATCGGAATCCGTGTCACTATCATCTACGCGATCATAAGAGGTAAAGACGTATTCATTTGATTTAAACACTATAACCTTATATTGTTTAGAAGTAAATTCAAAATTTCTTAGAGTGAGTTTGTTTTCATATACCTTCAATGATCCGATTAATTCCTTCATCTTTATTGATTTAGTTTCCTTACTTTCTTCAATTGTAGTGACTTTTGAATCCCATTCAGATGGGAGACTTCTTAGCACTTCTTGAACCTTTTTCTGTGTAGAAAAAGCTTTTCTAAGAGACTCAAGAGAATTGTAGATGTTAGTCAAGCGTAAGTCCATATCAACAATATATTCATTTTGGTAATAACTTGAAAGACTCAAGAGTAGACATAAGCATATTTATTGTAGACTCTTTAACTTGACTAGTCCCTTCATGTTTCATTTCAATAATTCTCCACATCTCTTGGGCACTAGAGTAATTAGTCACATAACTCGATTCACTTTTACTCAACCCGTTTAAAAGAAGTTGCCTGGCTCTAGCATTCATACTTAATTTCTTTTTGTCAACACTAGTATATTTTGGTTTTACGACCTCTAGTGTGACACCATCAACCGTGGATAACTTAGAAGGAATAAAAGGACCATCTTCTATAATGGACCATAAGTCCATATCAATAGCCATAAATAAAAGTTTCATTATATGTTTCCATTGTATGAAGGACTCATCATCAAAAAGAGAAGGCCTTACACTTGACATTCCTTCTGGCTCGGTTTTGTAACTAGTGGATGCCATCTCTCAAAGATCATTGGATCTTCTTGTAGTGAGTGCGCCTGCTCTCTGATACAACTTGTAGGACCTATATAGCACCACTAGAAAGGGGGGTTGAATAGTGGGTGCGAAAAATTTGGTTTTTAAAAACTTTTGAACCAAAAACCTCACTTCTGAAAACATTTGAATGACCTAGTTAAAGACCTCCAAAAATTATGAACTTCAGTGAGAATCTACTCTCAGATGTTTTGAGTATCTCATAAAAATGGAAAATTAAAATTCCACTCCTAACCCCTTGAAAATACGTTTTTGGTCAGATTGCGCAAATCTGCCAGAAACTGTACTCCGGCTTGAAAAATTTATTCCGATTAATTGGTGACACCAAATGGTCTGAAATTTTAATGAAAATACCCTCATGATATGTATTTTAAGTTTTTGAAACTGTTTTTGAAAATTCCTTCGGAAAGAAAGTCAACCACATTGATGTTTTCAACCTTTGCAAATCTGAAAATCAGATTGTACTAGTCTCAGAACTATTCACGTTTGACTGACTTATACTTATCCAAATGAGTTGAAACTTACACCAAACGAGAGCTAGGATATGTATCTATGTTCCTTCAAACTTTTGTAATTTTTGAAAACCGTTTACTATTTTTTTGGTCGCAACAAAATAGATACAAAATGCTGGAAACAGAAAGTAAAGTGCAGTAAAGCAAGAACACCAAGGGTTTTATACGGGTTCGGTTAAATCAACCTACTCCAGTCTTCGAGGACACCTTTCTCGGTTATCACTAAACATAATAAAAACCTTACCACAAGGATGACTGGAGTTAAACACTAACTCCACTCTTTTACAAACAATACAATCGAGCAAACGAATCACGGAAACCATCACCGATTGAATGAAGGCTTGGTCACACATTGATCAGCCTTTTACAAAAATGAATGAGTGTGGGTGATATATTCAAAGCCTATACAATATGTAGAATATATGAACAATAGAATTGAGAAAAGAAGAAGAAGAAAGAAAAGTAGAAGAAGAGAGTAGTAGATCCTTTTGCACTTGAGAGAAAATGTGATAGTTGCTTTAGCCTTGTTTGCACTACTTCTCTTCTTTTATGCATGCTTGGCCCCCCGGGCTTCTTCCTTTCTTGAGAATTCACTTTAATGACCTTGGAAGATTTCATTGTGTAGAAATGACACCATCTTAATTACTTGGCACACGATGATTGGAAGGATGACTTGACCTTGCTTACTTGTCACTTGATGATTGATCCAACTTGACATCTTTTAATGAGCTGTAAGAATCTGAAAAGAACTTACAAAACATGTGCTCAAAAGTAGTCAAAATATTTTCATACTACCAGCCTCCAATCCCTTAAATTTTGGGATGCAAATCAAACACTATTAAGTTACCAAAATCGCCTACTATGACATGTGCTGAAAATTTTTCAGCATGTGTTATAGTTTTGAATTCCTTCCATATGTAATGCCCTCCTTTATGTCACTAATCTTATGCGGCATATTTTTTACCAATTGAGATGCCAAATAAGCCCCATCTTGGCTTCAAAATGATGTAGTAGGCGTGTGTATGGAGCTGCACATGTGCTGAAATTTCACTTTAATTGCTTTGTCAAATAATGCACAATATTTACACATATATGGTAAATAATAATCAGACCTATTTTGAATTTTATAGAACACTTTAACATGTCTTGAATGTGTAGAAAGTTTCTAGATATATGTTCACATCTCATGCCAAAAAAATGTTCCATGTGTTATGTTCGTAGAAAACCGAATTTTCGACTTTTGTCGATTACGCGATTTTTCTCCAATTAAATTAAAAATTCTTACACATAATATACATATAATAAAGTATATAATTAGCTTCCATAGCTTAAGCAAAAAGCCCATGTGTACTAGTTGATTTTGAATTCTCCACAAATTTGGCCTAAATTGTGGGTGATTTGTGTGTGCCAACATGGAATGCTTTAGTGGCTGATTTCAACATGTGAGCCACAAAAGTTATGACTATTTTTGATGTATATGGGCTGGCCATCTTTATATGGAAAGTACGTGACATGTTGGTGAAGTTTCGGTAGTCACCCGATACGACAATTTTCGGTTTATGACCTTGTAACATGTCGTTATAATTTTTTCATCACCATGACTTATATCATATGATCAAACACCTGAATATACTCATAAATATTAGGTGTATATAGTGGTGTGATGTCGACTTACGTTTGTAATATATGTAACATGTCGGTAGTACGTCGGAATATATGTGTATTGTGCCGTTTTAATAAAAATATGAATATATGTAATATATATATATATATATATATATATATATATATATATATATATATATATATATATATATATAATTTTTTTTAACAGAAACATCAAATATTGTTAAAATAACAAAAAGGAGAACTCGAAACATTCTGTTTGTAGATTCCTTTCCAAACAAAATTTTGAATCCAAAAACACTAGTAAAAAACCGGCCTTCAATCTAAAACTTAGCAAAAGCAAAGGTAGAATGTTATACTTCAAAAAGCCTAGCCCTTCCTTGATTTGCTGGTAGCCAACTGTGACTCGGGCTCTTTCTTTACTGGCTCTTCCTTCTCGGACAAGGTTAACTCAATATGACATGGAGACGACATGTAAGGGTTTATCCTTCCGTGGGCACGGTATGTACGGCGTCTCTGTTTTGGTGCCTGGTTCACCTGAATGTGAGAGATGAAGAGTGAATCCACATCTAAGCCTTTCACCTCAGCATTGCTTTCTGCATTTTTTAGCAGATCCAAGATAAATTTAGCAGATTTCACGGGCCAGCGTCCCTGTCCATTGGAGTGCCTGTTCTTAGCCTGGGCAGTACGTCCAACACCCCTACAGAAGCGAGTAAATGGAATCGCCTGCTTATGGGCCAAAACATCCTCCAGGTAGCTTTTGGCTTTCACCAAAGGCATCTTCCTGATGGCATGTGCAGTTTCTCTTGTGTTCTTGAAATGAACACGAAGATCTGATCCCCTGGATTTGCAGGACTTGGTCGGGTTATCTGGCTCCTTTGAATACTTCACCATTTTCGATGTCTGCGGCGGAGATGGAAAATCGTAGGCGACCAGTGGGGTTTTCTCCCATATATATATATAGGCGTGTGATACAAGTAGAGAGGAAATTTTCCATTTTAAAATTTGTTGTCATGAAGCTTCCACCAAATATATCTCCATTTAATGAACTAGTTAGTTCATTAACTTAAGCATTCCACTTAATGAAGTAGTTTAGTTCATTAATTATGGCACCTGAAAATAGTATAAAGACAACAAATGTTTGACATATGATGTAAGCTTCAACGCTTCATGGCTTGTTAGTACAACAACAATATATATAAGCATGTTTATCAAATAAACGTGTCAAGTAATAATTTTGTCATTCATTTTGTAAACTCGTACCATTTAAATCATGCATTTGTAAATCATTCAAACACTTTTTCTCAGTAAAAGAAGTGATCTGTTGGGTTTGAGGTGTTATCATAGGTGTCTGTCTTAGGCACCTTAAAATTGCCAGAGATAATAAATTTCGCATATCTTCAGAAAACATAATTTTTTGCACATCCTGCATGTAGTCAAGGCGGCCTGAAGATGATTCATCTCAGAACCTCCAAGGTAACGGTGAGGAAGAGATGTCTGTTGTTTACACTTGGAGTGATGCGTCTTGACCCCCAATTATCTTCTTCTTAAGCGGAAGCATCGTTATGAGACTTTTTTACCTTTGCCTCTTGTATCTGTCATGAAGCCATCCCTTGGTTTTGGAGTTATTACTACAGAAAGATATTTCGACGCTCAGGTCAGTTATAGGTTATCTATATTTCGCATTTAGTTTATGTTAGAAATCAGAGAAACCTATCTCTTTGTGAGAATATTGTTTAATTTGAGAAAAATGTCCCTCTTTTATTGGATTGTCTCCACATATCCTCTGTCCAGCGGCAACGCTTATTTTTGTACTCTTTAACGGGCCAATACATTATTGGGGCCGCAGCCACTCTCAAGTATCCTGTTTTGCTTGTGCATCTTGGTCAAGTATTAATGAGTTGGTGTCATGTGTCGTTTTGTCAGGCCTAGTTGCATGTATAGCGAAGGTTATCTTGGCTGAGTTGACGTGACTTGGCTTAGTTTCTATGTGCAGGCTGGTGGGACCGATCTAATGATTGCAACTTACTTGACGATCGTGGCTGATCAGATGGCTATAACTAATCTTATGTGACTAAGATCATTGCCATGTCTTGTGTCATTGGCAGTGCCGAGTTAAACCTTAGACGGCCTCCGTCTTTGTGAGAACAGTTGGCCTTGACTCTATGAGAACCTACCTAGTTACACTTATATGTTGTTTGGACGTATCGGTTTTTACCTCATCAAACTTTAAACTGCTCGTTTACTTGATACAAAAGCTTGCACTAAAAATTCCCAGCAACACATGGGAACTCGATGAAAAATATTCAACAGAAAATCCCAGCAAATGAACAATAGAGATCAAGGAGGAAATTCGAAAAAACATGCCAAAATGAAGCATCACCCTTGTAACGATCGATAATGGCTTCACATGGAAACATACAATTAAAAGAGGGAAACAAAGAAAGGAGATAGGAAATGGTGGTGCCATGAGTGGTGGTTTTTGTCGTTGAGGGTAGCAGAAAGGGATGTGGGAGGAAGAAGAAAGAGTGAAATTGGCAAAAGAAATTGGTTAGGGTGGAGCGGGCTGGGGGCTAGGGGCTGCCAAGGAGAGGAGGATTTTGAATGGTGGATGGTAAAGATAATGGCTGAAGGTGTTGCTGCAGAAATATGAAGCTTATGTGTGGAACATCAGGAGGAATCAGTGCATGCTGCTAAATAAACAGTTGCAATATGCGATTGACAATTTAAGGTGCCGTGTGGTTTTAAAATTGTAGCAAAATATCTTGGAAGGTGCGTGGCCAGCAGTTGGACGCGGTAGTTGCAGAGGGAACGTTGAGGTGTGCAAAAGAAGAAGAATAAAGATTTTTTAGCGGGACTTCTTTTAAATGTGTGAAATTACATTTTTGCCTTTATGTTTGTAATTGTAGTGGCGGTTAATAGAAGGGCATTTTAGTCTTTTTAGTGTATTCTTCTACTTTGAAAAACGGTTACGCCCGTCTGTGAAAGTGTAGGATCAGCACCATTTTTGATTCATTCAATCAATTGAGATATTTTCAATTTCTCTCCTCCTCCTTCTTCTATCTCTATCCAATAATTGCTTCGTTAATCGATTGCTCATTACATTGAGCGCGATATTTCTGTTTCTTGATTTGATCAAGCTGCATGGTTGAGTTGTTTCTATGTGCATTGATTTCACTGCTGCGTTTTTTGTCGTTTTTCTACATGATATCAGAGCGAATTTCATGAATTTTAGAACATTCATGACAACGAACAATAACAGTAGCAGTCCTCTAATCTCTTCGGCATCCAGTTCTAGCGTGGATCCGATTGATGATCTGTTTTTCATCCACCCTAGTGACAGTTCGTCTGTGGTCCTGGTGCAACCACTACTGGATGGAAATAATTACCATAGCTGGAGCAGGTCCATAACGAGAGCAGTTGAATCGAATAACAAACTAGAATTTGTGGACGGTACGATTCAGAAGCCATTGGAGAGAGCACGCAGGTATAATGCGTGGATTAAGGCAAACAACATGGTGGCCCCAGGTTAATGAATGCTTTAATTCCTAGTATTGGACAAAGCGTTATTTGGTTAGATTCCGCCATAGATATTTGGAATGATTTGAAGTTTAGATATGGAAATGCTGACTCCTTTAGATTGTCTGATTTGCAAGAGGAGTTTTATGCAATTAAACAGGGCAATAGTAATGTCACTAAGTATTACACAAGAATTAAGAGTGTTTGGGAAGAATTGCTTGTCTTAAGGTCCATTCCTACATGTAAGTGTCATGGATGTACTTGCAATCTTACGGTTGAGGTGAATAAGTTCATTGAAAATGACTGTGTGATTAAGTTCTTGAAGTGATTAAATGATGAGTTTGAGGCAGTTAAGTCACAGGTGCTATTATCCACTCCTTTACCGGACCTCAAGACAGCCTTTGCCATGGCTGTGAAGCTGGACAGGAAAATGAACTATTCTGGTGTGCAAGTATTATTCAACAACAATCCCTCATCTGTGATGAATATAAACAATGCACCTAGGTTTCCTGATACTGGATTCTGGAGCTAGCGATCATGTATGTTCTTATTTTCACCTGTTTGAGTCCCATCTGCCTGTCAGTTTAGTTTATGTAAAACTACCAGACAAATCCCTTGCCAAGGTTACACATATTGGAATAGCCATAATAAACCAAAATCTGACTCTTACTAATGTACTTTATGTTCCTAGTTTTGCTTTCAATCTAATGTCCTTAAGTAAACTCACTCAATCCAATCAGTTTCAAATTCTCTTTAAATCAAATATTTGCTTGATTCAGGACCTCGGAACCAAGAGGATGATTGATTCAGCTGAGATAGATCAAGGTTCATATCATCTTCATGGCAAGTTCAAGAATGCAGTTGCATCTACTTCTTCTGTGAATTCCTCTCCTCTGGCATATGCTGTCACTCTTTCAGACACATTGCTTTGGCATTCAAGACTTGGCCATATGTCAATTCCAAGAATAAAGGAAGTTCAAAAGCTTGATTCCTTTGTTAAAGCCCTGGATCTTTCAGTTCAATGTACTGTATGTCATCTTGCCAAACAAAAGAGGACACCCTTTCCTATTTTAGTTTCAGTTTCTCAAGGTCCCTTTACTCTTGTGCATATGGATATTTGGGGCCCATATAAATACCCCACCATGTATAATCAACATTACTTTCTTACTGTCATTGATGACTACTACAAGTTTTGTTGGATATATTTGATGAAGACTAAGTCTAAAGCTAGATCTATTGTTGAGAGCTTTTACCATTATGCTTGTGTTCAGTTTAATGTAAAACTCAAAATACTCAGAACTGATAATGCGCAAGAGTTTCACATGAATTCGTTTTATGCATCCATGGCATAATTCATCAGACAACCTGTGTCAATACACCCCAACAGAATGGGATAGTCGAGAGAAAGCATCAACATATCCTGTCTGTGGAAAGGTCACTTGGGTTTCAGTCATCCCTTCCTTCTTCATATTATGGGTTCTGTGTTCAGCATGCAATTTATCTAATCAACACCACTCCTACACTTGTCCTTAAGCAAAAAACGCCTCATAAGCTTCTATATAAGACCACTCCTGTTTATAGTCATCTTAGAGTGTTTGGTGGCCTAGCCTTTGGGGCCAACACTAAGGATCATAAAGAAAAATTCTCTCCAAGGGCAAGAAAGAGCGTACTTTTAGGTCTTTCCTATACCACAAAGGGATATATCCTTCAGGACCTTGATACCAAAGCCATATACATATCCATATATGTGAACTTTCATGCAGCCGTCTTTCCCTTCATGTCTCAGCAATCATCATCATCTCAATCTTCAACTCCTCAGTCTACTGTTTACCCTAGCCATATGTATTCTGAGGATGATTCTCTTTCCTTTCGTGTTCCCTATCAGTCATCTACATCTTTTAGTGATAGTTAGTCCTCAAACATGTTTGAGCCTAATCCATAGCCTTCTTATAGCAACCTTGAATCTGAAGCTACACTTGACTCTCTTAATGTACTTCATGATGCCCAGGACATCTCTCCACCAAGGGGCAATATCACCATTCATTTGCCTGCAGTTTCTGAGCCCATTCCAAGACTTAGACCTCATAGAGTGAGACAAATGCCTGCTTATCTCCAAGATTACCAATGCAATGCCATTACACTGCCTTCTAAAAGTCCAGCTTATACATCACCTCATTCCTTGCATAATTCTATGACATATGCATTATTAGCTCCACAATACAGAACATATATTTTAAGTTTGAGTGTACACAATGAGCCAGGCACTTATGCAGAGGATTCCAGTCTTCCTGTCTAGCAGGTAGCCGTGGCTACAGAACTGGCATCATTGGAAGCAAACAATACATGGGTCTAGTACCATTACCCTCAAGCAAACAAGCCATTGGATGTAGGTGGCTGTATAAGGTGAAACTTAAGGCTGATGGTACGGTGGAAAGACACAAAGATAGACTGGTGGCTAAGGGCTACACTCAACAGTATGGGGTGGATTATAAAGACACTTTTTCCCAGTTGCCAAGATGACCACAATGCGATTAGTCTTGGCATTGGCATCTAGATTTCACTGGTATGTTCATCAGCTAGATGTCAATAATGCCTTTCTTCATAGTGATCTTCATGAAGATATTTACATGAAGCCACCCCCTGGTCTTTTAGATGCAGGTTCCAACATAGTCTGCAGGCTGCAGAAGTCCATTTATGGACTTAAACAGGCCAGCAGGGAGTGGAATGCCACTCTCGCTAAGTTCCTGATCTCCAAAGGTTTCAGTCAATCTAAGAGTGACTATATGTTTTTACCAGGGTTATGGGAACTACTCTTCTTATTCTCTTGGTATATGTAGATGATATTGTTGTTACATGTACAGATGAAGCAGCTATATTTGACATTAAGGAGTCTTTACATAATGAATTCAAGATCAAGGATTTGGGTCAGTTAAAGTTTTTCTGGGCACTAAGGTGGCCTAGTCTAAGGGGGGAATATACATCAATCAAAGGAAATACATGTTGGATTTGTTAGAACAGACTGGTTTTATAGAGGCAAAGTCAGCCAAGAGCCCCATAGAGAGTCATACTAGCTTGACACATCAGGATTCTCCAGGTTTAACAGACATTACATATTACAGGAGGTTAGTTGGAAATCTCATTTATCTCACAATTACAAGACAGGGCATAGCATTTCCTGTTCATAAACTCAGTCAATTTCTTAATTGTCCTACTGAGAATCATTTAAAGGCTGCATATAAAGTTCTCAGATATGTCAAGGGCTCTATTGGGCAGGGGTTGTTGTTTTCCAAAATAGGTAGTTTGAGGTTGAAAGCTTTTGTAGACGCTGATTGGGGAGATTGCCATGAGACTAGGAGGTCAATTGCTGGGTACTGTGTTTTTTTAGAGATGCTTTAATTTCTTGGAAGGCTAAGAAACAAACAACAGTGTCTAGATCCTCAGCTGAAGCTGAATATAGGGCCATGGCTATGGTGACATGTGAGGTTCAATGGCTGGTGTATATTCTGGGAGATTTAAGACTTTAAAATCAGAAACCTGCGAGGTGTTCTGTGAATTTAAAAGTGCAATATACATTGCAGAGAATCCAGTCTTTCATGGAAGAACGAAACATATAAAGTTGATTTTCATGTGGTGCAAGATGAGGTACAAGAGGGTGCAATAAAGTTGATACCCATGCGCACAGAGCTGCAGTTGGCTGATATGTTTACTAAGGCTTTGGATTCCAGACGTATGATGAAACTGCTTGAGGGGGGATGTTAAAGATAATGGCTGAAGGTGTTGCTGCAGATATATGAAGCTTATATGTGGAACATAAGGAGGAACCAGTGGTTACTGCCAAATAAACAGTTGCAATATGCGATTGACAACTTAAGGTGCCGTGTGGTTTTAAAATTGTAGCAAAATATCTTGGAAGGTGCGTGGCCCAGCAGTTGGACACGGTAGTTGTAGAGGGAACGTTGAGGTGTGCAGAAGAAGAAGAAGAAAGATTTTTTAGCGGGACTTCTTTCAAATGTGTGAAATTACATTTTTGCCCTTATGTTTGTAATTGTAGTGGCGGTTAATAGAAGCGCATTTTAGTCTTTTTAGTGTATTTTCTTCTTTGAAAAAATGGTTACACCCGTCTTTAAAAGTGCAGGATCGGCAACATTTTTTATTCATTCAAGAAATTGAGGTATTTTCAGTTTCTCACTCCTTCTTCTATCTCTATCCAATAATTGCTTCATTAATCGATTGCTCATTACATTGAGCATGATATTTCTGTTTCTTGATTTGATCAAGCTGCTTGGTTGAGTTGTTGCTGTGTGCATTGATTTCACTGCTACGTTTGTGATCGTTTTTCTACAGTAGAGGGGAGTTTTTTTCTTTTTCCTTTTATTTTGAGAACGGTGGAGTGGAGGTTTGTTATAGTTTAAACTAGGTTTATTTTATCAAATTTATTATTTGAATCATATGGATCTAATATGAATTAAATTATGACTATCTTAGGGTTTCAAACAGTAACTCATGTTCCTAGTTCCTCATTTATAATGAAAAAATAAAATAAAAGGAAAGAATAATTCGTTAAAGTCAAACCTTAGATGCGTCCTTGTGTATCTAAATTGTACGTCTTAGAGACTAGAGAATTGACTTCTGTGCCTTAAGAAAGCCAGCACAAAGAAAGAGGAGAGCTTTTGCTGCCTGTTTCCTTCTATGATTAATTTCTTATGGGCGCAGAAGAATCCGACAGGAATATTGATCTGTCTTTGAAGCTTGATGCTCAAGAAGATCAAGGATCACCTCATGATCATGTAGACAAAAGAGATAAAGAATCTGAAGCTACAGAAAGAACTACATCCATGGAAAATCCCTTGTGTGAAAACATGATTATCTCAAAAGAGGTAAGCATCTGATGTTCATTCTGTTTAAGTAGCAAATTTTTTCTTTAATCCATCTTTGAATAAAAAATGATTTATTTCATGGAAGTTATGTTGCAAGTTTGACATAGTTGCATTTAACTCATTCATTCATGTGTCACAGGTTCGAGCCGCGGAAAACAGCCTCTTGTACAAAGTGTAGGGTAAGACTGCGTACATCAGATCGCGAAGCAATCCGGCCTTTTCCTAAAACCTGATGCACCATGAGCGCTTTTTTATATGTCCCTCATGTAGATGAAGTCCAACAACTTTTGGATTACTTATGGATGCATGAAATTACGCGGTGGCAACCAATCAAAATAGATTTGATGGAATTGTATTAATACTTCGAATTTCGTAAATACATCAACTATCTGTATTCCAGATGGAGATGAGTAGGATGAAGGATGAGAATAAGGCGTTGAGGAAGGCCATGGAGGTGACTATGAAAGATTATTCTGATCTACAAAAGAAATTCTCCGTTGTCCAACGAAATTTTCAATCCGAGGTACTTTTTTCTAATCCACTGACATAGAACAACTTATATAAAATTATTTTGTTGCAAGTGTTCTTCCTTGGTTGTAACTAGACTAATTGGATAAAAATATTAGTTGATAATCTTGATTTGTGTTTTGATGGTACTTTGGTGATAAGATTCCATGAATGCTCTCTCTCTTTACCAGATTAACGAAACGAATCGTCCTAATTCAAGTGAAGAGCTAAATCGAAGTATAAGATCTATAGAAAATAATGGTCAAAGAGCAAATTTGCAATTACCTGAAGCTGGTACAAGAGGTGAAGAATTAGGGTTGTCGTTGACTTTTCATAACAGCATGACACGAAGAAGAGGAAGAAGAAAGAGAGAGAAGAAAAGAAACAATGAAGCTTACATCATCCCCAAATAAGCTACAGAAGACCAGCTTGGGAGCAATCCCAAACCCTATGGTTTCTGCACTTAATAGAAAAGCTAGGGTTTCAGTCAGAGCCAGATATGAAGGAGCAACGATAAGATCATAATTCAACACCTTTTTTAGATATCTATTTTTTATAAAAAGATTTTATGTTTCTTTCGTATTCCATTCCCAATAGAGTCAAAGACACACTCTTCTTTGACTTTGGAACAGATAGAATGAAGCAAAATGACTCTCTTATATATATTGTGAAGTAGCTGTTGATCGATACAGTTTGGTGCAATTTGCATTATGGGTCCTTGGAAAAAAATCTCTGTATGTTTCTAACACATATGTGTTAGGTCCATAACACACTCTAGAGGGGGGGGGGGTAAATAGAGAGTTGGGCAATTTTATGGAATTTTCTTTTGTGGCTCAACTCAAATGGAATTCAAAATCAAAGCAAAAATGGGAGATGAGAGGTAATGAATGAGTACACCGGATATAGAATGGTTCGAATCGTAAATGATTCTACTCCACTACCACTTTGTTGCCAAAGTGGATTTTTAACAACTACTGTTCTAAGCAAGAACAATTTCTTGCTACCTCACAACTTCAACAAAGTTCTCTCAAGAACTTTCTCACAGTGGGTTGAAGGAAATAATGAGGTTCACACTTTCTCACTAGTCTAAACACAAGCAAGAGATCAAATATTTATGGTTCCTCTTGTGTTAGACTCTCTATCTCTAAATATACAACAATGAAGAACAAAGAAAGGCTTAACAAGCTTTAAACACTTTTATACATATGATAGAAATATACAACAATGAATAATGAAGCTTGATGATGGTGAAAGTGTGTGTTTGCATCATCTGAGCTTCATCCATTTATAGGAGATGTTCACCATGTTTTTGAAGCCTCCACCATGTCTTCAACTACATCAAATGTCAAGATAATGTCCAAATAGTCTTTAGCCACCCTATGGAGTGATTTGATCCTCAAAAGCAGATCTAGAATAACTTAGACATAGATATAATAGTCAAGGAAGCATGTGTTATGCTAGAGTAAAGTCCACAAGAAATTTGAGTAAGTTTGGATAGAGAAAACACCATGAATCTCCCTTAGATTTTGTTCGAACGTTCATAAAAATTTGAATTCTGGAGGACATCGATCGATCGAAGTGCCTGGGGTGAGAGATCGATGTTCTCCAGTGAGTTTCCAATTTTGAACCTGCACTACATCGATCGATCAAAGTCTCTATTGGAGAGACTGAAGTGACATCGATCGATCGATGTCTTTGAGCTGAGAGAGCGATGTCTTCCAGAAACTTTCTGGTTTTGAGGCTGTCTGACATCGATCGATCGATGTCCTCTGACTGAGAGATCGATGCTGGACAGAAACTTTATGCCTGACATCGATCGATTGAAGTCTCTCTTGGAGAGACTGAAGTGACATCGATCGATCGATGTCCTCAGTCTGAGAGATCGATATTGGACAGTAAAGATCCAATCTTAACCATTTTTGACATAGTGTTTTTTTCTCATTTTGCATCAAATGTCAAGTGTAAATTTAACTTATTTAAAACATCTTTACACCATCAAAGCATTTTATATCTTAACAATCTCTCTTTTTTGATGATTTCAAAACCAAAAAGATGTTTTTGCTTGGAAAATTTACATTTAAGCTAGCTAAACTTGACGTTTTACAACTCCCTCTTAGTTCATGCATCCTCATTACATAAATCATACGAACATATCAAAAATTCTCCCTCAACATGTAATCTTGTCAAAATCAATAAGTATGATGACAATATCAAAATGCTCCCCCTCAATCAAATTATGTATCAAATTCTATATTCTCAATTTTTTTAACATGTGTACCAAATTTTGAATGAAATAAGCATTTTACATATTTAATCAAGTAAGCATGCCCAAAATACTTATTCTCATACCATTTCCAATGTTATAACCTTATGCCAATATCAAGCAACATATCAAGCAACTCATGCAACTCATGCTACCAAACAAACAATGTCAAGACCAAGCAACTTCAATAACCAAAAACAACCAACCAAATCATGCCAATACCAACTTATGCAACCATTAGCAACTTCTCATAATAATGCCACTAGAAATGCCACCAAATCATGCCAAATACCAACTTTTGCAACTTATGCCAACATGCTCAATACCAACTTATGCAACTTATGTCAAATACCAACTTCTCCCCCTTTTTGAAATTATCAAAAAATAGCAAGAGACAAGAAAATGAAGGATTAAAATGTCATTAAGAAAATACGAAGTTTTGAGATACATAAGTAAACTCAAGTTCTAAGCCAATCCTATAGCTACGAGGGGAATAGGGAGAACTAAGAATTCTATTCTTCATCAGAAGAGAAGCATAGTCCGGATAGAGCCACTTTAAGTTTCGTCTTCAGTTTTTGATACTTGGATTTTTGATCATTAAGCTCTGTTTACAGCGTCGTGATTTGAGTGTCGACCTTTGTTTCTAACATCTTGACTCTCTCCTGGAGTTTTTGGTAGTCCTTCTCAAGATCATCAATGCGAACTGCTTCTTTTGTTAGGTCTTCTACCCATTAACCAAGATAACATTTTAAGTCTTCAATCTCTGCCTCCGCGTCAAATGGCAACTCAGAACCACTATCTTCCTCCATTGGAGCTTTTTCCTTGTCCACTTGGGAAGTAGGACTTGGATGTGTTGGAGGTTGTGTTCGAGGTTGTGGTTCAGTGGGAGCCTCAGTGGGATGCGTTGGAGGGATAAGATCTTCGGTCGGGATATTTTCAGCTTCCTCTTCCTCTTGTTCATTCTGACCACTCCGCTGTTGCGCTTCTTTCTGCGACTTATGTATTTGTTGAATGTTGGCCTTTGTGTAATAATCCTTATTAGCAATTGACTCTTTGTAATCTTCATTCAACACCACATTAGCCTTTCGTAACAATCTATAAATTATATTGTTATATGGAAGTGCTTTGGATTTCTTGGTGACTGCCTCCAATACATGTTCAAAGAAAACTTCACCAAAGTTTATTTGTTCCCTCATGGGTATATGATAGGTAATGTAAAAATCTAGGTTACTTGGTAGTTTTGCCGACTTACCATTTACACAAAAAGTGACAATGGCAAGCAAGACTCGGTAAACTAAAGGCATATGATTTGTGTTTCGGGTGGGATAGAATCCAAGGAAGGTTTTCACTTCGTCCTCGGACACTTGGTACTTGTAATTATTCCACTTCCAATGATCAAAATTTTGTATTCCCTCATCAGGGACACCAAGAAGTTCATTGATGGTCTTGGTATCAAAGGCAACTAATTGACCGTCAATAACCGAATTTAGTGAAAAAGGCATCACATTGAGATATTCCACCCATAGGTTAGCATAAAACATCCTAGTATATTGAGTTGACATACAGCTCATCTCAAAGGAGTCCCAAATAGGTCTCCATTTTTGATCATCTAACCAACTTATGATCGGTCTGAATTCCTCATTGCCCAAAATGTCTTGAATTTTAAGAAATTTTAATCGAATAGTAAACCTCTTATTGCTCTCCCATTCTTCAAACAACATTTGCGCTATAAGAGAGATATGAACAAATATACCTGGACCTACTGGTTCTGCAAGAGAATTCTCAAACTCTCCTGTTTTAAGCCATGGGAAGTTCTTGATCATTAGTCTCTCTCTAGCCTCATGTAGCATACTTTCTTGGGAGTTGTCAGTTTTCTTCCTTAACCCTGCTGTTCTAAACCCTATTGGCACTCGTGGATGAGGTTGTTGTGGTACATTCCTCTCTTCTCTGGAATTTCTTTGCCTTTTTGGATGGTTTTTCGTTCTTGGTGCCATTGGAGATTCTTGTACTAAATTTACAGAGAATGGTGATGAAAGTGATGAGATTTGTGCAAGTGTGACTGAATTGAAGAAAAAAAATAAAGATTTGTGCAAGGATTTTTAGTTTAGAGAGACGGATTTTGAGTTCCTAAAAGAAGAGGGGTTAAGGTTCATTTTGGGCAAGAAGGAAGTGAGAAGAAAATGTTGTTTTGCAGATTTTGTCTATGACTTCGATCGATCGATGTCTCCAACTTCGATCGATCGATGTCTGTTTTACATCAGTCTCTGAAACAGCTACATAGATCGATCGAAGTGTGCTGAAATCTTTCTTTTTGGCAATTTTGACCCTCTAACCATTGTTTATCATCCCTAATCTTGTTCTAATTGATTCGAATGTCTCAGTAGGGAGGGATTTGGTAAAAATATCCGCTAGTTGGTCATTGGTTAGAACAAATTCAACACATACTAATCTTTTTTTAATGCAATCCCTTATGAAGTGATGTCTCACTTCAATATGTTTGGTCTTACTATGGTGTACCGAATTTTGTGCTATACTTATGGCTGAGGTGTTATCACATAAGATTGGAACTTTGTCAAACTCAATATTGTAATCATCTAAGGTGTTTATCATCCAAAGTAGTTGGGCACAACATGAAGCGGCCGATACATATTTGGATTCCGTAGTTGAAAGTGACACACTATCTTTTTCTTGGAGAACTAAGAAACTAAGCAATCTCCTAGAAATCGGCATGTCCTGGAGGTGCTTTTTCTATCGACTAGGTTTCTGGCGTAGTCGGAGTCACTATACTTTCTTGAATCAAAACGACCATTTTTGGGGATAAAACAACCCAAAGTTCAAGGTTCCTTTCAAATACCTAAACATATGTTTAATATCAACTAGATGCGATTCCTTAGGCATACTTTGAAATCTAGCACATAAGCACATAGCATGCAAAATATCCGGTATACTAGCGGCTAAATAAAGTAAACTACCAATAATTCCCCTATATTTGGCTACCTCAACCGGTTTTCCTTTTTCATCTTTGTCAAGCTTTGTACTTGTGTTCATTGATGTGCTAGCACTTCTTCCATCGTCGAATTTGTATTTCTTGAGTAAATCCTTTGTGTACTTTGTTTGAGATATGTATACTCTATCTTGAGTTTGGTTGATTTGAAGACCAAAGAAGTAATTGAGTTCATCCATCATGCTCATCTCAAACTCTCCTTCCATCAATTTTGCAAAATGCTCACAATTGTTTTTTAATCAAAACAGACATTATTTATTGTAATAAACCCTCACTTATGGCGGAGGAATACCTTAGTACAATTTGCCACAGAGTATCAGCATATGCATAATGAAAGAATAATGCAAATATAATCTGTGGTCGCCAATCATATATGATATGTCGCATTAAAACCTTGCCAAGTAAAACCACCCTTGTGGATAAAACCTTGACGAAGGAAAAAGTGTGCATATTTATATGATTGGAATGTATCTCTAGTTGATGTTTGTTGCTGAATGAATGTCCCAACGTCCAGCTATAGGATAAGAAATGTGGATCTTCAATCGCATGGCTTCCAAAGTATGTAACGTCCGTATCACAGTGCATAAGGCCAGCGAATGTATGTGGCCGATTAAGAAAGTCCATCCTGGTAGATACCATTCCTGCGAATAAGTATGCCAGTAGCGCCAATCCAGAAAATAGGGTTGTCTGCCTCCACGCTCTTAATGTATATATATGCTCGCCCAAGTGTAGCACGGTGCAGCCATAGCAAGAAAGAAAAAAGGAATTAGCAGCATCAATCCAAATTAGAGTTAATTGCACCTGGTATCCATTTTTTTCCACCAAGTTTTAAGTAGCATCCAATGTTTCATGAAACACACTTGCCATCCAGACTTATAGGGTTAATAGACACCTGGCATCCATGTTGACGTCATAAAGGCAATTTTCATTTATTTTTTAAAATTTTATAGAAAAAATAATTCAAAAATAAAAAGAAAAACCCCACCCCCACCCCATCCCACCCCCGACCTCCCTCCCCCATCCTCCCACATCTTCATCTTCTTCCTCCATCTTCATCTTCATCCTCCCCTATCAATCTACATTCCTCCATCTTTATCTTCATACTCATTCATCAGCATAAATCACCCTCTCTGTTTCAATTTGCTTGCCGTCAGAATAGGTAACAGAATTAGGAATTCCAATCTCACCAGCTGAGATTTGAGCATCGTAATTCATCATAGAAGATGAGGGATTGATTCCATTATTAATTAGCTCAGAGAGCATGCTCTGTGCCCAACTAGAAAGATCAGAAGAGTTGCAATGATTAGTATCATAAGCAAGATGGGAAACTCCATCTTCCATTGAACCCATAGCTATCTCTATTTGTTCTAACATCTGGGCAACATCAGCCATCTGAGAAGATTTCACCTTGTAACCCAAAGCCTCAAGATCTTCATCCATCCCTGCATCCGGTTGCTTCTGTTCTTCACAAGCCCACATCTTTGATTTGTTTGGAACTGAAGAAGATGCAGCAGCTTTTCCAGCTATGGAAGAAGAATCTTCCTTTCCTTGATCACGATCCCTTTTCATTTTTTTCTCTTTCTTTTAATCAAAAAGGAAATAAAATTTTGATTTGGGATAGAAGTTTTGAAGACTTCCTCTTTTCTTTTTTTTTCTGGGAGCAGCAATGGTTTCAAGAAACCTGGACCAAATCAAGTGGATGGGTTTCAAAATTTTAGGTTTTTGCTTGGTCTTTTGAATCACTTTACATCAAAGGAAATGAAGTCAGTGAAGAGAAAGTAAGATGAAGATGGAGGAATAAGATGAAGATGGAGGAATGTAAATTGATAGGGGAGGATGAAGAGGAAGATGGAGGAAGAAGATGAAGATGGGGGAGGATGGGGGAGGGAGTCGATTGTGGGGGGGTTGGGTTGGGTTGGGTGGGGTTTTTCTTTTTATTTTTGAATTATTTTTTCTATAAACTTTTAAAAAATAAATGAAAATTGCCTTTATGACGTCAGCATGGATGCCAGGTGTCTATTAACCCTATAAGTCTGGACGGCAAGTGTGTTTCATGAAACATTGGATGCTACTTAAAACTTGGTGGAAAAAAATGGATACCAGGTGCAATTAACTCATCCAAATTATGTGTGATATGATATGAGCAATCAGTATAGTATAGTGAATGTGTGCAACATCAGTACCCATTTTGCCCGCATCCTTAGATACGGGCAGTGCATATGAAAACGCATGCATGAAAAAGTTCAAAGCACAGTGTAGGAACATTATTACCCACAATGCCTGTGTCCATTTTTGCAAAATGCTCACAAAGAGAACCATTAGTAGCACCAAATATAATATCATCCACATAAATTTAAACAAGCAATTGATGGTTTCCTTGTTCTTTAATAAAAAGAGTAGTGTCGACTTTTCCTCTTGAAAACTCATTTTCATGTAGTAAGTTACTTAATCTTTGATACCATGCCCTAGGAGCTTGTTTAAGTCCATAAAGGGCCTTTTTGAGTTTGAATGCATGATTTGGATAATCATGATTTTCAAACCCCGGTGGTTGAGAAACATACACCTCTTCTTGAATTATTCCATTCAAGAATGTGGATTTCACATCCATTTGATATAGTTTGAAATTCTTATAGCATGCATATGCTAAGAGCATCCTAATAGCTTCTAACCTAGCTACGGGGGCAAAGGTCTCATCATAGTCTATGCCTTCTTCTTTTCTATATCCTTGAGCTACTAACCTAGTTTTGTTTCTAGCGATGTTTCCTTTATCATCCATTTTGTTTCTAAATACCTATTTGGTGCCAATTATAGGGTGATTACAAGGTTTAACCACCAATTCTCAAACATAACTTCTTTCAAATTGATTTAGATCTTCTTGAATGGCAAATACCCAATCTTCATCATTTATTGCCTCTTTTATATTTTTAGGCTCAACTTGTGAAATGAATGCGTCTTCATTAAATTTTCTTCTTGCATTATACTTTGACTTGTTTGACCTAGTATTAGTTCTTTTGGATGATCTTTCTTATACTTATATGAATCCGGTAAGTTTGAAGTATGTCCTCTTACTTCTTCATCTTCAACCTTAGGTTTTAGTGGATCAATCCTAAGGCCAATGATAATATTCCCTTTTGGATTGTCCAATTTTTCTATATGACTTACTTTAATTATATCCTCCTCATCATCATCATTTATGCATGGTTCATCCTCAAGGCTCTCACTAAACTTGACATGAATTGACTCTCAACTTTCATACTTCTTTTGTTATATACTTGAGATGCCTTGCTATTTTAAGCATATCCATAAAGATTCCTTCATCCGCTTTGAAATCGAGTTTATCCAAGTTATCTTTGGTGTTAAGTATAAAACACTTACAACCAAATACCTTGAAATAACCAATATTTGGTACTCTACCTTTCCAAAGCTCATAAGGAGTCTTTTTGAGAGATGGTCTCAAGTAAACTCTATTGATTACATGACAAGCGGTATTTACCGCTTCGGCCCAAAAATACTTGGGTAGCTCAAATTCATTTAGCATGGCTCTACTCATTTCTGAAAGTGTTCTATTTTTCCTTTCCGCAGCCCCATTTTGTTGAGGAGTTCTTAGAACCGAGAAATTGTGTACATACCCTTTGGATACACAAAATTCTTGAAACTCACCATCAAAATCACCACCTCTATCACTTCCAATTTCCTTAATTGCGTCTTCTTTTTGATTTTCTAATCTTCTACAAAGTTTTATAAACTCTTGGCATGCATCATTCTTTTTAGCTAAAAAATTACCCAAGTGTACCTAGAGAAGTTGTCTACCACCACACAGGTGTAATGTTTTCCACCTAGACTTGCCATACCAATATCCCCATACAAGTCCATACGAAACAATTGCAGATGTTTGGTGGTGGAGATTTCACTTTTGGGCTTGCAGCTTGTTTTAACAAGCTTTGCCTTTTGAAAAGTGTCACATAAGCCATGGTTTCGAAATTCAATTTTGGAAGACTTTGGACCTTTTTATTTTTGCAAATCTCTTTGAAATTTTTAAAACTAATATGTCCAAGTAGTCTATGCCATAGTTGAGTCAAATTATTTTTGGCAACTAGGCGAGAAACATTTTGTGATATCAAATCATGTGTGCTAAATTTGTAAACATCATTTTTCCTTATAGCCTCAAAAACAATTTTATCATTCTTTTTCACAATGCATTTTCTTTTCACAAATTCAACTTGAAAATTAGTATCACATAGTTGACTAACATTTATCAAATTATATTTAAGCCCTTCTACATATAATACATTATTAATGGTAAAAGAAGAGTTACCAATTTCTCCATGTCCAAGGATTTTGGCTCTTCCATTGCCAAACTGCACCGTTCCACTATCCTGGAGCTTGAGCTTGGAGAACAAAGTTTTGTCTCTGGTCATGTGTGTTGAACATCCGCTGTCCATGATCTATTTGGTTCCTTCTTCTTTGGCTACTCCATTTATCTTGAGAGCCTACAAAACCAAGAGACTTATGCATTGGTACCCTTTGATGGCTGGGTCCTTTAGGGTTAGCTTGTCGACCCTTAGGCTTCCAAACATACATACTATCAAACCTAGCTCTACATGCACTCTTTACATGTCCTACTTTGTTACAATGAAAACAAGTGGGTACATGCCTTGGTTTATAAGATGATGAGTTATGTTGTGTTTTTCTCTTATTTGCCTTTTTCTTTAATGACTTAGGCTTAGTGGAAGAATGTGATGAATTAAATCCTAAACCGGATTTATCATTTCCAATTCTTTAGTTTTCAAGTAATTTGTCTAAATTATTTTTAACATCGGTTAGTCTTTGTAAGTCTAACCTTAGTCTCTCACATTTTTTCCTATTTTCTACATTTTCAAGAGCTACGGTTTTATGCATGGTGAGCATGATGTCATGATCTTGAAACATCAAAATATTCTTATCATGCAAGCTCTTGTTTTCTAATATGCATTTTTAAATTCTTTCTTCAAGTGTTTATATTTTGAATACAGTTTTTCAAAATCATGTTGCAAATCTTCTATTTCATCTTACAAATTAGAAGAGTTAGAGTTTACCTCAAGGTCGTTCTCGATTGCCATGAGACAAGTATGTTATGGTTTTGGATTCTCAACTATTGCAATAAGTCCAACATCTTGGTCTTCACTTTCTTCTCCTTCCGATTCGGAGATGAGATCATCCCACGTGGTTACCTCTGCATTAAGAGCTTTCTTCTTTTGAGGAAAGACCTTCTTTTCTTGTTTTTGTGGCTCCTTGACGTGGCAACCGGCAATGAAGTGACTGGGTTGACCAAACCTATAGCAGTTTTCACTTTCTTCTTTGTCCTTGGTTGGTTTTTTGAAAAACTTCCTTGCTTGGGCCTTGTTTCTCGTGGCCATTCTTCTAAATTTTTTCACAAGAAGAGCAACTTCCTCATCCGATTCATCAGACTCTACCACCAATTTTTTGTGTGATGCTTGTGTGGGCTTGATAGGTTCATTCTATTTTGTTCATTAATAAGGATTTCATGAGTATAAAGATTACCAGATAGCTTATCAAGAGTAAGAGTCTTAAGATTCATTGATTCGGTGATGGCGGTGACTTTAGGTGTCCATTCTCTTGGCAAAGAGTTGAGAAATTTTGAGACAAGGTATTCATTTGAGATTTTCTTGTCCACCATTGAAAGTTGATTTACTATTCAAGTGAATCGATCAATAGTTTCCTCAATCTTTTCACCGCTCTTCATACCAAACACTTCATACTCCTTCATGAGCATAAGTCTTTTGGCCATTCTTACTTGCTCAGTCTTTTCATGTATCATTTCTAGCCTTTTCCATGCTTCATGGGCCGTTTCAAGTCCTTGAAGTTTTATGAGCTCGGTGGTGGTAAGAACACTTGAGAGAATATCGTGTGCTTTGCCATTGATGGTGAAGTTTATCTTTTCTTCCTCGGTGTAGTCATCATCATCTTTGAACATTGATTCTCCTTTTGAGTTGGTAATCATAGGAACTTCGATTCCTTTGACAACGGCTCTCCATATATCAAATCCACAGCCTTTCAAATGATTGATCATTCGAAATCACCAAAAAGAATAGTTTTAAGCATCAAACACAAGTGCTCTAGTGTTTGATCCTGAGAATAGTGCAGTTGGCTTGGAAGTTGAAGTGTAGGATGAAGAGCTTGTCATTGCCATGATCTTTAACCTTGTTACTTGCAAAGATTGGCCAAGCAATCAAGGTTAGGCTCTAATACCAATTGTCAATTCCATAACACACTCTAGAGGGGGAGGGATGAATAGAGTGTTGGGCAATTTTGTGGAATTTTTTGTGTAGCTCAACTCAAATGGAATTCAAAATCAAAGCAAGAATGAGAGATGAGACGCAATGAATGAGTACACCGGATATAGAATGGTTTGAATCGTAAATGATTCTACTCCACTACCACTTTATTGGCAAAGTGGATTTTCAACAACTACTCTTCTTATTAAAGCTAATAAGAACAACCACAGCAACACTTACACTAACACCTTAGTGTAAGCAACCACAACAACAACTTCTTACACAAAATATCTTTGTGCAACTACAACAACTGCAGCTCTAAGAAAGCACAATTTCTTGCTACCTCACAACTTCAACAAAGTTCTCTCAAGAACTTTCTTACAGTGGGTTGAAGGAAATAGTGGGGTTCACACTTTATCACTAGTCTAAACACAACAAGAGATCAAATATTTATGGTTCCTCTTGTGTTAGACTCTCTATCCTTCAACATACAACAATGAAGAACAAAGAAAGGCTTAATAAGCCTTAAGCACTTTTACACATATGAGAGAAATATACAACAATGAGGAATGAAGCTTGATGATGGTGAAAGTGTGTGTTTGCCTCATCTGACCTTCGTCCATTTATAGAAGATGTTCATCATGTTTTTTAAGCCTCCACTATGTCTTCAACTCCATCAAATATCAATATAATGTCCAAATAGTCTTTAGCCATCCTATGGAGTGATTTGATCCTCAATAGCCAACCTAGAATAGCTGAGACATAGATATAATAGTCAAGGAAGCTTGTATTATGTTAGAGTAAAGTCCACAAGAAATTTGAGCAAGATTGGATAAAGAAAACACCATGAATCTCTCTGGGATTTTGTTCCAACGTTCATAAAAAACTGAATTCTGGAGGACATCTATCGATCGTAAGTGCCTGGGATGAGAGATCGATGTCCTCCAAAGAGTTTGCAATTTTGAACCTGCACTACATCGATCAATCGAAGTCTCTGTTGGAGAGACTGAAGTGACATCGATCGATCGATGTCCTTGAGCTGAGAGATCGATGTCTTCAAGAAACTTTCTGGTTTTGAGGCTGCCTGACATCGATCGATCGAAGTCTCTCTTTGGAGAGACTGAAATGACATCAATCAGTCGATGTCCCCTGACTGAGAGATCGATGTTGGACAGAAACTTCTCTGCCTGACATCGATCGATCGAAGCCTCTCCTGGAGAGACTGAAGTGACATCAATTGATCGATGTCCTCAATCTGAGAGATCGATGTTGGACAGTTAGATCCAATCTTAACCATTTTTGACATAGTGTATTTTTCTCATTTTACATCAAATCTCAAGTGTAAATTTAACTTATTTAAAATATCTTTACATCACCAAAACATTTTATATCTTAACAATATGTATAGTTGCATACCTCCGACCCCCATTAGCGCGCCATAGGCGGAAGCCTTAAGACAATGATTAACGTCGTCGTTTTATATTGCTTTCATAAAAGAATACAAGTGGTGGTCTAATAGTTGTTACCACATAAGGAGTAAATGCCAAGCACACGGCTGATAATTGATTATTACAAGTTAAGAGTCAGCAAGAAATCTGGTGTATTTAATTTATTAAAGAGCAACTATTAAAATTTGTGGTTTATAACTTTCTTCTTTTTGTATACTGATAAGCGAAAGTTACTCTACATATGAATGATGGGTGCCAATGGCGAAAATATGGTAAAAAAATTGCCAAGGGAAATCCGTGTCCACGAGCAAACTATCGCTGCACGGTAGCTCCTGCATGTCCAGTAAGAAAACAGGTATACTCAAACCCATTTGATAAATTATTTTATGCCTGTTTCTTAGGGGCAAAGAGGTCCATAGGGGACTATTGAGGTTTTGAACAAAAATGTAAAGATTCGTTCCGAGCCTTAGTATTCGAAACGACTCACTCGCCGTATTTTGTTAAAAAAATACAAGCTGTGGATACGATCCATTACCCGTCAGCATAATAGCGCAAATCGATATCAGCGGAAGTCATAAGAACTAAAAGTTCGAAATAATAATCATCATTAATATCAATGTCTAGGTAAATCTAAATCGATACAATGATCAACGTTGATAAACACTAAATCTCCAAAACACATAAACCTCGAATATCAAAATAACTGTCTCAGCCCAATCCTTGAAAGTCCCATCCGAATATTTTCAGTCTCGAAATCTCCAGTCACGATCTTCCACGATATACTAACTCCTTTACATGTGTATTTGCAAAACTATGATTCAATTGGATTTGTAATCCAGAATCTGTCATGTCAAACCTTATGAGGAAAGGTCTTACTGTTCATTTATGTGATAGTTTCTTTGTTCATAAAATTTTCAGAAGTAACGTGTTTTGCTCAGCAAAATTATCTTATTGCTATCCCGTTTCCATATTTGACTGATCTATAACTTAGAAAATCTTATGTATTGTTGAAGGAGCTTCTGGACAGTGTAAGGAAGATCATGGAGATGAGAGGCGTTATGTTGATGTGAACAATATGTAGTTAAGTTGATGCAGCAGGTTGTAACCACATGGATTTAGTATCAAGATCGAAAGGTTCAGTTTGTGTGATTGAATAAAGTGACATGTGGAATGGAGGTGTGGTGCTGGTTGTGTTAGCTAGCCTTCGCAGGAGACAGAGGTAGAAGAAGATGTTGGGGCACGGGAATGTTTAAAAACCAGTGAAATTACTATTTTGCCCTTTTGTTTGTAATATGTACAGTTAGTTAAGTGAGGGTAGTTTGGTAATTTCGCATATTCCTTATTCTTCCTGCATTGTATATAAACCGGGTTACAGTTGTAACCCGGGTAAGACGGTTACAAATTGCAGAAGATTTCTTCTGCTCGTTGATTGCTCTCATTTCCTCAGATTCTAGTTGCTTATTCTCTTCTCCATTTGTTCTTCCGTTTATTGAATTTTGGCATGGTATCAGAGCCTAAGAGCTTGTGATCAGCGTGCCTTTCGTTAGCAAGTATTGTGAGTAAAGTTCTTTTGTATTTTGTTGATTCCTTTGATTTTGATTGGAATGGCATCTCCAAGCAATAATCGGAGTGCACCTGCTGATAGTCAATCGCAGAATCTAGTATTTGGATCGAGATTGAATCAGAGTCCAAATGTTGAGAATTTGATGCAAAACGCTTACTATCTACATCCTGGCGATAGTCCTGCAACGGTGTTGGCTCAGCCTCCTCTTAATGATCATAATTTCCATACGTGGAGCCGTACTTTCAGAATGGAGCTGCTGGTGAAAAATAAAATAGGCTTCGTAGACGGTACAATCTCCAAACCTCTGAAAATTGATCCTCAATATCCTGTGTGGAGACAGGCGAATTATATGGTTCAATATTGAATAATGAATTCATTTTCTCCTTCTATTGCGCAAAGCATTATGTGGTATGATAGTGCTGTTGATATGTAGAATGACTTGTTGTTAAGATATGGTAGTACAGATCCTTTCAGATTGTCTGAGTTGCTTGAAAACTTCTATTGTGTTTAACAAGATGTTATGACTGTGACTGATTACTTCACTAAGATGAAGGTTGTGTGGGAAGAACTTATGGCTTTAAGCCCTGTTCCTGTCTGCAACTGTAGAGGTTGCAGGTGCAATGTAACAGCTGAGATGAGAAGATATGTTGAGAGTGATTATGTCATCAATTTTGTAAAATGACTTAACGATAATTTTGATCCAGTTTAGTCTCAGGTTTTTGTGATGACACCTCTACTTGATATTAATACAACTTTTTCCATGGCTTTGATATTTGAAGGAAAAGTGATGTCTAATTCGTCATTGGTTTCTATGGATGGAATGCTGCACTGATGAATAAGGTGGAGAATTCAAAAGCTATTGCTTCTAATGTTTATGTGGAAAGGCAGCAGTCTGGTGGATTTAGGAGAGGAGGTGGCAAGTTTAATTCTGGTGATAGTAGAAAGTTTCAATGTACTTATTATGGTTTGGCAGAACATACCATTGAGAGATGCTTTAAGAAGCATAGATATCCACCAGGATTTTGTAGTTCCAAGCCTAGAGTTAATATGGCTGAGGTGAATGATGTTGAGGTTGAGAAGAGTATCCAGTCACTCATGCTAACACCTCAACAAAATCAGAGGTTGATGAAGTTGTTATGCAAGCAAGATGATGGATTAGAGGGAGATGCAAAACCTGATGTTGAAGGAGTTGTGTTGCCTGCTCAGGTTGATAAGATGGCAGGTAACACTCATACTAGTGCTTTAAACACATGGATTTTAGACTCTGGTGCAACTGACCATATTACATCTCATCTATCTTTGTTTTCTTCCTACAAGCCTGTTAAATGCATTACAATCAAACTCCCTACGAAGTCCACAGTATCAGCAACGCACATTGGCACAGTTGCAGTTAGTCCTACTCTGATTCTTAACGACGTTCTATATGTCCCAGCTTTTGCCTTTAATCTTCTTTCTCTCAGTAAACTTACTTCTGTAACTAGTCTACTTATTCAATTCCATTATGATAATTGTTTTATTCAGGATCAATTGTCCAAGAGGATGATTGGTTCAGCTAAGCTGTATTGTGGTCTATACTATCTTTAAGGTACTAATGTGGTGAATCCTAGTCCAATTTGTCTTGCCACAAAGTCATCTGGTTCAAGCAGCTACTTATGGCACTGCAGGCTAGGAGGTTCTTATGTTCCTAGAGTAAAAGAGCTGCAGAAATATGATAGTTCAATAAAAGTGTTAGATTCTGTTGTTCCCTGTCCTGTTTGCCCTTTGGCTAAGCTTAGAAAACTTCCCTTTCCTATTTTTCTTCTGTGATCGAGAATTCCTTTGACTTGGTTCATGTTGATATTTGGGGACCCCACCCTCTTGGCACAAAGATTTTTTCTTACCATCGTTGATGATTACAGTAGATATACTTGGGTTTATTTGTTGAAATCCAATCTGAGGTCAGGCCCTTATTGCAAAATTTTTGCCAACTTTTTGTCACTCAGTTTGAGAAAGCCATTAAAATTTTTAGGACAGACAATGGCCAGGAGTTTAACATGCCTGATTTTTTACTTGAAGCGTGGCATGATTCATCAAACAAGTTGTGTATACACACCACAACAGAATGACTTAGTTGAAAGAAAACACCAATATATACTTATTGTGGCATGTTCCTTAAAGTTTCAGGCAAGCCTGCCTATGCCTTACTAGGGCTTTGCTATTACACATGCTGTTTACCTTATCAATCGAATTCCAACCCCCATATTACATCACAGAACTCCTTTTGAGATGTTGTGTCAACAAAAACTTGTGTATCAACAGCTCAACGTGTTTGGCTGTTTGGCATATGCCCACAACCATTCACCCAACAAGACAAAGTTCACTCTCAGGGCCATCAAGTGTGTCTTTTTAGGATTTCCATCTTCTACCAAAGACTATTTGCTGCAAAATCTTGAAACTAAAGACATACTCATATCTAGGGATGTCCAATTTCGTGAACATCACTTTCCTTTGTCTCCACTGAATCTCTTTTAAGCACAAGCTTTTCTCAGCCAAACGCTCAACCTTGCTCCAACACACCTGTCATCATTCCATCGCATTCTGAACCTATACATAGTGTTCATCCTAATCAGATTCCTCCAATTCCCTCACTACATCCTGGTTCATCCTCTTCTGTGCCATCCCAGTCTTCTACTGATTCTACATCTTCACCTTCAACCCATCAACCCAGAAGATCAACACAAGACTCCAAGTCTGGCAGTTCTACTCCTATCTTTGGTATTGACATTCCTCTCTCCATCAACCCAGAAGATCAACAATTACTTCATGATCCTAATCTTCCACATTTCTCTTCACCTAATATTCCTTCAAGACCCATCAGGCAAAGGCATCCTCCAGCTTATCTCTATGACTATCATTGTAATCAATTGGCTTCCTCTGTCAGCCGCCTTACCAAATATCCTTTGCGGAATCATTATTCCTTGCATCAGCTGACACCAAGTTATAAAAACTATGTGCTTAACACTAGTGTTCAGCAAGAACCTACATCCTATCACCAAGCAGCACAGTCACCTCATTGGCAACAGTCTATGCATATGGAGTTGGCAGCACTAGAAGGAAATAACACTTGATGCCTGATGCAGTTACCTAAAGGAAAGAAGCCAATTGGCTGCAAATGGGTATATAAAACTAAGAGAAATGCTGATGGTAGCATTGAGAGATACAAAGCAAGGCTGGTTGCAAAGGAGTATACACAGCAAGCTGGTGTTGATTATGGTGATACATTTTCTCCAGTGGTTAAGATGACCACTGTTAGACTGATATTGGCATTAGCATCCATCAGAAACTGGCACATTCACTAGTTTGATGTGAACCATGCCTTCTTGCATGGAGACCTACATCAAGAGATTTATATGACATTACGTGAAGGTCTACCATCTCCTGCCCTTGGCACTGTTTGTAGGCTTACTAAGTCACTTTATGGTTTGAAACAGGCCAGTAGGCAATGGAATGAGAAGCTCACTCATTTTTTGACATCTAATGGGTACACTCAATCTAAAAATGATTATACCATGTTCATCAAGGAAACCACAGATGTGTTTCTGGTCCTCCTGGTGTATGTTGATGACATCCTTGTGGCTAGTGACTCTCTTCTTGCAATTCAGGATCTCAAAACTATCTTGCATCAGAACTTCAAGATTAAAGACTTAGGGCCTCTTAAGTACTTTCTAGGCTTAGAAGTTGCCAGGTCTCGGGGGGATTGTACTGTGCCAGAGAAAATACACACTGGAGTTGCTTCAGGAGACTGGAACCCTGGCTTCTATGTCTGCCAAGAGTCCTATGGAGCAAAATTTGAAGTTGGCTCATAATGATTCAGATCTTATAGATGATGTGTCAGGATACAGAATGATGATTAGAAAGATACTGTATCTGACTATCACTAGACCAGATATTACCTATGCAGTACAACAGCATAGCCAGTTTCTTGATGTTCCCACTACTATACACTTCAAGGCAGCTCATAGAGTATTAAGATATTTAAAAGGCACGCCAAGACAGGGTTTGATGTATCCTAGCACAGTTGATTTGAGACTTACAGGGTTTTCAGATTCAGACTGGGAAGGTTGTTCTGAAAGTAGGAGGTAACCGGTTACTGTGTATTGCTTGGAAGTTCCCTGATTTCTTGGAAAGCGAAGAAGCAGACAACAGTTTCCAAGTCATCTTCAGAAGCTGAATATAGAGCTCTTGCCTCAACTACTTGTGAGGTGCAATGGATTCTCTAGATGTTGAAAGAATTGAAAGTTGAACATGGTAAACCAGCTGATATTTTCTTGTGACAATAGAAGTGCCATTTATATTGTTGAAAACCCAGTGTTTCACGAGAGGAAGAAACATATTGAAATTGATTGTCACATTATAAGGGACAAAGATCAAGAAGGCATTGTTAGACCTGTACCCATTAACACTCATTTGCAGCTTGCTGATATCTTTACAAAAGCAGTTGATTCTCGTAGATTATGCATCCTGACTGAGGCTTTGGGATTCTGTAATATATTTGCTCAGCCAGGATTGAGGGAGGGTGTTGAGGGAGATTCTGGACAGTGTGAAGAAGATCATGGAGATGAGAGGCGTTGTGTTGATGTGAACAATATGCAGTTAAGTTGATGCAGCAGGTTGTAACCACATGTATTTAGTATCAAGATCGAAGGTTCAATTTGTGTGATTGAATAAAGTGACATGTGAAATGGAGGTGTGGTGTTGGTTGTGTTAGCTAGCCTTCACAGGAGACAGAGGTGGAAGAAGAAGTTGGGACGCAGGAATGTTTAAAAACCAGTGAAATTACTATTTTGCCCTTTTGTTTGTAATATGTACAGTTAGTTAAGTGAGGGTAGTTTGGTAATTTTGCGTATTCCTTCTTCTTCCTGCATTGTATATAAACCGGGTTACAGTTGTAACCTGGGTAAGACGGTTACAAATTGCAAAAGCTTTCTTCTGCTCGTTGATTGCTCTCATTTCCTCAGCTTCTAATTGCTTCTTCTCTTCTCCATTTGTTCTTTCGTTTATTGAATTTTGACATGTATAGTGTTTATAATTCCATTGGCCCAGGTAGATGTGCTATGTGTTATTATTGTTCGGAAAATTAATTTTATGATGGTCAATGATTAATATCAATCATCTAATAGTTGATCAGTAGCAAGCAATAAGGTAGTAAATATTGTATATATAAAATACATGTGCAACATACCATTCATTGCTCTTATCATCCATTGGTTATTCTAATTCATTCAGTGAATATACAAAATTTTTCCTTTATTTGTTTGTTTTCTACATACTTCATATTTCCAATAATGGCATTGAGTTTTTAAAGAAACATACTCAATGATTCTCCACAGCTGTCTTGAAAAATTTCAATAAAAACATGATTAATTGAACCACGACACATATCGAAGTTTTACCGAACACTTGAACCAAATCAATCAATCATATCCTGTACATCCTAACGACATCAAAAGCTATCACTAGAGTTTGGAGAGAGTGAGAAGCATGCAAACAATACCTCCATTCCAATAGGATAGAGAGTTTACTTCTAGTGAGACCTGAGCTCTATATGTATCTGCATAAATAACACAACAATAGAGATATTGTGTGCTGATGTTAGTAAGGGAATTTATAAATACAAATAGAAAGTTACAGATGCATTTAAGTTTCTCTCTTAAATTTCTGTTGGCGTGTGCTTTACAGGTGCAAAGGTGCATAGAGGACATGTCTATCTTGATCACAACCTATGAAGGAACACATAACCAACCATCCATTACCAGTTGGTGCAACAGCAATGGAATCAATAGCATCTGCAGCAGCTTCCTTCATGTTACTTGATTCAAGTAACCCTCTTCAACATGGTCTCTCAACCTTCACTCAAATACCACTCCCTTACCATAACCCTCATCACAACTCTCACCTAATGAAGCCATCATCCCCTTATTCTCAGACCCTAATGAACATTCATCCCTCAGGCATCGTGGATCCCTTAAAAGGGATCGTTCTTGATCTCACTCATAATTAGCCCGCGCAATTTCCCATTGGGAGCTCTTCACATTCCTCAGTACCATTGGGGTATTCTTGGATGAATAAACCTAGTAGTTTCAATGGCCATGGTGTCATGCATGAACTTTTTTCTAATCCAAAAATAGTTCAGGAGATGGATCAAAAGGGGGATCATGGTAATAACAAGTCTTCATTGGCCGAGAATGTGAGTGCAATTGCATCTGATCCTAAGTTTAAGGTTGCTGTGGCAGATGCAATTTCTTCACTTGTTAATAAGGAAAGTCAAGCTACTCAACAAGCTATTGCCTTTCCTTCTTCTACCATTGATGGGAAAGTGGAAGCTCTAATAGCAAAAAAATGGATTCTTGAATCTCTATCCTCATGTGGAAAACAGGTCCAAGGATCCCCATAGAGTTGCTGATTTTGAAGTTATTTGTCCAAGAAATATTGGTTGAGAAGGGAAAGCTTGTAGGTTACTTTTTTTTTTATTTTTAAAACTTATGGTTTGAGAGATCTGATAAGTCCAACGATACTACAATTTATCTGCTTTTGTAATAGAACGATATATTTAATTTTTTTCTGTTGAACTTTAGTCACAAAAGACAAATTAACTATAAATTCAGAGGGTTATTTAACAACACCTTCTATGCATTTAGTGTTGCATCATATGCTAGGCAAAGGCCTGGTTTGTGGGGCATCTTGTGTGGGTAACTGCGTAAGATCTCATCCAATCTAGGAGGCCGCTGAACTTCTGATTTACATCTTCCACGTAGCTCCTTGGAGCTCGAATAATATGGACCCTTTGGGTTGGGGTTGAACCTTTTGACACAGCAGCATATGCTTTATTAGAACTAGAAACACAAGAAGACCAAAAAGGGAAGAAAACTTCTATGCTCCCCAGCCAACAGAAGAAGATAGAAAAGGCTCTAATGATTTAAATTAGATCTAGTGATAAAAGTCATTGTGTGCTTCCTCATATTGACCAGAGTTCAAATCTTTATTTTCAAATCCCAGTGTGGCGTGTATTGTTTCCATTTCAATGGAGTTAAGGATACATTTTTCTTTAATTTTGGAATATGATGGAATAAAACAAAATGACTCGCTAAATTGACTACGCTAGTTATATTGTGAAGTAGCAGTTGATCGAAACACCTTGATGTAAGTTTCATTATGGGTCATCGGAAAACAACCTCTGTATGTTTATAACATATAAATATGGTTGCGTACATCCGACCTCCATACACCGTCATAGACCGGAGCCTCTAAAAAAACACAAGATGATTGGAGGAACGGGGCAAAATTTGAAAAAGAACTCAAGATGATGGAGGAATGGAGTTGTTGGGACAAACTGGTGAGTTTAAGATGATTTACAAACAATGAAAATAATAAAGGACTGGAAAACTGAAGAGGAATCAGCCTATTTAAGACGAGGAGCTCTATGAGAAATAAGAAAAGGAAAATCGAAGATTTTGAAGACACCTCCTGCACTCGAAGAAGACACCTCCAGATTGCAGAGTTTGAAGACAGCTTCTGAACCAATTGAGGATGCATTGATCGGCATATTTGGAAGAACATATCTAGCCCATAAATACGACTTCTGGCCTCGAAATTTGTACCAAAGCTTCCACCCATGCACCTCCTGTGAACATCACTTCACTATTGTATCCTGAATCCTTCTTCTTCAAAAGGAAAGCAAACCCTCTCCCAAGAACACCAATAAATTGTCTAACTGGTAGACTTATCACCCACTTTAGCCAAATGTTGATGAAACTCACTTAATATCTATTCTTTTTGGATAATGGTTTATTTACAACCATTCAACCGGTTTGATGACCGGCTGGTGTCTGTTTTTTGCAAATTTTTTTAAATATATGTTTTGATGACCGGCTGGTACCAGTTGAATGGCTGTAAATGAGCCATAATCCAAAACAATGACGATTAAATGAGTTTCATCAACGTTTGGGTGTTAATTAAGTAATGGCTCAAACGTTTGGCTACTAAATCAGATTCGCTCCACAAAAAACTGATAAAAATGGTCTCGATAAGATTAAACGATTTTATCAACATTAGCCGGCCTAAGCTTCAATTCCCAGCCAGATAGACGATCACGAATTTTGGTAACCAAATTATCAAAAAAGTAGAATCCTCTTCCGACCGAGATGCAATGGCACACCCAAGTATTTAATGGGCAGCATTTTCTCTGTGAAAGAGCTATTAAATAAATTGACCATCTGGCCTGTGATTAACTCATACAAACGAAGGAATTCTATAGCTTTAGTCAACCATCTTTCGCTACCATTACAAAAAATTACTACATCGTCAGCAAATGACAAAGAAGATACTTTAATTTCCGATCCATCCTCATAAGTAAGCTCTGGTCGTTACTGAAATAAGACATCTCTATATCATGCTCAGTTTATGGGATTGCTATGCCGAAATGGGATTGGAATCCCCTCACCTACAAATCCCTCACCTCCTTTCCATCACACGACACGTGGCAGCATAGTTGGTAAGGCTAGATGAAGAGTGGGCAGGAATGAATGTATAAGAGGGTGCGTGTCACGCAGTAGGAAAGGAGTGTGGGGATCTTAACTCGCCGAAACGAGGCATGAAGGAAGATTGCGTGACCGCAAGCAAAGAGACAACAAATCAAGCTCCTATGGCTCCGTGCCGTGGGCTACCATGCGAGAACCTGACGGCTCCGAGAAAGGGCTTCCGGCAACTCATCACGGCTTCATCAAGGGTGGCGACACCACCGGAACCTCTGATCTCTTCCCATAGTATATGAAGTCATTCGTCGATATTCTCTTTCCCAGACGATATGCTCATTATGTTTTGATACATCCTCTCAAGTTTCTTGCCTTACTCTTGTCTTCATTGTCCTAAAAGTTTTTATTTTCATTTTTTGCGAACTATTCGCTCTTCCGATGTTTGATATTTGATTCGACATTTGTAACAACCCAAGATCAGTGGAGAAAAACCATGGGGTGACCATTAACATGATGCATTACAGAAATACTAGTTGACCACAAAGCACTCTAGCTAACATAAGATAGCAATACTTAAAACTTGGGCACAAAAAATAACAAGGAAAAAGGAAGTACTATTGCAACATATGCTTTATTTAGCAAACAGAAATACAAGAAAAGTAGAAATGAAAAAAAAAAGGCTGCTGATGAGAAGACAATGTCAATCGAAACAACAAGCTCCGATGAAACCATTTTGTTTGATGAACTTGTAAAGGACTTAGGAATTACTTGAAGAAAAAGCATTCCAGCTTATGGTGGAAATGCCAGCACCCAATTAATTTTCTTCTTGGTTACGTTTTACTAGCATTGAGCGAGACAGTGGTCGTTGCAACAGAGTCCACACAAAAAACAATTGTCGCAACAATCCAGCAGTCTACGTCTTGGACTGTTTAAGAGCAGTGAGTTAAAAACTTCAGCAGAATCACGAGCTTGGGGTTTCTGGTGCATGGTATTTAAAGATTCATTGTTCCCATCCGCTTCAAACGGTTGATCAGAAGATTCAGTATTTTCAGCAGAGACATTTGTAGCCACAAGAAGATGGGGATGGTGGATGAAAGCAATGAGACAAAAGGCACATATTGCAGCTAGTAATGCAGATTTTCCCATGAGAATAAGAGAAAGGGGTGTGCAAGATCTGAAATATACGAGTGGAATAGAATTCCTAGTGGTGATATTAATTCAGGAAGAACATATATATTTATAATGAAGCTCTAACACGTGTGACAACCATGAGAACTCTGCACCAAAAAATAAGCCAAAGTCTAAAGTAACGCTCGGTACATTAGATCGCAAAATGACCCACCTCCTCCTCAGATCCTGTCTAAACACGGGAATCTAGTACACCCGAAACCCTTTCATGGTCCAAAGTTTTTACGTTGAACATCTTTTACATTACCTTTTTCCCTTTTTATCTTTGAATTGTTTCAAAATTCTAAATTTTCTAGATCATAAACAAAATATTAGAGATAAAGATGTAATGTCTTATGTACTAGACTTTTGTTCCAAAAAAAAAGGGCATGTAATATTTGTTGGAGAATTTAAGGATGGGCTTTGGCCCATCGTTGGAGATTGAAGATTTGGGCTTCGGCCCGTTAATGAAAGTTGCAAAACTTGGTTGTGCAACGTACTATGAGCTTAATGAATCCTTAACGAGTAGTTAATGTTAGGATGTGAACTCACTCAATTATGTGTTGTGTGAATGTGAAATTAATGCTCAAAGTAGATGGAAATGTTGTTAATGGGTGATGTGTCACCCGTGTGGAGGAATGCCACGTTGGAAGTGTCCATGTGGCGTAAAAAGCATCTGACGGACATCGATCGATGACTTCGATCGATCGATGTCACTTCGATCGATCGATGTCATCGATCGAAGTGGATCAGAGAGCTTCGATCTCTTGGCAGATCGATCTAAGTCAATCAGAGGACATCGATCGATCACTTCGATCGATCGATGTCACTTAGATCGATCAAGTTGATCGAATGAAGTGCTCAGTCAGACATCAGTCGATCACATCGATCGATCGATGTCACTTCGATCGATCGATGTGATCGATCGAAGTCTGACAGCGGGCAGAATCATTTTGATTGTGCGGTTAGGTTTCAAACTTGAAACTAACACTATCCTCCGGTTTAAAATAAGATCAATCTGTTGTGATCTAACGGTGGCAGGGAAGATAGTTTTGATCTAACGGCCGATATTTAAACTGTCTTAACCGCTTAACCGAATATGGTTTCCATCTAACGGTCCAGGTTTAAACCTGTTAATCTATCTTCGATCTAAAGGCTGAGATTAAACCATCCTAATCTAGATAGGAGGTTTTAATCCAACGGCCTGAATCAAACTTCGGTTTTGATCCAACGGTCACGGTACCTTGTTCTCCAACCGACTCCCCTATATAAAGAGGGCTAAGGGTGCATTCATTTGACACACCAAGCTCTAAGCATTTCATAAGCATTCTGCATTCATAGCACGTGAGTCTTGCATATTGTCCGGGAGAAGTGAGGACACTCTAAGCGTTCGAAGGAGTTCAAGTTCAGCAGTGCCGCTCAACTGAACAGGTACCCGTTGTATCCTGGGAGACGATTGCTCATACCGGTTGGGCACAGTATACCGGAGCAATACGTCTTAAGGACAGAGTCTTCGACTCGCCCCGGGTTTGATTTATTTTGTTGTTTCATATGCACACAGTGTACGACTGCGTCTTGGTACAGGATTGATTGTGCCAACAATATTTTGTTCAAACGCATATTTATTCTGAAAATAAAAACACAGAAAAGCGTATCCCCAAAGATACATTATTTACGAATAAGCAACTTATTTAATGATAAGTGAAAATATATAGTTTTGATTATCGAAAACAACACATATATCCCAACGACAGTAAAAACTATCGTTAGGGTTTGGAAGGATGAAAGTCACGCAAACAATACCTGATAAAGATTTTACTTTCAGTGAGATCTGGCTCTATATCTACCGGCTCTATGTACCTCTTATAATTTACGGTTTACATGTTAGACTAGGACACTAGGTGCGTCCCCTTGCTGTGGTTATTTCTCCTTTCCATTAGTAAATTTATACTCCCTTGGTTTGTGTCATTTTTTTGGTATGTTACTAATTTTAAAATATTTTAGTTGTTCTTTATTTTATTATGATAGATCTACTATATTGTATTTAGTTTTGAAATTATTTCGTACAAATAATTAATACAAACAAGTCGTTTATAATAACAAGTAATGATAATTATTGTAGTAATGAGACAATCCCATTTTTTCTTTTAAATTGTTCCCAAATCTAAAGAGCCCTGGTCATAAGGGGGAAAAAAGCACATAAAATGTTTGTTGAAACGCTCATGAGTTATGGCCAATGCCAAATTAAATGTAAATGCACAAGAGGGGCACCCCTTTGGGCGTATCGATTTCCCAATCAACTCTGTATATAATCATCCGGATCTTCTCACCGTCGGTCCTCTCACCCCTTGTGACTGCGTGAGAGGATGGTGAGACTAGGTGAAGGTGACCTCCATCTAGCCTCACCACTTCCGGACTGCCACGTGGCGGACGGTCTTTTATTACCGTCCCAAGTAGGGGGAGGTTCAGAAGATCCCACACCAAAACAAACACACCACGTACCACAATATGCGCCTGCATGAAAAGACAAAACTTGCGTATAATTGCAGAACGACACCAAACATTTAGACACCAAACATTTAGACGAGTATCCATAATTTGCTGCAGTTAATGGAGATGTTATATCCAGCGACATTGTATCGTTTTTCACAATATTTTAACGCCCCATCAACCTTCTTATCAAAAGCCAAATCTCCGGTTTTTGAAATCTTCAACGGTTTCAGTCTCACAAAACTACATAAAGAATGTAAAAATTAAGAACTTATTACTCTCTTAGATAGGTAAGACGTTACTCGCCAAGCCAGACAAGAAGCTCACAGCAAACCAGATAGATAATTTAGCATCCAATTAGATCGGATTCAAGCTTTTAGCTTTCATACCTAGATAGTCGTATTGCATTTTTACACACAATCTGCTATAATGTGATGTATAACCTCAATATGTTTAATTTTGCTATGATAAAGATGGTTTTGTGCAATGTTGTACGTGAGATATTATCATATAAAATAAACACTTTGTCAAAATTAATATTATAATCATTTGAATTGTGTGTTATCCAAAGTAATTGTGCACAACAAGAGGTGTCAGACACAATTTTGGACTCTATTATTGAAAGAGATACACTATTTTTTCTTAGAAAATAAGAAGCTAAATAATCATAAAGAAATTGACAAATACCTAATGTACTTTTTTATTCAACAAGATTATCGCATAACCTGAATCAATATAAACTTGTAAATGAAAACATTTATTCTTAGGATAAAATAACCAAAACTTAATTATTCCTTTTAAATATCTAAAGATACATTTGGTAGAAACTAGATGTAATTCATTAAGCATGCTTTAAAATCTAGCATATAAACATACAGAATGTAATATAGCTCGTGTACTAACTCTTAAATAAAGTAAGCTACTAATCATACATATCTATACTTTGTTAGCTTAACTAGCTTTTTGTTTTATCATTATTGAGTTTGGTACTTGTTACTCATTACTCATGGGTGTAGTTATACTTTGTCCATCCTCAAATTTGAACTTCTTTGAGAGATCCTTTGCATATGTTGTTTGAAAAATGCACACGTATTCATTTGTTTGCTTGATTTGAAGCCCAAGAAAATAGTTGAACTCCTATATACTTATCACAAATTCACCTTCTATAAGTTCTGTAAACTGTTCACACAAAAACTCATTAATAGCGCCAAAAAATAATACCATCAACATAAATTTGAACAAGTAAATAATCAATTCCTTGTTTTTAATGAACAATTTTGTATCAATCATTCCACTTGAAAAACCATTTTTAACTGGAAAGCTATTCAACCTATCATAGCAAACTATTCCATAAAGAGTCTTTTTAAATTAAAAACATGATTTGAATAATCATGATCCTAAAATCTCAGAAGTTGAGATTCATATACTTTTTCGTTAATAATGCCATTTAAGACAGGCGACTTAACATCAATTTGGTACAATTTTAAATCTCTAAAGCATGCATAAACCTAAAGCATTCTAATAGCCTCTAATCTCGCTACGAGGTCAAATATCTCATTATAGTCAATTTTTTCTTCTTGCGTATATCTTTTTGCCGTAGTCTGGCTTTATTTCTGGTTATATTATCTTGGTTCTCCATTCCATTCCTAAATATCTATTTCTTCCAATAATAGAATGATATTTAGATTTAAGAACTAGTTCATAAACGTCAATTATTTCAAAATAATTTAGCTTTTCTTGCATAGACATTACCTGATCTTCATCAATTATGTCTTCTTTTATATTTTTAGGCTCAACTTGTGAAATAAATGCATTTTTATAAAACTATGTATGCCTTCATTTGGTTCATCTATTATTAACTCTTTAGGGTGATCTTTTCTATATTTAAGATATTCCATTAGATTAGAGGTATCTCCTCTAATTTCTACTACTTCATTTACCTTAAGGGGTGGCGTTTTATTGAGAGGCTAAATTATAAGATCAATGCAGAAATCTCTCTTTCCTGCATCACCTAGGTTGTCTATAGGACTTACATTAATCACTTCATTTTCTTGTGTGATCTTTGTAGTCCAAGACTATTTCTCAAGAGAACTGCGCACAATAACAATAAGCCAAATGCTAAGTCACGGAATGAAATATTTATTTTGTGTGATCTTTGTAGTCTAACATCTATGTTAAAACTATTTCTCAAAAGAAGTGTGCACAATAACAATAAGCCAAATGCTAAACTATGAAATGGAATATTTATTTTGTGTGATCTTTCTGGTCGAGCATGTTGAGCATCTTTTACTTTACCTTTTTCCTTCTTTTTTTTTGAATTGTGTTTCAAAATTGTAAATTGTGTAGACCATAAACAAAATATTAGAGATGAAGGATGTAATTTCTTATCTACTAGACTTCTGTTCCAAAAAAAAAAATGTGTAACATTTTGTTCAAACGCTTATTTATTGTCAATGCCAACATCAAATGAAAACACAGGAAAGCGTATCGCCAAAGATTACATTATTTACGAATAAGCAACCGATTTAATGATAACTGAAATATATAGTTGTGATTATCAATAAAAGTGTGTATATGTGTTTTTTTTTTCATTATCAAAATATATATTGAATGATGACCTCTAATAATTTACAATTTCCATGTTAGACTGGGTTTGCCCCCTTGCTGTGGTTATTTCTCCTCTCCATTAGTAAATTTATGATCTCTTGGTTTGCTGCACTTTCTTGGTATGTTGCTCGTTTTAAAGTATTTTACTTGTTTTATTTGTTGTGATAAATCTACTATATTTTATTTAATTTTAAATTAAAAATAATTAATAGTAACAAGTAATGAAATAGAAAAACTAAGAACTAATGATAATTGTAGTAATCAGACAATGCCCTTTTTTGTGGTCAATGCCAACATCAAATCAAAATACACAAAAGTGTGCCTCTATGAGATAGTCTAGTTGATACTCGGGTTGAGATTTGCTCCAAAAGATCAAAAGTTCGATTCCAGGGACGCACACAGTGTGAGTGTTCCTCTTTTGCTAGGCCGAAGGCCTGATTTGTGGGAAGACACCTTGTGTAGGTCACTGCGTAAGATCTCACCTACCCTAAGAAGCCGTTGTGCTCTTAATTTACATTCTTCATACATGCTTCTTTAGGGCTAAGGACGTTGGGATCGGAGTGAGAGATTTCACATTTTGCTCAAAAATACACAAAAGTGCCCCCTTTGGGCGTATCGATTTCCCAATCAACGTTTACATCTAAAACAAACCCACCACTTGTCACTGTATGCGCCTGCACGAAAACACAGCTTAGCTATAGTTTTTTTCTGTTGGCAAGGTTGAAACCCAACCCAAAGGACTCTCACTGTTCCAGTCCCAATGAGCTACGTGAAGGATGTAAATCACGAATTCCAAGGTTGAAACCCAACCCAAAGGGCCCTAACTGCCCCAGTCCCAATGAGCTACGTGAAGGATGTAAATCACGAATCCCAAGGAGCTGCGTGGAGTATGTAAATCAGGAGTCCCAAGGAGCTCCAAAAGATCAAAAGTTCGATTCCAGGGACGCGCACAGTGTGAGTGTTCCTCTTTTGCTAGGCCGAAGGCCTGATTTGTGGGAAGACACCTTGTGTAGGTCACTGCGTAAGATCTCACCTACCGTAAGAAGCCGTTGTGCTCTTAATTTACATTCTTCATACATGCTTCTTTAGGGCTAAGGACGTTGGGATCGGAGTGAGAGATTTCACATTTTGCTCAAAAATACACAAAAGTGCCCCCTTTGGGCGTATCGATTTCCCAATCAACGTTTACATCTAAAACAAACCGACCACTTGTCACTGTATGCGCCTGCACGAAAACACAGCTTAGCTATAGTTTTTTTCTGTTGGCAAGGTTGAAACCCAACCCAAAAGGCTCTCACTGTTCCAGTCCCAATGAGCTACGTGAAGGATGTAAATCACGAATTCCAAGGTTGAAACCCAACCCAAAGGGCCCTCACTGCCCCAGTCCCAATGAGCTACGTGAAGGATATAAATCACGAATCTCAAGGAGCTGCGTGGAGTATGTAAATCAGGAGTCCCAAGGAGCTGCGTGGAGGATGTAAATCAGAGTCCTCCTAGATTGAGTGAGATTGCCCACACAAGGTGACCCCCACAAACCAGGCATTTGGCCTGGCAGCAGAGGAACACCCACACGGTGCACGTCCTTAGATTCGAACTCATGATCTCTTGTTGGTAATCCTCAACCTGAATACCAACTGGACGATGCTCTGGAGACGGCTATCGGTTTTTTTTACTAATTTAAAACACTGTTTCATTCTGATTTTTATGCGCCTGCACAGAAAGACAGCTCAGCTATCGTTTTTTTAACTAATCTAAAAAGACTGTTTTATTCTGATTTTTATCTTTTATACAGTTTAATAGAGCTGAAGCATTGTAGTTTTCGAAATCAAAAATTCGGCTTTTTAAAGCAAACGTTAGATGAGACAAGGATTCATAATTTGCTGCAGGGAATGGAGACATTATGTCCAGCCATAGACAAGACTTCGCATCGTTTTTCATTAGATATTAACGCCATGGCAACCTTTTCTAGCACAGTCTAAATCTCCGAGAGCGATACAGATGATGTAAACTAGAAGCCTAACAACTTATTAGATTGATAAGACGTTACTAGATAATTCACACAAAGAGTTCACTATAAATTGGACATGTAATTTAGCATCCAATTGTTTCGGATTCAAGTATTTGTTGGAGAATTAAAAGTTTGGGTTTTGGCCCATTAAGGAAGGTTGCAAAACTTGGTTGAGCAACATACTTTGAGTTTAATTATGATTAGTTTCCGATATTGAAAATCGAAAACTAATGGGTCCTTAATTATCTACGTAACTGAGTAGTTAATTTTAGGCTTTGGAATCACTCAATTACGATACCGGGTGAATGAGAAATTAATGCTCAAAATAGATGGAAAACATTGTTAATGGATGATGTGTTCTATTCTTAGGAGGCCACATCACCCTTATGGAGGAATACCACATTGGATATTTGGACATGTTTAGCCACCTTATAGATGGCTAGAATGGACACTTTAGATGTGTCATTGGGGCATGAGAAGTTTTAGACCGGAGGAAAGACCTAGAAAGTGCCACATGCGTGCACGCGCGCGCTGCCGCCCGCCTGGCTCATGGCTCGTGTGCACGTGGGCCGGGCCGGTTCCTATCTTTTTGTAGAAAATTTATTTGGGCTTTTGGATTAATTATTTTTTGTAAATAATTAAAAGGCTTCGGGCCTAGCTGCGCAGCGGCCCAAATGCTCTCCGTTGCAGGGTCCGGTCTAGTACGTATGATTTAAATGGTTAACCGCGGTTGAGTTCAAATCAAATCACGGTTATGGCTTAAATCGCAGATTAGGCATTTAAACGATCGGTTATGGTTTAAATCGAACGGTTATGATTTAAATGGTCTTCTTCTAAATCGATTATATCAAACGGTTTTGATCTAACGGTGGCGGAAAAGGCATCTTTGATCCAACGGCTGAGATTCAAATTGACCTAACCGCCCAACCGAATGTTGTTTTCATCTAACGCTCCAGGTTTAATCCTGTGAATCGGTTTTCCATCTAACGGCTCTAATTTAAACCTTCCAAAACCGCCAGGAGGTTTTAATCTGACGGCTCTAATCGATCTACGGTTATGATCCAACGGTCACGATTCCTTCTGCGAAAACCGATTTCCAACCAATCCCTCTATATAAATAGAGGATGAGTGTGCAATCAGAACACACACTTGTTAGTGTATGTGCCCTAGGCCATGATTTGGATATTTATGTTATGCATTTATTATTAATAAAAGAGGTTTTTTATCATTATTGTTGGTTAGTATGTTACACAATTTTGATATATGTCCCTGATTTATTATTGTTATAGAGATAAAATAATTTATAATCAGTATGAGTATTGATTTGATAATCATGAGATGATTATGTGTATGGTGATACGAATCAATCTCATAGATACTTGTTAAAGAACAGTGTATTGGATAGACCCATCATGAGATTACTACATGGATTAGCGTCATAAGTAAATCTCACGATAGTCATGTTTTAATCCTTTAACTTGAGATTGTCATAGTTTCCAACATAAGGACTATTATATTTTGACATGATCAAACGTTACCCGTAATTGGATAATAATAAAGGTCATGATTGAATGTGATAGAAATTATGTAGAGGATATTGAACAATCAAGATAGAATTCATCCCTCTCTTTTGAGAGTGATATCTTTGGACCCCTCGATTAGTGAGACTGTGAAATGCATGGCCGTGCTCAAATGATTTGATAGTGTGATCAATATCATTTGTTTTATCAGTCTACTTAGAGATCGAGTAATCATATGTTTGAACAATATAAGTATGACGCTGACCATGACTTATGTTCAAACTAGATATCGTGTGACAAAGGGATTAATGCATGTACTATTATTAGGCTAGTTGGACTTTACTCGTATTAATTGGGTAGTTGTAATGTCTTGCTAGAGACCAATTACGACTTGTTGGTTTAATAGAGATTTAATCAACTGCCAATTAATATGGGCCTATCGGGTCACACACAGGAATGCGTATGGCTGAGATTAATAATATTAATAATATTAATATTGGATATTAATTATTATTATTATTATCGTTTAATATTAATAATATTAATATTGGATATTAATTATTATTATTATTATTATTAATTTTGTTTTTTTATGTATATATTTATATCATCGGATAATAACAGAGAATCCATATCTGATATGGCTTTTGATTGGTTTTATCTAATCCTAACAGAATCCGTATCTGGTACGGATTATGATAGACGTTGACAAATCCGATCTGGAATCGGATTTTGATATCTATATATATGTATGGAGCTTGGCGTATCATGTACACCAAGCAATCAGTAAAAACGAAATAACAGAAAGCGAAAGATCCTAGAATCGTTTTTGTGAAAAACGAGTTCTTCAGCCGCGCTGTTTGATGAGTTAGAACTCCGGGCGGAAGCGTTCGTGTGGATACCGATAGAGGGTGTTCGTGATTTTGCACCTCTTCCATCTGCGTAATTCGGATCTACAAAGGTAATTTTCGAGTTTCTTTCATCGAATTAAACGAACAACATGGATCCTTGGTAGGAAATCGGAGATCAATTTTTTGTTTTCCGCTGCGCGTTTTGCAGTGATCTCGGTTGATTTCCTAACAGTGGTATCAGAGACACTCGTTGTCTCGTTTAAATCGACTATATCATGCTTATATGTTTACTGTTTTTTGTATGATATGATATGTACAAAACAGTAATTCGGATTTCATATGATGAGAGAAGAATGGTGTTTTTCAATTCGTTTTCATGAGATGATTTGTATATGGCGGTAATCGTTTGTCATGTGATGATCAAAACCGATTTTGTTTATATTAGATATAATCACACGATATGTGTAAAACCTTATTCAAATCTCATCTGGTGATATCAGATTGATGTTTTCAATTCGTTTTCATCAGATGTTATAATTCGAGATTGTTATATGTGATATAAAGTTTTCATTTTTCATGAGATGATAAAAAACGATTATGTCTATATCGATATGAACAACCGATTGATGGTTCTGTTTTCGTGTTTCGAAAGACAGATTATCAATTCGATGATGATTCTGATTTCTAGTTTCGGATGAAGATTATCGATTTGATTGATATTTTGTTTTAAGGTTTGCAAATGACAGCCATCGATTCGATCGATGCTTCTATAAGGGTTTACACGTAATCAAAACAGTAAGATCGTTAATATGATTGACGCGTCTGTGTTAGGGTTTCGATAAGAAAATTATCAATGCGATTGATACTTTTTGTTTGGCTTCGAGGGGCACTGCCCCTCGACCCCACCCAGGGGCTCTGCCCCTCGGGACCCCGCTTAGGGGCGCTGCCCCTCGGAACCCCGCCCGCTAACCGGCTAGCAGGACCGTCGCATGCGTACGCCCTATAGTTTGTTACCGTGGCATTAATAATGTCAATATATATTTATTTGTTATAATATGTTTGTGTAAAATATATTATAATTGTTGATGTCTTTGGATGGTGCATAGCATGGCCTCAGGACCTATGTGATTGACTTAGTCATATTTCTGTTTTGGGTTATTATGGCCTGCGTGCCGCTGTAGTTTTTGTTGTATTTTATTATACAATTAGTTAGGTTTTTCTTTATTATTGTAATAAATGAAGAATCAAGCTACAAAAGTGGTGATGGCGACACATACCAAGGACGAGTGGATTCCATGGAGATGGAGGCACGAGCTTAAGACAAGAAGATATGTGTCATTGCAAATGTTGTAATAGGAAGTCTTTCACATAGGGTTTCCTTTATTATCTTCATTTGGTCTCATGAAGATCATATTTAGTTTGGTCATGCTATGTCACGTTTACATATTTATCATTTTGTATGTGATGCGTGGATGATAGATTATATATGCATATAGGATGCTACGATATAATGATATGCAATGCAAGACATAAACTAAGTTGAACCCTCATTAATAATTTAAGTCTGTATACCATCCATGTCTTAAGCAACTATTAAAACTGGGATTGTATTAAAGTAGGTATTGCCAAAGCAATGTGCTTTAAACATTCCTAGCTACGTAGGATGAGTAATAGTGCTACTCATATGTTTAAAATTGGTTAGACTTAATTGGGCTATCAAAACGGTTTTGGGCCCAAGGCATTAGATGGAATCTAACATACAATGATATATGATGTCATTATTCCATAAATTCTAAGAGTTACATGAGATGTAATTGGTAAAGAAGTTACATACCTAAATAACTTAATTTTAAGCGTCATGCCAAAGCTGAGTTTAGAATTAAGTCAAATATGGATCTTAGATCACTAAAATATTTCTTTTGAGGGTTATGTTTTAGTGAGAGTTTTATAAATTTTAACCTCATTATTAATAAAGTGTTACTTTGCATGTTTTGTAGATCATAAATGGCTGCTAATAATAATTCCACCTTATCGCTGCGATCAATCCTTGAGAAGGAAAAATTAAAAGAATGTGGGACTAATTTTGTTGATTGGTTTCGAAACTTGAGAATTGTTCTCAAGCAAGAAAAGAAGTCCTACGTGCTCGATGACCCTGTCCCTGAACCACCTCCTGCTGATGCTTCTGTTGCTGTTAAGAACAAATATAAGAAGCATGTGGAAGATTCAAACGACATAGGATGTCTTATGTTGGCAACTATGTGTTTAGGACTTCAGAAAGACCTGGAACACTTAGAAGCTTATGAGATGAGTGTGCATCTCAAACAAGCTTTCCAACAACAGGCTAGGCAGGATAGGTTCGACACCGCCGTTGCACTTTTTGACTGTAAGATGTCTGAAGGTGAATCTGTAGCGCTCATGTTTTAAAGATGAAAGGCTATATAGATCACCTTGTAAGACTCGGATATCCCCTGAGTTTGGAACTCGCTACGGATTTGATCCTACACTCTTTGCCTAGCAGTTTTTCTCAGTTCGTTATGAACTACAATATGAATAATATGGAAAAGTCCATACCTGAGCTACACGGTATGCTCAAAACTGCTGAGGGGAATATCAAAAAGCCTACCCATGCATTGAGTGTCAATATCAACCCTATGAAAAGGAAAGGTAAAGGCAAGGGTAAGCCCAAAAGTGCGAAGGGTGCAAAAGGGTCCAAAGGTCAAGCTAAACCGAAACTGGTCCCAAAGGTTCCTAAGGAAGGAACTTGTTTCCATTGCAACAAGCCTGGGCATTGGAAAAGAAATTGTGATGTTTATTTGGAGGAGTTAAAGAAGCTGAAGGGTAGTGCGACTACATCTTTAGGTATTTTTGTTATAGAAATTAATTTATCTACTTCTTCTTCCTGGGTATTAGATACTAGATGTGGATTCTATATTTGTACAAATATGCAGGGGCTCAAAAGGAGTAGGATGCTGAAGAAGGGCGAGGTTGACCTACGTGTTGGCAATAGAGCAAGAGTTGCTGCTATAGCTGTAGGGACCTATGAGCTTGTCTTGCCCAATGGGCTTTTGTTAGTTTTAAACAATTGCTTTTATGTTCCTACTATGAGTAGGAATCTTATTTCAGTATCTGTTTTGGATGATGAAGGTTATTCATTTTTAATTAAAAATAAGAAGTGTTCTATTTTTTATAAAAATGACTTGCTTTATTGTATTGCAAGTAGTTATAATGGCATTTATGTCCTTAACCTTGATGATTCCAATGACGGTAATATTTATAACATATCTTCAAAGAGAACTAAGCCAAATGAATTAAACCCTGCATATTTATGGCATTGTCGCCTTAGCCATATAAATGAGAAGCGCGTATCTAAACTCCATCAAGATGGATTATTAGATTCATTTGATTTTGAATCATTTGAAAATTGCGAGTCTTGTTTACTTGGAAAAATGACAAAGACCCCTTTTACAGGACATAGTGAAAGGGCTAATGACTTATTAGGCTTGGTACATACAGATGTATGCGGCCCAATCAGCATTAGTGTCAGAGGAGGATTTCAGTATTTCATTACTTTTACTGATGATTTCAGTAGGTATGACTATGTCTACCTAATGAAACATAAGCATGAGTCTTTTGAAATGTTTAGAACTTTTCAAAATGAAGTACAAAATCAACTTGGTAAGACAATTAAAACGCTTCGATCAGAGGTGGTGAATATTTGAGCCAAGAATTTGACCAACATCTAGAAATTGTGGAATCGTTTCACAGTTGACACCTCCAGGAACTCCACAATGGAATGGTGTTTCTGAAAGAAGAAATCGAACTTTATTAGATATGGTTCGATCTATGATGGGTCAGGTAGATCTTTCTTTATCTTTTTGGGGTTATGCCTTGGAGACAGCTGCATTCATTTTGAACCGTGTACCATCTAAAGCGATTGAAAAGACACCATATGAGATATGGACTGGTAAGAGACCCAGTTTGTCTTTTATTAAGATTTGGGGTTGTGAAGCTTATCTGAAAAAATTAGTGTCCGATAAGCTAGCTCCAAAGTCTATCAAATGTATTTTTGTGGGGTATCCTAAGGAAACTAAAGGGTACTATTTCTATATTCCCTCAGAGAACAAAGTGTTTGTTGCTCGAAATGGAGTCTTTTTAGAAAAGGAGTTTCTCTCCAAGAGAACTAGTGGGAGTATAGTACAACTTGAGGAAACTCAAGTTCCACAAGATATCGCTGAACCGTCTTTAGAGACAATTTCAGAGCCACAAACAGTTGTGGAGCCTGAAAATGTAACACAAGTCCAACGCAGATCTGATAGGATACATCGTCAGCCAGAGAGATATGGATTTCTTGTGACTGATGATAGTGAAGTTATGCTCATAGATCAAGATGAGCCTACTACCTATCAGGAAGCTGTGTCTGGTCCAGATTCAGATAAATGGCTTGGAGCCATGAATTCTGAGATGCAATCCATGTTTGATAACCAAGTTTGGTCTTTAATTGGTCCTCCAGAGGGTATTAAGACTATTGGTTGCAAATGGGTTTTCAAGAAGAAAACTGACATGGATGGAAATGTGCAAACCTACAAAGCAAGGCTTGTGGCTAAAGGTTTCAAGCAAACTCATGGTATAGACTATGATGAAACCTTTTCACCAGTAGCTATGCTTAAGTCTATTCGAATTCTCCTTGCCATTGCAGCATACTATGATTATGAGATATGGCAAATGGATGTCAAAACTGCTTTCCTTAATGGAAATTTACTCGAGGATGTGTACATGACACAATCTGAGGGTTTTGTAAATCCTGAGAATTCAAAGAAGGTTTGCAAGCTTCAAAGGTCCATCTATGGATTGAAGCAAGCATCTCGAAGCTGGAATCTTCATTTTGATGAAACAGTTAAGAACTTTGGTTTCATCAAGAATGAAGATGAACCTTGTGTTTACAAGATGGTTAGTGGGAGTGCAGTAGTGTTTCTGGTCTTATATGTGGATGACATATTGCTTATTGGGAATGATATCCCTACCTTGCAAAAGGTTAAGGCTTGGTTAGGGAATTCATTTTCAATGAAGGACTTGGGTGAGGCTACCTATATCCTTGGTATCAAGATCTATAGAGATAGATCTAAAATGATAATATGCTTGAGTCAGAGTACATACGTAGATAAAATGTTGAAAAGGTTCAACATGCAAGAGTCCAAGAAAGGATTCCTGCCTATGTCTCATGGCATTCATCTTAGCAAGAATCAATGTCCTCAGACATCTGATGAGCGAGATCGAATGAATAAAATTCCTTATGCTTCTGCTATAGGATCGATCATGTATGCCATGTTATGTACTAGACCAGATGTCTCATATCCATTGAGCACAACGAGTAGATATCAAGCTGACCCCGGTGAAGGTCACTGGACAGCTGTCAAGAATATTCTTAAGTACCTCAGAAGGACTAAAGAAGTATTCTTGGTTTATGGAGGTTTGGATGACGAGTTAGTTGTAAATGGTTACACAGATGCTAGTTTTCAAACCGACATAGATTATTTCAGATCGCAGTCTGGTTTTGTATTCACATTGAATGGTGGAGCTGTTAGTTGGAAGAGTTCAAAACAAAGCACTGTGGCTGATTCTACAACAGAGGCTGAGTATATAACAGCATCAGATGCAGCTAAAGAAGCAGTTTGGTTGAAGAAGTTCATCACTGAGCTAGGAGTGGTACCTAGCATTGCAAATCCTGTGGACATTTATTGTGACAACAATAGTGCCATAGCACAAACAAAAGAGCCTAGGTCTCATCAGAGATCTAAACATATACTCAGACGCTACCATCTAATTCGAGACATCATCGATAGAGGAGATGTCAAGATATGCAAAGTTGACACAAACGATAACATAGCAGATCCATTGACTAAGCCTCTCTCACGGGTCAAGCATGATCAGCATACTAGATCTATGGGTCTCAGATAATTGTAGGCCTAGTGCAAATGGGAGATTGTTAGTGTATGTGCCCTAGGCCATGATTTGGATATTTATGTTATGCATTTATTATTAATAAAAGAGGTTTTATTATCATTATTGTTGGTTAGTATGTTACACAATTTTGATATATGTCCCTGATTCATTATTGTTATAGAGATAAAATAATTTATAATCAGTATGAGTATTGATTTGATAATCATGAGATGATTATGTGTATGGTGATACGAATCAATCTCATAGATACTTGTTAAAGAACAGTGTATTGGATAGACCAATCATAAGATTACTACATGGATTAGCGTCATATGTAAATCTCACGATAGTCATGTTTTAATCCTTTGACTTGAGATTGTCATAGTTTCCAACATAAGCACTATTATATTTTGACATGATCAAACATTATCCGGAATTGGATAATAATAAAGGTCATGATTGAATGTGATAGAAATTATGTAGAGGATATTGAACAATCAAGATAGGATTCGTCCCTCTCTTTTGAGAGTGATATCTTTGGGCCCCTCGATTAGTGAGACTGTGAAATGCACGGCCGTGCTCAAATGATTTGATAGTGTGATCATTATAATTTGTTTTATCAGTCTACTTAGAGATCGAGTAATCATATGTTTGAACAATATAAGTATGACGCTGACCATGACTTATGTTCAAACTAGATATCGTGTGACAAAGGGATTAATGCATGTACTATTATTAGGCTAGTTGGACTTTACTCGTATTAATTGGGTAGTCGTAATGTCTTGCTAGAGACCAATTACGACTTGTTGGTTTAATAGAGATTTAATCAACTGCCAATTAATATGGGCCTATCGGGTCACACACAAGAATGCGTATGGCTGAGATTAATAATATTAATAATATTAATATTGGATATTAATTATTATTATTATCGTTTTAATATTAATAATATTAATATTAGATATTAATTATTATTATTAATTTCGTTTTTATGTATATATTTATATCATCGGATAATAACAGAGAATCCATATCTGATATGGATTTCGATTGGTTTTATCTAATCCTAACAGAATCTGTATCTGGTACGGATTATGATAGACGTTGACAAATCCGATCTGGAATCGGATTTTGATATCTATATATATGTATGGAGCTTGGCGTATCATGTACACCAAGCAATCAGTAAAAACGAAATAACAGAAAACGAAAGATCCTAGAATTGTTTTTGTAAAAAACGAGTTCTTCAGCCGCACCGTTTGAAGAGCTAGCACTCCGGGCGGAAGCATTCGTGTAGATACCGACAGAGGGTGTTCGTGATTTCGCACCTCTTCCATCTGCGTAATTCGGATCTACAAAGGTAATTTTCGAGTTTCTTTCATCGAATTAAACGAACAACATGGATCCTTGGTAGGAAATCAGAGATCAAGTTTTTGTTTTCCGCTGCGCGTTTTGCAGTGATCTCGGTTGATTTCCTAACAACACTCATCTTCTGCGTTTGTGTTTTCCTCATAGCATCTGCATCACGTTCAACAGAAATCAGGATACTCAAAGGTTTGCAGTAGTTCAAGTTCAGCAGTGCCGCTCAACTGAACAGGTACCCGTTGTATCCTGGAAGACGGTTGCTAACGCCGGTTAGGCACAGTATACCGGAGCAATACATCTTAAGGACAGAGTCCTCGACTCGCCCCGGGTTTTGTTTATTTTACTATTTCCATACGCACACACCGAACAACTACGTCTTAGTATAGGATTGATTGTTTCTAACAATCTTAAGACGTATTCATTCAGTTAATTTCTGTACTTTTTTTTTTACGCAAAGCAGTGTTCATACTGATTTGCAGTCTGCTTGTACCCATTTTTGATAACCGACTCTGTTCTGCTTTGTACATTGTGATCGAACTGAACAGGAATGGAAAACGAAAGCTCGAACTCTGTTCAAGGCTTTAACGGTGCACACTCCGTGTCTGCACCTGACGGGGCGAATATTGTTGTCGGTGCACCGTTCAACACGGTTCCTTTGGCTCCAAGCGTAGGGCCTCAGATGAATTCGGCTGCCATAGCTGCACACGTGGAGAAGCCGGAAAAGTTTGCTGGCAGTTTCTTCAAGTGGTGGTAGCAAAAGATGCTGTTCTATCTCACAACGCTGGGATTGGCAAAAATGCTGAGCGAGGATCCACCCATGGTTGAACCTGTGGAGGATCAACATCAAAACATGCAGAACGCCTTGGGTGCTGAAGCATGGGCGTATACCAATTTTTGTTGTTTGAATTTGATTCTGAGTTGACTGGATAATACTATCTATGGCGTGTTTTGTACTTATAAAACTGCAAAAGCTTTGTGGTCGGCTTTAGATAAAAAGTATCGTACAAAAGATGCTGGCACAAAAAAGTTGATAGTTGGTAGATTTCTCGACTATAAAATGCTAGATTCCAAAACTGTCATTTCGCAGGTTGAGGAAATACAGATGTTGGTATCTGAAATGGAAGAGGAGGACGTGACGCTCAGTGAATCTTTCCAAGTTGCAGCTGTGATTGAGAAGCTGCCTCCTTCGTGGAGGGAACTTAAGAGCTATCTCAAGCACAAATGAAAGGAAATGAAGATGGAGGATTTGATTGTCCAGCTTCGAATTGAAGAGGACAATCGTCTTGCCGAAAGAAAGCCAACCACTTCGTCTGGTCAAGCCAATGCTCATGTTGCTGAGGCGAAGAACAAAAAGAAGAATAACACTTTGGGCATGAATGTCAAGGGCAAGGAGATTGCAAAGAAGTTCACTGGTAAGTGTTATAACTGTGGGAAACCGGAGCACCGCAGTAGTGACTGTCGTAAGCCCAAAAAGAATCAAGGTCAAACCAAAGCAAAAGCAAATCTGGTCGGCGCAATGGAAGATCTGAATCTCTGCGCAGTGGTGACTGAATGCAACGCAGTGGGGAATCCGCGTGAGTGGTGGGTGGACATAGGGGCCACTCGACATGTATGTGTAAGCAAGGCAATATTCAGTGACTATGTTCCCACAACAAACAACGAACAACTTTTCATGGGAAACTCCGACAGCTCGAAGATTGAAGGATCGGGCAAGGTGATCCTGAAACTGACCTCAGAAAGAGAGTTGACCCTGCAGAATGTGTTGCATGTTCCTGACATCCGGAAGAACTTGGTATCTGGCGCTCTTCTAGTCAGTCATGGTTTCAGACTAGTTTTTGAGGCAAACAAATTTACGCTTTCTAAGAATGACTTGTTTTTAGGAAAGAGGTACCTTACTGATAACATGTTTAAGTTGAATGTTATGTTGATTGTACCCAAGAAAGTTGCGCCCACTGAGGCTAATAAAATTGTTTCCCCTTTCGCTTACATGCTTGAGTCTTCTTGTTTATGGCATTTTCGTTTGGGACATGTTAATTACAAGTCAATACAACAAATGATTAACCTTGACTTATTACCCAAACTGGACTTTAATAATAAAAAAAAATGCCAAATATGTGTTGAAGAAAAATTGACAAAAGCGCCATTTCCTTCAACAGAACGAAACACTGAATCATTGGATTTAATTCATACAGACTTGTGTGATTTAAAGTTTGTGCAAACAAGAGGAGGTAAAAAAAACTTTGTAACTTTTATCGACGATTGCACTAGATACTGTTATGTTTATTTGCTAAGTAGCAAAGATGAGGCCATTGATGCTTTTAAAGACTATAAAAATAAAGTTGAGAATCAACTTAGCAAACGAATTAAAACAATTTGAAGTGATAGAGGCGGAGAGTATGACGCATCGTTTAATGAATTCTGTTCAGAACATGGCATTATTCATCAAAAGACTGCACCATATTCACCTCAATCGAATGGTATTGCAGAACGCAAAAACCGTACTCTAAAAGAAAATGATGAACACTATGTTGATAAGTTCGGGTTTACCTTAGAACTTGTGAGGGGAAGCAATTCTCTCCGCCAACGTCATTTTAAATAGGATTCCGTCCAAGAAGATGGATAAAACCCCATATGAACTTTGGAAAGGCTATAAGCCTAGTTACAAATACTTGAAAGTGTGGGGGTGTCTGGCTATAGCACCCAGCATCCCGGCCCAGGCGGATACGGTGCACCCGCCGTACTTTACTAAGGAGAGTACCAGGCGTCGATCCATAACATGTCGTAGTCCATGATGAAATGCATGGACTTTCGTGCTTACACGCCAGCAAGTAAGCGAAACCGTGGCAGAATAAAAACCTCAAATTTAAAATGTCTACCAAATCATTCTTAGTTTTACAACTCAAGTCAAAAGTACCGAAATTCTCAAAAGTGAACGTTTCCCATCACAATTAAATAATAAGTCATCAGTCATAGTCGGCAAGTCATGTCTCTTAATCCATCCATCTTTTGCTGCGCTCACAGTTAGGGGACCCTAGGTTCATCCTCAATCCATTCTACCTTGTTCCCTGCAGTCTCTGGGAGGAAAAATAAGGGGTGAGTGACAAAGTCACCAGCAAGTGTACCATAAACAATCATGCATTAAATAGAAAGTACATACAAGAACCGAACCCCCAAAATTCGGTTTAAAAACATACCTGACCTCCATCCAATACCCGTTAGTGATCAACACTTAATGCGTCAAAATCATAACTTAAGCAAGATCGTTACTTAAAGAACATAACAATAAAAGACTGCAACTTGCATAAGTTCGTAACATATCATGGATCATCACTTAATAAGATCATAACTTAGGAACTACCAAGTTATAACAACTCAGTCTAAGTATCATGTGCCACTACACGATGACTCAATAAATGTGACATGCATGCATATGTACGTGTGATGCATCATGATAAAAATGATGATATGATCTTTCGTGCCTTTCTTTCAAAACATCATCGTCAAGAAAAACCATAGAGTGTTCAGATCTATCTTCCCGGATCTGAGGCGGTCACGTCTTCCCTTCGAATCTATTATTCCCATATTCGGAACGGTAACGTCATCATTTAAGATCTATCTTCTCGGATCTGAGGTGGTCACGTCTCCCCTTCGAATCTATTATTTCCGGATTCGGAACGGTAACATCATCACTTATCGGGTCTATTCTCTCAGGCCCGAACGATCCATATCATCATATCAATTAGCCCCAGATCTGGGCGGGTCCTTATTGGCCAGGAAACATACACACACGGTACCGGTGGGAAGCGTTCTTTTAAAACAGAATCTTTTCTTTAAAAACGCTTTTCATCTTTCTTTCTCATAAAATCAGTTCCATGAATTATGTAAATGACGATGATGCAATGTATGACATACACTATGCGACTCGTGAACAAATACATCATAACATGCATGCACGGACTTGTCATTTAAGCTGGAAAAACTGTCCCACAATCACATTCTGTTCATACAGCCTCGTGCTAACCAATTCGTGCTCATTTTCATAAGTTCAAGACATACACATGCATAATGAAGTCTCAGACTCATATCACAAAAATTTCGTAACAATCCGAAAAGTCTAACGACCTCAAAACATCATACTATCATCAATGGTACTGCTGAAATCAGCAGGGCAGTACCGCTTTTCCTCAGTTTCATGGGTCATAAAACCTTATTCATTTTAATCTATCACCTGAAAAACATAGCTAACTCACCAAGGAACGATATTCATTAGGGCCAAACATCTCATTCAAGCTTAAATGAGCAAGAACAAAGCCTTACAACTTAAGACATTAAACTGTCCTGTTTTCCAGCTTTGTACAACTGACTTCAACTCAGTTGTTAATCATCAAAATGGTGGTTTTATGCTGGTTTTTTTATATGAACATGTACATATATGCCCTAGGTAATTACCATAAAAATTCCAAGGCATTCCAATAAGTTTAAGGGGGTCAACTAATTACTTTCTCCCAGCTAGGTACATGCTGAATCTGAAATGACCAGTTTTACCACGAATTTCATTATGACCAAAAAAAATTCTTTTTACTAAAATTCTAACTCACAGATGTCATACACACGTCCAAATATCATCATACCAAACATCCGCTCATTTTCACATTCCTAAGGTGCACTTTCGAGCCACACAACTTACCACTCAAAACTGTCATGTTCCAGCGACTCTGTTTGACCAGTCTCACAAAAACTTCATTAAGTATAATCCACAACTTCTTTAACCAACAATTATAACTCACACATTTCATAAACATATAAGGCTATTAGCATACAAAAAATTAGCGAATTTGAATATTCCTAAGGTCCATTTTCAGGGCGTACAACATACCACATAAAACTGTTCAGCTCCAGTTCTGAGCAGTTCCTACTAAAAATTAAACTCTGGTTAATCCACATATTCTTTTACCCAAATTCCAACTCACATATTTACTACACATATGAGACTATCACCATACCAAAAATTAGTCCATTTGGACCTTCCTAAGTTTCATTTCCAGGTCGTGAAACATGTCACATAAAACTGTCCTGCTCCAGTACTTCTGTTTTACCAATTCTTGCTAAAATTTTCATTAAGGACAAACCACAACCTCTTTTATAGAATTTCTAACTCACACATTTCATAAACATATAAGTCTAACATCATACCAAAATCTAGCCAATTTGAACACTCCTAAGATCCGTTTTCAGGTCGCACAATTAGCTACACAAATCTGTCCAGCTCAGTAGTTCCAGCACTTCTTCAGTTTTATGATCAAGCATTTCAAATCAACTTCATTCCCTAAAATTGACTTAATATCCATTAAAATCACACTTCAACATAATGTCTACAAGCCTCATAACATGCTTTAAACTATAAATAAACTGTTTATGAATCATATCAAAACAGTCACACACATTCATACAACAAATCATTTGCTCATACCATCACTTTTCTTATAACAACTAGTTTTCATGTCTTGTACTTAGCATCTTTAACTAAGATTCATAGCCTAATATTGACTAGCCATTCAAGCATGCACTTCACAAATAAGGCAAGATTGGCTAGGGTATACTTGCTTCTTTGAACCTTAGAGCTTTTCCTTAGCATGAGCCTTGGTTGAGATGGAACGAAGTCTTCCTCCCACTTCACGTATAGCACACGGTTTTGAGAGGAGGAAGAAGGATGAACATTAGTTACTATCTTAATGAAGAAACAACTATGCTGAGGATATTATTTCCTTACAAAAATGAAACTTGGATAGGGCTTGAAATGGATCCAAACCACTAAGATGTTAGCTTCCCCTAGTAGCTTGACAATTCTTCTCCTAGTGACCATTTGAGTGCCACGTTTTTGGCAAGGCAAGAGTGACACCAATGTGAGTTTCATTCTTTGAAACATAGAATTCACTTAGAATGCTTAGCATGTACTTACATAGATGAATTCTTGGAGCTTGAAGATGGTTCTTGGACCTCTTCAACTAGCCGTATACTACAAGGGAGAAATAGGGAAGTCTCTTTGCTCCATTGTGACTTCTTGAGAGTTGAATGTTCGAGAGTTGCTTTGAAGAAAGTTTTCTTCCCCTTGGTTAAGAAGGTAGCCGTGGGTAATGTGAGAGGGGAAGGGGTTTTCCTTAGCTTAGTTAGGCTAATCAACCTTGGTTACTTTTAACTAAGCAAGGTTACTTTAAGGCAACTATAGTTACTTTAATTTAACTATAGTTACTTTATTCCAACTATAGTTACTTTATGTCAACTATAGTTACTTTATGTCAACTATAGTTACTTTATTTCAACTATAGTTACTTTATGTCAACTATAGTTACTTTATGGCTAACCTAGGTTACTTTATCCAACTACAGTTACTTCTTTAACCTTGTAGTTAATATTAAGTAACCATGGTAATCCTCTTGGTCAACCATGGGGGGGGGGCGGAGGTTTTGACTTTTGGGGGGGGGGGAACTCTACCATGCTTAATTTCTTTCCAAATGAGTTTAATGAGAAGCCATGTGGGCATTTGCCCCCTTTTTATTAATTATTTCCCCTTTTCTTGTTTTAAAAATAAAATTAGGAAATTCTCAATTCCCCTTGGGCTAGGGCCGAAATTTTTCAAGAATTGGGGAAAGAATTGCCCACTACTTAAAACTCCTTAATTTTCATTTGGACTTATTTTAGGGAGACCCTTAAGATTAAACTCTCCTATAATTTGGGAAAACCCCCTTTAAGGCCCTTTCCAAACCTTGTGGCCGAAATTTTCTTAAGCCCCCTTGGGTGAATTTGAATTGGTCATGATCTATATCTCATTCTTGAATAATTATATTGTTTGCTTATCAACATAAAATAAAAGAAGCACTAAGGAATCTTAGTGAAATGCACTTGAAGGATGCCACTTTATTAATTCACTTATACGAGTCTTCAAGTACAATATGACTTTTCGGCGGGGTACAACATTCTCCCCCCCTTAATATAAGTTTCATCCTCGAAACTTCAGGCTAGTCAACAAGATGAGGCGTCTACTCCTCATGTTTTCTTCCGTTTCCCATGTGGCTTCTTCCTTAGATAAATAAGATATCATAAAGCATCTCTTTAGCTCCCTCAGAACTTCTTTGTCCAATTCATCTTAAAGGTCTTATCGGAACTTATTCTAATTCTCTAGAGGTGTTATCGTAACCTATCTCATATCTCAAGCACTTGCAACTTTTATACTATGTACTTGATGATGAAATCCATTCCGTGTAATCATGATCATAACAAGCTTATAATTTCCTTTTTCATAAAATATGAAAAACTTGGCAGAGATCATTAACTCTGGGATATAGACCATTAGTTCCTTTCTGTAAACATCCCTTCAGTAATCATGTAACGGTCATTTTACGTATGAAACAGCATCCAACATCTTTTCGAATAATTCCAATAAGGTATATCAAGCTCTTCATAAGGTATGTGCTACATTCATCTGTCTCGCTGATCGCCTTACTATGTAATAACTTTTACTTTTTGCGATCATTTCATAATATTGAACTAGAAGTTGTGGTTCCTCCTTTGAAACTTATGTTCCCTTTATGACATTTGAAATGTTTCTTGTTCATCCTAAATCCTTGTTTCCTCTTTTGATACCTGCAACATGTACGTATCACTATTTGGACCATCATGTTATACATATGCAATGAGGACATGCCAAGTTGTAACATCACTGCTGTAGTATATTAGATACCCTCAACTTATAAATTCCTGATCCAAATATTATGTCTTATGGGATTCTCTATTCCGCCTCCCAAATGACCATTGTTTCAGATCTTTTCCTAAACAGTTCCGTAACGCTTCATCATCTTACCACATTTCTATGAATTCTTCCACAAGAAACTTTAATATACAGGTTCACTAAGCAAGTTACCTGACTCCCAAACAATACATCACTTATCAATTGCTTACACAAATCTGGTTAAGTGGATCATTGATCTTAGTCAGAGAGTATTCATTCTTATGGTGACCATGTTGAGTTTTTTATGATCTACGCAAAGATGCGGCCTCCATTCTTCTTTTCTACGAATAATACAGGAGCACCTCAGGCGAAATGTTAGGGCGGATAAGTTCCTCCCTTAAAAGCTCATGCACTATTTCCCTTTTTGGTTCGGCAAGCCCCTTTGGTGAGTTGCCTTCATAGACTTGGGGAATTATTTATTATCATTCTAAGGTGGCCCGTTCTCTTAAAACATGGTTTTTATAATCGTGACCTATTTTCCATAGCTTGCCTAACATAGTGTTTTCATATCGTGATGTCATAAGGTGTTCGCGTTTGGCTATAGTACTCTTGTTAATAGCACACGATATGCCGATCCATTCCCCATATAGTGCAACAAAATGTGTACAAGTGCTAATAGTGACGCATCATGACGAGGACCCCGAGTCCCAAACACGGTGTCATACTTAGTCATGCTATCACTAATAATCTCACTTACTTACTTGTGGTCTATTCATCATAACTTAAAGAAAACTATCATAATCACTCACACTTGGTTAATAGGAAGTAGAACAGAGGACATAGGTACTTCACATTTATTAGGCGTACCTTGGTTGTTTCTTTGTCATCCACATAAATTAACTTTATATGGATACAGCTCCCACCTTCTACTTCGTTTTCTTGGTACGCTCATTAAATCGTTTCTTTCATTCTTTCGTTCCCTTACTATCGCATTCCGTTCTGTAGCGGTCTTCCAATAATTCACTAAAGGTCCTTGAATACGACTTGACTTAGTTTAATTTGATCTGGGGGTCTAGACCGCGCACAAATCTGATCACCTTAAACTTTCCATTTCTCATGATCAAAGGAACACACCGTCCTAAAGTAGTGAACGTGTACTCTGAGATGGTGATGCCTAACCCTTGTCTTAACAAGTCAAAATCTTCAACTCTTCTCGTGACTAAGTCCTTGGGAGAAGAAGAACCCACTAAACTCTTTTAGAAAATTCCGCCTAAGTTACCGGTCGGGGTTGTGGTTAGGTACAAGTCCTCCACCACTGGCTGTCCTTACTGTTCAAAAACGGTCGGATACTCTGCGCTTTTTATCCCATTCGGCATCTGTATCGACATGAAGTTACCTTCAACACAACCCTCACAAATAAACTTGATAGCTTTTTGGTAGAAAGTTGCAAGTGAAGTGAGATGAAAACCCTTATCATCCTACTAGACGTTTGTGTGGCTGCAGGAGCCAATAATGAGTTTTGTCTCTTTGTGATGACATGTCGTCATCTTTGGAGATCTTCTCTTGGATGGAGAAAACTTCTTGAGGAAGCTTCTTGTTGAAAGCTCAAAGAGGAAAGATAGCATTCTCCAAAGTGAGAGAAAAATCTGTGATGTTACACTAAAATAGATGGTACAAATGTCAAGTAAACATTAGAAAGTGCAGCATAAAACATTTGTAACGTTGGTCACATGAAACGCCTTATGTGTTCTAAGAACAGGCGTTCAATGTGACATGGAGCGCCTAAAGTGTTTTTGAACTGGCGTTCAATGTGACATAAAGCGCCTTAAGTAAATGAAAAGCACTTGTTCAATGTCACATGAAGCGCCTGTTGTGGGCAGCAGAACTCGTTCGAAGTCACATGAAGCGCCTGATCTCAACCTTCATACTTGTTCGAAGTAATTCTAACTTTTCCCAAAAGCAACTTGATATTCGTGTCCATTTTGGGGGGAAAAGGTTCATTTGACTTTGTAACATGCATGAAGTGCCTGTTTAGGCATTCAAAGTGTGCTGTTTTACAGCTTGACACATGAAGCGCCTAAAGTAGGCGTTCGAAGTGTACTGGACTTCAAACACTTCACATGAAGCGCCTTATGTAGGCGTTCGAAGTGTACTGGTCTTCAGACACTTTACATTAGGCACCTTATACAGGCGTTCGAAATGTACTGACTTTCGAACACTTCACATTAGGCGCTTTATGTAGGTATTCTAAGTGTCAATTATGCAAATCATCAAAACTTAACATATTCTAACAAGAAGTTCTTTATGAGTGAATGACTTCCTCAGTGCCCGAACGAACTTGAGAATTGAAGATGAACCTGCCTTACAATTCTATGTCGAGATGGGTTTTCCGATGGAGCTGAAGCCCCTTGGTTACCGCCGGTGTCTCCACTGTTCTCATCGTCTCTGGTACGTTTAATGGTGACTCGAGCCAAGAAATTAATTTACGGTAGAGACAAAACATATTTTAGAGGTTGATTGAAGGATTTTCAATTGCGATTTGAAGGGGGAAAAAACTGGGAGATAGAAACTTTGGGTTGCTGGAAAATTTTTGGGAATGAAGTCAAAGAGAGAGTGAGATGAGAATTAGATGAAGTGGGAATGGTTGGTTACGATATGCCTTGGGATGGATTTAGGAGTCTTTGTGTGAGCCTTATGTGGTGAGAGTTGCACGTATAGTAACGAGGGGGCTTTGCGTCTATACGTGTAGTGTGGTTCTTGAGCCTCCCCACCCTATTTGTTCCATGATCTATGGGTCTACTGGGGCTACCCACTTCAATCAATTAGCCAAGATTTTGATAGGATACGAAATCGTTGGTGCTCGAGCTAGTAGTATTTATATTGGGATTTTATTTATCCCTGTAGGATCCCTATTCAAGATCACTGTAGTTCCTTTTCGGGCGACCGTCTGTAGGATGTAGGGTAGGGTGGGTTGTATCACTCAGATAGCGACCAATCTTCCTAACCGTGCGTGGGAAGGCTTAGAGCGCGTGAAACTCATCACTACCTCGTAAGGGCATTGAGACCATAGCATATTACACGAAAGTGCTGCTTTCTCTGTAGTGTTGTCACACAGCTGACCGCCTAGAAGAGCCGCTCGCTCTGTAGTGCTGTCACATAAGATAAGCACGCCGGAGCTGCTCTCTCTGTAGTGTTGTCACATAAGATAAGCACTCCGCCCGCCTGCTGGCCAGACAAAAGTGTTTTAGAGGTTGCCTTACAGGTTCCCATCTTAGAGGTTCCCGTCTATATCATGGTATGTGAGGTCGGATATATGCAAACATACTCATATGTTAGAAACACACAGATGTCGTCAAACTGTGTCGATCAACTTGTACTTCATAATATAAGAAACGTAGCCAATTTAATGAGTCATTTTGCTTTATTTTATCATATTCCAAAGTCATAAAAATGAATTCAAAGAAAACCAATTCAAAAGAGTTTTTGAGGGAACGTTCGGTTAGACTAAACACAGAAATCAATCAATCATATTAAGTATATCCCAACTGTATAAAAGACGAAACGTAGAAATCTGATGTCCAAATGTTTTCAGTCGCATACCCCACCAAACTCACTTATGGGACCATCAAGCGTTCGGTGTCCCTCTAGCCAAATAATTGTATTTTTATCTCTATTTTCCATTTGGTTTTTAACTAAAGCTAATCATGCCAAGCTTTGTTTTAATTAAATTAAATACTTTAGTTGACAAAGATTTAGTAAATGTATGCACTAATTAATCATTTGTTAGTACACACACAATGCTTACCAAATATTTTTACACACAATCTCTTATAAAATGATGTATAACCTCAATGTGTTTAGTTCTATTATGATGAATAGGGTTTTGTACAATATTTGTACTTGAGGTATTATCGCATAAAATACACATCTTGTCAAACTGAACATTATAATCATTTAAATTCCGTTTCAACCAAAACAATTCTGCATAATAAGAGGCGGCAGACACAAATTTGGACTCCGTTGTAAAAAGGGACATACTATTTTTTTTGGAAAACCAAGAAATTAAAAAATCACAAAAAATTGACAAATACCAAATGTACATTTCTATCAACAAGAATACCGTCATAATTCGGATTACTATAGCCTCGTAAATCAAAATTTTCATTCTTAGGATAAAACAACATAAAGTTCATTGTTTCTTTTAAATATCTAAAGATACATTTCATAGACACTAGATGTGATTTCTTAAGCATGATTTAAAATCTAGCAGCTAAATGCAGGACGTTCAGTATGTCTGACCAACTAGCCGCCAAATAAAATAAGCTACCAATCATACGTCTACATTTTACTACCTCAATCCGCTTTTCTTTTCTATCCTTATTGAGTTTGGTACTTGTTGCTCATGAGTGTAGTGATACTTTGTCCATTGTCAAATTGAACTTCTTTAACAGATCTTTCGTATATTTTGTTCGCGCACATGCCTTCATTTTTGATATAATATACATAGGTACGCACATATGTGTTTGTGTGTATACATGTATATATAATATATATACATATATGCACACTTATATATGTATATATAATATATATACATATATGCACACTTATATACGTATATAATTATATACACATAAATACATATATATATACACACATACATATATGCACACTTATATACGTATATAATTATATACACATAAATACATACACATATATATACACACACACATATACTTATACTTCGTTTCTGGACATCTTCTGGATGCAAACACGGGACACGAGTTTCGAGACAGCAGGCATCGAAGAGCTCTATTCATATATGCTTTAATTTTCTCGTTTTCTAAATGTATAAATAGCTACTTTCAGCTAGGATCTTTTTGTAATTTCACTTGCTAGAGTCTCCCGTAGCGTTTAGTCGATTTACGTAAGCACGGTATTCTTCCGCCACAAGTGAGATCTTTCATATTAATAAAACACCGGACGGTAGCGCCCATCTTTCACAAAAAAAAAATATACGTATATATACACACCCATATATAATAGTGTTTGTGTATATTTGTGTATAATATTTGTAGTCCTTATATATCCATGTACATCATCAATATGATTTGTATTCAAATTTACTTGTCGAGAAATAAGAACGTCTCCATAGAAGTTGCATCCTTCTTCATTAGAAATCATTACAAAAACGACCAATTAATTGAGCCAAACTTGTTACAATATTTTTTCAGAAAAACTTGTTACAATAACGGTCGACGTGTATCGAATACTAACAAGCACCGAGGGCATTATATCCGAAGAAAATTCAGTTATTTTCTCATAGTAATGTGAGAGTGCTTAAGAAAAACCAAGACTAACTATTCGTATGATGCTTTGTAATAATGATCTTTCTTTTTTCGTTTTAGCAGAAAGAAGGTTTCTTTCATTCTTTTTCTTTCAAGAAGACAGAAGGGTAGTGCCTTCCATTCGTTTTATTAGGTATCCTCTGTTGGAGAAATTGAGGTTTGGCAAATGGGTTTGTCAAAAGTTGACAACCATCATATTTTGAGCTTAATTATGATTAGTGTTCGTTAATCAAAAACGAAAACTAATAATTTCTAAATTATCTACGTGACGAGTAGATGAATTTAGGCTTTTGAATCACTCGATTCCGATACCGGGTGAATGAGAAATTAATGCTCAAAGTTGGAGTAAAAATTGGAAGGAAATTGGAAAAAGTGGCCTTTAAGTGGAATACCACATTGGTCACTTGGAGGGAAAATGCCACCAAATATAGTGGTAGGAGAGGCACTTTAGATGTGCCCTAAGGGCATGAGAAGTTTTCTGACGGAGTCAGGACGCAGCTCAGGCAAGGTTCACCACACACGCGCGCGCGCCGCCGCCGCCCGCCCGTCCGGCCGGCTCGGCTCGTGCTCGGGCTCGGGGCTCGCCCGCCCGCCCGGTTCTTATCTTTTTGGATAAATTTTCTTTTAAATTTTTCCAGAAAAATAATTACTTGATCCTACGGTCTACAATTTATCTGTGGTGATCCAACGGTCAAGATCAAAATCTGATCCTACGGTTATCTGCATTACCAGATTTGTTCTTACATTCAACCTCCTTCAACCTCCTTTAACTACAACCTCCTTTAACTACCCTCTATCTATATATACTGCACCATGCATGCATACGAAAACACACTGTGACAAACAGTAAAGCAATCCTTTTCTACAAGCATTCTGCATTGCATTCATTCTCGAGAAATCGGTACTCCTTTAACAGGTTCGTCGAAGTTCTTACGTTGTAGTGCCGCCCGTATGAACTGAAACCGTTGTATCCTGGGAGACGTTTGTTCCATCCGGTTGGGCACAGTATACCGGAACAATTCGTCTTAAGGACAGAGTCCTTACGCTCGCCTCGGTTTTGTTTGTGTTTTTGTTTTCAGTTTATTCACATGCACACAGTGCACTTTTCTGATTACAGTTTCTAACATTCTTAAGACGAATTGTGCATTTTGATATATACTGTAATCAGTTTCGGTTCTCTCGTTGCGTGTACTGCGTCTGTTTGTACGAAACTAATCGGTTTCTGCTTCTGTTTTCTGTATACTTTTAACAGAAACTGAAGTATGGAAGGCGAAAGTTCCAACTCGTTCAACGGTGTGCATCTGGGCATTTCTGAGGAACAGAACAATGCTGTTCCTGTTGCACCCGCTGCTCCAGTCACTGCTCCTGTTCCTGCTGTTGGACAGGTTGAAAAGCCAGAGAAGTTTGGAGGAAGTTACTTCAAACGCTGGCAACAGAAGATGTTGTTCTTCTTGACCACGTTGGGTTTGGCTAAGATGCTGACTGAGGATCCTCCGGAGGTTGTGCCGGTGGAAGATCAGAATGTGAACATGCAAAATAATCTGATTGCTGAAGCATGGAGTTACAGCAATTATGTTTGTTTGAGTCACATTTTAAGTTGTTTAGATAATTCATTGTATGGATTGTATTCTACTTATAAAACTGCGAAATCCTTATGGCAGGCGTTAGACAAAAAGTACCGGACTGAGGATGCCGGTACTAAGAAATTTATTATTGGAAAATTTCTTGATTTTCAGATGACAGATTCCAGGACTGTTGTTTCTCAGATTGAGGAACTTCAGATGCTTGTTGCTGAAATGGAAGAAGAGGGTATGTCCCTTAGTGAATCTTTCCTTGTTGCTGCCGTGATTGAGAAGCTTCCTCTTTCGTGGAGGGAATTCCGAAGCTATCTCAAATATAAGCGTAAGGAAATGTCTTTGGAAGACTTGATTGTCCGACTCCGTATAGAGGAAGACAATCGAAAGGCAGAGAAGAAGCCGTCTTCCAGTTCTGGCCATGCAAAAGCTCACGTTGCAGAGGCGTCGAAAAAGAAGAGAGGAAATTCTGTCGGAGTGAACGCGAAGGGCAAGAAGGTTGCCAAAAAGTTCACTGGAAAATGTTACAATTGTGGAATTCAAGGGCATCGTAGTGTCGACTGCAGGAAGCCCAAGAAAAGGCAAGAGAAAGCCAAAGCCAACCTTGTAAGTGCAATGGATGATTTGGACTTGTGTGCTGTTGTTTCTGAATGTAATGCTGTAGGTAATCCTAGCCAGTGGTGGGTGGACACTGGCGCCACTAGACACGTTTGTGCAAACAGGGGAATGTTCAAGGAATATACTCCTGCGAAAGACAATGAAAGGCTGTACATGGGAAACAAAGATAGCTCGAAAATTGAAGGTTCGGGCAAAGTGATTCTGAAGATGACCTCCGGGAAAGAATTGACGTTGCAGGATGTGCTGCATGTTCCCGACATTCGCAAGAACTTAGTCTCTGGTGCTTTACTAGTCAGGCATGGATTTAGGCTAGTATTTGATTGTAACAAATGTATTCTGACTAAGAATGGTGTATTTCTAGGGAAGGGATACCTGATGGACAATATGTTTAAACTTAGTGTTATAACTATTGTACCTACGAAGACTACGCCCGATGAGGCTAATAAGACTGCTTCTACTTCCGCTTACATGCTTGAGTCTTCATGTTTATGGCATTTACGTTTGGGTCATGTTAATTATAAGTCATTACAAAGAATGATTAATCTCGACTTATTACCCAAACTAAGTTTCAATAATGAAAAGTGCCAAGTTTGTGTTGAAGCAAAAATGGCTAAGTTACCATTTCCTTCAATCAAAAGAAACACTGAAGTGTTAGATTTAATTCACACAGATGTTTGTGATTTAAAGTTTGTGCAAACAAGAAGCGGTAAAAAGTACTTTGTGACTTTTATTGACGATTGCACTCGATACTGTTACGTTTATTTGCTAAGTAGCAAAGATGAGGCCTTAGATGCTTTTAAAGATTATAAAAATGAAGTTGAGAATCAACTTAGCAAACGAATTAAGTCAATTCGTAGTGATAGAGGTGGCGAATATGATGCACCGTTCAATGAATTCTGTTCAGAACATGGCATTATTCATCAAACGACTGCACCATATTCACCTCAATCGAATGGTATTGCTGAACGCAAAAACCGTACTCTGAAAGAGATGATGAATGCTATGTTGATAAGTTCGGGCTTACCGCAGAACTTGTGGGGGGAAGCAATTCTCTCCGCCAACGTCATTTTAAATAGAATTCCACCTAAGAAGATGGATGAGACCCCATACGAGCTTTGGAAAGGCCATAAGCCTAGTTACAAATACTTGAAAGTGTGGGGGTGTCTGGCGAAGGTTTCAGTACCCAAACCAAGACAAGTTAGAATTGGGCCTAAAACAATTGATTGCATATTCATAGGATATGCAACTAACAGTAGTGCATATCGATTCTTGGTGCACAAGTCCGACATTCCTGACATACATGAGAATGTTGTCATGGAATCAAGAAATGCAGTGTTCTTTGAAGATGTTTTTCCAAAGAAAGACGAAAACAGCATAGAAGCAAGCACTAGTAAGCGAGTGCGTGAGACGACTCCTCAAGAAAGTGAGGAACTGCGTCAAAGCAAACGAACTAGAATACCAACATCTTTTGGACCAGATTTTCTAACATACTTGGTAGAAAACGATCCAAGAACGTTTTCAGAGGCAATGTCAACTCCAGAAGCTCCCTTCTGGAAGGAGGCGGTAAACAGTGAGATAGAATCAATTCTTCAAAATCACACGTGGGAGCTGGTAGATCTTCCTCAAGGGAGTAAACCACTTGGATGCAAGTGGATTTTTAAGAAAAAACTCAAAGAGGATGGATCCATTGATAAGTACAAGGCCCGGTTGGTAGCTAAGGGCTATCGACAAAAGGAAGGTTTTGACTTCTTTGACACTTATTCACCAGTAACTAGGATTACTTCCATAAGAATGCTAGTTGCTATTGCTGCAGTCTACGACCTAGAGATCCATCAAATGGATGTAAAGACTGCCTTCTTGAATGGCGAGCTGGAAGAAGAGATTTATATGGAACAGCCTGAAGGGTTTGCTGTCTCAGGACAAGAAAAGAAAGTTTGTAGACTTGTTAAGTCTTTGTACGGACTGAAACAAGCACCAAAACAGTGGCATTTGAAGTTTGATCAAGCCATGATGTCAAACGGTTTCAGGATCAATGAATGTGACAAGTGTGTTTACATCAAAAGCACACCAAATGCCTATGTGATAGTATGTCTTTATGTAGATGATATGCTGATCATGGGTAATACACACGACATCATCTTGAATACCAAGAAGATGTTAACAAGAAATTTTGACATGAAAGACATGGGGGTTGCCAATGTTATTCTAGGAATTAAAATTTCTAGGATAGCTGAAGGATTGGTCATGTCTCAAAGTCACTACATTGAGTCTGTTCTCAAACGATTCAATATGCTTGATGTAAAACCTGTAAAGACCCCACTGGACTTAAGTATACACTTGAGGAAGAACCGGGGTGAACCAGTAGCTCAATTAAAGTATTCACAAGTCATTGGGAGTCTGATGTACATAACAAACTGTACAAGACCTGACTTGGCTTGTTCAGTAAACAAATTGAGTAGGTTCACCAGTAATCCAAGTGACGAACATTGGAAAGCTCTAAATAGAGTGATGAGATATCTGAAATACACTATGAACCTTGGATTACAGTACACAAGATATCCAGCAGTATTGGAAGGATATTGCGACGCAAACTGGATATCAGATTGTAAGGATTCTAAATCCACCAGTGGATACTTATTCACTGTAGGTGGTGGTGCTGTGTCATGGAAGTCTACAAAGCAGACATGCATAGCTCGGTCAACTATGGAAGCTGAGTTTATAGCACTCGATAAAGCTGGGGAAGAAGCTGAATGGCTTCGAAATTTCCTAGAAGACATTTCATGCTGGCCTAAGCCAATCGCTCCTATCAGCATACATTGTGACAGTCAGTCAGCTATAGGACGAGCTCAAAGCAACATCTATAATGGCAAGTCACGACACATACGTCGGAGACATAATACCATTAAGCAGTTGATCTCTAATGGCGTGATTTCCATTGATTACATAAAATCAAAGGAGAATCTTGCGGATCCGCTTACAAAAGCTTTGCCTAGAGATCAAATGTCAAAGTTGACAAACGGAATGGGACTTAAGCCTACAAAGCATGAATCTTTGTAACGGTAACCCAACCTTGTTGACTGGAGATCCCAGAATCTTGGTTCAATGGGACAACTAAGTTATGAAGATTCAGTAAGCACTTACTCATTCCGTCACATAAAAGTGCTGTCTGCAGAGAACCGTTAGGTTAAGCTAATGCTTTTAATGATGTCCTATATCTTGATAAATCAAGTGGGGTATGGCAGAATACTTTTGATAGGAATCACCTATGTAAGTGTGAAGTGGGGCCGCTTCTATGAGATTTCTGAGAGGCAAGAATTCTCTAAAAACACTTTCTGAAACCAGGGTTGTTCATGGCCATAATGAACACAACCATGAGAACCCAAAGGGGTGTTAAAGGAAATGTTGTGTGAGTATCATTGTCTAGGTTCACAATAAAGGCTGATAGTTCAAGACATCAGGTCACTAACCAGCTGAGTGGATCCGATGATACATCACTAAGAAAGGTTCAAGGCCAGAAGCTACCTCTTCTGATGCAACATTTCTTTGTCTGATTTCTCGATAGAGTCTGCATTCATATTTGCATTAATTTTCATTCATGTGGGGGGATTGTTGGAGAAATTGAGGTTTGGCAAATGGGTTTGTCAAAAGTTGACAACCATCATATTTTGAGCTTAATTATGATTAGTGTTCGTTAATCAAAAACGAAAACTAATAATTTCTAAATTATCTACGTGACGAGTAGATGAATTTAGGCTTTTGAATCACTCGATTCCGATACCGGGTGAATGAGAAATTAATGCTCAAAGTTGGAGTAAAAATTGGAAGGAAATTGGAAAAAGTGGCCTTTAAGTGGAATACCACATTGGTCACTTGGAGGGAAAATGCCACCAAATATAGTGGTAGGAGAGGCACTTTAGATGTGCCCTAAGGGCATGAGAAGTTTTCTGACGGAGTCAGGACGCAGCTCAGGCAAGGTTCACCACACACGCGCGCGCGCCGCCGCCGCCCGCCCGTCCGGCCGGCTCGGCTCGGCTCGTGCTCGGGCTCGGGCTCGTGGCTCGTGGCTCGTGGCTCGCCCGCCCGGTTCTTATCTTTTTGGATAAATTTTCTTTTAAATTTTTCCAGAAAAATAATTACTTGATCCTACGGTCTACAATTTATCTGTGGTGATCCAACGGTCAAGATCAAAATCTGATCCTACGGTTATCTGCGGTTGATCGCGGTTGCTGATCCAACGCTCCAGATTTGATCTTATCTTCGGTTACTGATCCAATGGCCTACGTTTGTTCAGACAAGGATTACGATCTAACGGTGGAGATCGTAACTGTTTTGATCCAACGGTCCAGATTTGTTCTTACATTCAACCTCCTTCAACCTCCTTTAACTACCCTCTATCTATATATACTGCACCATGCATGCATACGAAAACACACTGTGACAAACAGTAAAGAAATCCTTTTCTACAAGCATTCTGCATTGCATTCATTCTCGAGAAATCGGTACTCCTTTAACAGGTTCGTCGAAGTTCTTACGTTGTAGTGCCGCCCGTATGAACTGAAACCGTTGTATCCTGGGAGACGTTTGTTCCATCCGGTTGGGCACAGTATACCGGAACAATTCGTCTTAAGGACAGAGTCCTTACGCTCGCCTCGGTTTTGTTTGTGTTTTTGTTTTCAGTTTATTCACATGCACACAGTGCACTTTTCTGATTACAGTTTCTAACACCCTCACGTAAGTAAAGTGAGAAAATACGTTGTTACTGTTAGAAAAAATGTGTAGGAATATGAATACCAAACAAGAAGAAAACGACAAAAAAAAAGAAGAGTAGAAAGACGAGACACAACAAAAGTTGTTGTCCTTAAAAGCTAAAATGCCTCCACCACGAGCGAGGTGATTAGAAAATCAAAAAGAAAACTTGGATAAACTCGATTTTATAAAACTTTTTAGAAGATTAGAAAATCAAAAGGAAGACATAATTAAGGAAATTAGAAGTGATAGAGGTGGTGAATTTGATGGTGAGTTTCAAGAATTTTGTGTATCCAAAGGTTGTGGACATAATTTCTCGGCTCCAAGAACTCCTCAACAAAATAGTGTTGCGGAAAGGAAAAATAAACACTTCAAGAAATAAGTAGAGCCATGATAAATGAATTTGAGCTACCCAAGTATTTTTGCGCTGAAGCAGTAAACACCACTTGTCATGTAATCAATAGAGTTTACTTGAGACCATCTCTCAAAAAGACTCCTTATGAGCTTTGGAAAAGGAGAGTACCAAATAGTGGTTATTTCAAGGTATTTGGTTATAAGTGTTCTATACTTAACACCAAAGATAACTTGGATAAACTGGATTTCAAAGCGGGTGAAGGAATCTTTATGCGATATGCTCAAAATAGCAAGACATTTAGAGTATATAACAAAAGGAGTATGAAAGGTGAATAATCAATTTATGTCAAGTTCAGTAAACTCCTTGAGGATGAACCATGCATAAATGATGATGATGATGAGGAAATCATTGAAGTAAGTCACATAGAAAAATTTGAGAATTCAAAAGGGAATATTGTCATTGACCTTAGGATTTATCCACTTAAACCTAAGGTTGAAGATAAAGAAGTAGGAGGAGATACTTCAAATTTACCGGATTCAGATAAGTACAAGAAAGATCAGCCAAAAGAACTAATACTAGGTGAAACAAGTCAAAGCATAATGACAAGAAGAAAATTTAATGAAGACGCCTTCATTTGACAAGTTGAGCCTAAAAATATAAAAGAGGCAATAAATGATGAAGACTGGGTACTAGCCATGCAAGAAGAGTTAAATCAATTTTAAAGAAGTGATGTTTGGGAATTAGAGGGTAAACCTAGTGATCACCCTATAATTGGCACTAAATGGGTATTCAGAAACAAAATGGATGATAAAGGAAAAATCACTAGAAACAAAGCTAGGTTAGTAGCTCAAGGATATAGATAAGAAGAAGGCATAGACTATGATGAGACCTTTGCCCCCGTAGCTAGGTTAGAAGCTATTAGGATGCTATTAGCATATGCATGCTATAAGGATTTCAAATTATATCAAATGGATGTGAAATCCGCCTTCTTGAATAAAATAATTCAAGAAGAGGTGTATGTAGCTCAACCACCGGGGTTTGAAAATCATAATTATCCAAATCATGTATTTCAACTCAAAAAGGCTCTTTATGGACTTAAACAAGCTCCTAGGGCATGATATGAAAGATTAAGTAACTTCCTGCTTGAAAATGAGTTTTCAAGAGGAAAAGTCAACATTACTCTTTTTATTAAAGAACAAGGAAACCATTAATTGCTTGTTCAAATTTATGTGGATGATAATATATTTGGTACTACTAATGATTCTCTTTGTGGGCATTTTGCTAAATTGATGAAGGAGAATTTGAGATGAGCATGATGGGTGAACTCAATTACTTTCTTGGTCTTCAAATCAAACAAACTCAAGATGGAGTGTACATATCTCAAACAAAGTACACAAAGGATTTACTCAAGAAATAAAAATTTGAGGATGGAATAAGTGTGAGTACACCAATGAGCACAAGTACAAAGCTTGACACAGACGAAAAAGGAAAGCCAGTTGAGGTAACCAAATATAGGTGTATGATTGGTAGTTTACTTTATTTAGCCGCTAGTAGACCGGATATTTTGTATGCCGTGTGATTTTATGCTAGATTTCAAAGTATGCCTAAAGAATTGCATCTAGTTGCCATTAAACGTACCTTTAGTATTTGAAAGGAACATTGAACTTTGGGTTGTTTTATCCCAAAAATGGTTGTTTTGATTTAGGAGGGTATAGTGACTCCGACTACGCCTGAAATCTGGTCGATAGGAAAAGCGCCTCCGGGACATGCCAATTCCTTGGAGATTGCTTAGTTTCTTGGTTCTCCAAGAAACAAAATAGTGTGTCACTTTCAACCGTGGAATCTGAATATGTATCGGCCGCTTCGTGTTGTACACAATTACTTTTAATGATCAACACCTTAAGTGATTACAATGTTAAATTTGATAAAGTCCCCATCTTATGTGACAACACCTCAGCCATAAGTATAGCACAAAACCCGGTACATCATAGTAGGACCAAACATATTGAAGTGGTGTATCACTTCGTAAGGGATTGCATTCAAAAAGGATTAGTATTCGTTGAATTTGTTCCAACAATGACCAACTAGCGGATATTTGTACCAAATCCCTCCCTACCGAGGCATTCGAATTAATTAGAACAAGATTAGGGATGATAAATAATGGTTAGAGGGTCAAAATTATGGAAAAAAAAGAGAGAATTTAGCATACATCAATTGATCTATGTAGCTGTTTCAGAAACTGATGTAAAACACACATGGATCGATCGAAGTTGGCTACATCAATTGATTGAAGTCTTAGACATCGATCGATCGATGTCATCGCGGGCAGGCTAATTAAAAGCTGCAAAATCAGAACATTTCTCATTCCCTTTTCTTCTCCAACGAAACCCTAACCTCTATTTCACTCAGAGCTTCTTAAATCCGACAAGCAACTCCAAATTCTTGCAAAATCTTCCTTCTTTTTCTTAAATTCAATCACTCCTCTCAAGGCACCACTAGAAGGGGGGGGGTTGAATAGGTGGTGCGGAAAATATGGTTTTTAATATTTCTTTAAACCTAACCAATTCAAGTTCTGAAAACAGATTCTGTTTTCAGGACCAGTTTTAAAACGTTTTAAAAACTAGGTTAGAGGTCTCCAAAAATTATGAAATTTTGAGAGAACTTAGCCTCAGATGTTATGAGGGTCCCCTAAAAATTTCAAATCAAAATTCAACCTTTAACCCCTTCAAAAACCGTTGGCACTCAGATTGTGCAAATCTGCCAGAAACGGTAGATGGTTTTGAAAAATTAATTCCTATTTGTGTGAATGTCCAAATGATCTGAAAATTTGACCAATAACTTCCCAAACACTATATTGAAATGGGTTGAAACAGTTTTTGAAAATTCTTTTGGGAAGTAGGTCAAATACCACCAAAGTCTCAACCTTTGCAAGTCTGAAAATCAGACTGCACTAGTCTCAGAACTTTTGATGTTTGACTGACCTATACTTGTCCAAAAGGGTTGAAACTTGTGCCAAATTAACCCTAGAACGTTTATGTATGTTTCTGGAAATTTTTATAATTTTTAGAAAACGTTTACTATTTTTGCAAACGTGAACAATATGAGTAAACAGCGCAGAAACTGAAACGTAAATGCAGAAAGTAAGTTGCACCAAGAGTTTTATACTGGTTCGGTTATAAACAACCTACTCCAGTCTTCAAGGAACACCTTCCTTGGTTCACACTAATTTCACACACGCAGTACACCTTACCGCAGGGTTGATAGAGTTACACCTTAACTCCAACCCTTTACGAACCTTGTATGTCGAGTACAATTCACACGAACACCACCACCTCGCTAGAATGAAGATTGATCACACCTTGATCAATCTTTTACAAAGATGTATGAATGGTGGTTTCTATGAAGCCTATCAAGGATGAAAGAAATAAAATACAATAGGCTTTTTACAAGAGAAGAAAGAAAGAAAGTGAAGGAGAAGAAGACTTTTGCACTTTGATCACTTTTGAATGTAATTCTTGGTCTTGCTTTTGTTTGTTCTTCTCTTCTTCCCTTATAGGTCCAGGCCGTCCCCCTAGGGTAGTCTCCCCATCTTGAAAATTTCCTTTTAAGTGCTTGAGAGGGTGTGAGACATCATGGTGACAAAGTTTTGCTTGCTTGGCATCATTCCATTGGACCATCATTTAGTCATTGCTTACTTGTCATCTTTTGATTGGCTCAATGTTGTCATCATTTTGATGACATGGATATTCTGGAAAAAAAACTGAATATTTGCCAAATAATCATCACATAATACATTCCATAACTTAAGAGATATTCACATAAATTTTGAGACAAAAAATTCTTCCTTCCTTTCTCACCAAAATTCGGCCATTATGCTCCTTGCCATGCTGAAATTTCAGCATGTGCATCATGCATTTTTATTCAAGATAATCCTCAATTTCCTTTGATTTTTCTCATTAAAATGAATCAATAATACATGGTAAGTCTTGCTATCAATTGATGAATGAACTTGGACACAAAAAGAGAGTGAAATTCGGCCACAACATCTTCTCACACATGCTGAAAAATTTCAGCATGTGTGATATAAAGAATATCACACTTAATACAATTCAAATCATTTCCATACCTCCTTTGATTTATTCCTTAATGAAAAATTGACAATTTATCTTCCTTAATGATGAAGAAAACGGCCACAAGGTGTGTGACATGCTGAAATTTTCAGCATGTGACATAAGAGAGGTGTATGTTGAAAACTTACCTTTTGTAGCTTCTCTCTTTGATTCATCAACATTGTATGATTGATTCTTGACCAATCAACATGCCAACAAGGCTCCACATGTGCTCCATCTCAGCTGTAGGTGGCGTTGAGTATGTATATACATGTGCTGAAATTTATTTTTGCTAACTTTGAAAAATAGTGCACATTTAATAATACACACATGTAATATTCCAATCAGCCCTTAATTTAATTTTTTAGAACACTTTAAGATGTATATTATATGTAAAAAGTGTCTAGATACGTGCCACATCATGTTCAAGAAAAAACGTTCCATGTCAAGTGCGTAGAAAACCGAATTTTCGATATTTATCGATTACCCGATTTTTCTCTAATTTAAATTCCAACTTTTGCACATGCTATATATATTATGTTATACATAATATATATAATATATACTTTAATTTCCAGCACTTGGCTGATTTAAAGTGGTACCATAAACATGTGACAAAAATAAAATTGGAATCTTCACATTTGGGCCTAAATGTGGGATGATTTGTGTGTGCCAACATGGAAAGTATTTTTGTCTCAATATACAGTGTATGGCACGAAATTTTTAATAAATTTTGATGTATATGGGCTGGCCATTTATTTATGGCAAGTACGTGACACGTTGGCGAAGTTTCGGTATCGCCCGATACGACAAATTTCGGTTTAGAACCTTTTATCGTGTCGTATTTAATTTGTCATCACCATATCTTATATCATATGATATAAGACCTGAATATACTCATAAATATGAGTTAAGTATAGTGGTGTGACGTTAACGTACGTACGTAAGATATATAACGTGTCGGTAGTACGTTGGAATAAATGTGTATGTGCCTTTTAAAAAAATCTGAAAATACATATATATTATGTATATATGGCGTGTGAAATTGATGTGGGGAGGAGGAGAGAACTTTCCTTCCATAGCCATGTTGCCTTCATGTCTTTTCCAAATGCATCTTCCTTTAATGAACTACTTAGTTTATCAAACTAAGTACTTCACTTAATGAACTACTTTAGTTCATTAATTGTGGCACCTGAAAATAGTATAAACTCAACAAATGTTCGTCAAATGATGTAAGCTTTAAAGCTTCATGGCTCGTTAGTTCGGCAACATAATATATAAGCTAAATAAGGCAAGTTATCATGCATACATGTACACTTGTGTATATATATATATATATCCAACGTTTATATATATATATATATATATATTCAAATTTCTTTATTTTGAAATCACTCAAACCCTCATATTCCTACAATCTCCCCCTTTTGATGATTTTCAAAATAACTAGTGTACATGATTTAAGTGTTATCTCTCCCCCTTGAATTATGCATCGAGTTTCAAATCCGGCTCCCCCTTGATTCATGCAATTAGGATCAATCAGTGATCTCTCTCCCCCTTAAATCTCTCCCCCTTAAATCATGCTTCTCTTATATATATATATATTCAAATTTCTTTATTTTGAAATCACTCAAACCCTCATATTCCTACAATCTCCCCCTTTTGATGATTTTCAAAATAACTAGTGTACATGATTTAAGTGTTATCTCTCCCCCTTGAATTATGCATCGAATTTCAAATCCGGCTCCCCCTTGATTCATGCAATTAGGATCAATCAGTGATCTCTCTCCCCCTTAAATCTCTCCCCCTTAAATCATGCTTCTCTCTCCCCCTTTATTTTGGAAAGTTAATCAAAAGATTCCTGTCAAAAAGGAAAGTAAATCAAATGATATCGCATTAAATCACATCAACAGGAAGCATGCCTAATTTAGAACGGAGAGATTCAAATGTGGCTTGATTTAAGGCCTTTGTAAATATATCCGCTACTTGTGATTCTGTGCGTACGTGATCTATGACAATATTACCATTGTTAACGTGATCACGAAGAAAATGATAGCGAACTTCTATATGCTTAGCCTTAGAGTGTAATACGGGGTTCTTAGACAAATTTATTGCACTCATACTATCACAATATATAGGAATTTTATCTACGGTAATTCCAAAGTCCGAAAGTTGTTGTTTTATCCACAACAACTGTGTGCAGTAAAGGCTAAGAGCCATATACTCAGCCTCAGTAGTGGACAAAGCAACACTTGCTTGCTTTTTGGAAAACCACGAAATAAGGGAATTTCCTATAAATGGGCAAGTTCCGCTCGTGCTTTTTCTATCTATTTTGCAGCCACCATAATCTGCATCAGTGTAAGCATGTAAGTCGAATGTAGAATCCTTATCGTACCAAATACCTAAGGTGGGCGTGTGCTTAATATAGCGGAATATTCTTTTCACCGCATTTAAGTGTGACACCTTAGGTTGACTTTGAAAACGAGCACACATGCATACGCTAAACATGATGTCAGGCCTACTAGCAGTTAAATATAGTAAAGAACCTATCATAGATCGATATAATCCATTATCAACGTCTTTACCATGTTCATCTTTGTCTAATTTAGTAGTAACACTCATAGGCGTGGGGGATGGTTTCAAATTTTCAAAATTGAACTTCTTGATCATGTCATTTACGTACTTAGCTTGGCTTATATGAATTCCTTTACTCGTTTGCTTAATCTGCAAGCCAAGAAAATAATTAAGTTCACCAACCATAGACATTTCAAATTCAGCTTTCATACAATTTTCAAAATCTTTAACAAGTGTATGTGAGGTAGAACCGAAAATAATGTCATCTACGTAAATTTGAATAATAAGTAAATCTGATTTTTCTTGTTTCAAAAATAGTGTACTATCTATAGTACCACGTTTAAAATTATTTTCTAAAAGAAAAGTGGCAAAACGATCATACCATGCTCTCGGCGCTTGCTTTAGGCCATATAGTGCCTTCTTTAGTTTGTACACGTGATCTGAATGTTTCAAATCTTCAAAACCGGGTGGTTGCTTCACGTATACTTCTTCTTGTATAAATCCGTTTAGAAAAGCACTTTTGACGTCCATTTGATATAATTTAAAATCTTTCAAGCAAGCAATAAAAAGTAAGAGTCGTATAGCTTCTAAACGTGCTACGGGTGCAAATGTTTCATCGTAGTCTATTCCTTCTTCTTGATTATATCCTTGAGCTACGAGTCTTGCTTTATTTCTAACGACCTTTCCTTCCTCATTCATTTTGTTCCTAAATACCCACTTTGTGCCTATTATTGTCTTATCTTGTGGTCGTGGCACTAAGTCCCATACATCATTTCTAACGAATTGATTAAGTTCGTCATGCATAGCATCAATCCAAGATGAATCACTCAAAGCATCATGCACGTTTTTAGGCTCAATTTCAGAAATCATAGCATGAAATTCATTTATCTCATCCGAAGTGATTCTTCTACGTGGTCGCACACCGTGAGTGATGTCGCCTATGATGAGATCATGTGGGCGATCTCTATGCCATCTTGGTTGATTATTTTCTAAGTTATCATGCATTTCTATATGATCATGCATTTCTAGTGTTTCATTCATCTCATGCATATCAAAAGACTCATTTTCTTCATCCAAAACGGGTTTCAAATCAAAGTCATCATTATATTCCTTTTCTTTATCAATCTCTCCAAATTCATTGAATTTAACATGAATAGATTCTATGATTTGTCTAGTGTGAGGATCATAACATCTATATGCTTTAGAGTTTATGGAATACCCAATAAAAATGCACTCAATTGATTTGGATTCAAATTTATCTAAGTTATCTTTTGTATTTAATACAAAACATTTGCATCCAAACACACGAAAATAATCTATCTTAGGCATGCGATCATTCAAAATTTCGTAAGGCGTCTTGTTTATTTTCTTTCTTATAGATAGGCGATTTACAATATAGCATGCACAATTTACGGCTTCCGCCCACAGAAATCTAGGCAATTTATTTTCGCAAAGCATGGTTCTAGCGATTTCTTGTAGTGTGCGATTCTTTCTTTCTACTACTCCATTTAATTGTGGAGTTCTAGGTGGCGAAAACTCATGTTTAATTCCTTTTTCTTCACAAAATGAAATCATCTCTTTATTTTTAAACTCACCGCCTCTATCGCTTCTTATTCTTTTCACATTTACGCCGTATTGATTCTCAAGTTGTTTAATTAATTTAGCGATTTCTACGGCGCTATCATCCTTATGTGCAAGAAATAAAGTCCAAGTATAACGAGAAAAGTCATCAACAATTACACATGCATAGTGACGCCCACCAAGGATTGTAGTACGACTAGGACCAAACAAATCGATATGCAATAGTTCTAGTATTCTAGTCGTGCTTATCTCATTTTTAGGCTTAAGTGACTCACGTGTTTGTTTGCCTTTTATGCAAGATTCACACAACTGAAAGTTGTCTAAATCAAGCTTAGGCAATCCCCGTACTAGGCTCTTTCGTTGCAATTTTTCTAGTGTAGAAATACCTATGTGTCCTAGACGTCTATGCCACAAATTCACATTGGGTTCATTTGACATAAAGCATTTAACTTTGGCATCTACTACATCATCCAAGGATAGTGTGAATATGTTTCCTTCACGTTTTCCTTTTAAAACGGTTTCTCCATTTTTATCTATTATATTACAATAAGGGTGAGTGAAACACACATTAAAACCATTGTCAACAAATTGAGAAATACTAAGAAGATTGTAAGATAAGTTGCTTACCAAAAATACGTTGGAGATTTGAAGTGTATCCGGATTTCCAATCATACCTTTACCAATGATCTTGCCTTCATTGTTGTCTCCAAAGGTCACGGATCCGCCTTTTGTGACCTTCTTCAATTTGGAGAATAGGCTCGGGTCACCTGTCATGTGCCTCGAGCAACCACTGTCAAGGAACCACTTTATTGATGTGTCTTTTGATGAGTGGTCTCCCTGCAATGTAAAAAGGTGATTTAGGTACCCTTTTAATTTTGGGTCCTTTCGAGTTAGTTAATCACCTTTTAGTAAAGGTACCTTTCGGTACCCATACTTGGGTGATCCTTCTCGGTCTATCAAATGGCACGAAAGTAGATGAAGGTGCGATATAGTATACATGTGGTGCATGTACTTTGGGTCTTTGCCCAAGGACTCCCCTGTACTCATTGTATGAAGGACGTTTGTGATATGTCCTTGTGTGTGTGTGCGTAGTACGTGGATGATATGTATTTCGTGTATGCATTGATCTCTTCTTCTCATATCTATATGGTACAACGTTATATTTCACATGATATGAGGGAGTGGGGCGTGTGGAAGGGGGTGCTTTTTGCGTCATCTTAGACGCCACTTGATGCTTAGGGGTGTCTACCTTTTTAGACACAACAAACTTGGTTGGTTTGGTTGATACTTCGTTAGTATCAACGCACCCCAATCCAGTTTTGTCACTGTCATGCTTTTGCGATAATATGATGCGATGCAGCATGTTTGACCCTGTATCGAATTGTTTCATCATTTTCTCTAAATCTGTATTCCTTGATTTCAAATTTGAAATCTCGGATTTCATTTCATTATTTTGAGAGGTTAATGACGAGATCTCGGTTTTTAATGCAGTGATGGCACATGAAGACTCTTTCTTTGAATCGCTTAATTGAGCGACAAGATTCTCGTTAGAAGATTCTAACAGTTTCTTGTCTTCAATTAAACGTTTCTTTTCTTTTGCGAGAGTCTTAGTAAATTTATGTAACTCAAGATATTGACTAAATAAATCATCGTAAGAAGGTTCAGAGTCAGAGTCAGAGTCAGATGATACCTCATTAGACGCCTTTGAAGCGAAGCAAACTTGAGCGGTCTCCTCTTCGGTCTCAGATTCAGAATCTGATGAGTCACTCCATGTGGAGGCCTTTAGTGCACGTTTCCTTTGTTTAGGATCTGAGACGGGTCTATTTTTGTTCCGCTCCTTGTCAGGGTACTTATTAGTTTGCTTTTCTTTGTTTGGGCAGTCATATGATAAGTGTCCGAGTTTGCCGCATTCATAACATTTAATGTCCTTATCATTTGACTTGTTTTTATTTCTCTTAGATGTAGTGCCCTTGTTTTTATTTCTAAATGATTTTCTCATGAATCTTCTTAGTCCTTTAGCCAATAGAATTAAGTCATCATTATCTGATTCGGAATCACTATCTTCTACGTGATCGGAGGGAGGGGAGACGTATTCATTTGATTTGAAAGCAATTGTCTTACCTTGTTTGGTTGATTCCGATTTCCGAATAATGAGTTTGTTTTCATACACTTTTAGTGAACCAATGAGTTCTTCCATTTTTATTGACTTAGTCTCCTTGCTTTCTTCTATGGCAGTCACTTTAGGATCCCATTCTGAAGGGAGGCTCCGTAGGACTTTCTGTACTTTTTCCTGTGTTGTAAAAGCCTTACCAAGAGACTCAAGAGAGTTATAGATGTTAGTCAAACGAAGATCCATATCAACAATTGACTCATTAGGCAACAACTTAAAAGACTCAAGAGTAGACATGAGCATATTAATTTTAGACTCTTTTACTTGACTTGTGCCTTCGTGTTTCATTTCTAAGATTCTCCACATTTCTTGTGCACTCGAACAATTGGACACATAACTAGACTCACTCTTACTTAAACCATTTAAGAGTAATTGCATGGCCTTAGCATTCATACTCAGTTTCTTTTTGTCTTCACTAGTATAGTCTTGTCTCGTTTTAATTACTTCTAGTGTGACTCCATCTACAATGGACAATTTAGATGGGACATATGGACCATCTTCAATTATTGACCAAAGGTCTATGTCTATAGCCATAAGAAAAAGTTTCATCCTAAGTTTCCATTGAATAAAAGACTCACCGTCAAAGAGTGGAGGCCTTTGGCTCGACATACCTTCTTGTTCGATTTTGAGATTTGTGGATGCCATCTCACTGAATCGTTGGATTCCTTGTCGTGAGTATTCCTGCGCTCTGATACCACTTGTAGGATCTGCAAGGCACCACTAGAAGGGGGGGGGGGGGGTTGAATAGGTGGTGCGGAGAAATATGGTTTTTAATATTTCTTTAAACCTAACCAATTCAAGTTCTGAAAACAGATTCTGTTTTCAGGACCAGTTTTAAAACGTTTTAAAAACTAGGTTAGAGGTCTCCAAAAATTATGAAATTTTGAGAGAACTTAGCCTCAGATGTTATGAGGGTCCCCTAAAAATTTCAAATCAAAATTCAACCTTTAACCCCTTCAAAAACCGTTGGCACTCAGATTGTGCAAATCTGCCAGAAACGGTAGATGGTTTTGAAAAATTAATTCCTATTTGTGTGAATGTCCAAATGATCTGAAAATTTGACCAATAACTTCCCAAACACTATATTGAAATGGGTTTGAAACAGTTTTTGAAAATTCTTTTGGGAAGTAGGTCAAATACCACCAAAGTCTCAACCTTTGCAAGTCTGAAAATCAGACTGCACTAGTCTCAGAACTTTTGATGTTTGACTGACCTATACTTGTCCAAAAGGGTTGAAACTTGTGCCAAATTAACCCTAGAACATTTATGTATGTTTCTGGAAATTTTTATAATTTTTAGAAAACGTTTACTATTTTTGCGAACGTGAACAATATGAGTAACAGCGCAGAAACTGAAACGTAAATGCAGAAAGTAAGTTGCACCAAGAGTTTTATACTGGTTCGGTTATAAACAACCTACTCCAGTCTTCAAGGAACACCTTCCTTGGTTCACACTAATTTCACACACGCAGTACACCTTACCGCAGGGTTGATAGAGTTACACCTTAACTCCAACCCTTTACGAACCTTGTATGTCGAGTACAATTCACACAAACACCACCACCTCGCTAGAATGAAGATTGATCACACCTTGATCAATCTTTTACAAAGATGTATGAATGGTGGTTTCTATGAAGCCTATTCAAGGATGAAAGAAATAAAATACAATAGGCTTTTTACAAGAGAAGAAAGAAAGAAAGTGAAGGAGAAGAAGACTTTTGCACTTTGATCACTTTTGAATGTAATTCTTGGTCTTGCTTTTGTTTGTTCTTCTCTTCTTCCCTTATAGGTCCAGGCCGTCCCCCTAGGGTAGTCTCCCCATCTTGAAAATTTCCTTTTAAGTGCTTGAGAGGGTGTGAGACATCATGGTGACAAAGTTTTGCTTGCTTGGCATCATTCCATTGGACCATCATTAGTCATTGCTTACTTGTCATCTTTTGATTGGCTCAATGTTGTCATCATTTTGATGACATGGATATTCTGGAAAAAAAACTGAATATTTGCCAAATAATCATCACATAATACATTCCATAACTTAAGAGATATTCACATAAATTTTGAGACAAAAATTCTTCCTTCCTTTCTCACCAAAATTCGGCCATTATGCTCCTTGCCATGCTGAAATTTCAGCATGTGCATCATGCATTTTTATTCAAGATAATCCCCAATTTACTTTGATTTTTCTCATTAAAATGAATCAATAATACATGTTAAGTCTTGCTATCAATTGATGAATGAACTTGGACAAAAAGAGAGTGAAATTCGGCCACAACATCTTCTCACACATGCTGAAAATTTCAGCATGTGTGATATAAAGAATATCACACTTAATACAATTCAAATCATTTCCATACCTCCTTTGATTTATTCCTAATGAAAAATTGACAATTTATCTTCCTTAATGATGAAGAAAACGGCCACAAGGTGTGTGACATGCTGAAATTTTCAGCATGTGACATAAGAGAGGTGTATGTTGAAAACTTACCTTTTGTAGCTTCTCTCTTTGATTCATCAACATTGTATGATTGATTCTTGACCAATCAACATGCCAACAAGGCTCCACATGTGCTCCATCTCAGCTGTAGGTGGCGTTGAGTATGTATATACATGTGCTGAAATTTATTTTTGCTAACTTTGAAAAATAGTGCACATTTAATAATACACACATGTAATATTCCAATCAGCCCTTAATTTAATTTTCTAGAACACTTTAAGATGTATATTATATGTAAAAAGTGTCTAGATACGTGCCACATCATGTTCAAGAAAAAACGTTCCATGTCAAGTGCGTAGAAAACCGAATTTTCGATATTTATCGATTACCCGATTTTTCTCTAATTTAAATTCCAACTTTTGCACATGCTATATATATTATGTTATACATAATATATATAATATATACTTTAATTTCCAGCACTTGGCTGATTTAAAGTGGTACCATAAACATGTGACAAAAATAAAATTGGAATCTTCACATTTTGGCCTAAATGTGGGATGATTTGTGTGTGCCAACATGGAAAGTATTTTTGTCTCAATATACAGTGTATGGCACGAAAGTTTTAATAAATTTTGATGTATATGGGCTGGCCATTTATTTATGGCAAGTACGTGACACGTTGGCGAAGTTTCGGTATCGCCCGATACGACAAATTTCGGTTTAGAACCTTTTATCGTGTCGTATTTAATTTGTCATCACCATATCTTATATCATATGATATAAGACCTGAATATACTCATAAATATGAGTTAAGTATAGTGGTGTGACGTTAACGTACGTACGTAAGATATATAACGGTCGGTAGTACGTTGGAATAAATGTGTATGTGCCTTTTAAAAAAAATCTGAAAATACATATATATTATGTATATATGGCGTGTGAAATTGATGTGGGGAGGAGGAGAGAACTTTCCTTCCATAGCCATGTTGCCTTCATGTCTTTTCCAAATGCATCTTCCTTTAATGAACTACTTAGTTTATCAAACTAAGTACTTCACTTAATGAACTACTTTAGTTCATTAATGTGGCACCTGAAAATAGTATAAACTCAACAAATGTTCGCCATATGATGTAAGCTTTAAAGCTTCATGGCTCGTTAGTTCGGCAACATAATATATAAGCTAAATAAGGCAAGTTATCATGCATACATGTACACTTGTGTATATATATATATCCAACGTTTATATATATATATATATATATATATATATATATATATATATATATATATATTCAAATTTCTTTATTTTGAAATCACTCAAACCCTCATATTCCTACAACTTCCATCTATTTCATCATAATTTCCTGAACTTTTTAATACCCAATCTCCAAATGGCCCCCAAAACAAAAAACCCTTCCAAGAGGCAGAGAACAACTCGTGAGGACCAAATTAAGCCTCAACAATCTCATTCCCACGTCCCAACAAGGTCTAGAACACAAGGATTAAGGAAAAAGGCAGCTCCCTATCAAGACAACATGTTAGCTGAGCTAAGTGGAAGGCTTACACTGAACAACTTTCTTGGCTCAAAACTGGAGAATATGAGGATGACTTAAAAGAGCCAACATGCACAGGTAAATTCATCTACATTTCAATTAGAGCTCAAGGGTTGTTTAGTGAATAGGAAGACCATAAGAGGTCCACCATTCCATTGAAATTGCTCAAAATAGGGGATATTTTGAGTAATGAGGAGTTGAGTACGATCAACAATTGGTTTGATGATCCAAAATGGAGACCAATTTGGTATGTATCGGAAATGAGTTACATGTCCACCTGATACACAAGAATGTTTTATGCTAATATGTGGGTAGAGTACCTAAATGACATGCCTTTTTCATTAAATTCAGTTATAGAAGGTTAGATTGTTTCATTTGACTCCAAAACAATAAATGAACTACTTGGTGTTCCTGATGAGGGTGCTGACGATTTTGATCCTTGGAAGTGATAACTACAAGTACAAAGTATCGGAAGATGAAGTTAAAACCTTCCTTGGTTTCCACGCTACCAAAAACACGAATGACATGCCTTTAGTTTACCGAGTTTTAGTTGCCATTGTCACCTTTTGTATCAATTCTAAATCGGCCAAACTTTCAATTAATTTAGATTTTTACATTGCCTATCGTATAGCTATGAGGGAGCAACTAAATTTCGGGGAGATTGTGTTTACCAATATATGCGAGGCGGTAACTAAGAAATCCAAATCCCTTCCCTATAGAAATCTCATTTATAGATTTCTAAGAAAATCAAATGTAGAGTTGAATGAGGAATATGAGGAGAAAATATCCTCTTGAGACTATTACACAAAGGCCAACATTCAACAAATACATAAGTCACAGAAAGAAGCACAACGGCGGGGTGGTCAAAATGAACAAGAGGAAGAAGAAGCAGAAAATATCCCAGCCGAAGATCCTATCCCTCCAACACATCCCACCGAGCCCCCCACTGAACCCCCATCTCAACCCCAAACACAACCTCCAACACAACCGAGTCCTACCTCTCGAGTGGACAAGGGAAACGCTCCAATGGAGGAAGGTAGTGAATCGGAGTTGCCATTTGATGCGGAGGCAGAGATTAATTATTTACATCGTTATCTTGATCAATAGGGAAATGATCTAACAAATGAATCAGTGCAGATTGATGAACTTGAGAAGGACCACGCAAAACTCCAGGAGCAAATCAAGAAGCTAGAAACAAAGTTCGACACTCAAGTCACGACACTGCAAACAGAGCTTAATGTTCAAAAGTCCAAGTATCAGAAACTAAAGACGAAACTTAAAGTGGACCTATGAGGACTATGCTTCTCTTCAGATGAAGACTAGCTATCTTAGTTCTCCATATTCCCCTCGTAGCTATAGGTTTGGCTTAGAAGTTTGAGTTCACTTATGTATCTCAAAACTTGGTATTTTCTCAATGATATTTTAATCCTTCATTTTCTTGTGTCTTGTTATTTTTTTTGATGTTTTCAAAAAGGGGGAGAAGTTGGTATTTGGCATGTTTTGGTGGCATTGCTATGAGAAGTTGCTAATGGTTGTTTTTTTTGGTTATTGAAGTTACTTGGTCTTGACATTCTATGCTTGGTAGCATGAGTTGCATAAATTACTTGCTGTGAGTTGATGAAGCATGAGTTAATTGGTATGAGTGCTTACATTGCTTGTTTGGTATATAGCATTTGATTTTGGCATGCTAGTATGGTATATATGTGGCATGGTTATAAGTAATGTTGCATGGAAAGAAGATAGAGGTTGCCATATGCTTGTTTAAAATGATTGGAATATACATTGTTAGACACTGTTACTTCGGTATGCTAGTTGATAACTCACATATTGAAAAGATGAAAATATGAAATTTGATGCATGGTTTGGTTGAGGGAGAGAGCTTTGATATTGTTATCATACTTATTGATTTTGGGAAGATTACATGTTGAGGGGGAGCTTTTCATATGATTTATGTAATGAGGATGCATGGACTAAGGGGAGATTTAAAACATCAAGTTTAGTTAACTCAAATGTAAAATTTTCAAAGTAAAAACACCTTTTGAATCATGGTTTTGAAATCATCAAAAAGGGAGAGATTGTTAAGATATAAAATGTTTTGATGATGTAAAGATGTTTAAATAAGTCAAATTTACACTTGAGATTTGATGCAAAATGAGAAGAATAAACTATGTCAAAAATGGTTGAGATTGGAACTTACTGTCCAACATCGATCTCTCAGACTGAGGACATCTATCGATCGATGTCACTTCAGTCTCTCCAATGAGAGACTTCGATCGATCGATGTGAGGCAGAAAAGTTTCTATCCAACATCAATCTCTCAGACTGAGGACATCGATCGATCGATGTCGCTTCAGTCTCTCCTAAGAAAGACTTCGATCAATCGATGTCAGGCAGAAAAGTTTCTATCCAACATCGATCTTTTAGTCTAGTGGACATCGATCGATCGATGTCACATCAGTCTCTCCAGGGGAGACTTCGATCGATTGATATCAAGCAGCTTCAAAACTGCAAAGTTTCTGGAGGACATCAATCTCTCAGCCAGGCACTTCGATCGATCGATGTCCCCCATAATTCAAATTTTTATGAACGTTGGAACAAAATCCAAGAGAGATTCATGGTGTTTTCTCTATCCAATCTTGCACAAATTTCTTGAGGACTTTACTCTAACATAATACATGCTTCCTTGACTATTATATCTATATCTAATCTATTCTAGGTTGGCTATTGAGGATCAAATCACTTCATAGGGTGGCTAAAGACTATTTGGACATCTTCTTGACGTTTGATGTAGTTGAAGACATGGTGGAGGCTACCAAAACGTGGTGAACATCTCCTATAAATGGATGAAGCTTAGATGAGGCAAATACACACTTTCACTATCATCAAGCTTCATTATTCATTGTTGTATATTTCTCTCATATGTGTAAAGTGTTTAAAGCTTGCTAAGCCTTTCTTTGTTCTTCAATGTTGTATATTGAGAGATAGAGAGTCTAACACAAGAGGAACTATAAATATTTGATATCTTGCTTGTGTTTAGACTAGGGAGAAAGTGTGAATCCCCACTACTTCCTTTAACCCGCTGTGAGAAAGTTCTTGAGAGAACTTTGTTGAAGTTGTGAGGTAGCAAGAAATTGTTCTTGCTTAGAGCTGTAGTTATTGTAGTTGCACAAAGGTACTTTGTGCAAGAAGTTGTTATTGTGGTTGCTTACACTAAGGTGTTAGTGTAAGTGTTGCTGTGGTTGTTCTTATTAGCTTTAATAAAGTTGTTGAAAATCCACTTTGGTAACAAAGTGGTAGTGGAGTAGAATCATTTACGATTCGAACCACTCTGTATCCGGTATACTCATTCATTGCCTCTCATCTCCCATTCTTGCTTTGATTTTGAATTCTGTTTGTGTTGAGCTACAAAAGAAAATTCCGCAAAATTGCCCAACACTCTGTTCACCCTCTTCTAGAGTGTGTTACGGACCTAACAATTGGTATTAGAGCCTAACCTTGATTGCTTGGCCTATCTTTGCAAGTAGCAAGGTTAAAGATCATGACAATAACAACCTCTTCATCTCACACCTCAACTTCTAAGCCAACTACAATATTTTCATGATCAAATACTAAAGCACCAATGTTTGATGTTGAAAATTATTCTTTGTGGAAATTTCGAATGATCAATAATTTGAAAGGTAGTGGATTTGATATATGGAGAGATGTTGTCAAAAGAATCGAAGTTCCTATGATTACCAACTCAAAACGAGAATCAATGTTCAAAGATGAGGATGACTACACCGATGAAGAAAAGATAAACTTCGCCATAAATGGCAAAGCATTCGACATTCTTTCAAGCGCTCTTACCACCACCGAGCTCATAAGACTCCAAGGTCTTGAAACAGCCCATGAAGCATGGAAAAGGCTTGAAATAATACACGAAGGGACTAAGCAAGTAAGAATGGCCAAAAGACTTATGCTCATGAAGGAATGTGAAATGTTCGGGATGAAGAGCGGTGAAAAGATTGAGAAGACAATCGACTGATTCGCACGAATAGTGAATCAACTTTTCATGGTGGACAAAAAAATCTCAAATGAAGACCTTGTCTCAAAAATCCTCAACTTTTTGCCAAAAGAATGGACACCTAAAGTCACCGCCGTCACTGAATCAAAGAATCTCAAAACTCTTACTCTTGATGAGCTATCCGGTAATTTTCTTACTCATAAAATCCTTATTGATGGACAAAATAGGATGAACCCTATCAAGCCCACACAAGCATCACAAAGGATCGGTGGTAGAGTCTGATGAGTCGGATGAGGAAGTTGCTCTTCTTGTGAGAAAATTTAGAAGAATGACAACAAGAAATAAGGCTCAAGCAAGAAAGTTTTTCAAGAGTCCACCCAAAGAAAAAGAAGCAAGTGAAAATTGCTATAGGTATGGTCGACCCGGTCACTTTATTGTCGATTGCCACGTCAAGGAGTCGCAAAAGCAAGAAAAGAAGGTCTTTCCTCAAAAGAAGAAAGCCCTTAATGCGGAGGTAACCACGTGGGATGATCTCCTCTCCGAATCGGAAGGAGAAGAAAGTGAAGACCAAGATGTTGGACTTGTTGCAATAGTTGAGAATCTAAAAGCACAACATACTTGTCTCATGACAATCGAAAATGACCTTGAGGAAAACTCTAACTCTTGTAATTTGCAAGATGAAATAGGAGATTTTCAAGATGATTTTGAAAAACTAAATTTAAAATATGAACACTTGAAGAAAGAATTTAAAAAAATGCATATTAGAAAACAAGAGGTTGCATGATAAGAATATTTTGATGTTTCAAGGTCATGACATCATACTCACCTTGCATAAAACCGTAGCTCTTAAATGTCGAAATTAGGGAGAAATGTTAGAAACTAAGGTTATACTTACAAAGACTAACCGATGGTAAAATTAATCTAGACAAATTGCTTCAAAACCAAAGAATTGGAAATGATAAATCCAGTTTATGATTTAATTCATCACATTCTTCTACTAAGGCTAAGTCATTAAAGAAAAAGGCAAATAAGAGAAAAATACAACATGACTCATCATCTTATAAACCAAGGCATGTACCCACTTGTTTTCATTATAACAAAGTAGGAAATGTGAAGAGTGCATGTAAAGCTAGATTTGATAGTATGTATGTTTGGAAGCTTAAGGGTCGATAAGCTAACCCTAAAGGACCCAACTATCAAAGGGTACCAATGCATAAATCTCTTGGTTTTATAGGCTCTCAAGGTAAATGTAGTAGCCAAAGAAGAAGGAACCAAATGGCTCATGGACAGTGAATATTCAACACACATGTCCAGAGACAAAACTTTGTTCACCAAGCTCAAACTCCAAGATGGTGGAACGGTGTATTTTGGCAATGGGAGAGCCAAAATCCTTGGACATGGAGAAATTGGTAACTCTTCTTTCACTATTAATAATGTATTATATGTAGAAGGGCTTAAATATAATTTGATAAGTGTTAGCCAACTATGTTATGCTAATTTTTAAGTTAAATTGTGAAAAGAAAATGCATTGTGAAAAAGAATGATAAGATTGTTTTTGAGGCTATAAGGAAAAATGATGTTTATAAATTTAGCACACATGATTTGATATCACAAAATGTTTCTTGCCTAGTTGTCAAAAATTATTTGACTCAACTATGGCATAGATGACTTACACATATTAGTTTTAAAAATTTCGAAGAGATTTGCAAAAATGAAAAGGTCCAAGGTCTTTCAAAATTGAATTTCGAAAACCATGGCTTCTGTGACACTTGTAAAAAGGCAAACCTTGTTAAAACAAGCTTCAAGCCCAAGAGTGAAATATCCACCACCAAACCTCTACAATTGCTTTATATGGATTTGTATGGGGATATTGGTGTGACAAGTCTAGGTGAAAAATATTACACCTTTGTTGTGGCAGACGACTTCTCTAGGTATACTTGGGTAATATTTTTAGCTAAAAAGAATCATGCATGCCAAGACTTTATAAAACTTTGTAGAAGATAAGAAAATCAAAAAGAAGATACAATTAAAGAAATTAGAAGTGATAGAGGTGGTGAGTTTGATGGTGAGTTTCAAGAATTTTGTGTATCCAAAGGGTATGGACATAATTTCTCGGCACCAAGAACTCCTCAACAAAATGGTGTTGCGAAAGGAAAAATGGAACACTTCAAGAAATGAGTAGAGTCATGCTAAATGATTTGAGCTACCTAAGTATTTTTGGGCTGAAGCTGTAAACACCTCTTGTCATGTAATCAATAGAATTTACTTGAGACCATCTCTCAAAAAGACTTCTTATGAGCTTTGGAAAGGTAGAGTACCAAATGTTATTTCAAGGTATTTGGTTGTAAGTGTTTTATAATTAACACCAAAGATAACTTGGATAAACTCGACTTTAAAGCAGATGAATAAATCTTTATGGGATATGCTCAAAATAGCAAGGCATTTAGAGTATATAACAAAAGGAGTATGAAAGGTGAAGAATCAATTCATGTTAAGTTTAATGAACTCCTTGAAGATGAACCATGCATACATGATGATGATGATGATAAGGAAATCATTGAAGTAAGTCACATAGAAAAATTTGAGAATCCAAAAGGTAATATTGTCATTGACCTGAGGATTGACTCACTTGAACCTAAGGTTGAAGATGAAGAAGTAGGAGGAGATACTTCAAATTTACCGGATTCATATAAGTATAAGAAAGATCATCCAAAAGAACTAATACTAGGTGAAACAAGTCAATGACAAGAAGAAAATTTAATAAAAACGCATTCATTTCACAAGTTGAGCCTAAAAATATAAAAGAGTCAATAAATGATGAAGATTGAGTATTGGCCATGCAAGAAGAGCTAAATCAATTTGAAAGAAGTCATGTTTGGGAATTAGTGGATAAACTAGTGATCACCCTATATTTGGCACTAAATGGGTATCTAGAAACAAAATAGATGATAAAGGAAACATCACTAGAAACAAAGCTAGGTTTGAAGCTCAAGGATATAGACAAGAAGAAGGCATAGACTATGATGAGTCCTTTGCCCCCGTACCTAGGTTAGAAGCTATTAGGATGCTATTATCATATGCATGCTATAAAGAATTCAAATTATATCAAATGGATGTGAAATCCTCCTTCTTGAATGGAATAATTCAAGAAGAGGTGTATGTAGCTCAACAACCGGGTTTGAAAATTATGATTGTCCAAATCATGTATTTAAACTCAAAATGGCTCTTTATGGACTTAAACAAGCTCATAGAGCATGGTATGAAAGATTAAGTAACTTCCTACTTGAAAACGAGTTTTCATGAGGAAAAGTCGACACTATTATTTTTATTAAAGAACAAGGAAACCATCAATTGCTTGTTCAAATTTATGTGGATGATATTATATTTAGTGCTACTAATGATTCTCTTTGTGAACATTTTGCTAAATTGATGGAAGGAAAATTTAAGATGAGCATGATGGGTGAACTCAATTACTTTCTTGGTCTTCAAATCAAACAAACTCAAGATGGAGTTTACATATCTCAAACAAAGTACACAAAGGATTTACTCAAGAAATAAAAATTTGAGGATGGAAGAAGTGTGAGCACACCAATGAGCACAAGTACAAAGCTTGACAAAGACGAAAAAGAAAAGCCGGTTGAGGAAACCAAATATAGGGGTATGATTGGTAGTTTACTTTATTTAACCGCTTGTAGACCGGATATTTTGCGTGCTATGTGCTTATGGCTAGATTTCAAAGTATGCGAAAGGAATCGCATCTAGTTGCCATTAAACGTATCTTTAGGTATTTGAAAGAAACCTTGAACTTTGGGTTGTTTTATCCAAAAATGGATGTTTTGATTTAAGAGGGTATAGTGACTCCGACCACGCCGGAGATCTATTCGATAGAAAAAGCAACTCCGGGACATGCCAATTCCTTGGAGATTACTTAGTTTCTTGGTTCTCCAAAAAAAAAATAGAGTGCCACTTTCAACTGCAGAATCCGAATAAGTATCAGCCGTTTCGTGTTGTACACAATTACTTTGGATGATCAACACCTTAAATGATTACAATGTTAAATTTGATAAAGTCCCCATCTTATGTGACAACACATCAGCCATAAGTATAGCACAAAACCCGGTACATCATAGTAGGACCAAACATATTGAAGTAAGGCATCACTTCATAAGGGATCGCATTCAAAAAGGATTAGTATGAGTTGAATTTGTTCTAACCAATGACCAACTAGCGGATATTTTTACCAAATCCCTCCCTACTGAGACATTAGAATCAATTAGAACAAGATTAGGGATGATAAATAATGGTTACAATGTCAAAATTATCAAAAAAGAGAGAATTCAGCATACATCAATTAATCTATGTAGCTGTTTCAGAGATTGATGTAAAACACACATCGATCGATCGAAGTTGGTGACATCGATCAATCAAAGTCTCAGACATCGATCGATCGATGTCATCGCAGACAGCCTAATTAAAAGTTGCAAAATCAGACTATTTCTCATTCCCTTTTCTACTCTATTAAAACCCTAACCTCTATTTCACTTAGAGCTTCTTAAATCCGACAAGCAACTCCAAATTCTTGCAAAAATCTTCCTTCTTTTTCTTAAATTCAATCACTCCTCTTATCACTTCCATCCGTCACAATTTCCTGAACTTTTTCGTACCTAATCTCCAAATGGCCCCCAAAATGAAAAACCCTTCCAAGAGGCAGAGAACAACTCGTGAGGACGAAAGTGAGCCTTAACAATCTCATCCCCATGTCCCAATAGGGTCTAGTACACAAGGGTTAAGGAAAAAGGTAACCCCCTCTCATGACAGCATGTTAGCTGAGGTAAGGGGAAGGCTTACACTGAATAAATTTCCTTGGCTCAAAATCGGAGAATATAAGGATGACTTAAAAGAGCCAATATGCATAGGTAAATTCATCTACATTTAAATTAGAGCTCAAAGGTTGTTTAGTGAATGGGAAGACCATAAGAGGTCCACCATTTCATTGAAATTGCTCAAAATTGGGGATATTTTGAGCAATGAGGAGTTGAGTACGATCATCAATTGGTTTGATGATCAAAAATGGAGACCAATTTGGTATGTATCGGAAATGAGTTACATGTCCACCCGATACACAAGAATGTTTTATGCTAATATGTGGGTAGAGTACCTAAATGGCATGCCTTTTTCGTTAAATTTAGTCATAGAAGGTCAGCTTGTTTCATTTGATTCCAAAATAATAAATGAACTTCTTGGTGTTCTGTTGAGACATATGTTTGGATAATTTTCAAAGTCATGATTTTAAGTAGTAAATACTTAAAACTATCATACATGTTGTTATATGTGATTAAAAGTTGAAAAAATTGACATCGATCTCTCAAGTTGTTGCACTTTAGTCGATCAATGTACTTCGATCCCTCACATCGATCGATCTATGTAAGGCAGTGAAAGTTCAAGGCCTTACGGTGAGACATCGATCTCTAAACCTAAGACACATCGATCGATCGATGTACATCAAACCCTCACTTCGATCAATTGATGTAGATCAGATGCAAATTCTGAAGCTTACTGTGAGACGTCGATCTCTAAAGCTGAGGAACTTCGATCGATCGATGTCTAGGGTTTGTAGAATATTTTTTTTAAAATATGATAAAGTGGTTGTTTTCATTTGTACATAATTTATACATGTTCATTATGTGATAATTATGTGTTTTTGATGATTTTAAATATATTGTGACTAATGTGTCTTGGAGTTTCTACAACTTACCAAAAGCGGCAAAATTGGTATTTTGAGTTTTGTAGGAACATGATATGGTAGAAATACTTCAACGACATATTCTTATATTATTCATCATGACAAAGGTGGTATAATATTCATTTCTAACCATCGGGGTCATTTCTGGAGTTTTTTCACACCAGGGGTATTTTGGTCATTTCACTCTTGAGGGTATTTTTGGCATTTTCACTCAAGAAATCTCTTGAGTATATTCTTATCATCATTTTGGAGTTGATTTGTGATTATTTTGAAGATTATATGGTGGCCTTATATTATTTCTCTCACATGATGATACTATTGACTATAGCGAGATATGTGACCAGTTGTGATGTCACATTCTATTTCTTTCTTGAAGACTCTTTTATATATGTTATTGGAGGATATTTATCATCATATTTCAGAGAATATAAAGGTGTTCAAGGTGTGCAAATGATCACAACATACAAGAAGAAATAGTTAGAATTTTGGTTTTACATGTTGACATAATCTTGTCAATTATTATTTGGTGACTTCTTCTTCAAAACTATGAGTTGATATGCATATATATTAGTTCAAAAACGTGGTTTAACAGGTGGATATGATGTGTAATTCATTTTATAGCTTGGTGACAAGTGGACCAACCAAAAAAAAGCCAGTTGGCAAAATTACCAACTTGGAAAGTTTGAGTTAGTAGCCAACGGCTACTAGGCTGATCTTGGAGCTATTTTTGGTTTGAATTTTTCAATTCTCACATGCATATTCTCAAGCCAAGGAGTTGAGGAGATATTGGAGGAATATGCCATTCTATCTTCTCTTATTATCTTCAATTTACATAGGATAATCAAGACTATTCTAGGTGGAAAAATCGGCCAACATGTGATGTTCAAGGTGGACCAATTATGTTGTCTTATTTTGCCAAGTGTACATGGCCAACCAATGATGTGAAGACACTTGAACTTGGTGATGTAGATTGTGACACATGTGCATTCTTATCTCCAAGGCTCAACTCACACTATAAATAGGAGGCAATGGTGAAGAAGATGAAACACACTTGAAGCTCACTTGAAAGCATTTGTTGATTTGTCTAGCTATCATCTTCTTCTGTTTGTTCTTGTTTCATTCTTTGTAGCAAATGTGTTCTTGTTGTATATGTTGAGCTACAAGCCTCTTGAGCTTCATTTGTAAGATTGATTAGCCAATTCTATAAGGCTACATCAATAGGTGGTAGAGGTGTTGCAACTAGGTGTTGCATAGAAGGTGTTCATTCAAGTCTTGAATAGGGTTGGTGTATAACTCAAGGATCAAGCTTGGTTCTTGTTGTAAGTTCATTCATGCCATAGTGAAATCCAAGAAAAGATGTTCCTTGAGACTAGAGTAGGTCAAATTGACCAAACCAGGATAAATCATCAGTGTTCTTGTCTTGTTTCTACCTTTCTGTTTTCTGCCCGTTTTTACTGCAGTTTTCACACAATTTCTCACGATTTGAAAAAATCGCTAAACACTTTTAAAATTAGTGATTTTTGGTGGAGTTATACTTCAGACTCTTAGATTTCATTTGCAACAAGAATCATTGATTTGAGGAAGGAATAGTTAGTCTTTCAGTCTTTGCAAAATAACTGCTCCAATCTGGCTGCAAACTGAACATTTTTGAGAAAACTTGAATTCTGTTTTAATCAAGAATTGTTTAAGGTCAGAGTCTTTTGGAAACTTCAACTAGACATCCTAGGGAGTGTTTTGAAATAAAGTTTAACCTTTTTGGTTAAGTATTCAAAGAGACACGTTTTTCAATTTCAACAACATTCTGTCCAATTCTGTCCAGGTTGACCATCTGAATCTTTTTATTTGTTTGAAGAGTCAAACGATCTTATTTGTGTCTGATTTTTAGACAGAGTCTTTTTAACACATTGAATTTAAGTTCTGGAAATTGTTATAATTTTTAGAGTTGTGTACAGGGATTTTTGAATTTTTCAAAAACGGGTTCTGAATCTAAGGTAGTCTCAGATTATGTTTTTAAAGAGGTTTTCAATCAAGGGTAGTAGTGTAATTTTCGCTAACCACTATTCACCCCCCCTCTAGTGGTGTTTATTGTAGGTGCATGGTCCAACAATTGGTATCAGAACGAGGTCTGCGCCACTCAAAGAAGCAAGATTCAACACCGTACAAACTACACAAGGCCAAGAAAAAATATTTCAAAGTAGCCTGCTAATCTCAGATTAAAGGTACATACAATGACCATAGTCTCTCACAAAAGTGAGTTGGAAGGTATGTCCACACAACGTCCTCCTCTTTTCGATGGTAATAGTTTTGTTCATTGGAAACTTAGAATGAGGCTATTCTTAATGGCTATAGACATCGATTTATGGTCTATAGTTGAAGATGGGTCGTACATTCCAATGAAAATTATACAAGTTAGTGGATTCACTCAAGAAGTTGAAAATATAAAAGTGAATGGTCATCGGAAGATAAAAAGAAAATGTCTATGAATGCTAAAGCCATCCAATTGCTTTATGACTTCTGAAGCAGGATATGTTTCAACTTGCACAAGTGCACACGATATGTGGAAATCACTTGTATTAAAGCATGAAGGTACAAGCGGTGTAAAAGAATCAAAAATAAACATGCTTATGACTGAATTAGAATCTTTCAAAATGTTGCCGAACGAATCTATAACATCTATAGATTTGAGAATTAAAAAGCCCTTAAAGCTTTAGGCAAATTATTCACGAACAATGAAAAGGTTCAAAAGGTGCTGCGAAGCCTTCCTGCTGAATGGGATCCAAAGGTCACGGCGATTGAAGAAACGAAATCGATCACAAAAATGGACGAATTGATAGGCTCACTAAGAGTATACGAGGTAAAACTAAACCAACGGAAGTCTGAGTCATCTAAATCATCCGGTAAGTCTATAGCTTTCAAATCAACTGAATCACATGCAAATAATGATGATAGTAATAGTGATGATGAATTGGACGGTGATTTAATATTGATAGCTAGAAAACTTAGAAAGTTCTTTAAACGTCCTTATAAGAATAGACAACGATCTTCTTCTTCTTCTTTTTCTCAACCTAGGAAAAATAATTCTAATAACAACAAATGGTATAATAAAGAGTTAAAGTGTTATGAATATGGTAAAAGAGGACACATCTCTTATGATTATCCGACAAAGAAAAATGCCACAATAACAATAATAACAATAAACAAGAAAAGGAGATGCAAAAATCAAAGGCTAAGGAGATCAAGTCAAGGAAAGGCAAACGAGCAATGAAGGTGAGCACATGGAGCGACTCATCCAACTCAGAATCTGACACTGAGGAAGCTCAAATCTGCTTCGTATCCAACGAGGTAAGTTCTTCTTCTGATGATGATTCTGATAGTGACATGACATTTGATGAAATGTATGAAGAATTTTTAAGAATGCATGCTCACTGTAAGAGGCTATCTAAACAAAAAAAGAAACTAATTAAAGAAAACGACAAGTTAAAGACGTCTAACTTGGAGTTTTCCTATTAATTAGAATCTTTCAAACAAGAGTCTACTAATACTCTTTATTCTTTAGAAGTTAAAATTGAATCATATAGGAAAAATGAACATACACTAAAAACTGAAAATAGCATGTTGAAATCTAATGTAGAAAGTTGTGAAAATGAAATAGTATAACTTAAATCTTCCAAACTTACCTTGGAATAAATGTTAGAACAATTTAAATCTGGTGCAAATATGTTAGATACACTTATATCATCACAAAAATATGGAAATGATAAAACCGGGTCAGGATATAAAGAAGAAAACGCTAAAGTAGATAAAAAGACTAAGTTTGTCTCATGTAGTACAAAATCCCATATAATACAATGAAATCAACTATGCCTGCTTCATCTTCTTCTACTCCTTCTTCTGTTTATTCTAAGGCAAAAATACAACACGCACCCACAAATGTACACACGTATAAACGTACAACTAGACAAAACTTTGCATCTATACAACCTAGAAATTATGCCTACATGTATACAAATGCAACTAGACATAATAAAATGCATCCAACTTATTATGAACCTAAGTATAGGCAACACTCATATAAGACTTATAAAAATACATATGAACACACGTACATAGCGCCATTCAAGAAACAAAATCACATGCCTTATACACACTATCAAAATCGGCCATCCTATAATAATTATCAACCAAGGCACAACATGTATAATAATGCATCTTCACTTAAGTGGAATGATCATGTCTATGCTAATCCTTCTTGTTTTTCTAATTATAACAATGCTAAAAATGTGCCTAGAAGGTATGTTCAAGTTTGGATACCTAAGGGATATCTAAACAAGGATGGTGCCCCTAACATTCAAGGACCCAAACAAAGGGTACCTAAAACTTTGTCTCCATTGTAGGAAAATCGCAAAGAATGCAAGAAGGAGGCAAAGCCACAGAATCTAAAAACCAAATGATTTTTAGATAGTGGATGTTCAAGGCATATGACGGGCAACACCAAACTATTCGTCGAATTGGAACATATCAAGAATGGAGGAAAGGTATCATTCGGTGAAAACAACAAAGGACAAGTTGTTGGAGAATGAACAATTGAGGACCTTAACACATTTCAAATATGAAATATTTGAAATGTGTTAATAGTAAGTAATCTCTCTTATAATTTATTAAGTATTTCTCAACTTATAGATTGCGGATATAATATTTCTTTTCTTTCCAATTTTTGTGATATAATAAATGAAAAAAGAGAAATTGTTTTAAAAGGAAATAGGGATGGTAACATTTATACTCTTACCTTAGATAACATGTTAGATTCTAAGGTTAAGTGTTTAATATCACATGACTTAGATATGAATTTATGGCATAGAAGATTAGGCCATATAAGAATTTCAACCATTAAGAAATTATCTAAGAAGAATTTAATTAGAGGAATGGCGAAGTTAGACTTAGATAATTTTCAAATGTTTGAAACATGTATTAAAGGAAAACACCTTAAAGAAACATTAAATCTGAAACATGAAGCGAGTACTAGTCATGTACTAGAATTGCTTCACTTAAACTTATTTGGTCCAAGTAGGACAAGAAGTCTAGGTGGACACTACTATGTGTCTGTCATAGTAGATGATTACTCACGCTACACATAGACATTGTTCTTAACACACAAGACGATGCTCCATTGGCAATCGAAACTCTTATTAAGCAACTTGAAAATATACACGAAGAAAATGTTAAAAGAATTAAAAGTGATAGAGATGAAGAATTTAAAAATAAAGATGTAATCAAGCTTTGTGAATTACATGGAATTAAACACGAATTCTCACCACCTAGAACACCACAACTCAATGGAGTTGTTGAACGTAAAAATAGAACAATTTAAGAAGTTGCTAGAACGATGTTATGTGAAAATGAATTACCAAGATATTTATGGGCTGAAGCTGTAAGTTGTGCTTATTATATAATAAATAGGCTTTCTATTAGAAAGAAATTGAATAAAACACCTTATGAATTGTTAAACAATAGACAACCTAAGATAGATTATCTTAGAGTATTTGGATGTAAGTGTTTTGTGTTGAACACTAAGGATAATCTAGACAAGTTTGAACATAAGTCTATTGAATGCATATATGTTGGTTATTCAATTAATTCAAGAGCACATAGGTGTTATAATCCTGCATCTAGAAAAATAATTGAATCCATAAATGTGAAATTCAATGAAAATGCATGCTTTGAAGTTAGTGATAAGACTCAATATAAACATGAGCATAATGTTGAAAATATGTTTGATGATGATGATATATTACTTGAGCTTGTACTTGATCATCTAGAACCAACTCCTCCTGAACAAGACATGCATGAACCCTTAGATGAAATAAATGAAGAAACTTTGCAATTGGAAGATAAAGTACTCATGATCCAATTACATACGATAATGTTCATACAAATGAAACATTTGAACAAGATGAGGGTGAACCTAGTCAATCTAGGAATCGGTGGCACCGTAAAGAATTAATCATTGGGGATCCAAGTGTTGGGGTTAGAACACGTAGAAATATAAGTCAACCTGAAGGACATAGTTTAATCTCACACCTAGAACCTAAGAATGTAAAGGAAGCCTTAGGTGATATATCTTGGATAGACGCCATACATGAGGAATTAAATCAATTTACAAGGAACAACGTGTGGGACTTAGTACCTAAACCTGAAGACAAGTCTATAATAGGAACCAAATGGGTCTTTAGAAATAAAATGGATGAGCAAGGAAACATCACATAAAGTAAGGCTAGGCTAGTCGCACAAGGTTATAATCAACAAGAATGAATAGATTATAAAGAAACATTTGCACCCATCGTACGACTAGAAGCAATTAGATTGTTACTTGCTATTGCAAGTCTAAGCAACACTAAACTCTTTTAAATGGATGTGAACAGTGTGTTCTTTAATGGGTAAATCCAAAAAGAGGTGTTTGTCAAACAACCCCTCGGATTCGAAGATCCAAAGAATCCTAACTATGTTTACAAGCTTAAGAGAGCTTTTTTATGGTTTGAAACAAGCTCCAAGAGCTTGGTAGGATAGATTTGCAAACTTTCTTATTGTAAATAATTATCAAAGGGGGATCATAGACAACACATTACTCCTAAGAAGAAAAGATAATGACTTATTAATAGTTCAATTATATGTAGATGATATAATATTTGGTTCAACTAACCCTACCTTAGTAAAAGACTTCCAAGAGTGTATGAAGTCAGAATTTGAAATGTCAATGGTAGGAGAGTTGAATTATTTCTTAGGACTACAAATCAAACAAACCTCTCAAGGAATCCATATTAGCCAACATAAGTATGTCAATGATATGATTAAGAAGTTTGGCTTTGAAGAGTTGAAACCAACACCTATCCCCATGAGTGTTAGCACCAAATTAGATAAGGATGAAAATGGCAAACCTTTTGATGATACACTATATAGATCTATGATTGGATCATTGTTATACTTAACCACGTCAAGACCTGATATCATGTTGAGTGTGTGTATGTGTGCTAGGTTTCAATCTTGTCCTAAGGTATCTCATTACAATGCAGTGAAAAAGATCTTTAGATATCTTAAACATACACCTCAGTTAGGACTTTTGGTATGATAGAAACGCTAAGTTGGAATTGTACGCATATAGTGATGCTGATTATGGTGGTTGCAAATTAGATAGAAAATCCACTAGCGGTACATTGACATTCATAGGAACCAACTTGATTTCTTGGTTTTCTAAAAAGCAAGCTAGTGTAGCTCTTTCTACCACTGAAGCCGAGTATATAGCCTTGAGTTTATGCACTACCCAAATACTTTGGCTTAAATACCAACTTAGTGATTTTGGCATTAAAATGAATAAGATTCCAATTTTCTGTGATAGCACAAGTGCGATCAATCTTTCACGGAATCCGATACTTCATTCTAAGGCCAAACACATTGAGGTGCGATACCACTTCCTTCGAGATCATGTTCAAAATAAGGATATAGTTATAAACCATATCAGAACTGATCATCAAATAGCTGATATCTTCACCCAACCCCTTAATCAAGCCAATTTTGAAAACTTACGAGCCAAGTTAGGTATGATGACTTACGATACCATTGCATAGTTCTATCTTTTGCATAATTTTCAAAATAAAGGGAGAGATAGAATACGAACATGATATTAGTTGGTAAGTCATGATTCGGTTGGTTGAATAGTATGCTAAGTTTTAATTGGTATGAGTTTTGGAGCATAGGTTAAGGGGGGAGAGTATAATTTGAGGGGGGAGCACATGAATACATGAGAATTGAGAATTTAAAAACAATTGGTAATTAGTTGGTGTAATTGGTTTTTAAACAGTTGGAACAGATTTGATGAAACGGTTGGTGAATAGTGAGGTTTTCAAAACAATTCAATTGGTTTAAACTTGGTAGATTTATGATAAAACCATTGGTAACAAGTTGTGGCATTAAAATCATGTCAGGTTATTTTGAAAATCATCCAAAAGGGGGAGACTATTGAGAAATATGTTTGGATAAAGTCATGATTTTAAGTGGTAAATACTTAAAAATATCATACATGGTGTTATATGTGATTAAAAGTTGAAAAAGTTGACATCGATCTCTCAGGTTGTTGCACTTAGATCCCTCACATCGATCGATTTATGTAAGACAGTGAAAGTTCAAGGCCTTACGGTGAGACATCGGTCTCTAAACCTAAGACACATCGATCGATCGATGTACATCAAATCCTCACTTTGATCGATCGATGTAGGTCAGAGACAAATTCAGAAGCTTACTAAGAGACATCGATCTCTGAAGCTGAGGCACTTCGATCGATCGATGTTTAGGGATTTTAGAAATATTTTTCTAAAATTTGATAAAGTGGTTGTTTTCATTTGTACATAATTTATACATGTTCATTATGTGATAATTATGTGTTTTTGATGATTTTAAATGTATTGTGACTAATGTGCCTTGGAAGTTTCTAGGACATATTCTTATCTTATTCATCATGACTAATGTGCCTTGGTATTTTGAGTTTTGTAGGAACATGATATGGTGAAATACTTCTAGGACATATTCTTATCTTATTCATCATGATAAAGGTGGTATAATATTCATTTCTGACCATCAGGGTCATTTCTGGAGTTTTCTCAAACGAGGGGTATTTTGGTCATTTCACTCTTGAGGGTATTTTTGGCATTTTCACTCAAGAAATCTCTTGAGTATATTCTTATCATCATTTTGGAGTTGATTTGTGATTATTTTGAAGATTATATGGTGGCCTTATATTATTTCTCTCACATGATGATACTATTGACTATAGCGGGATATGTGACCAGTTGTGATGTCACATTCTATTTCTTTCTTGAAGACTCTTTTATATATGTTATTGGAGGATATTTATCATCATATTTCAGAGAATATAAAGGTGTTCAAGGTGTGCAAATGATCACAACATACAAGAAGAAATAGTTGGAATTTTGGTTTTACATGTTGACATAATCTTGTCAATTATTATTTGGTGACTTCTTCTTCAAAAATATGAGTTGATATGCATATATATTAGTTCAAAAACGTGGTTTAACAGGTGGATATGATGTGTAATTCATTTTATAGCTTGGTGACAAGTGGACCAACCAAAAAAAAGCCAGTTGGCAAAATTACCAACTTGGAAAGTTTGAGTTAGTAGCCAACGGCTACTAGGCTGATCTTGGAGCTATTTTTGGTTTGAATTTTTCAATTCTCACATGCCTGTTCTCAAGCCAAGGATTTTAGGGGATATTGGAGGAATATGTCATTATATATTCTCTTATTATCTTCATTTTACAAAGGATAATCAAGACTATTCTAGGTGGAAAAATCGGCCAACATGTGTGTTCAAGGTGGACCAATTATGTTGTCTCATTTTGCTAAGTGTACATGCCCAACCAATGATGTTAAGACACTTGGACTTGGTGATGAAGATGGTGACACATGTGCATTCTTATCTCCAAGGCTCAACTCACACTATATAGGAGGCAATGATGAAGAAGATGAAACACACTTGAAGCTCACTTGAAAGCATTTGTTGATTTGTCTAGCTATCATCTTCTTGTTGTTGTTCTTGTTTCATTCTTTGTAACTAAGGTGTTCTTGTTGTATTTGTTGAGCTACAAGCCTCTGGAGCTTCATTTGTAAGATTGATTAGCCAATTCTATAAGGCTGCATCAATAGGTAGTAGAGGTGTTGCAACTAGGTATTGCATAGAAGTGTTCATCCAAGTCTTGAATGAGGTTGGTGTATAACCCAAGGATCAAGCTTGGTTCTTGTTGTAAGTTGATCCATACCATATTGAAATCCAAGGAAAGGTGTTCTTTGGGTCTGGAGTAGGTCATATTGACCAAACCAGAATAAATCCTCGATGTTCTTGTCTTGTTTCTACCTTTCTGTTTTTTGCCTGTTTTTACTGCAGTTTTCACACAACTTCTCACGATTTGAAAAAATAGCTAAATACTTCCCAAATTCTTGATTTTTGGTGGAGTTATACTTCAGACTGTCATATTTCATTTGCAACAAGAATCACTTGATTTGAGCAAGGGAAAGTTAGTCTTTCAGTCTTTGAAAGATAACTGCTCCAATCTGGCTGCAATCTGACCAGTTTTGAGAAAACTTGAATTCTGTTTTGATAAAGAATTGTTTAAGGTTAGGACCTAAACATTCACTAGACATCCTAAGGAGTGTTTTGACATAAAATTTAACCTTTTTGGTTAAGTATTCAAAGAGAAACACGTTTCCATTTTAGCAACATTATGTCCAATTCTATCCAGGTTGACCATCTGAATCTTTTTATTTGTTTGAAGGGCCAAATGATCTTATTTTTGTCTGATTTTGGACAGAGTCTTTTTAACACATTGAAGTTAAGTTCTGGAAACTTTCATAATATTTGTAGTTGTGTACAAGGATTTTTGAATTTTTCAATAACTTGTTCTGAATCTGAGATAGTCTCAGATTCTGTTTTTAAAGGGGTTTTTAATCAAGGGTAGTAGTGTAATTTTACATAACCACTATTCACCGCCCTCTCTAGTGGTGTTTATTGCATGTGCATGGTCCAACAAGTTCCTGATGAGAGTATTGATGATTTTGATCTTTGGAAGTGGGATAATTACAAGTACAAAGTATCAGAAGGTGAAGTTCAAACCTTCCTTTGTTTCCACCCTACAAAAAACACGAATGACATGCCTTTAGTTTACTGAGTTTTTACTTGCCATTGTCACCTTTTGTGTCAATGGTAAATTGACCAAAATTTCAATTAATTTAGATTTTTACATTGCCTATCGTATAAGCCATGAGGGAGCAACTAAATTTTGGAGAGATTGTGTTGACCAATATGTGGGAGGCGGGTAACTAAGAAATACAAATCCCTTCCTATAGCAGTCTGATTTATAGATTGCTAAGAAAATCAAATGTAGAGTTGAATGAGGAATATGAGGAGAAATATCCTCTCGAGACAATTACACAAAGGCCAACATTCAACAAATACATAAGTCACAGAAAAAAGTGCAACAGCGGGGTGGTCAAAATGTCTAACAATGTTAATGATTGGTATTAACATTCTTAGACATTGTTACTTTGGTATGCTAGTTGATAACTCACATATTGAAAAGATGAAAATATGAAATTTGATGCATGGTTGGTTGAGGGGGAGCATTTTGATATTGTTATCATACTTATTGATTTGGGGGAGATTACATGTTGAGGGAGAGCTTTTGTAATGATTTATGTATTGAGGATGCATGGACTAAGGGGGAGATGTAAAATGTCAAGTTTAGCTAGCTCAAATGTAAATTTTTCAAAGTAAAAACATCTTTTGAATCATGGTTTTGAATCATCAAAAAGGGGGAGATTGTTAAGGTATAAAATGTTTTGATGATGTAAAGATATTTTAAATAAGTCAAATTTACACTTGATATTTGATGCAAAATGAGAAGAATACACTATGCCAAAAATGGTTGAGATTGGAACTTATTGTCCAACATCGATCTCTCAGACTGAGTTCATCGATCGATCGATGTCACTTCATTCTCTCCAATGAGAGACTTCGATCGATCGATGTCAGGCAGAAACGTTTCTGTCTAACATCGATCTCTCAGACTGAGGACATCGATCGATCGATGTCACTTCAATCTCTCCCAAGAGAGACTTCGTTCGATCGATGTCAGGCAGAAAAGTTTTTGTCCAACATCGATCTCTTAGTCCAGGGAACATCGATTGATCGATGTCACATCAGTATCTCCAGGGGAGGCTTTGATCGATTGATGTTAAGCAGATTCAAGACTGCAAAGTTTGTAGAGGACATCGATCTCTCAGCTAGGCACTTCGATCGATCGATGTCCTCCAGGAATTCCAATTTTTATGAACGTTTGGAACAAAACCCAACGGAGATTCATGGTGTTTTCTCTATCTAATCTTGCTCAAATTTCTTGTGGACTTTACTCTAACATAATACATGCTTCCTTGACTATTATATGCATGTCTAAGCTATTCTATGTTGCTTATTGATGATCAAATCACTCCATAGGATGGCTAAAGATTATTTGGACATCTTCTTGACATTTGATGTAGTTGAAGACATGGTGGAGGCTACTAAAACATGGTGAACATCTCCTATAAATGGATGAAGCTTGGATGAGGCAAATACACGCTTTCACTATATCAAGCTTCATTATTCATTGTTGTATATTTCTCTCATATGTGTAAAAGTGCTTAAAGCTTGCTAAGCCTTTCTTTATTCTTCATTGTTGTATATTGAGAGATAGAGAGTCTAACACAAGAGGAACAATAAATATTTGATCTTTTTGCTTGTGTTTAGACTAGTGAGAATTGTGAATCCCCACTACTTCCTTCAACCCACTGTGAGAAAAGTTCTTGAGAGAACTTTGTTCAAGTTGTAAGGTAGCAAGAAATTGTTCTTGCTTAGAGCTGTAGTTATTGTAGTTGCACAAAGGTACTTTGTGCAAGAAGTTGTTGTTGTGGTTGCTTACACTAAGGTGTTAGTGTAAGTGTTGTTGTGGTTGTTCTTATTAGCTTTAATAAGAAGAGTAGTTGTTGAAAATCCACTTGGCAACAAAGTGGTAGTGGAGTGGAATCATTTACGATTCGAACCATTCTATATCCGATGTACTCATTCATTCCCTCTCATCTCCCATTCTTGATTTGATTTTGAATTCCATTTGAGTTGAGCTACAAAAGAAAATTCCACAAAATTGCCCAGCACTTTATTCACCCCCTCCTCTAGAGTGTGTTACGGACCTAACAAGGCCTTATATTTATAGGTCTTGGGTTGCGTAAAATCCCACTTTGAAAACCTGTTTTAGTAGTTTAATTAACCCTATGTCATTTGAATACCGTTCATGTATGAAGGGAGATGATTCTTGGATCAAAGATGCAATTCAAAGTGCACAGTTTCTGTCTTTTGGCACATCGATTGATCGATGTCATCGATCGATGTTGGACAAAGACTTCCAACTTTGCATCTTGCCAACATATATCAATCGATCAATGTGATCAATCTATGTTGGACAGAGAGTTTCCAGCTTTGCATCCACACCACATTGATCGATCGATGTCATCGATCTATGTCCAACAGAACACTCAACATCATTTTACCTTTCACCTGACACATGGATCGATCCAAATGATCCCTCTTAGTTCAAAGTGTTCAAATCATTTTTCAATCTCCCAAACAACATCTTACATGTTTATATATAAGTTTGGAGCATATTTTTAAAGTACTTTTAATGTACTTTCCAACAGTTACATTTTACAAAGCACTATAAAGAAAATAAAGACTCACTATTTGCATGATGCGTTTCTAATACACAAGCAATAGTCGTTATTGAAGACTAAGAACATGGTGAAAGTTCAAGCAAACTCATAAATGAAGTGTGTTTATGTGACATCTCCTCAGTGCACTTTGCCACAAGAGTCCTCTTGGCAACAGATCCAACACGTCCAGCAATTGTTGCAACAAGCATTCAACCTACGTCTCGAGAAGTCCAAGAGTATTGATCTATGAACTTCGGCAATATCATGAGTTTGAGCTTTTTGAAACCATGGTTTCTAAAGCATGGATTTGCCGATTGGGTTCGAATCCATAGGCAGAAGTTTCAGCCATCACATCAGATCGACATCAGCAGCCACAACAAGATCAGGGTGGTTTATGAAATCAATCATGTAAAGGAACATAATGGTAGTAATGTAGCTTTTCCCATTGATAAAATATTTTGATTGCGTGCAAGAAACTAAATAAGACAAGTGGAAAAGTGTGGAAAAATCCAAGAATTCAAACTAATGAACCATTCATGTGGCAGAATCTGATCATGCCATGAATCTGTATACGATTCAGATCAAACTACAAATTAACGAATCAAACACAGTGTGAAGATGAATGAACAGAGAGAGAGAGAGGAGAGAGAGAGGAGAGAGAGAAAGGGAGAGATAAGGGAGAGATACTGCCCAAAAAATATCTTCTGCATTCTTCAAAATATCATCGAACGAGCCTTATAAAAGGAAGAAGGCGGTTGTGTAACAGAAAAATCCATGAAATTATAAGAATATCCTTATTGTCTAACTACTATACAAAACAAAACTAAGGGTACAAAAGTAATTTCGCTGACGTTTAATTCTTTCCCTCCAGCGCTTCTCTTCTTCTACCTTCGTTCGTATTTCAACCACTTTTACCTCTTCAGCCAATCACGTTCCCACCTTACCGTTGTTTAATCTCTAATGAACAACGAACATCGTGGATTTAAACTTCTTATTTGACGGTCCAGATGCTTGTACTTGGATTACTGTTATTCTGTTCATCATTGCCCAGCTCTCCCAGCATGTCTCTCTGTTCTTCCATCTTTGTCTACGCTCATCGTATTTCTCAACACCCCCCAAGCCATGCTCTGCTTGTTAAATGTTGCAGTACTCCAAGCTTCACTAAGAGCCAACTTAATCGCCTGCTGTCAGTGCTTTTGGTGAATAGGTCTGCAAGCTGGAAACTGTGTTCTTATGGGCATCAACTTAATCACCTTTTCTGGCACCCTTATTTTCGACTATATGATAATCAATTTCAATATGTTTCATACGTTCTTGAAAGACTAGATTTTCAGCAATATAAAGTGCACTCTTACTATCACAGACCATCTCCATTTGTTCTTGATCTCTCAGCCCTAAATCATTACATTAGATACAGTAACCATTGAATTTCACACACAGCAGATGCCATACCCTATATTCTTCTTCTGCTGAAGAACGTGACATGTGGTTTGCTTCTTTGTTTTCCAAGATATCAGTGCCTCTCCCCAAAAAATGCACCAATACCCAGACAAGACTTCATAATCTCTTGCCTATCCAGCCAGCTAGAGCCACAAATGCTCTTAGCTTTAAATCTCCTACCACTGGGGCAGAGTAACAACCCTTGACCAATGGTTCCCCTTAAGGTACCTTAAGACCCTATGAGCAGCTCTCAAATGATTAAGTGTAGGGCCAGTCAAGAGATTGACTTAGTTGCTGTACAACAAACGATACATTCTAGCCTGGTGATGGTGAGGTAAATCAGTTTACCTATGAGTCTCCTGTAAGCAAATATAGCTTCAAATGCCTCAGAATCATTGAGTCAACTTCAGGTGGATCTCCATGGGCTAATGGCTGGCTTGCACTCCAAAAAACCAAATTCCTCTAACACCTCTAATGCATACTTCCTCTGATTGATCAACATTTCCTTGTGAGGTTGTGCAACCTTTATGCCTAGAAAGAATTTCAAATCACCAAGGTTCTTGATTATAAATTCTCTATGCAGATCTTCTTTAATCCCACTCAATTACTTTCAAGTCATCACACGCTAGTATGAGATCATCTACATACACCAGGAGCACTGGCAATGAACTTTCTGTCCTCTTTGTGAATAAAGTATAGTAATTTTTAGATTGTGTGAAGCCCTTTGAGATCAGAAAGGTCGTTAATTTGGCATTCCACTCTCTACTCTGGCTTGTCTCAACCTGTATAGAGATCTTTCTAATTTGCAAACCAATCCCTCTTGTGGTAACACCAGTCCTAGAGGTGGAGTCATATAAATCTCCTCATATAACTCACCGTGTAAAAAGGTATTGATCACATCCAGTTGATGCACATGCCATCTTTGCCTAGCAGCTATAGCCAAAAGCATTCTCATAGTGCTCATCTTTGCTACAGGTGAGAAAGTGTCTTGATAGTCCATCCCTACTTGTTGTGTATACCCCTTTACAACAAGCCTTGCTTTAAATCTTTCTACTGTGCCATCAGCTTTGTGTTTAACTTTATACACCCACTTGCAACTAATAGCCTTCTTTCCTGGTGGTAACGCTGTTAACGTCCATGTCTTGTTTTCTTGCAAAAAAGTTATCTCAGCCTCCATAGCATTCTGCCACTCAACTGAGCCAACTGCTTCTGCATAAGTTTTGGGCTCTGTACATGCACTAATGTTTAAAACATATTCTTTGAATTTAGGTGTTAACAGATCAAAGGTCAAGTACTTGTGTAGAGAATGTGGGGATGTGTAAGAAAGACTATTTTATGTGCTGGAAATGTGGATTGGTTTTAATTGAACCTAATATTGGCACTGGTTGGTTTGTAACTTGGCTGCAATGACAGTGCTGTAACTAAGAAGGTGGCCGTCTGTTTCTGTGAGGTCTGGCTATAGGAAGCTCTATATTAATGGATTTGATAGGAATGGATCCTGGATCATTGGAATTATGGACAAGCTCTTTAATTTGTTCATTGTTTGAGGAGAGTTATGCTTATGTGATGGATAGCTGTTGATTACCGAGATTTCTAAGATGTGGCTTATGACTATTAAAGTTGAGATGTGTGGGATGAGGAGAGTTCTGCTGATGGAGTGGAGTAGAATTGTGCTCAGGAAGAGAGCTGTACTGAGAAAAAAACTGATGTGAAGTAGAATTGTGTTGAGGAAGAGAGGTTTACTGAGGGGAAGACTGATGTGAAGGCTATTGTTGAGCCCCCTAGATGTGGCAATGAGAAGGAGTGTAAAGTCAGTTCCATAGCTAGTGGTAGGAGAGTGAAATGTAGAGTATTCAGAGGAGTGAGGCAGGGAAGAATCATGTATGGGTGTGCATTGTGATGCATCAGGAAAAAGGGAAATATGGATTCGTGAAATATGACGTCCTTGGAGATAAATATATCTCTAGAAGCTAAATCTTGAGGAATGTATCCTTTTGTATTGTGAGACAAGCCTAGAAAGATACTTCTTCTGGATCTTGGACTAAACTTGTCCTTTGATGGTGAAGTGATTGTGGCATAGCATAACAACCAAAGACCTTGAGACTGCTATAAGCAGGAAGTATGTTGTAAAGCATTTCATGGGGAGTTTTCTGGTTGAGAAGAGGAGTAGGAGTCAGGTTTATCAAGTATACGACATGCTGTACACAAAATCTCCAATAGGAGGTGGGAATATGAGACTAAAGTTTAAGGGCTCTAGCAAAATTTAAGATGTACTGCTGTTTCCTCTCAACAATGCCATTTTGTTGAGGTGTGTATATCAACTTGTTTGATGTATAATCCCTTTGGAAGAAAAGAATGCAGTCATATTAAACTCAAGGCCATTGTCAGTTCTAATCACCTTTATATTGGCATTAAATTGTACATGTACAAAATTCCAGAAACTTTTCATAATGTTTCTGGTTTCTGACTTTGCTTTCATCAAAAATGCCCAGCAATACCTACTATGATCATTAGCAATGGTGAGAAAATACTGTTGGTTATACATGGTGGTGTGCTTATAAGGGTCCCATATGTCTATATGAATGAGAGGAAAAGGAGAGTTTGTTACAAAATGGGAGGTGGGAAAGAGGAGTCTTTTCTTTTTTCAAGGGGACATATACTACATGACTCAGGATCAAAAGAGATGTCAACTGAGGAGTCAAGTTTGTTGATCTTTTTCATTCTGGATGAAGCTTGATGGCCAAGCTTGGAGTGCCAAAGAAAAGGAGAAGCCTTGGAAACTGCAAATGCTTGCCATGAACTAGCAACAAGAGCATCACATAGAGATTGATTAAGTAGATGATATAGTCCTTGGTTCACCTCAGCTGAACCAATAATCCTCTTGCTCACATGTTCTTGAATACAGGACATATTTGAGTGTAATGATAAGTCAATGTCACCAGTCAGTGTAAGCTTGCTAAGGGAAATGAGGTTAAAAGCAAAAGGGTATATGCAGTACATTATGTAGCTTGAGATCAGGAAAGATGTTCACTGTGCCAATGTGTTTAACAGTGACTGATTGATTATTTGGCAATTTTACTGACATCCCAGTGACTGGCTGATAGGAATCAAATAGGGAAAGGGAACAGCAGATATGATCTGTAGCACCTGAATCCAATATCCATATATGAGAAACATTAGGAGGTACATTACCTTTCCACTTACCAGAGTCAGTGACTTGTTGAGCTGACAGAACAGCATGCTGGTTCTTTGACCCTTCTGCAGTATTTGGACTCATTTGAATTCCTTTGTCCTTGTGCTCTTGCAATAAGCCAATAAGTTGCACATACTGCTCATGTGCTAGGGAAGGGGCCACATCTGTAACATTGTCAGTCACTACTCATTAGTCTGATTAAAATCTGATTGGGCATATACAGTAGGGTCTTGGTGCACATTGACATCATTACTTACACAGTTCACCTGTCCCTTACCCTTATACCCTGGAGGAAAGCCATGCCTTCTGTAACATTTGTCCACTGTGTGGCCTATTATGTTGCAATGAGAGCACACAGGAGCTTTGGAGTTATAACCAGACTTCTGGTACTGAAACTCCTTTCTGCCACCTCTGCCACCAGACTTCTGCCAAAAAACATTTCCTTGTCTTGGCGTACCATTAGTGTTAAGAACAAGTGGTTGATTATTTGAGAACTGGTTCTGACCATCAGAATAGTGCAATTTCTCTCCAATTTTACTGCCATAGCATAGCAAAGGTTGTCTTTAAATCCGGTAATGGACTAGACAACAACACTTGTGATTTTACAGGTTCATACTCATCATTAAGTCCTTTTATAAACCGTATAACATGATCATCTTGTATGAATTTGTTAATCTGACTGGAATCATTACATGTGCATCTATTGAAAACACAGTTAGGAATAGCTCTCAACACCATGAGTTCTTTCCCCAGGACCTTAAGCCTTGTGTAGTACTCAGCCACAGAACTGTCTTCTTGTTTAGTAGCACAAAATTGTTCTTGTAAGTCAGACAACCTAAATACATCAGCATTACCATACCTATGTTTCAGATCATTCCAAATTTCTAGAGTATTATCAAACCACATCACACTTTGTCCAATGGACGGTACAACAGAATTCACAATCCAAGAAACAACCATATTATTTGCCTTTGTCCAAGTAGCAAATCTACGACTAGTTTCCAGAGGTTTAGGAATGATACCTATGATGAAGCCAACCTTAATCTTCGACTCAAGCACTCTGGGAAAAGTTCTGCTCCAACCATGTTATTTATTACCATCCAACAACGGCTGTACAAACACTAGGGAGGGACAATCCCCAGGATGGATGCACAGTGGATCCTCAAACGGATCAATCGCACCAGGTATCGTAGTAATTAGAGAATGACTGGAACTGCTGGGAGAATCATGGTTTGAGGCCGAATGTGCCAAAGTTCATCAATTAATCGATTAATCGCTCTGATACCATGTGAAAAATCCAAGAATTCAAACTACTGAACATTCATGGCAGAATCTGATCCCATGAATCTTATACGATTCAGATCAAACTACAAATCATGGTTTGGGCGTGCCTTTAATCATGTTCCCCTCTACAATGAGGCGTTCAATTTCTTTGACCGACGCCGTTGTCTGTCTCCGCTTGAATGTCCAAACCATCTCATTCTTTCTTCCCTTATCTTATCTGCTATACTAGCCACTCCTAACCTTTCTCGAAACACCTCGTTTCTGATCCGGTCTAGCCTTGTATGCCCACACATCCACCTCAACATCTTCATCTCTGCAACTTCCATCTTCTGCAATTGTGACCTCTTGATGGCCCAGCAGGCTGTCCCATATAGCATTGCCGATCGCACTGCCATCCTATAAAATTTTCCTTTTAATTTAGTTGGGAAATTCTTGTCACGCAGCACCCCTGAGGCCTCCCTCCATCTACACCAGCCTGCTTGAACTCAATGTGCTACATCATTATCTATGTCCCCATTCTGCTGCACAAATGATCATAGGTACTTAAACTCAATTACCTGTGGTACCACATGACCATCGATGGTGAGCTGCCTATTCTCACTGTCGGCTACGCCGCTGAAGTCGTAGTGAAGATACTCGGTCTTAGAACGGCTAATCTTTAAGCCTTTTCTCTCTAAAACACCTCTCCACTGCTATAGTCTCATACTCAGGGTATGTCTACTCTCTGCGACTAATACAATATCGTCATCAAAAAAATACATCACAGCAATGCCTCCTGTATCGGCTTTGCTAACTCGTTAAGGACGACTGCAAAAAAAGAAATGGGCTCAACACAGACTCTTGATAGAGGCCTACCTCTAGCATAAAGAAGTCCGTATTCCCCACAGGCGTACAAACTGTTGTTGTCGTCCTAGCATACATATCTCTAATTATGTCTATATACTTCATAGGGATCCCTCTTGCATCTAGACTATCCCAGATCAGGTTATGTGGCACACTATCATACGCTTTTTCAAAATCAATGAAAACCGTATGTAAATCGCGCTTCTTCTCCCTATACTTCTCCATTAATCTTCTGAGAATGTGTATTGCTTCTGTAATTGACCTTCCTGGCATAAAACCAATTGGTTTACCGTAACCCGAGTTTCTCTCCTAATTCTAGTGTCCATTACTCTCGCCCATAACTTCATGGTATGGCTTAGCAACTTAATCCCTCTATAGTTCCCACAACACTATGCGTCTCCTTTATTCTTATATAGGGGGACCATGACACTCTTTCTCCACTCATCTGACATCTTTCCTGTTTTGTAAATGCGGTTGAACAGAGTAGCTAGCCATTGTACCCCTTCCTCTCCCAAATACTTCCACGCCTCAATGGGTATGTTATCTAGGCCAACCGCTTTAGCTCTTCCCATCTTCTTCAGTGCTCTCATCACCTCTCCTTGTGTGATGTTCTTACGGTCGGGGTTATTATGTTGTCGTTGTTGGTTAGTGGTGCTTTCTCGTTCGCCGTAGTCGGCAGTACTACCATTGGAAAGATTGTGAAAGTATGTTTGTCATTTCAACCTGATGTCTTATGCTTTGACTAACACATGTCCATCTTCTCCTTTTATAGACTTTCTGCCTCCTTGGTCCTGCCGCTTTTGATTCCTAGCTTTGGCAATCTTGAATATACCCTGCTCTCCGTCTTTTGTTTCTAGTCTTTCATACATCTTTTTATAAGCTGCAGTCCTTGCCTCTGTCACTGCTTTCTTCGTCTCCTTCCAGGCGATTTTGTATTCTCCTTTAATATTACTTTCTCTTCCCCATTTGTGCAGCTTAACAGCTCTATAAAAATCTTTTGTTTGTCTTTTATTTTTTGTTGCACATGTTTGTTCCACCACCACGTCTTTTTATGTACGGACGTCTTTCCTGTTGTTACCCCAGCGTTTCTCTCGTCGCTTAAGTAGTAGTAGTCGATATAGCCTCCCACATCTGATTTGTGGCATCACCCAGATGATCTAGTTTTATGGAGATGACCTTGTCTCTAAATATATTAATTTTTTCGTCTTTCAAACTTCACCATCGAATCATGGGTGGGAATTTTCCAACCCTTTACTCAGGTTTTGGCTCAATGCTATAACTACCACTGATAAATGGGGTTGCGTCACCACTGTCTCTCCTGGTATAACCTTGCAGTCTCTCCACAACCGTCGGTCTTCACTCCTCATCAGAAAATAGTCGATCTACATGTTACGTCCTCCGCTGCTAAACGTGATCAAATGCGATTCTTTTTCTTAAAAAACAAGTTTATTATGCCTAGGTTATGGGCGACTGCTAGGTCTAGCAGATCTCTACCCTGTTTGTTTCTATCTCCATAACCAAACCTGCCATGTACGGGCTGAAAACCATCGCTATTCCTTCCAATTTCAATTAAAATCACATCCGATACAAATTCGTTCTTCCCTAGGAATTGCCTTTGACATTACATCTAAGCAATCTCAAAACCCTCTGTTCTCCTGCTCTCCTAGTCCCACTTGGGGTGTGTAGGGGCAAATCACTGCCACTACCTCCTTATCTAGTACTAACTTCAACACCATAATTCAATCATTATATCTAATCACATCAATCACGTTCATGTGTAATTCTATCTTTACTAGGAATCCTACCACATTCTTGTTCCCATCTGTCCTAAAAATAATTATCTGTTAGTCAACAACAGTCAACGGCAGAATAATGTTCAAAGGATTAACTTCTGCAGTTCGGCCAGAATGCACCTCTGCTCGGTCCTATTGCGCTTCAGCTCAGCAAGGAACTGCTCCCCCAAAGCATCCGCTTTTTATCAAGAGAATATTCTCTAAGGCTTTCACCTCAGCTTCAAGCTTCAGCCTCGGCCTCAGTTAGAAGGAGGTGCTCCAGATCACTTCGGCCGAACTCAACTTTGCACCTCGGCAAGGGAATCAAGCGTAGCTCTGCTTCATCAACTGTGGAACCATTTGGCAGAGATGCAGTATAAAGAAGGGGTACACATCAGACTGTTCAACCTATGCACGTCAAGGTCACATCAGCAGACCTACTAGTCACATCAGCAGACCTACTAGTCACATCAGCAGACCTACAGCGTCATAGTTACGCTGCTCCAAGCAAAGGTCGCATCCACTGTCAGAGGCAAGGGACGGAAGGAAAGTAACAAAAGCAAGACAACGGACACCAAGGAAGAGGATCGAAACATTTTCATCTCTCCCCAAAGCAAACACACGAAAGCTCTCCTCAGTCAAGAACTGTAAGATCTTCATAACTTTTCATACAAAAATAATATCTCAGTGAGAATGGCCCAAACTGACTTGAGCGTCGGAGGGTTTTACCTGGGGACATACCCCCGGGACCTCTGATTCCTGCTTCTTTGTGCAGGATATCCAAGAAGTTATTCCAGTTGCAGATTCAGTTAAGTTAACGATGGTAAATTCAGATCATCTCTGATCCTTGTTGAAGATCCGGCTTCATCATTTGGTGCTAGAAGGAGGGCCTACGCAAGTCCCTCAATCCAGTAAAAATCTAAACTCAGAAACAACAAACATCATTCCATGGCTAAATGCCGCCGCGAAGGTTTAGGGGAGTCATCCAACCAGCCACGACGAATGACTACTCGCTCAGGTATCCTAGAACAGGATTCCCGGGTACCTGAACAGCATAATCCTCCTCCAAAAATTTCAAGGGAGGATAGAGACAAAGCGATAAAATATGTCGCTGAAAATCTGGATGTGTTCATCGTAGGCCGAGAACATATTACGAAGAGCACAGATGAGAGTTTGTACAAGCAGTCCAGGAAAGTCCTTTTTCCTGGGATATTGCAGAGTATTTGGCACCAGACAGCTTTAAGGTGTCAAAGATGGACACTTATGATGTGACAACAGACCCAACGGATCATCTCTTCCAGTTCAAGACTGCGATGAGTTTGAAAACTGTCCAAGATCCTCTGCGCTGCAAGACTTTCCCGATCTACATGCGGGGAAAGCCAGGAGGTGGTTCCAAGAACTCCCATTAAAGTTGGTGGGATCTTTCAAAAACACTGGCACAAAAATTGAAGTCTCAGTTTGTGTCCAGTACTCCTTTCGTGAAAAACTCATCACATCTGATGACCTTGAGGCAAGGTCCAGATGAATCTGTGCTGAAGTATATGCAACGCTTCTCAAATGAGTCACTGCAGGTCAGTGACAGAAATGAGGGCGTGAAAGCGGTTGCCTTCATTAACGAGCTCCGAGCCGGTCGCTTCTTCTCCTAACTGGCCGAAGAGGGACCCACAACCTTGAGAGAATGCTTGGAGAAAGCCCATCAGTTTGCCCGAGGTGAAGAGGCAAACAGATTAAAAAGAGAAGCTGAGCAGGGAGCTCGGCAAGAAAGGTGATCCATCTTTATAGAGGAGGAGCGGCGCGGTGAAGGAAAGGACCGCGAAAGGCGCAGTGCGTTTGATCGCATAGGTGGAAGAGGTAAAGGCGATAAGGAGGGCTTACCCTTTTTGGCCTCAAAAGACAATATTTTGGCTGTTATGGAGAAGGACGGTCTAAGGGTCAATCCCAAGCCTCTGAATGGGCCCAGGGAAAAAAGAGACCCTAAGCTCTACTGCTGATATCACAGAGATATCGGGCATGAGACAGAGGATTGCAGACAATTGGCTCAAGCTATTAAACAACTGACAGAACAGCGTCACTTAAAGCAATTTTATGACCCACGTTCACGCCTGCATAATCGGTTGAACTTTCACAAGAATCCTCAAAATGACAAATGCCGACTAGAGTTCCCACCTCGGCACCGTAGGTTGGACGATGATGAGGAACAAGTCAGGCATGGAGCTGTAGGTCGGCCCCAAGTCAATTCTATCATTTATACCATCTCTAGAGGCCCACCTTGCATAGGCCGGGGTGAATCCAGTTTTGCAGGGACCTCATCACGTCCTCCAGCCAAGAGAGCTAAGATGGCCAAGGAGTTGACTTATAGGCCAGAAGACCCTATTCCATTGGACTCCAACACAGGTTTAGTAATAGACTTGTGTATACACTTACCTCCAGATAAGATTGTTGAAGTCCGACGGGTTAATGTGGATACCGGCAGTGCCATGAATATGATGTACTATCGTGTATATCAGCAGCTGGGCCTACCCGATTCTTTGATGAGGCCCATCACTTCTTCATTATATGGTTTCACTAGAGCTGCAGTTCGGCCAACAGGTCTGGTCACACTCAGTTGCAGTTTTTGCAAACCCCCGGCTTATCGCTGTCTATGGATAGACTTTGTGGTCATCAAAGAGATGTCCGCATACAACATTCTATTGGGACGGCCAGCCTTGGTGGCACTGGAGGCCATTGTATCGCCTCTGCATGTCAGCATGAAGTTCCCCACTCCAGAGGGGTGGTAACAATACATGATGATATACAAGTGGCACAAAGTTGCTATATCATTGCCACCTAAGGTAATAAAACAGTTCAGTAGGTCAGCCTTGACGAACTTATACCTTTAGATGAAGAACGCTTGCAATCAGATGACGTAGTGCAAGACTTAATCCTTGATCCGAGCTGACCTGAAAATGTCATAAAGATTGGGACATGGATGCCGTCCGAACTGCTAGCTCAGCTGTAGGCTCTGTTGAGAGAGTTTGCAATCATCTTCGCATGGACTGCCGAAGATATGCCTGGGATCCCTTCACATTTGGCCGAGCATAAGCTGAATATTGATCCTCAAGCAAAGCCAATAAAGCAAAAGAAGCGGAATTTTGCTCCAGAAAGGATCAAAGTCATAGAAGAGGAAGTCAAGAAGCTCTTGGCTGCAAAATTTACTGTCGAGGTACTTTATCCAATCTGGTTGGCTAACAAAGTGGTGGTCACCAGCAGAATGAATCTTGGACAATGCGTATAGATTACACAGATCTCAACAAAACATGTCCAAAATTGTTATCCACATCCTAAGATTGATAGGTTAGTGGATTCAACACTTGGACATGAGATCTTCGATTTTTTGGATGCCTTCAAAGGCTATCATCAGATCATCATGGCAATAAAAGATCAAGAAAAACTACCTTCATAACAGAGTCAGGTACTTATTGTTATGTAACTATGCCATTTGGGTTGAAGAATGTTGGGGCCACCTATTAACGTATGGTCAACTATTTGTTCAGTGAACAAATTGGCGGATAATGGATGTTTACATTGATGATATGCTCATCAAGAGCAGGTCTCTTGATCAGTATATTCAGAACTTAAGGGAAGTCTTCACTTGCTGAGAGACTCACACATGAGACTAAATCCAAAGAAGTGCACATTCGGGGTACGCACTGGAAAGTTCTTGGGATATATGGTTTCCAAGGAAGGGGTGCAGGCAAACCCTGCTAAAATTGAAGCTTTACAAAACATGCATCCCCCCATGAATGTAAAGGAAATGCAGAGGTTAACAGGATGAATTTCCGCGCTGAGCAGGTTCCCCTCCAAGTCGGCCGAAAGATCTCTTCCTTTCTTCCAGATCTTAAAGAATAAAACAGCTTTCCAGTGGGACGACCAATGTCAAAAAGCCTTCGATGAGCTGAAGTCCCATCTGGCTGAGGTGCCGATGTTAACTTCACCTCTGCCTGGAGAAGAGCTTGATGTGTATCTCTCGACGTGTAAAGAAGCAGTGAGTGCAGTTCTACTCAGGGAGCAGGATAATGTGCAGAGGCCCATCTACTTCGCAAGTAAAATCTTACATGGGCCTGAAGTGAGATATCCCAATGCTGAGAAGGTAGTCTTAGCACTCATAGTGGCTACAAGAAAGTTCAGGCCTTACCTGCAAGCTCATCCAATTGTATTGGTCACTAATCAACCTTTGAAACAAATTTCATCAAGGCCAGATATCTCTGGCCGAACTGTCAAATGGGCTATTGAGCTTGCAGAGTATGATAACTAATACAAATCAAGGACTTCTATCAAAGCCCAAGCATTAGCAGACTTCTTGACTGAAGGAATATCCGTGGAGGAAGATGTCACGCCAGTAGCTGATTGGACTCTATATGTAGATGGGTCTGCCTCCAAGGATGGTTGCGGAGCAGGACTCCTAATCATTAACCCCAACAAAGAGGAATTCGAATATGCCTTGCGTTTTGATTTCAATGCAACTAACAATGAGGCAGAATACGAAGCCCTCATGGCTGGGTTGGGCGTCGCAAAGAAGTTGGAGGCAGAGCGAATCATTTCCCGAAGTGACTCGCAATTGGTCGTTTCACAAATCAATGGGGACTATGAAGCTAAAGAGGAGAACATGAAAAAATATTTGGCTAAAGTGCTGCAGCTCGGCCAAACGTTTGAGCACTTCAGCTTGAGCATATCCCCAGATCGGCCAACAAGAGAGCTGACGTTTTATCTCGGCTAGCTTCATCCACTTCAACAACTTTGGGAAAAAAGTAGTTGTGGAGCTGGTAAAGCACCGTGCTTATGATGCCAACGAAGTGCTGCAAGTTGATTATCGCAATACCTGGATGGATGAGATTGTTAACTTCTTGCAGCATGGAATTCAGCCCGAGGATAAACGAGCAGCCCTGCATCTGCGATTGAAAGCGGCAAGGTATGCTCTCTTCAACGACCATCTTTATAAAAAAAATTTTCACAGCCTTGGTTGAAGTGCGTGACTAAAGACAAAGGAGAATACATCCTTCGGGAGATGCACCAAGGAATCTGTGGGAATCATTCTAGTGCACGGTCGTTAGCAAGAAAATGCTACCTTGCTAGATATTACTGGCCCACTCTGCGCCATGATGCAGAGGAATTGGTTAAGAAATGTCAAGCATGTCAAATTCATTCTCCAATTTCACATCTGCCAAGTCAAGAACTCACTGCTATCGCAAGTCCCTAGCCTTTTGTGCAATGGAGAATAGATCTTGTTGGACCTCTGCCCCAAGCTCCAGGCTCAGTTAGATTCTTGGTTATTGCCATCGATTACTTCATCAAATGGGTGGAAGCAGAGCCCTTAGCTACTATAACAGGAAATCAGATCAAGAATTTCTTGTGGAAAAACGTCATATGCCGCTTCGGCCTTCCACAAGTTCTCATCTCAGATAACGGAAAGCAATTTGCTGATGACCCCGTCAAAAGTTGGTGTGCCGAACTCAAAATCGAACAAAGATTCACTTTAGTGACACACTCTCAAGCTAATGTGCAAGTTGAACTAGCAAACAGAACAATCATGGATGGCTTAAGGAAACGCCTATACAAAACTAGGGCAAGTTGGGTGGATGAACTCCCAAGAATATTATGGGCATACCGAACAACTCCTTCTACTTTAACTAAGGAAACACCTTTTTCCCTAGTTTATGGCATTGAGGCCATCATCCCAGCTGAAATTGGATCCAGAACTGCTCGGGTAAATCATTACTCTGATCAGTCCAATGACCAAGGGTTGCAGTTGAATTTGGATGAATTAGAAGAAAGAAGTGAACAAGCCCACGTTCGTATGGCTAAGTACAAGAATTTAATTTTGCTCAGTACTTTAATTCTCGAGTACGACCAAGGTCTTATCAAGTAGGAGATTTAGTACTACGCAGTAACGAAGCAAGTCATGCAGCACCAACAGGAACTTTTAACCCCAAATGGGAAGGTCCTTATCGAATAATCAAGGTGCGATCAGCTGCAGCTTACAAGTTACAAACCTTGGAAGGCAAGACTTTACCAATGACTTGGCATTCTACTCACTTAAGACTTTTGCATCAGTGATGCGAAGTATTTCACCTTAGCAGGGCTGAGCTAATTGAGCAGGACTCAATACTTAGTGGAACAGGCTTCCCTACAAGTACTTCCACCTCAGCAGGACTGAGATGGCCGAGCAGGACTCGATTTAACAAGACCTCAACAGGCCTGAGGTAGATGGCCATTGAGGGATAAATTCTTGTGAACAAGATTCACAATTATCACCTACTAGCAGGGCAAGGAAAATATAAATCATTTGTATAATTATCAGCAGTGCTGAGGTTGAATAAAACAGTGTTTTATGGAAGTGCCAAAGTGTTTTCTCTTCATTTTGTTTAAATAGATCAAATGAAGTAACAGGTTTACTTTATTTGGAATTTGTCTCAATAATTGCAAAGTTGAAGTTCAGCAGAGCTACAACCCATCCAAGCAGCACAAAGCCCTTGGCAGAGCCAAGGGTCGAAGCCGAAGTCCAATACTTAAAATATTTATGGAAGGACAGCAAGATTGGAACCAGAAGGCAATACAAGAACCTTTGGCAGAGCCGAGGTCAAACACTTGCATTATGAGGAATAACGATAAAGACCTTTGACAGAGCCGAGGTCAAGCACTTAGCAAAAATCAAAAACAGAAGTCAAATACTTGAAAAAATCTTGAAAATGAAAACAAGACTAGCTGAAGAGCACAAGTTGAGAAAAATGACATTTTCATTCAGAAATATATCTATTACAACTACTGAAAGGTGTAAAGAAAGCCCTATTCTAGTCTTCATTGTACTCAGAATCTCTGAGATCAGCCCCTTCCTTAAATTGTTCCAGTTGCTTATCAAAAAAAGGCTTCGGCTTCAGGGTTGTAAAGATCGGCAAGTTGAGGATGACCTTTATCCAAGGCTGGATAGACTTCACTGCAGGCATCTATAGCATAAGTTTGACCCATCGCCAGCACATAGCTCTGCAACTTCAAGAGATTGCCTAAAAAATTCAGATCTTCTGAACTCAGCAACAGCAGATTTCTTGATTTCTTCAGCTTGAAGATCAAATTGTAAAGTTAGCTCAGCCTTTCTCTTCTGCTCCTCTTCAACTTGGCTTTTTAAATGGGACAACTCCTGCTCACAAGTACTGAGCTCCTTCTGGTAGAAGTCCAACTCAGTTTGAGTCTTGGTGGACACCAGCTCATTATTGGCAACTACTTTCTTCAGCTCATCCACTTGTGAGTTTGCGATGGCTAGCTAAGTGTCAGATTTCTCCTTGCCTTCCTTAAGCATGGAATTCTCAGTTGACAAGGAATCCGCCTCTGCTTTTAATGCACTCAGCTCTGCGTCCATCTCCTCCAGCCTTGAATTATTGGGTTTTGCCATCTCTGCCAACTCCTCGTTAGCCTTTCTAAGGTTGGCGTTGCTCTCAGATAGCTTGACTACCATGTTGTGCATTTCCTCTGGCCTCCTGAGCATGTAATACTCTTGGACTTGGTACTGCAACAACCAATATGAGTTAGATAAGATTTTCAACAACTTGAGTGAAAAAGTTAGAAATTCTAAAGGAAAACTTACGAAGGACATGTTGGTCATATACATATTCAGAGCTGAATCCCAGTCCTTGTGTATAAAACGCTCCAAGTCCCTGGGCAACACTACCAATTCTGTTAACTTTCTGGCTACTCCGGGATGGGCAGCAGTGTCAGAGTAGGAGAAAGTCATGGTCTTCCAACCACGACGATGTTGATGTGAGGGTTCCCCTTCATAAGGAGCTTTTCCATGAGGTCGGGGGAAGAACGCTTCCCTTCCCCTCTCTTCCTCTTCTTGGGAACCATCTTCTTCAGTTTACTGATTGCTTCGGACACCATGGTTCCTACAACATTCAATAATAGATTGATCAAAACACATGGGGAATATCAAGAAAAATCAGAGATATTCAAAAAATTTACATACCCAGAACTAGTGCTAAGGCTGTGGAGCTGAGAGGAAGAAAATGGTGTGTTGGCCACAGGTGGTCCATGTTGGTAACTCTTACAATCGACCTCTCCACCTTTTTCCTGTCTACGGCTAGTGGCAAGTTCAATAATCTTAAGGCTTCATCGCAGGATTTCTTGCTTGGCCTCGTGTTATCTGCGTGGCCGGACTTCTAGTAGTTTCTCTTGGGTAATCCTACGTTCTTCATGAAGAAAAAGCATCCTTTCCAATTTTTGGTAAAAGAGGGGATGTTGATGGCATGGTTGATTTCTTTATTAGGATATCTCCTACTAAAGTAATACCAACTCTCTTTGTGCTTGCACACAAACATTCTCCTAAAAACAGCAAGCTTAAATTACTCCCCAACAGCTCTTAGGTAGAGCTGATAACTGACAATTACCTTCAAGCCGTTGGGCATAATTTGGGGTAGCCTAAGGTTGTAAAGTCTAAGATGTGGAATAAAGGGCCTGGAATGGGAAGGATGAAACCAGACTTGAAATAATCTTCATAAACTGACTCATACCCAGCGGGTGGATCATAAGCAGTTTGGTCAGGAAGAGGAAGAATGGGGGCAAAAGTACTCATATCAATAATATATGCTTTACAAAGGCAGGTAAGATCAGCAGCTTTTAAAGTGAAAACTGAGCTTTGCACCACCGGATGATGAACCCTGTCAATAGACGCCAGGGGTACCATGGAGGTGGGGCAACCGAAGAAGGCTCACCAGCGAGGCACAACCTCCACAGACGGCGGTTGTCCTCACTGGAATCCGACCTTTCATGGTGGGATTGAACATCATGGTCACCCTCCAGATCAGCAGGGAAAGAATGAGCTGATCTATTCTGGGAATCAGAAGAAGATGAAACAACGAAAGCTATAGATAATAAAAATGGAAGAAGAGAAGCTTACAAAAATTTGAAGGGCAGAGCTGAAGGATCGCCGGAGTTGGGTTGGAGTAAGGCTGAGAACGAAGAAGAGAGACAGAGCAGCATTGGTGGAGTAGAAAGAAGAAGAAGAAATAATGGGGGTAGGTACCCCTATTTAAAGGAAGAAAAATGAAAAGTAGCAACTTTTCAGTTAAAATTCAAAAAAGGGGTGACGGTTCACTGTTTCCCCCTTTTTGGTTATCGCAATCGACGGAAGAGCACTTATGAGGTGTATGGGAATTGGCGCTGACATTAAAAGTGGATAACGGCACAATTATGAGGATAACTGCCCAATTAAGGATTGACAAGTCACCATCTTATCAGAATAGATTTGTCCGCCCTATCAGGTCAGCTCGGCCACACAAAATCTGGGGGCAAATGATAAACCAAAAAAATTATCTGTTACTCACAACAATCAATGGCAGAATAATGTTCAAAGGATTAACTTCTATAGTTCGGCCAGAATGCACCTCTGCTCGGCCCTATTGCGCTTCAGCTCAGCAAGGAACTGCTCCCTCAAAGCATCTGCTTTTTTCAAGAGAATATGCTCTAAGGCTTTCACCTCAGCATCAAGCTTCAGCCTCGACCTCAGTTAGAAGGAGGTGCTCCAGATCACTTCGGCCGGACTCAACTTTGCACCTCGGCAAGGGAGTCAAGCGTAGCTCTACTTCATCAACTGCTGAACCATTTGGCTGAGGTGCAGTATAAAGAAGGGGTACACATCAGATTGTTTAACCTACGCACGTCAAGGTCACATCAGCAGACCTACTAGTCACAACAGCAGACCTACAGCGTCATAGTTTCGCTGCCCCAAACAAAGGTCCCATCCGTTGTCAGAGGCAAGGGACGGAAGGAAAGTAACAAAAGCAAGACAACGGACACCAAGGAAGATGATCGAAACATTTTCATCTCTTCCCAAAGCAAACACACGAAAGCTCTCCTCAGTCAAGTAACTGTGACATCTTCATAACTGTAAAACTCTGACTTGAGCGTCGGAGGGTTTTACCAGGAGTCCTACCACCGAGACCTCCGATTCCTGCTTCTTTGTGCAGGATATCCAAGAAGCTATTCTAGTTGCAGATTCAGTTAAGTTAACGATGGTAAATTCGGATCATCTCTGATCCTTGGTGAAGATCCGGCTTCATCAGTCCCAGAAAATATTTTTAAAAAGAGTGGGAAAAAGAAAATTTTACCCGATTAATTAATAAGTTAAATTTATATAGGAGAAAAGGTTAGTTTAATTTATATGGAAGAAAAGGGAAAAAAATAAAAGTCATAAGTCTCTCCTCCTAATCGTTCGACAAGTCGACACAAAGGAGAAAAAGAATGTGATACTTCGGGATCAGATATCAATCAATCAATCAATCAATATCCCAACTGCAGCAAAGGCTATGTTAAGATCAAGGGAGGATGAATGACAGACAAATAATGAATAGAGAGTTTGATTCCAGTGAAACTCTAATTCTATATGTACCTACTTAAATGACATAAGGGATTGATAAGGATCAAAGGGGGATGAACGACAGACAAACAATTATAGAGAGTTTGATTCTAGTGAAACTCTAGCTGTATATGTATATACTTAAATGACATAAGGGATCAGATATATGACCATCAAATTGACTGATCATCGATGAGAAATGAGTCAGCGTTTCACACTGTGAGTACGACATAAGAAACTTTGTTTAATATCTAGGTCGGATTATGAGGCTAGGTTTTTGTTAAAGGAAGAAAATTGATCGTTCTTGTCGAGCACTAAGCCAATTGAGTGAGAGGAATGTTTAAAGACTTTCATTGAAGAAATTGTGAGAAGACTTTTGTAATGCCGATCTACATGCACTATCTAGTAATATAAGCTATTTTAAACAATAGTAGCATTGTTTATGTCTAAAATATAGAGGAAGAGCTTATGCATTACTCTGTTTAGTGCGTATTCTATGTACTACATCTCTAGATACAAAATCTGTGTTTTCAAAAATGTATCTATTTTGCGCATGCCATATGTGATATAACGTAGCTGCCAAGGCAATTTTGTGTTGTCTTGGTTTGAGTGCCTTCTCTTTTAGTTTGCGTGAGCCCTAGGTCATCAATCTATGGACTGTAGTAAGTCCTCGTGGAAACCCAAGCCATACCGAGATGCATTACAAACCTGCAAGGAGGCCGAGCAGGAGAAGAAGAGGTGAAGTAATGTCTGTTGTCCCGCAGAGCAGAGTTAGCATGCAGTATCATTCAAGTACACTAGCCTGGCTTTGGTAGGCAGGATGTTCAGCCTAGCCACCCATAACGCAACGAGTGTTTAGGGGTACTCACAGCTGAATCCCTGATTATCTTGGCCCAATTGACTTTTTGTCCCTGAAGTTTGTAGACTAGGCAATTAGCCTCCCTATCCATTGAAGCACATATGTTAATTTGTCTCATAGTTTTGTGTGATAAAACATCTATACACAGTTCAAACAAGATTTGTACACTTTGACTTGCTTATAACTCGATCTTATGTAAATCGTTTGAGTGAGTTTAATACATATTCAACAGTAGTCTTCTCTTAACGTTTTCTTTTTCAATCACACATCTAATGAGCCCCCACAAGGGCCTATGACAAGAAGCAACGTCAAACAACTAAGATATGACGTCGGCACCTCTTGTACAAGCATGCTCAAGATGAATCTTCCACACATGGGTTTACCTTCTTGAACCTATCATTTAGTATGCTTTACATTCATGCATGATTATTCTATGTTTTACATGTATTAAACAAGATATAAGGGTTGGTGGGAAGGGCAGGATACTCATTACAATGGTGCTGTTTTTTGTGGTTTTTTGGTATTTGTTGGGGTGTTTTCTAGTTCAGGGACATCTTCACTTGCATGACATGCGTTTCATTATCCTTGATGAGAATGATGCTTGGTGGTGTCTTTTTTTGTATTGAGCTTGATGGAGAAGGCGTGTGCATGGAAAAGGCGTTAGGCTAGGAATTAATGCTGATTGGTCCAAATTTCAACCGACCATAACTTCTTCGTTTCAACTCGAAATAATGTCAATATTGTGCTCAAAATCATGATCTCGAGGATTTCTACAACATTGATGCATATGTCAAAGGCCAATTCCGAATATACAAGTCTCTACAATACAAACAAGGATTAAGGCTCAAAATAAGATCAAATGTTTCTCAAGACTCCTATATTTTAGAGAATCTGCCTTACATTTTAGGAACTCAATTTTGAAGGTTTCCAAGATTATCTTAGCACCCTAGGGCCGTCCAATAGAAGATAGGATATGATTGATTTATGTTTGGATTTGTAGCTTAAGATTTCCATTGCTTTCTAGGGTTTTATTCTTTTGCCAATATAAAGGCATATGGCCGAACATATGTATTAGTTTTACATCAATAAAAATTTTCGTTTTCTCTTCAGACTTTTGTGTCTTTGAATTATTTCTTGGTTTGCATAAAATCAAGGTAAGGATCCTTAAATTTTGAGCAAGCTTTGAGGTGATATTGTCAAGCCCAAAGTGAAGAACGTCTTGAAGGACGATTTGTTTGCCAAGATTAACGTTAATCTCATTGTGGAGGCGTTGATCAACCCCTCCATGGCCTTGAGAGAAGCAAAGAGAGAGATTACTCATTTGTGCGAAGTATTGAAGATGAATTTGAAGGAAAAGATTCGATCTTAGGTGAGGAATCACATCAACATCCTTCATGTATCGCATCCACTCTCGTGGTGCATTTCAATCATCTTTCCGTTGACGTTTTATTTTCTCAATCATAAAACTTCTTTTCTTTTGTTTAAAAGTGTCTACACTCCACGAACAATTTCTTTGTCCTAGCATGTACCCATAATTTATTTGGGATGCAACGTTTTTGGATCACTTAACGGAATCTCTTGTTCAGTATATTTGCTTCGCTTCCAATACTTGCAAGGGGGTGGTGAAGCTAAATGAAGGTCACCTGCATCTAGCATTATCACCTCACCCTGCTGCCACGTGTCGCGTGGTCATGAGTGGAGTGAGATAAATGAGGGACAGAAGATCCCATCCCATTTTCATCATCCTAGTTTATCCTCCTGCCGATCTTTCGGAAGTTCATGCAGCAAGATTTACGGATGACGAACGGTGAAAAAATCAACATGAACAATCAGGCTGTTAGCCCAAAATGAATACGGAAGCAAATAAAGTTACCTCCGGCCATTGTCGTTTGTAGAAGCTTTTCGTGTTGATGTAGTCCTTAGGGTAGCCTTCTAGCCTTGTTCCTCTTGGCTTGAATGAGATGGTTTGATGGACAACCATAGGCTCTTATTTATAGGCTAGGCTAGGGACCCCCTAATCCTGTCTTGATTAGAGTCGTACCATCACAAACTCTACTGTATGGTGATAATCCCTTACCACCAAGGAGTTGTAGTCAAATACAAGTCTAGGAGATAAGATGACATGGTGATCCACACTATATGTGATTTAAATTAATAAATCACGGGATAAATCTTAAAGATAAACATTACGTCTAATATTTATCCAACATTCTCCCACTTGGATCAAATGTCAACACTAGACAACGCTACACAAGTGACTAAGTAACTTGGCCAAAACAAAAATGTCACTCGAACAACTTGACTACCTCGATCGAAAATATAACACATACGAATCAAGGCGGTTGCGCTCTTAGATTAAACAACGAGCACTCCCTTCCAAGTATTACCATGCATTATACAAACAATCAAACAAAATGAACGACTTATATAAATCATCTCAATGGGTCCTCGTGTATGGATCAAACAGATCCTAACTTAGATTGCGCAAATAAAATCAAAGTCAAACGAATGTCTAGACAATAAGATCAAAACAAAATCAAGGAGAACCACGTAGTCCCATGGCAACATGATCCCCAAATACTTGTATCGGTAAACTTTCGTCATGGGATCAGCCAACATTGACTCCGTACTTATGTGTTCAATCTTTACATCTCCCTTGCTTAATGATCTCTGACCTTCAGATACTTTATGTCGATATGCTTGCTGCGACTCCCACTCTTATTTTTTTCGCAAAGAACACTGCCGCTTTGTTATCGCAGAAAATCTTAATTGGTCTCTCAACACTATCGACAACTTTAAGACCACTGATGAAGTATTTCATCCAAAGAGCCTGTGAAGTAGCTTCATAGCACGCAATAAACTCAGCCTCCATAGTGGACGAAGCAATAATGGTTTGCTTCTTACTTCTCCAAGATACTGCTCCTCCAGCAAGAAGAAAAATGTATCCAGAAGTAGACTTGCTTGTATCCACACAGCCTGAGTAATCAGAATCAGAATATCCCAAAACCTCCAGAATCTCTGATCGTCTGTATGTCAACTTGTATTCTTTGGTTCCTTGTAAGTATCTTAAGACCCTCTTCGCGGCTTGCCAATGAGCAATACCAGGGTCACTCAAATATCTGCCAAGTACTCCGACTGCAAATGAGAGATCCGGTCTGGTACAGACCAGTGCATACATAAGACTCCCAATGAGTGATGCGTATGGCTTGTCTTTCATCTCATCTTTCTCTAATGCATTCTTCGGACACTGGTCTAAGCTGAACTTGTCTCCTTTAGCTATAGGTGCCGCCGTGGGCTTACACTTTTGCATGCCAAATTTCTCAAGTACTTTGTTAATGTAGGCTTTCTGAGAGAGACCAAGTATTTTACTTGCTCTATCTCTGTGAATCTCTATGCCAAGGACATAAGAGCTTCACCCATATCCTTCATATCAAAGTTCAAAGTGAGAAATTGTTTAGTCTCACATAATAACCCAAGATCACTGCTTGCCAGAGAATATCATCCACATATAGGACCAGAAAGATATACTTGCTCCCACTCATCTTGAGGTATATACATTGATCAACAATGTTCTCAACAAACCGAATGAAGAGATATACCTCATGAAACCTATGGTTCCATTGACGTGAAGCTGTTTAAGCCCATATATGGATTATTCAATTTGCAAACTAATTGATCATTATCAGAATTGACAAAGCCTTCTGGTTGACGCATGTATACCTCTTCATCAAGAACCCCATTAAAAACGCAGTTTTCACATCCATTTGATGTAACTCGAGGTCAAAATGAGCTACTAATGCCATGATGATGCGAAATGAATCCTTCTTTGAACTGGAGAGAAGGTTTCATGGTAATCAATGCCTTCTTTCTGAGTGAAACCTTTGGCTACAAGTCTGGCTTTATATCGTTCAATGTTACCAAACGAGTCTCTTTGGTCTTAAAGACCCATTTGCATCCCACCATAGAGGCTCGGGTTGGTAATGGAACGAGTTCCCAGACCTTGTTTTTAGCCATTGATTCCATCTCTTCTTTCATGGCATCATACCATAGTGACGATTTGTCACAATCATGGCTTTGAAAACGAGATAGGGTCATGATTTAGTCCAATGTCATAATCGGACTCTTGAAGATATACAACATAATCGCTAGAAATTGCTGGCCTTTTAGTTCTTGAGGATCTTCGTACTCCCACTGGTTCAGTAGATGTGGGATTAGTGGGTTCAGTTTGTTCTTGATGTGATTCTTCAATTTGAGGTTGTACAATTGGCGGCTCTTCATTTTGTTGAATAGCAACCGAATTGTCCATATAAAGGTACAACATGTGTATCCCTTATTTCCTCAAAATTGAATTCTCGATTCGAATCACTCCCACTGACTTCATGATCCTCTAGAAACTTAGCATTTCTAGCTTCAACCACTTTAGGAGTATGTGAGGGACAGTAAAATCTATATCCTTTGGAGTTGACTGCATATCCAATAAAATAACCGCTTTTCGTTCGTTCATCCAGTTTCTTTATGCTTGGGTTGTATACCCTAACTTCAACTGGACAACCCCATATGTGTAAATGTTTTAAACTTGGTTTCCAACCATTCCACAACTCGAAAGGTGTTTTAGGAACGGCCTTAGATGGAACCCTATTTAAAACATACACGCGGTTTTTAGAGCCTCACTCCAAAAGGATAGGCAAATTCGTTATGCTAATCATGCTCCTGACCATGTCCATAAGAGTCGATTCCTTCTTTCAGCAACACCATTCTGTTGTGGTGAGCCAGGCATGGTGTATTGTCCAACAATACCCTCCTTCCGAAGGAATCAGCAAATGGACCAATCATTTGACCCTTTTCTGTGTAACGCCCATAATATTCACCGCCTCTATCGGATCGGACAATTTTAATTGTCTTTTCCTTTTGTTTCTCTACTTCCAATTTGAAGATTTTGAACGCATCAAGTGCTTCAGATTTATCAAATAGGAGATAAAGATACATGAATCTTGAATAATCATCTATGAATGAAATAAAATATTTCTGACCATTCAAGCACGGAATATGAAACGGACCACAGAGGTCTGTGTGTATAATTTCAAGAAGTTGTGAACTCCTTTTGGCACCCTTAACGGTCTTGTTGGTTTGCTTTCCCTTTATGCATTCCACGCAAGTACCAAAATCAGTGAAGTCCAGAGTTTGTAAAACTCCTTCATTCACTAATCTTTTCATTCGATCAATTGAGATGTGTCCCAATCGTTTGTGCCAAAGTCTTGATGAGTTTTCGTTGATAATACATCGTTTTGTTGCAGTTTCTGTCAAAAGAGTGTACTCATACATGGGATCCAACTCAAGTTGAAATAAAAAACCATTCAATTTCGCACAACCAACAATTTTATTGCCTAATGAAAGATTCATTACATTCAAATGAGTGTTTGAATCAAAACCTAAAATTGAAAGTCTTGAAAGCGAAATTAAATTTCTAGAAAAAGACGGTACATAAAAAGTGTTTTCTAAATCTAACTGAAAACCAGTCTTCAAAATGAGTCTATAGGATCCCACTCCTTCTACAGTTGAGCCCATCCGGTTTCCAGAATAGATGTTCCGCTCAGTTTCCTTTGGCTTCCTCAGGTTTAGAAAGCCCTGCAAGGTTTTCGAAATGTGAATTGTAGAACCACAATCAATCCACCATGTGTTATCAGAAACTTCAGTAAAATTAGATTCATGACACACAAATGAAAAATTACCTTTCCTTTCCAGCCATCCCTTGTATTTCAGGCAGTCTTTCTTCCAGTGTCCCTTTTTCTTGCAAAACCGGCATCTGTCTTTATTGCCAGTTTTCTTCTTAATGACACCCTTGCCTTTTAGTGCATTTGTCTTAGAATGAGTCGTAAAATGCACAGTCTCAATCGACTCATTTTTCATCCTCTCCTCCTCTTGCACACACATGGTCAGAAGTTCATTAATTGACCAATTTTCCTTATGTGTGTTGTAAGAGATCTTAAATGGACCAAAGTCCGGTGAAAGAGAGTTGAGTACAAAGTGCACAAGGAATGAGTCGGAAATTTCAACTTTAAGAGAGTTTAGTTTAGCAGCAATGTCCCTCATCTCCATGATGTGCTCACGCACACCACGGCTTCTGTCATGGGTCATGTTCGAGAGTCTTTTCATTAAAGTGTTGGCCACAGCCTTATCCGAACTTACGAATTGCTCATCGACAGCCTTCATGTAAGCTTTGACATTTTCCAATTTAGGGATAGAACCTCTAATGCTTGGACTTATGCGGGTCTTGATGAGCATCATGCTCAAGCGATTAGATCGCTCCCACTTCTCATAATTAGACACTTCCAAAGGCGTACTCGAATCCGTGGGTTTTGGTGGTTCATCCACACGGAGCGCCAGGTCTAAGTCCATGCACCCTAACGTCAAAAGGATCACTTCTTTCCATTCAGCGTAATTGTCACCAGTTAAGATCGGAGTTTTAGCAGAATCAAACATACTAACGGTGGGAACTGCATAACCAAAGAAACATACAATCATGCTATGTACTTCATGTAATATAAAATTAATATATTCCAACCTTCCTGTGGGTAGAGGTTAATCATGCATAGAATATATTAAAACAAAATGAAAATCAAACAACCGGATATTTTCGTACCTGTGGGCATAGAAAACGTTTATGTTTAATTTTCTTGATCAATAAAATAACCACTTCCCTGTGGGGCAGAGTGACTACCTTATTAATCAAAACCATATGTTTGATGACATTTTATTTTCATTATACCGTATAATTTTAAGATGCTGTGGCTAATCTTAAAATTAAGAAAATAATTCTTTATATGTCATCAACTTTAAAAAAAAAACTTTATATGACATCAACAAAGATGAAATCATAATGAAAATGTGAAGTGAACCGATTCGGCAATACCCCAGGAAAGATCATGAATCAATTTCCTAGACAGGTATTACCATTCCACGTAAAGTCCCAGGCCGTGCGGTGGGGTCACAGACGGTCCCGCTTAAGTACCGACTTTCTAGACAGAAATTACGTGTACGGTGTATTTATCACACTTTCAATAGTTCACCTTTTGCATTTGCCAAAATTTTTTTGGGGTTCCTGTCGGGCTGCTTCTGTCCTGGCGGGTTGGGCCATCCGGGTTCAACCCAATTGTTAGCTCCAAAATGAATACGGAAGCAAATAAAGTTACCTCCGGCCATTGTCGTTTGTAGAAGCTTTCTTCGTGTTGATGTAGTCCTTAGGGTAGCCTTCTAGCCTTGTTCCTCTTGGCTTGAATGAGATGGTTTGATGGACAACCATAGGCTCTTATTTAGGCTAGGCTAGGGACCCCCTAATCCTGTCTTGATTAGAGTTCGTACCATCACAAACTCTACTGTATGGTGATAATCCCTTACCACCAAGGAGTTGTAGTCAAATGCAAGTCTAGGAGATAAGATGACATGGTGATCCACACTATATGTGATTTAAATTAATAAATCACGGGATAAATCTTAAAGATAAACATTACGTCTAATATTTATCCAACACAGGCTTCACAAATCATTCATCAACCCTTTCTTTCTATGCATGCAGTGATGAAAGCACAGAACTCTCCATCGAATGTTAAAATTTGAGAAACAAAATCAATGAAGTTCATAGCTTATCATATATGAGGATGAGGTACCATCACCCATAGTCTTAAGGTTTTAAGTGGATATGGGCATCACCTCATGTAAGCCCAAGTTTCAACATAGTATCAGAGCAGGTTTAAAAATGTGGACTCACCACTTGCCTGGCCTATGGTTGGCCACTTAATGTTTCCCCTCACCTAAGTCCAGATTTGGGCATGCATGGCTTGTGGTTTGTGATTGAGGGCGGGTTGTAAGGCGCGTGTGTATATCAAGCCATGTTGCCACGTGAGGGCGGCTGTTGAGAATCCCACATTGGCTAATTTGAGAAAAAAAATGCATGGCTTATATGAGGATGAGGTACCACCACTCATTGCCTTAAGATTTTGAGTGGATATGGGCCTCACCTCATGTAAGCCCAAGTTTCAACATGGTATTAGAGCAGGTTTAAAATGTGGACTCACCCCTTGCCTGGCCCATGGTTGGCCACTTAATGTTTCACCTCACTTAAGTCCAGATGTTCATGTCTGGATTGTGGTTTGTGATTGAGGGCAGGTTGTAAGGCGCGTGTGTATGTCAAGCCACGTTGCCCGTCTTGTGGTTTGTAATTGAGGACGGGTTGTAAGACGCGTGTGTATGCCAAGCCATGTTGCCACGTGATGGCGGGTGTTGAGAATCCTACATTGGCTAATTTGAGAAAAAAATGCATGGCTTATATGAGGATGAGGTACCACCACCCATCGCCTTAAGGTTTTGAGTGGATATGAGCCTCACCTCATGTAAGCCCAAGTTTCAACATGGTATCAGAGAAGGTTTAAAAACGTGGACTCACCCCTTGCCTGGCCTATGGTTGGCCACTTTATGTTTCCCCTCACCTAAGTCCAGATTTTCATGCATGCCTTGTGGTTTGTGCTTGAGGACGGATTGTAAGGCGTATGTATATGTCAAGCCACGTTGCCACGTGAGGGCGGGTGTTGAGAATCCCACATTGGCTAATTTGAGGAAAATGCATGGCTTATATGAGGATGAGGTACCACCACCCATTGCCTTAAGGTTTTGAGTGGATATGAGCATCACCTCATGTAAGCCCAAGTTTCAACAGCTACTGAACTTCATACAACCACAAATCCGAACCAAATCGAAATTGATCACAAATCGAAGCACCAAATATAAGAGAACAAGAACAAACAAGGGAGCATGCAAAGGAGGAGAGAAAGAGAGAGATAACCGCTCAAAATATCTTCTTGTTCTTCATTGCATTTCATTGAACGAGCTTTATACAAGGAGGAAGACGGTTTAACAAAAAATCATATGAAATTACAAGAAAGTCCTTGCTAACTAACTGTCACACAATATAAAGCATAAGGGTAACAATGTAATTTCACACTTATTTTAATTCTTTCCGCCAACGTTCCTCTTCTTCCTCCTTCATTCTCCTGCTCCAACTCGTCACCCCTTCAGCTTATCAAGGGATCCATGCCTCAAGTTGTTTAATTCTCAATGCAACTAATGAACACCGTGGATTAAGCTTCTCATTTAAAAGTCCAGATGTTTTGCTTCTTGGGTCACTGCAGTTTTGTTCGTCATCATCCCACTTTCTCAACCTGCTTTCCTCTTGCTCTTCCTTGACCAAGCTCGTCATATTTTCAGCACCCCCCTCAAGCTCTGCTTGCTGTAAATGTTACAAACCCCAAGCTTCCTTAAAAGCTCATTCAGACACTTATTGTCCAATGCTTTGCAGGTCTGCAAGTTGAAATGTGTCCTCACTGGCATCAACTTAATTACTTTCTCTTGCACCTTATTTCTCAATATATGGCAATCAATCTCAGTGTGCTTCGTATGCTCATGAAAGACTAGATTTTTAGCAATATAAAGAGCATTTTTACTATCACAAAACATCTCCGCAGGTTCTTGATTTCTTAGCCCCAAATCATTACACAGATATAGAAACCACTGGATTTCACATACAGCTAATGCCATAGCTCTGTACTCCGCTTCTGCTGATGACCGTGACACGGTGGTTTGCTTCTTTGCCTTTCAAGAAACCAGTGCCTCCTCTAGAAATACATAATACCCAGACAATGACCTCCTAGTCTCCTTACAAACAGCCTAGTCAAAATCCATAAATGCTCTTAATCTCAAATCACCTGTACTGGGCAGTAATAGTCCTTGGCCAATGGTTCCCTTAAGTTATCTTAGGAACCTGTGAGCAGCCTTCAAGTCATTAGTCGTAGGGCAGTCCAAAAATTGACTTAGTTGTTGTACACCAAACGAGATATCCGGCCTAGTAATAGTGAGGTATATCAATTTAACTATAAGTCTCCTGTAGGTAATATGTCTTCAAATGGCTCAGAATCATTATGAGTTAACTTCAGGTGAACCTCCATTGGACTAATGGTTGTCTTTAATTCCAAAAACTCAAATTCTTCCAACAAATCTAATGTATGCTTCCTCTGATTGATCAACATTCCCTTGTAAGACCTTGCAACCTCTCTGCCCAAGAAGAACTCCAAATCACCAAGATTCTATATTCTAAACTCCCAATGTAAAGTCTCCTTAATCCACTCAATTGCTCCAAGTCATCATAGGCCAGTATCAAATCATCCACATACCACCAAAAGTACAATAATGAATTATCTGTCCTTTTGAACAGAGTGTAATCATTTTTTGACTGCAGAAACCCTTTGAAATCAGGAAGGTTGTTAACTTGGCATTCCACTCTCTACTGCCTGCTTCAACCCATACAGAGATCTCTCAACTTGCAACCAATCCCTCTTATGGTAACACTAGTCCGGAGGTGGAAGCATATAAATCTCCTCATGTAACTCACCATGTAGAAAGGCATTGTTCACATCCAGCTGATGCACATACCATTTCTGTCTAGAAGCTATAGCTAGCAACATTCTCACAGTACTCATATTTTCCACAGGTGAGAATGTATCCTGATAATCCATCCCTAGTTGCTATGAATATCCCTTAGCAACCACTCTTGCTTTAAATCTTTCTACTGAGCCGTCAGTTTTGCTTTATTTATATACCCATTTACGACCAATGGCCTTCTTGCCTGGTGGTAATGCTGCTAATGTTCATGTCTTATTGTCTTGCAATGCGGTTATCTCAGCCTCCATAGCCTTTTGCCACTCAAAAGAGCGAACTGCTTCTGTATGAGTTTTGGGCTCTATACATACAATAATGTTTAAAACATATGCTTTGAATTTAGTGTTAGCATATCAAAGGTTAAGTATTTGTGCAGAGAGTGTGGAAATGTGTGACTAGGATTGTTTTGTATGTCGGGCCAGGTGGTTGATTTAGTCGAGTCTGATACTGGTATTAGCTGGTTTTCACTTGACTGCAATAATATTGCTACAAGTAGGAGGGAGGCTGTCTGTTCTGTGAGGCCTTGTCATAGGAAGCTGTATATCAATAGAGTTGATAGGAATATACCATGAGTCATTATGATTAGATTATAAATTTGCTCATGTCTGAAGATGTATGAGATTGTTCTGTGATTAATATCTATTGATTGTTGGGAGAAGGTAGATTGTTGGGACTATTGAGGGAAGGTTGATGATCATTAAAGGGGGTTGATTGGGAGTGTACTGAGAGGAATGAGGCTGATTTTTAGAAGAGGATGGCTTATTGGGAGTGTACTGAGAGGAATGTTGTGCCCCCTAGATGTGGCAGTGGGTAAGAAGCTGGAATCAGGGTCACAGCTGGTTATAGAGAATGAAAACTAGAGTGTTCAGAAAGGTTAGGTAGGGAAGGTTCATGTATGGGTAAGGGTTGTAATGAATTATAAGAAAAAGGAAATACTGATTCATGGAAAATGACATCCCTAGAGATGAATATATCTCTGGATGTTAAATCTTAAAGAATGTACCCTTTGGTATTGTGAGACAAGCCTAGAAAAATGCTCTTCCTGGCTTTAGGATTGAGTTTGTCTTTAGAAGATGAGGTGATTGTGGCATAACACAGACAGCCAAAGACCTTGAGATATTGTAAGAAGGAATATCATTATCAAATACACAACATGTTGTACACAGAAGCCCCAATAAGGAGTGGGAATGTGAGATTGAAGTTTAAGGGCTCTAGCCACATTCAAGATGTGTTGTTGTTCTTCTCAACAATACCGTTTTGTTGAGGTGTGTAGATGCAACTTGTCTGGTGTATAATGCCTTTAGAAGAGAAGAATGAAGTCATTTTGAATTCAAGGCCATTGTCAGCCCTAATCACTTTTATATTGGCATTGAACTGTACATGCATAAAATTCTAGAAACTTTCAATAATACTTCTAGTTTCTGAACTTGCTTCCATCAAATATATCCAGCAGTACCTACTATGATCATCCACAATGGTGAGAAAATAACATAGGTTATACATGGTGGGGTGTTTATAGGGGCCCTATATATCCATGTTGTGGCGCCCCGCACCCCGGCCCAGCCGAAGTCGGTCCACCCGCCGTACTTCACTAAGGAGAGTACTAGGCGTCATCTCATACGTGTCATGATCCATGATATAATGCATTGGATTTTCGTTCTTGCACGCAAATAAGTAAGAGAAATCGTGGCAGAATTTAAAACTTCAAATTAAAACATCCACACGATCATTCATAGTTTACATCCCAAATCAAAAGTATCGAAAATTACAGAACAATTGTTTTCCATCTCAAACATGTCATCAGTCATCAGTCATAGCTGGCCAGTCATGTCTCCTAAATTCGTCCACTCTTTGATGCGTTCATGGGTAGGGGACCCTAGGCTCATCCTTAATCCACTCTACTTTATTCCATGCAGCCTCTGGGAGGAAAAATAGGGGTGAGTGACAAAATCACCACAAGTATACTATAATAATTGAGGATTAAATGGAAAGTGCGTACAAGAACCGAAACCCAAAAATTTTGGTCTAGAAGCATACCTGTCCTCCATCCAACACTCGATAGGGATCATCACTTAATGTATCAAGAGCATAACTTAAACAAATTCGTTACTTAATACAGAATGTAACAATAAAAGACTTTAACTCGCATCAATTCATAACATAACAGGAATCATCACTTAATGAAGTCATGCTTAGGATCTACAAGGTCATAACAACTTAGTCTGAGTATCATGTGTCTCTACACAATGACTCCATAAACGTGATATGCATGCATATGAACGTGTGATGCATCATGATAAAAATGAGAATATGACTTTTCATGCTTTTCTTTCAAATCATCATCGTCAGAAAACAATAGAGTGTTCAGATATATCTTCCCGGATCTGAGGCGGTAATGTCTCTCCTTCAAATCTATTATTCCCGATTCAGAACGGTATCATCATCTCTTATTGGGTCTATTTTTCTCCGGGCCCGAACGGTCATAATCAGGTCTATTCTTCTACGGGCCTGAATGGTCATAATCAGGTCTATTCTTCTCCGGGCCTGAACGGTCATATCATCAGATCCATTAACCCGGATCTGAGCGGGTTCCTACTGGCCAGGCACATACATACACACGGTACCAGTGGGGAAGCGCTCTTTTAAAAACAGGATCATCTTTTGAAAACACTTTTTATCTTTATTTCGCATAAAATCAATGCCATAAATCATGTAAGAGACGATGATGCAATGCATGACATGTATTATGCAAACCATGGCATACCGCGTTACATATACGTATATGTACGTCTCGTCGCTATGCTGAAAAATTTCCAGCTTAGTGCGCCAACTTCTCCTTAGTGATTTCCTTTTAAAATAATCATTTTAAACTAAATGGTTCACATGTACTCCTTCATATATGTCGTAAGTGATTACCATGAAAGTTTTACGGAATTACGATATGGATAAGGGGATCATTTATTCTTTTTCATAAAGCATGTACAAACTAAATTTTGGAATGACCAATTTCACTATAAAATTCATTGTGACCAATCCTTAAGCCCTTTTTTGGTAATTCCAACTCTCCAGCTTAATAAACTCATTGGAATAGCATCTTACCAAAATTTAGCCCAATTGCATTTTTCTATGGTCCAATTCCAGATCATGCAACATGTCACACTAATTCTGTCAGCCCAGCGAATTCTAGCCTGACCCATTTTACTAGAAAATTCATTAAAAATAAACCGTAGCTCCTTTTAATGAAATTTCAACTCTCACATCTAATATATACATAAAACTAATGTCATACCAAAACTAAACTAAATTGAAAGTCCTTAAGGTCCCTTTTTAGGTCTCACAAAACAGCCCAAATTTCTGTCCTGTTCCAGTAAATTTCCTAATTGTCATACTTCCTTTCTAAATGACCTTAACTTGCATTTTTGTCATAAACACTTAAGTAAGCATCAAACTTACTCTTTTTAGGAAATTTATAGGCTCAACATGCTACAATCATCACATGAAAATCCCTTACTAAGCAGTTTGCACACACCCATACATCATCCTTTGGTTAATCATACAACATTCCTACTAAGACAACACTTATCAACGATTTTGGGTGCACACGCACCCTTCTCACCAACAGCCCCCTTTTCGGTGCATGCAAGAAAAATGATGTATCCAAGTACGGGTTAAGCATAACACACAACAAGAGCATAACCTTGTCCCCTCCCTACCACTTAAGTTGTCATTTTCATGCAAAATCACTTTTATCTCCTTCACCCTCTCCACCGTGTGCCTTTTTCATGGAAAAGAAAAGTTCTTTAGTATATTCAACTTATATTAACACATAATGGTGCGTAAAATCCACAAAGATTACATCTTTTAAACAAAATCTCACACCTATGTACTAAATGGCCCCTAGGCCGAAAGTTTAGGCATCAAACTTAGCACACAACAACTAAGATTAGATCATAAGTTCAACTAGCCATTCATGCACACACTCTCACATTCAATCCACAAAGATATAGTGTACTTGCCTTTTCTTGCTTACTCTTCTTGGAGAGGTGTAGGGAAAGTTGAAATCTTTCTCCTCCCTTATGCATGCATCCCACGGTGGTGGAGAGGGAAAGAAGCAAGATTAGTTTACACCCCTTAACTAAAATATTCACTTAGAAGTAGGACTAGATGGACTTACCAAAAAAGAGCTTGAGTAGGTCCAAGCTTCCCTAGCCTAGAGTCCTCAAAAGGTGAGACTTGAGCCTAATGACGGTTATGAACAAGTAGGATAGCACTATAAGTTTTATCTCATGAAGATGTAAATATCTTCTCAGAGGCTAAGAACACTTACCTAATATTCTCTTAGTCTTGGAAGAACCTAGACCTCCTCGGTTGCTCCCTTGGCCGAATGTCTTAAACGGAAAGGAAGAGAAGGAGCTCTCTTGCACTTGAAGTTCTTGAGTGTTTTGAGAGATTTCAAGTATAATCTTGGAGGGAATTCTTTTCTTTTGGCTATGTTTAGCCGTTGGAGAGGGGTAAAGGAGGGGGTGAAGATCTCACCATATTAAGGTTAATAGATTAACCTTAATTTACTTTTTTAACCTTGGTTACTTTTAGTTAACCAAGGTTACTTTTTCACTAACCTTGGTTACTTTATCCCAATCATAGTTACTTTTTGAACTAACCTTAGTTACTTTTACTTACCCCTAGTTAGTTGAACCTTGGTTAGGTACCCATTAACTATAGTAGAGTAAACAACCCTCTTAATTGGCCTCCCCCCCTTAACCAGCCGGCGGTTGGGGTCTTTAAGGACCCAACATGCCTTAATTCGGGTAATCCCCTTTCCCCTCCACTACCTATTTTATTTTCTTCTCCTTTATCTTCCTTTTAAAATGGTTAATTTAGAAAATGCTTGGCCCTCTTTTGGACTAAGACCGAAAGAAAAGAAAAAGAGAAATGTTGGGTTGTAGCCAATTTTTCCTACCATCATCCACTTGTTTTAAGGGCTTATTAGCTTATTTAGAAGATGTCCCTTACAATCTTAAGAAATTAAATTGGGCCTTCCCTAACCTTGGGGCCGAAACCTTCCAAACTCTTGGGGGTGAATTCGTCCTCTCCTCATGGTCCAATATTCATGTTCGAATGACATATACAATATTACTTCTCGTAACGTATTCTATGATGATAATAGTCATCAGCTCAATAAATTATAATTGAAATCTTATCTTGTCACATATTCTTTTAAATAGATCATAGGTACAAAAGGATTCCCCATTGGGTTACAACATCCTCCCCCCTTATTATAAGTTTAGTCCTCGAAACTTAAAAGTGCTAATCAATGAGGTGAGGGTACAAGTTCTTCATGTTTTCTTCTACTTCCCAGGTAGATTCATCCACAGAATGGTTGGAAGAATACCCTAAGTCGATTAATATTTAGTGTGCCATATTAGGGTTGGACAACTTAAGTGAAAGATTATAAGAGATGGTACATAGGTGGATAACATTAAGGGTTGACTTAGAAAAAATATACGAAGTATTGAACTATTATTTTTTCGTATAAGCACGTACACCAAGACATATTTTATACTCCAAAGGTATTTCAACGATTTTTTGCTACTACACATTTCAACTAGTTACAATTGTTAGTATATTACTTTACAAGACTATATTCCTTTCCAAATTTGTATATCAACGTAATGAAATTTCAACTACTTCGACAACTCTTGAAGATAGATGTATTTTTAAACGTCAATGTTTTCAAAGAACCATATGTTTACCTATTTCTTATATTTCTCAAATTTTTGTTTAGGCATATTGATTTTTCTAAAATAAATCTATTTGTCAACCATTGACATTGCAAGTATTGTATCATTTAAATGCTTTTAAATAGATTTATATGCTTACGATGAACGTATTTAATTTCGTGAAGCGGAGATAGTTTCAACATATATATAGTGTTTTAAAAAAAACGAGAAGTACCTTATCCATATTATTTTATGAAACTTTATGGTTGTTGAGTTTTCAAATTGTTTCATTTTGCGAAACAAAACATAGTTTTCAGAATTTGTGTTTCTTTATAAAGAAAAAGAACCGTACTAAAATCATTTTGTTAAAAAAAAAACTTTGTGATTATTGTGTTTCAACTGTTTTAAAGCAGTTTCATCGAAATATTTTTGCGAAGTAAGTTGTATCATTATTTTACGAATGGTCATTTGAGACACTGCTTTGTGAAAACAAACATATGATACCATGGGTCTTGTGGTTGAAAAAAAAATTAGAATGTATATTATTTCAAAAGTTAGAGCTGTAGTTTCGTAAACTACTTTAAAGCAAAGGAAATATGTCCATACACATACTTCGTATATTAGGTGCTGGTGATATATCTGAGAGAAGTAAGGACATGATCATATAACTAGCTCGTAAGTACATAAGAATTGATTTTGAGACTTGATTCTATATCTATGAAGTGTAATGAGTAGTAAATCGGAGGACTTGATGGATATTCTGGACATGTGCTTATCTTAGACATGTAACTAGGAGATGAGTCGTATATAACGAGTTAAGAATTCGGAAATGAAGACTACAATAAGTTGAATGATACGCGTTAAATGGTATAAATGGAGGTCATAAGTTGTCATTATAGAGAATTAGGTTAAATATTTTAGTACATCTAAGAACTGATTTTAGAGAGCTGCTAATTGTCGTAGATACAAGCACGTTATACACCGACGATTGGGTTATAGAATCCCAGTATGATGATAATGCCTTAAGTTGATTCGATAATCAGAAGTAGATTAGGTTATGATCTTAAATAAGCAAGGAAAAATGGATTAGCAATTACTTGTATGTATACAATGAATGATTCTGTGGATTTAGTTCTATGTCAACAAAGTGTAATGTGAACATATCAACATTTGCAATGGATGTATAGTTCGATCATTGTGTAGGTGGATAAATCAAGTAGAACCACACTAAGTCTTTGATTACACCATACACAAGTTTCGAGGACGAAACTTATTGTAAGGGGGGTAGACTGTTACAACACGAAAAAAATAATAAGAATAAAAAAATGAAATGACTTAATATTTTTATTAAAACAAAACCTTTCACATATCCCCCCTTAATACTATCTTATCCTAACCTAACCTAGGGGGATGAACCTTCCATAGCTTTTAGAAATAAAAAGGGCCCAAATGGCCAAGTAAAAAAAAAAAGAAAGGTTGCCGTGAGTTTTGCAAGAAAAGGAGAAGCAAAAATGAGGAAAATTAAAGGAAAGAAAGAAGAAGGGAAGAGGAAGGGTGTGAAAGCCAACACCACCACAACTACCATATCACCACCAATATTGTTAGGCTATAACCAAGAGGTAGGTGGCCCTCTCTTTTTGAATTTATTTCATATATGTGTTAATTGCTATGTGTTTTATTTATTGTTTATTTGGCATGCTTATATTCAAATTGATATGTTATTTTTGGTTGTATCTCCATTGTTGCATAAAAATGTTATATATATGTTTTATTCATTTTCTGTTTTCGGTTGTTGATTAGGTTGGAGTATACTTTTAAAAGAGTTTAATTGGAATTTTAATTAGAATTAGAATTGAAATGGTAGATATATTATTTTGGAAAATTTGTAGTAAATTGGGCTTTAATCTAAAGAAAAAGAAAAAAAACAAAGGGGTTGGCCTGGAATTGAATGGCATGCTGAAAAGAATAGGAAAAAAGGGCTGATTTTCGGTGTGGGCTGGGGGAGTTTTAGCCCAAGCAGAAGTAATGAAAAAAAATAACAAAAGGGGAATTTTGGGCCATCCTGGTTGCTTGGCAGGAAAAGGGCCGAAAAGGAAAGGAAAAAAAAAGGGGGCTGGGTTGGTCTGGGCCGTCGCAGGAAAGGGGGGCTGGGGCGGGCTGGGCAGGGGCGCAGGGAGGGGCTGGTGGGTTGGGCTGGGGGGTTTTTGATTTGGGTTGTTTTAATTAAACACAAAGAAAACTATTTTTATTTTTTTAAAAAAAAACAAAACTGTGCTTTAATATCTAAAAATAATAATAATAATACAGTATAGCTTCTGATTATATAAAATAAAAAAATAATAAATAATATTCTGAAATTATAAAATAAAACAAATCAGATTTAGAAAGGGAAAAGAATGTCTATTAGAATATGTATTGGAGGATAATTTGGAAGGGAAAAAAAGATAATAAACGTAAAACATTAAAAATATTTTCTAGGATACCTAGGAAAAAAATAGAGTTAATCAATTTCATCATTAGGCAAATAAACTTATATTTGTACATAAAAGAGCTAATAATTTAAATTTAACAAAGATAAGAAAAAGGAAAATTGTTGAAATGTGGAAATGAGTGTGGAAAGAAGAAAAAGAAAAAAAAAATGTGTTATGTGACATATTGCATTTGCATTCATGGCACGAGCATTTCATTGGCCTATGTGCCGTGTTGCCCTATGAGGCGTGTGGCCCTACGAGGCATGTTGCCCTATGAGGCGTGTTGCCCTACGAGGCGTGTGGCCCTACGAGGCGTGTTGCCCTATGAGGCGTGTTGCCCTACGAGGCGTGTGGCCCTACGAGGCGTGTTGCCCTATGAGGCGTGTGGCCCTATGAGGCGTGTGGCCCTACGAGGCGTGTTGCCCTATGAGGCGTGTGGCCCGACGGGGCGTGTGGCCTGACGAGGCGTGTGGTAGGATCACCTCGAGGTTCATGCATTGCACGGTAGAGAGACAGACATTCGTATGTTGAGTTATCGTTGCGTGTGACACAAGCATGCATCATGACATCGCATAATTGTTGTGATGTGCTTTTATTTATTTACGTAGTTATTCATGTCTATACATGTGCTACGTGCTATTTGTTGCCATATATGAAATTGTTCGGAAGGAGGTGGAAACCTACTGGGTGATATTTCTATATCACTCACCCCTTTATTTTTCCCAGGTGAGCAGGAGTACGACTACATATACACAGAAGACGGAGCTGAGTGCGGACAATGGGGTAGTTAGAGCTGGAAAATAATATCTTTGGCAGTTTTATTTTCTCTATGTTGAAATGTAATAATAAACTTAGACATGGTATTTATTTGATGTTGAATTTGAAATGTTGAAATAAAAAGAATGTTTATTTTATTTATTTCATTTCCGCTGCAAAATTTTCTACGTCACTGCTGACGTGTAACAGAATTGAACGATGCTTTGTAGTTCTCGTAGTAGACTACGGCGGGTGCACCGTTTCCGATACTAGGGTTCGGGAGCGGGGCGCTACAGTTCATGTGGTGGATTTCTCCGGATACCATGTTAGATTTTCTATGAGAGAAAACTCATTGGGAGAAATTCTTTCTCATTTTATTCAATATAACATCTCACCGTTATATAATACATAAGAAAACATAATTATAATCCTAATCAAATAATATGAAATCAACTATAAATAGGAAACAGGATGATAAGAATCAAAACAAAAAATATTCTTAATCTTGGATTGCTTCCTCAATTATGATACGTATCTTTTTGATTGACTTTATCGATTGTAGAATCTGAATTGTATATTTATGTAAGATATATTATACGTTTTAGATAAACTATGACGGTACCGAACAAGAAAAATCGGGCTCTCATGTATCCCTTTATGTTTAGTCTGAATATTTTTTTCACGTATTGCTTCCGTGACATTTAGAATAGCATATATAGTAATTTTCGTAACAATAATTATTCCGAACTACGTATGTTGATGAAGTAGATTCAATTCTGATCTATTTGATCCAAGTTGTTTGCTGATTGAAAGACATGTAGAACTTGATGACGTGTTACTGATTATGAAAAAGTAGCAACATTTGCAAATGTTGAAAACGTGGACGAAAGATTTATAACAAAGTATACTTGCAATTTAACTCGAGTTATAATGAGGTCCACTAAAGATCTATAACATAGAACAAATAGCAATTATTGCATTTATCAATCAACGAATCAAACTCAACAAAACAACAAAGAGAAAAACACTCTTACAACCATTCACATGACCAACTGAAAAGCACATTTGGCTAGTTATATGACACCATTATTAAAACCATTCACATGACCACCTGAAAAGCGCAGCTATCGAAAGGTTTTTATTTGACCAGTCATACGACAATAGCATTAATCATATAAAGAAAAAAGAACATAAGAACGGAAGAGCAGTTCCTATCCACCCTGCTGAATTGAACAAAAGCCTCTGAAACATCATAGGTCAGGTTTGCTCCTTTGATGCTTCCTAAAGAGAGCGCAGATCGGGACATTCACAGAAACATAAGACACATCAAATACAAGTCTCGCAACAACCCTGCAGTTTACGCCTCGGACTATTTACGAGGAGCGAGTCAAGAACTTTGGCGTAGTCACGAACTTGGGTTTTCTGAAGCATATCTTCTGAAGTTTGAAGGTCGCTATGGGCTTCGAAACCCTGGTGAGAAGTTTCAGACTTTTCCACAGAAGCATCTGCACCAAGAAGGAGATTAACGACAACAACGTTACCATGTTGCTTTAAAGGTCACGGAGGTTGTTTCCCGATGACAGCTAAAAGGATGTCAACAACTCCTTGTTATATAGAAAAGGGAAGCTGAAAATGAGTCAGGAAACTTATCATTATTACCGATCTTTGGTGTTGAAAATATGACAGGCTTGGTCAAGGAAGAGCAAGAGGAAAGCAGGTTGAGAAAGTGGGATGATGATGATCAAAACTGCAATGATCCAAGAAGAAAAACATCTGGACCATTAAATAAGAAGCTTAATCCACGGTGTTCATTAATTGCATTGAGAATTAAACAACTTGAGGTAGGGATCACATGATGAGCTGAAGGGGTGACAAGTTGGAGCAGGAGAATGAAGGAGGAAGAAGAGGAACGCCGGCGGGAAGAATTAAAATAAGAGTGAAATTACATTGTTACCCTTATGCTTTATATTGTATGACAGTTAGTTAGCAAGGACTTTCTTGTAATTTCATATGATTTTCTGTTAAACCTTCTTCCTCCTTGTATAAAGCTCGTTCGACGAAATGCAATGAAGAACGAGAAGATATTTTGAGCGGTTGCCTCTCTTTTTCTCTCCTCCTTTGCTTACTCTCTTGTTTGTTCTTCTTCTTTTGTATTTGGTGCTTCGATTTATGATCAATTTCGATTTGGTTCAGAGTTGTGGTTCTATGAAGTTCAGTAGCCTTCAAGATCAGCTATGAACTTCCATTAATTTTGTTTCTCAAATTTTAACATGGTATCAGAGCCTCATTATTTGGTTGATTAATGAACTTTGGCATGTTCATGGCTTCAAATCAAGGTTCTCCTAGCAGTTCAATTCATTCTCCAATGAATGTGATGCTTGACAAAGTTGATCTGTCAGAGGATCCATTGTATATTCATTCAGGGGACAGTCCTTCCGTGGTGCTTGTACAACCATTGATGGATGGTAATGACTATCATGGATGGAGCAGAACATTTCGTTGAGAACTTGAATCAAAGAATAAGGTTGGTTTCATCATAGGTTATATTCTCTAACCTATGGAAACTAGTTGTAAATTTGCTACCTGGACAAAAGCGAATAATATGGTTGCGTCTTGGATTGTAAACTCTGTTGTACATTCTATTGGTGGTTTGATAATGCTTTAGACATTTGGAATGATTTGAAACATAGATATGGTAATGCTGCTGTGTTTAGATTGTCCGACTTACAAGAACAATTTTACGCTATGAAGCAAGAAGATGATTCTGTGACTGAGTACTACACAAGACTTAAAGTCCTATGGGAGGAACTCATGGTGTTAAGAGCCATTCCTAATTGTGTATGCAATAGATGCACATGTAATGTCTCTATTCAAATTAACAAATTCATAAAAGATGATCATGTTATCATATTCACAAAAGAACTTAATGATGAGTATGAACCTGTAAAATCACAAGTGCTGTTGTCCAGTCCGTTGCTAGATTTGAAGATAATGTTTGCTATGACAGTAAAATTAGAGAGAAAGTTGCACTATTCTGGTGGTCAAATAAGTTCTCAAATAATCAATCACTTTTTCTTAATACTAATGGTATACCTAGACAAGGAAATTTTGGGTTTAGATCTGTAAGTCCCAATGGGGCTAATGTTGGTTGGCAGAAGTCTGAGGGTAGAGGTACTAGGAGAGAATTTTAAAACCATAAGTCTGGTTATAATTCTAAAGCAACTGTGTGCACCCATTGCATCAGGATAGGACACACGGTGGACAGATTCTATAGAAAACATGGGTTTCCCCCCCCCCCCCAGGGTATAAGGGTAAAGGACAAGTGAACTGTGTAGGTAATAAGGCCAATATGCACCAAGATTCTGCTGTATATACTTAATCTGATTGTGACACTTATCAGGCTAATGTGTAGTGAATGATAGTATTGCACTGACTCCCACACATATGACCCCTTCTTTGACACAAGAACAATATATGCAACTAATTGGTTTACTGCAAGAGCACAAGGACAAAGGGATTTTGGTGAGTCCAGGTGTTGCAGAAGTGACAAAGAACCATCATACAGTATTGTCAGCTCAACAAGTCACTGACTCTGGTAAGTGGAAAGGTAATGTAATGCCTAATGTTTCTCACATGTGGATATTGGATTCAGGTGCTATAGATCATATTTGCTGCTCTCTTTCCCTCTTTGATTCCTATCAGCCTGTAACTGGTATGTCAGTTAAATTTCCCAATAACCAATCATTCACCGTTAAACATGTTGGGACAGTGAATGTCTTTCCTGATCTTAACCAACATAATGCACTGAATATATCTTCTTTTGCCTTTAACCTAATGTCCCTTAGCAAACTTACAATGCCTGGTGATATTGACTTATCATTTCACTCCAACATGTGTTATATTCTGGACCATGTGAATAAGAAGATGATTGGTTCAGCTGAGGTGTACCAAGGATTAAATCATCTACTTGATCAATCTCTGAATCATGTTCCTGTGGCAAGTTCATGACAATCATCTCTGAATCTCGCTCTACCGCCCACCTTATCTCAAATACATGATGTGTTTCATGTATCTCAACTACGACGGTATGTGCACGATCCTAGCCATGTCATGCTTTCACGCGCCACACTGATCTAGTGTATTATTATTATTTTTTACTTGGTTATTTCTATTGCTAATTCTAATTTAGTTAGATCTCCCTGAAAAACATCCACTACTTGTTCATATTCACTCTATTTCAATTCAAGCTTACTCGATACATCAGTACTTACGTGTTCATAAGAATCAACACTTAATACTTTGTTATTCAACTATACTTATTTTAGTAATACTTGCTTGTCACTATCAATCAATATCTCTAATAGGACTAATATCTTCAGCTTATTTGATACTCTAAAATTCAACATCTCAATCATAGTTATAAACCCTTTTGTAAGATATTATTTGCTAATCGTTGCTGATCATAATGCTAGTATTTTTTTTTCAATAAAAATCATTTCTTAGGAACTACGATTCCCACTTAGACCTATTCACGTTCCGACAATACTGGTAAAGGCTTGAGCCCGCTTCATTACCATAATGGCACTGGGTCTCATGCTGCAGCTACCGTGAAGCAGTTTGAGTGACCGCCTGACCTATTAATATGTCAACATAACATCCGCAGTGGGGTATTTAGGTTATGGTATGCCCTACGTACATGTGTTCCTTAACCGATTGACTCCTTAAGTTTAGGATCGTAACTTATTTCAAAGATTGTTCTTAGTGTCGTCATTCCTTAAGTCTAAGATCACATCTTATTTCTAAAATCATGCTTAATATATACTTATGACTATAATCAGTACTTATGTCCAGATCGTCGCCTAATGTTTAGATCAACTCTTAATCAAAATCGTCACTTATATCTAAGGTTGTGACTTATGTTCAGAATCATCGCTTCTAACTGAGATCAGTACCTATGTTCAAGATCATCGCTTAAGTTCAGATCATCACTTATGTCTAAGATTGTGACTTAGGGGCAAATCGTAACTTAATTTCTAAGATCATGTCATAAATCTACGTTTTCGCCATGGATCTAGAGTCGTACTCAGAAGATCACACTGTCAATACGTAGTACCTCTTGAACTCATCCTGAAATTAAGTCCGAGTGATCGGGATGTCCGCTAATTTAGTAGCTGCTGCCGCTGTGCTAGGATGTTGGTCATGGTGACCATGGCACCTGTAAGTTTTCAGGGGATAACCCCTAATTTAGGTGGTTATTGCTGGCTTGTTCGCAAACTTGTCGGCATTTTATGGTATTGAGAATAGTCGAAATTATTTATTTATTTGATTCAGGCTAAGTTGAAGGGTATTGTAGGAATTTCTAATCACTTATGGGGTGCATGCAAAAGTTTAGGGGCAAAATGGTAAAAAAAATAAAGAAAAATGAACTAACGCTCTCACACCCCTCAACCCAATCATAACTTAACTCTAAGATCATCTCTTAAGTCTACTTTGTTCATTAGAGGTAAATCGTCATTTTAAGGAAAAGATCAGAGCTTATGTCTAAGTGATCTAGTTAATCCTGCGTTTCCGAGGCGGATCTGGAGCCTCGGCTCTGATACCACCTGTAGCGCCCCGCTCCCGAACCCTAGTATCGGAAACGGTGCACCCGCCGTAGTCTACTACGAGAACTACAAAGCGTCGTTCAATTCTCTTACACGTCAGCAGTGACGTAGAAAATTTCGCAGCGGAAATGAAATAAATAAAATAAACATTCTTTTTATTTCAACATTTCAAATTCAACATCAAATAAATACCATGTCTAAGTTTATTATTACATTTCAACATAGAGAAAATAAAACTGCCAAAGATATTATTTTCCAGCTCTAACTACCCCACTGTCCGCACTCAGCTCCGTCTTCTATGTATATGTAGTCGTACTCCTGCTCACCTGGGAAAAATAAAGGGGTGAGTGATATAGAAATATCACCCAGTAGGTTTCCACCTCCTTCCGAACAATTTCATATATGGCAACAAATAGCACGTAGCACATGTATAGACATGAATAACTACGTAAATAAATAAAAGCACATCACAACAATTATGCGATGTCATGATGCATGCTTGTGTCACACGCAACGATAACTCAACATACGAATGTCTGTCTCTCTACCGTGCAATGCATGAACCTCGAGGTGATCCTACCACACGCCTCGTCAGGCCACACGCCCCGTCGGGCCACACGCCTCATTGGGCAACACGCCTCGTAGGGCCACACGCCTCATAGGGCCACGCGCCTCATAGGGCAACACGCCTCGTAGGGCCACACGCCTCGTAGGGCAACACGCCTCATAGGGCAACACGCCTCGTAGGGCCACACGCCTCGTAGGGCAACACGCCTCATAGGGCAACACGCCTCGTAGGGCCACACGCCTCATAGGGCAACACGGCACATAGGCCAATGAAATGCTCGTGCCATGAATGCAAATGCAATATGTCACATAACACATTTTTTTTCTTTTTCTTCTTTCCATACTCATTTCCACATTTCAACAATTTTCCTTTTTCTTATCTTTGTTAAATTTAAATTATTAGCTCTTTTATGTACAAATATAAGTTTATTTGCCTAATGATGAAATTGATTAACTCTATTTTTTTCCTAGGTATCCTAGAAAATATTTTTAATGTTTTACGTTTATTATCTTTTTTTTCCCTTCCAAATTATCCTCCAATACATATTCTAATAGACATTCTTTTCCCTTTCTAAATCTGATTTGTTTTATTTTATAATTTCAGAATATTATTTATTATTTTTTTATTTTATATAATCAGAAGCTATACTGTATTATTATTATTATTATTATTTTTAGATATTAAAGCACAGTTTTGTTTTTTTTTAAAAAAAAATCAAAAACAGTTTTCTTTGTTTTTAATTAAAACAACCTAAATCAAAAAACCCCCCAGCCCAACCCGCCAGCCCTTCCCTGCGCCCCTGCCCAGCCCGTCCCAGCCCCCTTTCCTGCGACGGCCCAGACCAACCTAGCCCCTTTTTTTTCCTTTCCTTTTCGGCCCTTTTCCTGCCAGCAACCAGGATGGCCCAAAATTCCCCTTTTGTTATTTTTTTTTCATTTACTTCTGCTTGGGCTAAAACTCCCCCAGCCCACACCGAAAATCAGCCCTTTTTTCCTATTCTTTTCGGCATGCCATTCAATTCCAGGCCAACCCCTTTGTTTTTTTTTCTTTTTCTTTAGATTAAAGCCCAATTTACTACAAATTTTCCAAAACAATATATCTACCATTTCAATTCTAATTCTAATTAAAATTCCAATTAAACTCTTTTAAAAGTATACTCCAACCTAATCAACAACCGAAAACAGAAAATGAATAAAACATATATATAACATTTTTATGCAACAATGGAGATACAACCAAAAATAACATATCAATTTGAATATAAGCATGCCAAATAAACAATAAATAAAACACATAGCAATTAATTCATATATGAAATAAATTCAAAAAGAGAGGGTCACCTACCTCTTGGTTATAGCCTAACAATATTGGTGGCGATATGGTAGTTGTGGTGGTGTTGGCTTTCACACCCTTCCTCTTCCCTTCTTCTTTCTTTCCTTTAATTTTCCTCACTTTTCCTTCTCCTTTTCTTGCAAAACTCACGGCAACCTTTCTTTTTTTTTACTTGGCCATTTGGCCTTTTTATTTCTAAAAGCTATGGAAGGTTCATTCCCCTAGGTTAGGTTAGGATAAGATAGTATTAAGGGGGGTTATGTGAAAGGTTTTTGTTTTAATAAAAATATTAAGTCATTTCACTTTTTTTTATTCTTATTATTTTTTTCGTGTTGTAACATGAACAGCTTAAATATATTTCAGTTGAAGAAACCCAGAAATTTTTTTCCTTCGCCAAAATACCAATGTGAGAAAGAAACCGAAACTAAAATCGCTTTCACCAAATTAATGTGTGAGAGTCGACCTAAACCAAAAATTTTCTGCCTTTAAAACCTCTTTTTTTGAGTGAACCCATACAAAATTGAGGGGAAAAAAGGGTTCTGATCTGGTTGCCTCTCATGCTTTTGTTTCAACCAGGTAATTTTCCAATGCTACAGAGCATCTCGGTCCATGAACCTGACTGAGAGCGCAATGAAAAAATAACAGTTTCTTTGCTTTTGAGGGCTTGTTGTCTTTCTACTGCAATTTCCCGTTGTAGATGTTGTTTCGCTTCCTCAAAAGCAACAAGCTTCTGCCTCACATTCTTAAGCTTTTCCATATTCTCTTCATATATTGCATAGGTACTTTCTCCCTGTACGCAAAAGCATTCATCATTTTCTCCGGTGTATCTTGTTGCTTCTGAATCTCTTCCAGCCTCTTCTTGAGATTATCAAGAGCAGTTACAGCAAAGTGGTTCCCTGGATTTTTCAGATAGACGGAGACAACTTCATTTACAACATCCACTACATATCGAACTGGGGCAGGATCATTCTATTGTAAAATCTTTAATGATGACAATGAGAAGTCAAAAACAAAACAAAAAATCAGAGGAATTTTCCGCCGGAAATTCGCATGCAGAATGGCGTCGCAAATTCAGAATATTGCAGGTTGAATTGGGAGGTAAAAGTGGTGGCGTTCTAAATCAAGAATTTAATTGAGATATTACGCAAGTCAAGCATTAGAGATCTCAATGCTCAACTTTAGAAGGGATGTTAGAAGATTCTACAATCAATACAATCAATTAGGAAGATACACATCATAATTGAGGAAGCAATCCAATATTAAGAATATATTTAGTTTTGATTCTTATCATTCATTTTACTAGTTATAATTGATTTGATATGATTTGATTAGGATTATGATTATGTTTTCTTATGTACTATATAAATGTGCGATGGTATATTGAATAAAGTGAGAAAGAATTTCTTCCTAAGTTTTCTCTGATTGAAAATCTAACATTAAATACTTAAAATCATCCTATCAAAACTAGAAATTTGTGGATCCTTATTATCTCATTACAAAATAACATAGAAGACAAAATTCGATCATCAAAACACCTATGCCCTAATCAACGGAAAGAACAAACCAAGGCAGTAGTATGTACTTTGTTGAATCCATTTCTACAAGAGAAATTCAAGAACGACAATTAGTGAAGGTTCACATATGAGCCATTCATAAATTGTAATGTGTAAACATACTAAACTCATGCATGGATGATAAAATACAGAAGTGGTCATAACCCTTGTGATCTTTTCTCCTCCTCTGTCTCTTTTTTTATTCAACCATTAAGCTCTTATTGCATATATTAAAGGGCGTTCTCGGTATACTAGGCTCTCGCGTTTGGTGCAGAATCTGAGAAAGGACCGAATCGATTCGTAATCTACTATATGCAGCCTTATCCTACATTTTTTGTAAGATGGTGCGAACTCGTGATCACAAATCAGCAACATTAAGCTCTTATTGCATATGTTATGTGAGTGAATGCATGGTAACTCTTGTGCATAACATGCCAATCACTAGTAAACGTACTCTAAGAAAGTGCCGAAAAATGAAGAATATAGTAATTAGTCACTTAGTTCAAATCTTTACGGTTATGTCCAGGGACCTACACCAGAACAAAAACTCCACGACGATAATTAAACAATTACAAGCAGTATAATAGAAATGATATAAGAGAATGTCACATCTGTTGTGATATAAAATGTTTTGATGATAATAAAAGATGTTTTGAGTGAGTTAAAATGGAAATTCACACTTGGAGTTAGAAGCAAAAATGAGAAAAACACACTGTGAGACGTCAATCTCTCACATGGATCGGTAAATGTATACATCAGTTTCTCAGGAAGAGACAATAATCGATCCATGTGGAGATTGTGCAAGTTTGAAACTTTCTGTCCGACGTCGATCTCTTAGCCAGAAGGACATCGATCGATCGATGTCACGTGAGTCTCTCAGGAAGAGACGTCGATCGATCGACATCAGGCAGTTTCAAATCCAGAAAGTTTCTAGAAGACATCGATCTCTCATGCCAGGGGACATCGATCAATCAATGTACATCAGTATCTCAAAGGAGAGACATCGATCTATCGATGTACTGCAGTTTCAAAACTGCAGATTTTCTGAAGGACGCCGATCTCTCAGCACAGGCACATGGACCCATCGACGTCCCCCATAATTCAAAATTTTTTGAACGTTGGAACGAAATCCAAGGAAGATTTATGATGTTTTCTCTCTCCAATCTTGTTCAAATTTCTTGTGGACTATACTCCAACATAGTACATGTTTCCTTGACTATTTTATCCATGTCTAAGATTCTCTAGGGTGGCTATTGAGGATCAAATCACTCCATAGGATGGCTAAAGGCTATTTTCAATTTTTCAACAATTGGAGATTGATTTGAAGACATGGTGAAGGCTCCAAAACGTGGTGAACTCCTTCTATAAATGGATGAAGCTTGGATGAGGCTAAAACACACTTTCACAATCATCAAGCTTCATTATTTATTGTTGTATAGTTCTCTCATATTTGTAAAAGTGCTTAAAGCTTGTTAAGTCTTTCTTTGTTCTTCTTTATTGTATATTGAGAGATAGAGAGTCTAACATAAGAGGAACTATAAATATTTGATCTCTTGCTTGTGTTTAGACTATTGAGAAACTTCAATCCACTGTGAGAAAATTCTTGAAGAGAACTTTGTTGAAGTTGTGAGGTAGCAAGAAGTTGTTGTTACACAAGTGTGTTTTGTGCAAGAAGTTGTTGTTGTGGTTGCTTACACTAAGGTGTAAGTTTAAGTGTTGTCGTGGTTGTTATTATTAGCTTTAATAAGAAGAGTACACCACAAAAAGAATTTGGTTTTGCGACGAAACAAGGTATGTCGGTGTTTCGTCGGTAATTTGCCACGAAATTGCGATACACGCATTTTCGTCGTTAATTGCGACGAAACTACGATGAAATGCATTGTCGCTAACAAAAAAGTAGTCAGGTTAATCCTTTCGTTACAATTTCGTCGGTGTTTTGTCGGTGGTTCGTCGCTACTCTGTGTGTTTTGTTCGTCGCTATTTAGTTTGTAGCGTTTCGTCGCTATATCGTCGCTAATGTGTCACTAAAATTCCAGAACACGGATAAACAAGGAAATAAATTCGTCAGTTAGTAGGTTCTCGGTGTTGTGTATCGTCGGTTTTTTGTCGATGAAACCCGCGTGTCGCAAATTTTTTGTTTTACTTTTCGTTCGTATTCCGATTCGTCGCTGTGTCATCGCAGATTCGTCGAGGATTAAACACGTGTATGAATTAAGAAAAAAGAAAGCGGTGATTGGGAAAAAATTTATTCATTTAAAAATAAAAATTTACATTATGAAGACGAAAAGTTAAAAAAAGAAATCTAAAAGAGAAGCGGAGATGGGCCGTTCACTCTTCGTCATCGGAAGAAAGAGTGGCCGCCACATTCTCCGCGAACTCTTTGAGGAGGCGTTTCAGATTGTAATATCTGACTTTCAACTTGCGCAGCCTTCTGTTCACGACGTGCAGTTGCCTCGACTGCTGCTGCATGTTTGCTATAATTATACTGTAGTTGATCTGTTGTTCCGGCATTTCTTGGGGTTTTGGCTGAGGAGGAGGCCGTTGTGGTTGAGGAGGAGTCCATTGTGGAGGTGCACTGTTTGCCCCTCCACGCCTTGGGGTTCTTATATAACGACGGGACATACTTTGTATTTTGTTTGTGAAATGTAAGGCTGTGGGGTCATATATATAGGTAAACAATGCAACGACGTAGCGACGAATCCGCGACGAAATTTTTTCCCATTACTCAATACCGGAAGACGTGCGGGCGTGACACTTGGTTTGAATTAGCGACGACTTAGCGACGTAAATTCATCGTACGTTGTAACCATCGGGCACTGTGCGGCCACTGCCGTTGGGAATGAATAGCGACGCCGTAGCGACGAAACGCGTCGTATGGTGTGAAGATACGTCTTGCGTCGCTATGTCGTCGGTAAAGCGTCGCTAAATTCAACCACGATAATAAATTCGCCGGTTATTAGGTTGTCGTCGTTGTATTAAGCGTCATCGGCATATAGTCGCTGTTTAGTCGGTGAATTAGTCGGCCCAAATTTTTTCGAACCACATTTCGTTTGTATTTTAGCGTCGTCTGTATTTTAGCGTCGAGATTCGTAAGGGATTTAAACACGTGTTTAAATTAAGAAAACAAAAGCGATGATTGGGAAAAAAATTCATTAATATAGAATTAAAAATTACAAAATACATAAGGAAAAAAATTAAAAAAAAATTCTAAAATAAGAGCGGAGAGGAGCCGTTCACTGTTCATCATCCGAACAGAGAGTACCAACACTCTCCGCGCACGCCTTCTGGAGGCGTCTCAGCTGCGCAGCTTTGGATTTGACCCGCATCTGCCTTCTGTCCAGGTAGTCGAGACGCATATGCGCGACCTCAAAATGCGACTTCAAAATGCGACCGGAGCTGCATCCCGTTGGCACATCCTACATGCCGAAGTCCTTGTACACGCTGACTGCGGAGCAGGTCAGTGTGTTGTTAGCGTGGCTGGGGATGGCTAGTTTTCCTGACGGCCATGTTTCGAACCTGTCGAAGAACATTGACGTGAATAAACGCGGTTTGCACGAGATGAAGAGCCACGGCTGTCACGTGTTCATGCAACGGTTGATGCCCATTGCATTCCGCGAGCTGCTTCCAACCAATGTATGGAAAGCACTTACCGAGATGAGTCTGTTCTTCAGATGTCTTACATCCACGAGACTCAGGGCGGGTTATATGTCAAGGCTGGAGGGCGAAATCCCAGTGATCATATGCAAGCTGGAAACTGTATTCCCTCCGGCCTTCTTTGATTCAATGGAACACCTGCCAGTTCATCTACTATACGAGGCACGCGTTGGTGGTCCTGTTCAGTACAGGTGGATGTATCCGTTCGAGAGGTACTCTTATTTATTACGTGACGTTCTTATGTGTCTAAGCGCGAGCATGCTTACCAATTTGTTTCATCATGTGACGTTAGAGTATTCACTATATGAACAGATATATCAGGCATTTGAAACTGAACATCAAAAACAAGGCGAAAGTCGAGGCCTCGATGTGCAATGCCTACCTGACAGAGGAAGGCTCGACCTTCGTGTCTCATTACTTCAAGCCAGATATCCCGTCGAGGTGCAGAGATGTTACCCGAAACGACGACGGCATTTCCAGATCCGGCGTCCTCCCGATATTCACACATCCGATCAGATTTCACGGGCAGGGAAAGGAAATGATATTGGGGGACAGCGATCTGAAGATTGCTCATTCTTATGTTATGCGCAACTACCGTCAAGTTGACCGTTCCCAGATGTATAAACGATATCCAATTTTAATTTGTAAATACCTTGCGCTACTCTATCCATTATATTACAAAGGTATACAGGGTACTCATTTGTAATTTGCTTCATCTTGTTCGTTGATTTATTGCAAGAACGTTCACCGGGTATATCGAGCGATGCAATAAACAATGAATTAGATGCCAAGTTTGCTGATTGGTTCATGTGGCATGTAAGTTTACATATTTGCTGGTTACGTGTACGTCATGTGATACGCATTTATTGCCCCGCTGATGTATACTTACTTGTCGTTTTACAGGCGAGCAAAGGTCATCTGGCTGACGAAGAGTACGGTTACATTCTGACACCAGTAGCCGAGGGTCCATTGAACAGAGTCACGCGCTACGACATGTGTTTTGTGAACGGTTATAGATTCCACACAGTCTCCCATGACAGTCGAAAATCGTCGGAGAACAGCAGAGTGTGTGTCAAGCGGTATGACAATAGCCCAGACGAGGATGACTTCTACGGCTACCTTACTGACATTATTGAGCTTGAATATCCCGCATTGCCTATAAAGCGGGTGATGCTAATCAAATGCGAATGGTACGATCCAACTCGGAAAGGTTATCGCGCTGGCACAAAGATTCACGACCGATATAAGTTGGTAGACATACACCAAGGGCGACGGTACAGAATACGATCCATTCGTTTTGGCTAGTCAAGCGTCCCAGGTGTACTATCTATCGTATCCGACGACGAGGATGAATACGAGCTCAAAAGGCTGGCGAGCCGTGTGCAAAGTGAAATCGAACAAGTTTGATGTCAGTATCCAGCCAGGTTCAGATGGCATGGATGCCGCATTTCAAGAAGAAAACCCACGCGTTGTGGATACGACACATGTTGAACTGCACAATCTCCCTCTAAATGACCCCAACGGCGGTTTCATCGAAATTCATCTCAACATACAACCGGATGACAATATTGAAGATGTAGGCAAAGACGAATACGAGGATGAAGAGGACGACGAGCATGTAGATGAAGATGAAAATGAAGATGCGTATGAGGATGCGGATGACAATGAAGATTGACGTTAGTCAAAATTTTTATGTACCTCTTTATGTGAAAGTGTGTATGTGTTGATGTACTTATACACATGTATATACATAATGTGTGTCTGTAAGTACTTTATATTTTGTATTATTTTTTTTTCAATACTGAAGAGCGCCGACGATTTACCGACGAAACGTGTCGTCGCAAATTTGAAATAACGACGACACAAGGAATAGAGACGACACAAGAAATAGCGACGAACTCCCGTCGCTATTTCGTCGCAAAATTTCAAATTTAAACCTGAAATCCCCCTTCTTCTTCCCCGTTTCCCTCCCCTGCAAATTCTTCCCCCCACTCTGGCGAAATCTCCCTCCCTCTCCCGGCAAAATTCTGCGCAGCTGCCGTCAAGTTCTCCGGTGACTTCCCTTCCCCGGTTAGTTTTTCTTTCTATTTCGTTTTTAATGATTTTAATTAGTTATAGATTGAATTCTCTGTTGTGGGTGTTGGTGGTGGGTTGTGGACGGCAGTGGCTGTGGTCGGGGGTGGCTGTGGGCGGGGGGTAGCGGGAGTGGCGGGAGTGGCTGTGGGCGGGGGTGGTTGTTGGTGGGGGCGTTGGCTGTAGCGGGGTGGCTGTTGGCGGGGGTGGCTGTGGGCAGGGGTGGGCTGTGGGCGGGGGTTGTTGCCGGGGGGTGGCTGTTGGCCGGGGTGGCTGTGGGCGGGGGGTGGGTTGTGGGCGGGGGTGGTTGTTGGTGGGGGGTTGGCTGTGGGCGGGGGTGGTTGTTGGCGGGGGGTGGCTGTTGGCGGGGGTGGCTGTGGGCGGGAGTGGGCTGTGGGCGGGGGTAGCTGGGTGTTTCGGGGTTGGGTTTCCATGTCCGACGACATATGAAACAAGTATGTTGGTGATGTATACTTTGAAGTATAATTTGATGATGAAGTTTGATTATGTAGTTTGGTTAATCATGTCATGTTGTTGGATTTGGATTTGTCTTTGGAGAGGCCATTAAGGCCGGAAAACCTCCGATAAACGAATAGGTCATGCCAAAATTTTCAGAATTATTAATATATTGCGTTAAATGTATGTAAACACTTGTCATTTTTTGGACATCTTATTTGTCTGGCCAACCAACCCTAAACTTGTTGAATGTGCCTTTTAAATTTTTCACCCTTGCAGATTTGATGGCTAGTGAGGGTTTACCTACTCGATCCACCTACCCACCAGCTACACAGGCCCTCTCAGGAGAGTTTAATGTGTTCCTTTCTCAGCATGAGCTGCTTGGTTCGGTGTCGACCGCCGCTCTGGTTGCGGACGCGGACCTTTTAGGGACTGCCGATAGGTCCGAACCCCCCAGATCTACGACGCCACCACACCCAACGGTTCAGCCCATCATCCGGCGTCTGATACGGTATCGGACGAGGGTTTCATACCAGGGCGTCGTGCCCTCCCTTGGTCACATGATACCCATACGTAAGTAATGCTTTATTTTTTAACACGTTTTCAAATATATTTCACGCGTTATTTTTTCCTAACAACTTCACCTCTTTCAGGTTTGCACCGGACTCAGGCCAGATTTCCGGTTGCATCACTCGGTCCTTCCACCTGAGGCAGGACCCTGCTGGATATGCCTGGTCCCGTGTCACCCCGCAGACACGTAGGTTCTACTGGGATGAGTTTCAGGTATTCAAATTTGATGAATTTCACTTTTTGATGCGTAATCGATCATTACTTTTCTAACCACATTTTTATTTTTCGTCCGTATAATAATTGCAGAAGGCGTACAGCTGGCCAGCTGACATCGCCCACAATGTGGAGCAGGCCTGGCGCCAGAGGGCCGCCAAATGCAGGGACTTCGTCAACTCGCACAAGACCAAGTGGGAGCGTGACCCCATTTCTGCGAGGCCTCCCTACGTCACCACGATGCGTGCTATGGTAAGTATTTTAATATTGGATTATTTAGATTCATTGATTTCATTGGATTATTTAGATTCATTGACTTAAGTGGATTATTTACATTCATTGACTTAAGTGGATTATTTAGATTTATTGATTTCTCTCGTATATGGTTAATTTAAGTAGTATATGTGTTCATTTGCCTTTTTCTTTTTATTTTTGATTTGACTTGGGAGAGGCCTTTAAGGTCGGGATACCTCCGACAAACGAATAGGTCATGCCGAAATTTTTAAAATTCTGGATTTCAACTAACATATTTTATTTCATTCTTTCAGTACGCGGAGACGGGGGAGTGGCCAGCCTCCTACGATCTCTTCTACAAGACGCATCGGAAGAAAGCCTCCGACGGGACGGAGAACTGGATCACAGCGAAGGCCCGCGACATGAGTGTAAGTAGACTACGATATCATTTGTTTTTTCCTTAGTTTGTTTTATTTCTAAACCCTAAACCCTAACAATTCTTATTCTCATTTGAAGACGAGTACAACAGATTACTCGCACATAGGGGAGAAGAGGCCGACAAGAACCGTACTTATTGGGATGCGGTTCGGACCATCGGCCCTCAGAATAAGAAGAAGAGGGAGGTGTACGCGGTTGGATCAGCAGCGCCGCGATTCTTCCCCGAAGTTCTGCATCCATGTGCTTCCTCCGAGGCCAGCACCTCCGCGCCTTCTGCGACGCCAGAGGATATTTCGCGCCTGGACGCAGATCATGCGGCACTGCAGCATGAGATGGAGACCATCAGGGCGCAGCATGAGGAGAGTGTACAGGCACTGCGGTCGCAGCTCACTCAGACCCAGCAGGCGTTGCAGCAGTCGGTTCAGCAGGCGCAGCAGAATACGATGCAGGCGCAGCAGGAGACGAACCAGCAAATCTTGCTGCTATCGCAGATCCTCATCTCTTTCATTTCCAACTCCTCGCAGCCTCAGCCTTGCCCTCCTGATGGTCACTCTTCTCCGCATGATCCCCCTCCAACTTCCTCTGCATAGTATTTCATTTTTTGATTTTTTGTACTGACTATTTCATTTATTGTATTGACATATTCTTTGTTCTTTTATATTTTATCTGACATTCATACAGATTTCATTTCGTTTGTGTTGTTTAATTATACAAACTTCAATACGTAAATACCGTATTTCTGTATAATATTCGTACAAATGATTTTATATACAAAATAAAATATATTATAAAAATTAAATAATAATAAAAAATATTTAATTAATAATATAATGATATTATTAATAAATGATAAATATTTAATATTTAATATTTAATATTAATTTAAATAATAGCGACGAACCTGCGATGAAACAAAAATGTCACAGACCGGAAATAAAAAAATCAAAAATTTAAAAATAGCGACGACAAAAGATATACCGACGAAAACCTACGACGAAACAAAAATGTCGCAGACCGGAAATAAAAAAAAATCAAAAATTTTAAAATAGCGACGACAAAAGATATACCGACGAAACAACGACGGAAATAACAGGTCGCAGACCTGACAGATTTTCGTCGCAGTTGTGCGACGAACCGCCGACGAGCCTTTTTTCGTCGCAATATAGCGACGCTTCACCGACAAAAATCACTTTGCGACAAGCCATATAACGACATACAGATTTCGTCGCAATTTCGTCGCTATATGTCTTTAGCGACGAAATTGCGACGATTTTTGTATGTCGCTATATCTCTTTTTTTTGTGGTGGTAGTTGTTGAAAATCCACTTTGGCAACAAAGTGATAGTGGAGTAGAATCATTTACGATTCGAACCACTCTATATCCGGTGTACTCATTCATTTCTTCTCATCTCTCATTTTTTGCTTTGTTTTTGAATTCCATTTGAGTTGAGCCACAAAAGAAAATTCTGTAAAAAATTGTCCAACACTCTATTCACCCTCCTCTAGAGTGTGTTACGGACCTAACAACATCTACCTTAACTGAACGACCACCTCTAATCAATCAATCATACCCAATATATACCAACAGCATCAAAAGCTTTCATTAGTGTCTGGCGAACAGTATCTCTAGTTTGCTTCTAGTGATACTCCGGCTCTATATGTACCTGTATAAACAATGAATATGATGTGATAATGTTTTAGTGAGGGAATCCAGTGTATTTACTTAATTCAATCATCATCAATGGCTCTAATTCTTCTCGTGTGAATCTACTTGATAAATTGCTTTTGTCAAAAATTTGGCACCCACTCCGGCAGATGCGGTCTTCCTTCATCAAAGATAAAATCTGTGTTTTTAGTAGAAAACCCTTTGAACCAGCCATAGCCTCCACTTCTCTTGCCTTCAATATTTATCAAATATCTACTAGGGTTTGGATATCTCTCTTTATTTTTTGAAATTATCGTTCATAATTAATTATGGAAAATCTTTAAAAAAAAGTGATGAAATAAAATATTTTTTTTTGAAGAATCCATTCAAAATACTAATTAATGATAAGGCAAGTCTTTCTTAAGCCAAGATATGTACTTTTTTTTTTTGAAAAGATAATCACATCTTCCCTTTAAACTGATCTAATCTTAATCTCTCCACTTATATCACGGCCCAATGGAAAAGAATATAGAGACTTGATGTAATTTTAGATATGAACAACAAGTCTGTTAACAACCGTTGGATCCGTCTGCCACACGAGTCCTAATATTCAAGATATTACAATTGTTATACCTCCTTTTTGAAATCACAATGCTTTCTCATATGAGTTTATAATTAGTCCACCTCAACTACATAAATAACTTCAACAAAAATAACTAAAATCATTCAATATATTACTAAGAATGATTTACAACTAAAAGAAATATCTCATCAATGAACAACACTATTCCACGGTTAACACTCAAAATAGCAATTATATTAAAGTCAATGAAACATTGTTGTCTAAATGTTAAATACTTAATGATAGAACAACCTCTTATATTCTATCTTCATTACTCTTTCATTACTCCCACTCGTCATCATCTTCAATGTAAATATACTATAATTCTTCATATCTGCAGAAAATAGTAAGTCGTGGTGTGAACAAAACAATGTTCTCAGTAAGTAATCTAATTACCTTTTGTGTGATTATGTACGTCGAAAAATAAGTTTTGAAATATCAATCACTTTCATATAATAAAAAAACATAAAATCAAACATCAAGTTTTTCATCTTTTAATGCTACATATAGTATTTTTACTTTAACTGACTTATATCATTCATCGGAGTGCTCTGTCTAAAATAACCTCTTCTTAGTTAGGCTTATAGATCCCCACCATAAGACGAGGGCATGGAGCATAAACCTGCCCATGTTTGACTGCTCCAACAACTCTCTTGTGAATCGCTAGACCACTTCACATATAACACATACTTTCATCATTTGGTCAGTCATACGACACCAGCATAAATCCTTTAAGAACACAAAAACTTCTCATTCATAAATAAACTTTTACATAAAGCAAATATATTATAAAATAAAATATACTTCTGCATGATCTAATTTAAAATCAAAATAGACATGTAAAATATAATTTCGTATAAAACTTCTTATTTGATAAATAAACTTTCACATACATCAAATATATTAAAAATAAAATATATTTTGATAAATCTAATTTAATATTCAAAATAGACATATAAAATATAATCTCATAAAACCATTTTTATAAAATACAAAAGGAAGTTACACCAGTTAACTCGAATTAAATACTTAATATCTTTCTTGTTCTAAGCTCGAACATAAATATTACTTGAAAGTATCACCCATTTTAATTATCCTTTTTTAAGTTCCCTTAATTGACTCTTGTCATGTATTATAATTACAAAGCACTGGTTGAGTAGTAACGGCAAAAGCCTTACCAAACCTTTCTTATGTGCATACTAAGCATCAATTCCTTCCTATTGCAACCTCTTTTTTTTTTCATTTCTCCAAAGACTTTGTATTTGCATAAAGGTCAACAATTGATCGAAACTTCCTCTTCCTAAACATCGGCCTCCGCCGCTCTCCCAAATCTTTATCCTCCGCCGCTTTCATTCCGGTAGCGGAAGAAGCACCAAAATTATCGCTAGAAGAAGAAGAAGAAGAACACACCTCACAATTTCCCGTCCCGGAGGAACCTTGGGAAGAGCCACCGTAATTAGAACTTTGAGATTTATAATTATCATCGTCAAATTTCATCACTGAATCATCAAACCTGCTGTTGATGCTGTCGGCGGATTGTCCTTCGCTCAGTTGAATCAACTGTTGGAGAGCAACTAATTCTGTCTCTGTTAGATTCCTAATGCTCCATCCACTCAATCTTTTCTTCGGTGGCCTTGATTCCTTGGGATACGTATTCATGGCGTAGGTTTATCCAGAAAAGATGAACAAGAAGAGCTCTTATCCACTAAGATCAATAGCTTTTGTGCGACACAAAAGGAGACCTCAAAACCGACTATAAATTCCGAGAAAACGAGGAAGACGATGTGCTGAGGATTTGAGGATTTGGGTTTCCTTTTATAGTAGTTCCAGATTCGCCGACATTAAGATTTGGATGCTTTTCCTTTTTCTACCAGGAAAAGGAGACGTGTTTATGGGACCCACCCAAAAAACAACAATAAAAGCTTTTTCTGTATTAAAGAGCTGTCTATTTTTTTATTTATAGATGTTTCAAAATGTTTGTTTATATTGTATAAATAGAAAAAAAACATAATGGTTAAATTACTAATATGTCTCGTGTTTGTACAACCAAATGTTCTTTTTAAGTGGAAATTACATTCTCCAATCAAATATTTGCAAGTTTTCTATCTAAAACTAATTTTATCATGATTTTAATCTAAACATCTGATGAAGTGTTTAACAAAACGACAAACAACCTACTGATGATATGTGATTACAACTCATCGCTTTTCTTTCTTCTTTCTCTTTCCTCCTTCCTTTCTTCTACATCGTTCACTCAGTATCCACAAGTGTAATCTTTGTAGAGTTCCTCTTTGGGCCCATTCATACTATTATGTAACTCTCTCATCCCCCTCCCCTACCATAGTATCCGTGGAGGCTCATAAAATTTTTATGATTCATTTTTGACAACGTCTCTATATCAGAGAAAAACTGAGAATCTAATAGGGCTTGTAACGTACATGAGAAACTATAAAGAATCAGCTAGATTTCAGGATTCTACCAAATACCTTTTTCCTAAATTGTTTTTCAGATCATTTGACCAATCCTTAGCAAATGACTCGGTGAAGGACAACACTGTTATCTCAAACCCACTAATGGTTTGTATGCAAACGAAGAAGAGTGGCACACAAGTTACACTGACGAGTGATGGATGAACAGCGGAGGAGGGAGGTGGCAACCTGCAATCACATGTTATCAGCAGGTCACCTCGTATTTTATGAGACATTTTTAGCAAATTTCGATAAAACTTATAATAAAATTAGTTACAGATATTTTGTGAGAAAACCCGTAAACTTTTGTTTGTAAAATGTGATTTTCTCTTCTTTTTTTAATCGTATACAAGTATTAAATTAGTACTTCAACTTATTTTTCTTAAACCATATACGTAAATTCAGCATGGACATTCTTTTTAAGGGAGATAGTAGTTTTTTATTTCAACACGTCAGCCCATGACTGCGACTAACTTTTGATTACAAATTTTATTTAGAGGATATTTCTTGCATTTTATATATGGTCAGATATTCCTTTTTGGACACCAAACAGAGATATCGATTTATTTTCCTTTAAAGTTATAATTTTAAATTATTATTATTAAAACTAAAAACACGTGAAATGCTAAACATAATACTTCGTATTTAAAAAGAACACCTTGTTATTGTTCTACTTCCTCCATATCAAAATATCAGTTAAGTTCGACTTTTTAACATAATTTAAATTACTCTATTTTTGAAAGGTTAAAAACTTCTATTTTATAACAGACGGAGTAATAATCGGACAAATTATTGAATAGGGTCTGCACAATAAGTTAGAAAGCCCCAAAAAAGACTGGTTTTCTTCTTTTTTTTCCTTTTTTTTCTTTTTTCTTTTCTGTTTTTGAATGGGAGTGTACCATATATTCATTTGCCTATTTTCCATGTGTCCATTTGTTCAGCCCTTTGATAAGTACATGAAACAAAATATAAACACCAGCCGTGTGTTTTTCTAAATGTACTCTATAATATTAGTGTAAGTGACCTAGTTAGACTTCTATCAATGTAATGAAAAAACCATCCCATCCTTTTGTTCTGACATATAAAAAGAAAATTAAACCGTGCTAGGCCCGGATTCTTTTTATTATGCTGATATGTTATGATAACTTCATATCGAAGTGGTGGATAATTTTAGTTCATAAGACGAAGGTTGCCTTACAGTCGGAAATACAACTCTAAAAGTCATATTTGTTTATTTATACAAACAAGAAACCTGATGAATCGCATGTTCTTCTCTTCATCTGTCTGTATTTCTTTAAAAAATAACTAACTATTACTCATCGTAGCCATACTTTTCAAGAAAAAAGAAAGTTTAGGTTACAAAGAAGACCTACACGCTGCGTATCTTTTAAATAAATGAAAATCATGCTTTGTTGTACAAATCATGCTCTGAATTGATTATGTATATTTTATAAGTTCGATTAGGCTGCACCATTAATAAAATATTAAGAAGTATTTCTTACCCTTGATAGGACCGCCAATTGTCGTTCCTCAATTGGATGTTAGCCACGTAACTTCAAGTTTTTGATCTTTTCCTCGAACTAAATGTTTTCCTTTCTTACTATTTGTTTTTCTCTTTGGTCTTTTATTCCACGTGTAATAACTACTACAACAACATTACCCATTGACTTAGAAGCTCTCGCCTATGACAAGATATAAGGGGGTCGAATGTATGCAACCATACCTATGTGGTAGAAACACACAGAGGTTGGTTCTCGATGACCCATAACGAAAATTGCTTCAAGCTGTGTCGATCATGTAGCGCCCCGCCCGAAACCAGAGTTCCGGTTCAGTGCACCCGCCATACTCTACTCCATAGAGTACAAGGCGTCGATACCATACATGTGCATGTCAACATGAATTGTAATCGATATAGCGGAAGCAACTTGCAATAAGCTCACGACACACATAATATTATTACAAACCGTTCAAATCCACACAACCACAAATACAGCTTCTCACGATAACTTTATTACATCACCATAAAATAAAGCTCACACAACAGGTACATAGCTTCAGCCTACATCTTCGCTCACGGATACTCTATCTAGGGTTCCTCCTCAATGAACATGGCATCAGGGTCCCTGTTCTCTGAAATGTTAAGAGGCAAGTATGAGCGATAACCACCGTCTTTTAATCGCTCAGCAAGTATTCTTTATAGATACTTCATGTGGATCATACATGGAAAGACAAGTAGTAATAAAGTAACAATGTAATTACATCTCCATTTACAAATGATAGCATTATATATAAGGATAAAACAGAACATAACATTTTACCTCATACCTGAGAGGTCATATCATTCTTCCTCAGCATATCCTTAGTCTCCTTCCGTACTTGATTACTAATCCATCTTATGCTAAGGTCATAACTTGCATTCATCACATATACGTGTATGATCTTCCTTAATCGTCTTAAGGCATAATGTTCGTACAAATATTCTAATCCTCACGTAAGGGACATGATCATGACGTGATGCATCATACATGGCTTTTCATAAAATGACTTTTCGTAAACATGACTTTTCATAAACATGACATGATTTTCATAACTTGCATAACATGACATTTTCATGACATGAAGACATAACATTTTCATCGTTGGCTATAGCACTTTTCATAAGAATAATAACGCACGACATACCGAATGATTCCCCATATAGTACATGTACAACATAACATCATGAACATAGGTACATGTGCTAACGGTGACACATTATGACTGAGATCCCGTGTCCAAGACCCGGTGTTACACTCAGCCATAACGTAAGCATGGGCCCCTGACACCTACCACTCCGGTCCCGATGTCAGGACAGCGCTACAACATAACATAACATGGTCATAACATAACATGGGTCATTGGAATCATTCGTCTCGTGTTTATTATTCCTGTGCATATGGACTTTAAAACATGTGATTCAAAAACATAACTTTTCAAACTTTGATTTCATGCAACATGAGACTCGGTCATATGAAGGTACTTTGGTCATTCTATATTTTATAATAACATCACTTAATTTCCTTCTACGTATCACGACTTAAAGAAAATACCATTTTAACCTCCAATTAAATACCATTCGGCTATCACACTAAAACAACCCTCTTTTTCCATTGTCATCGCACAATAATTTGGTAACTTCTATTCCACACATACATTTCATAATTCATAGTTTAAATGCCTACATCATGAAAATTTCTAATTACTTTACATTTCATCTAAGATTTCATGACTTATATTTTATCATAACCTATCTATGTTAGTATATATATAACATGTAACATATCATGTATGTACATTGTAAAAGTTAGTAGTCTTATAATTACACATACATAAATATGGCCTATTTATGTTTCATACTTTTCATAACATAATTTACATACTTAACTTACTTTCATAACTTAATATATTCATCATATATACATATATACTTGTATAAAAATATATTGAAATCACTTTTTGTCAATTAAGGCCTAGTGGCCGAATGTGTACATATATGGTATATATATATATAAATCATTTTATGATATATTGTATAACATCCAAAACTTATCCATTTTCCTATCTTAACATATTCATCATATATACATATATATATTTTCCGTGTATACATATCTATATATATATATACCTAAAATCATTGAGATACATGTATGTATGTGTGTGTATAAACCGTATGTATATATATATATGTCTATACATATATATAACAACATACATATTTTTATAATGTGTATATACATGCGTGTATATACATAAGGTATATACATGTATATAGCGTATGTATATATGTGTATATAGTGTATATAAGTATAAGCTTATTACTCAACATAGATCTATAATTTCTTGAGAAGAAATCTTGAACATACTACATGATGATCCAACTTTGATATGAACATAAATATTAAATTTTGGAAGCCATGAAGGATCTAGGAAGAGTACTTGCCTTGGTTCACCTTTCTTACACTTAGAAGATGTTTCCTTCACTTGGTTTGGAAGAGAGTTCTTCTTCCTTCCTCCTAGGTATACATGGTTTTTAGGGTTTAAAAGGAGGGTTAGTGAGCAACTTATAAAACTAAGTATAGAAGAATCAAACTTAAACTTCATAAAGTTCTTACCTTGATTGCTTTTGATTCTATATGCTACAACCTTCTTGAATCTTTCTGATTTGATTGAGTGTTTATGATACTTGATTTGAGTGATGTTGGTATGAAGAAAGGAGAAGAAAATCTTCTCCTTGTTGAAGACCAAGTTTCGGCCTATATGGGACTAAAGGGGGTGTTGGAGTGTTCTTGAGATTTTTCCTTGGAGGTAGTATGAAATTGGTTGGTTGAAGATGCAATTATGTGAGGGGTTAAAGAAGAAATAATACCCTACTTTTCTAAGGGGTGGCCGGCCAAGGAGTGGGAGGGATGGGGTTGGAGACAAGCTTTTGACAAGCATGGGGTGGAGGGATGGGTTAAGGTAAGATTCTTGAGCATGCTAGTATTTTAATCAAAGTGTAAGACAAGTTGTCTTCACCTTTCTTTTTCTTTTTCCTTTTCTTTTACTTTGTATGTATATAATTGTTTTTTCTTTTATTTGATGTAGTATAAAATTGTTGTGACATGTATTTCTTTTTGATTTACTTTATCCTAATAGTTTAAGTTGTTACTAACTAATTTAATTGGGTTTTTATTGTATATACTCAAACGTTTGTAATATATTTGTTAATGTATTTGGTAATACAAATCTAGTTTTATGAATCGTACACCTACGGACTTATATTTACGATACTGGGAGTCGTTACGACATAACGAATTTCCGGGTTGTAACATTCTCCCCCCTTATAAAAAGTTTAGTCCTTGAAACTTACGTACCTCATACGAACAGTTGGGGATATTGCTTCTGCATTTGCTGCTCCGGTTCCCAAGTCGCTTCCCGCTCAGTATGATTACTCCACTGTACTTTCACAAATGGAATTGTTCGTCTCCTCAGCACTTGTTCCTTACGGTCCATAATCCGTATGGGAACTTCTTCATATGTAACATCGTCTTTAATAGTTATAGGTTGCTGCTCCAGTATATGATCCGGATCGTGTACATATCGCCGTAACTGAGATACGTGAAACACATTATGTACCTAGGATAATGTAGGAGGTAAGGCCAACCGGTATGCAACAGCTCCAACTTTCTCTAGTACCTCATAAGGGCCAATAAACCTAGGGCTCAGTTTCCCTTTAATCCCAAATCTACTCACGCCTTTGATCAGTGAAACTCGCAAATATACTTTCTCACCTACTTCAAACTCAATCGGTCGCCTCTTTGTATCAGCCCAGCTTTTGCTACGATCTTGAGCTGCTTTCAATCTATCACGTATCACCTTGATCTTTTCCAGAGTCTGCTCCACCAGTTCCGGACCCATAATAGTTCTCTCGCCAACTTCATCCCAATATAATGGGGATCTACACTTCCTTCCATACAATGCCTCAAAAGGTGCCATACCAATAGAACTGTGATAGCTGTTATTGTAAGAGAACTCAATTAACTTCACTGATTTGTCCCAGCTAACCTTGAAATCCAAAGTGCAAGCGCGTAGCATATCTTCCAATGTTTGTATGATACGTTCTGACTGTCCATCGGTCTGCGGATGAAATGCTGTACTCATTCGGAGTTCGGTACCCATGGCATTTTGGTAAGCTTTCCAAAATCGCGAAGTAAAACGTGGATCTCTATTGCACACGATGCTGACAGGTGTTCCATGTAGGCTGACTATCTCATTCATATACATGCTGACCAGCTTTTCTATGGATGTCTAGATTGACATGGATAAGAAATGTGCCGATTTAGTGAGACGATCTACGATTACCCAAATCGTATCATTACCATTGCGAGTCTTAGGGAGTCCGGTAACAAAGTCCATCGTAATATGCTCCCATTTCCACTCCGGAATCTCTAAAGGCTGTAATAGTCCTGCCGGCCTCTGATGTTCTGCTTTAACTTGTTGACAAGCATGACATCTCTCCACAAACTCCGTAATGTGACGCTTCATGCCGTTCACCAATAATTTATTTTAAGATCCTTGTACATCTTTGTTGCTCCCGGATGTATAGATAACCGTGAGTTGTGAGCTTCCGTCATGCTCTCTCTTTTAATTCCATCAATGTTTGGTACACACAATCTCTCTTTGAACCAAAGACTGTCATCATTATGCAACTGAAAATCCTTCACCGGTCGTTCTTCAAACTGCTTGACAATGATCATTAACTCAGAATCATTCTTTTGCGCCTCTTTAATCCTATCAATTAAAGTGGGAGTGATCATTAATTTAGCCAGAATATTTGCAGTTGAGTTAACCACATCCAATCCAAACTTGGCTATCTCTCTCTCTAGAGGCGTCTGCCTAGCATGACTTGACTTCCTACTCAATGCATCTGCCACTTTATTCGCCTTACCCGGATGATAGTGGATAGCGAGATCATAGTCTTTCATCAACTCCAACCATCTTCGCTGCCTCATGTTTAGTTCTTTTTGGGTGAAAAGATATTTCAAGCTCTTGTGATCCGTGTAGATTTCGCATCTCTCTCCATATAAATAATGTCTCCATATTTTAAGTGCAAATACAACTGCCGCTAATTCCAGATCATGAGTAGGATAATTCTGTTCATAGGGTTTCAACTGTCTTGACGCATATGCGATTACTCGTTCTTCCTGCATTAATACACAACCTAGTCCATTCTTCGAAGCGTCGCTATATACCACGAATCCCTCTCCTGAGATTGGTTGTGCTAGTACCGGTGCCGATGTCAATTTCTTCTTTAGTTCGGTGAAGCTCTGTTCGCAATCAGAAGTCCAATCATATCGCGTCTTTTTCTGCGTCAATCGAGTTAATGGAACTGCAATCCGTGAGAATCCCTCAACAAACTTCCGATAATAACCTACAAGTCCTAAGAAACTCCTGACCTCAGTCACATTTTTCGGCCTTGGCCATTCCGTAATAGCCTCAATCTTTTTCGGATCTACTGAGATACCATCCTTAGACACAACATGACCCAAAAATGCAACACTATAGAGCCAAAATTCGCACTTGCTGAGTTTAGCATATAACTGCTTCTTTTTTAATACATTCAGTGTTATTCTTAGATGCTCTGCATGGGTCTCTTCATCCGGTGAGTATATTAGAATATCATCAATAAATACCACCACGAACTTATCCAACTGATCCCGAAATACTGTGTTCATCAAATCCATGAATGCTGCGGGTGCGTTGGTCAATCCAAATGGCATCACTAAGAACTCATAATGTCCATATCTTGTACGAAAAGCAGTCTTAGCGATATCTTCCGATTTGATCTTCAATTGATGATAACCAGAGCGAAGGTCAATCTTGCTGAACACTTTAGCTCCCTGTACGAAAAATTATATTGATATTTATAATAGTTATATATTTGTTATGTAATTATTTAAATTACTTACCCTTAATTGATCGAACAAATCGTCGATTCGAGGCAGTGGATATCTATTTTTGATAGTGATTTTATTCAGCTCTCGATAATCGATGCAGAGTCGCATGCTGCCATCTTTCTTCTTAACGAACAACACTGGAGCTCCCCATGGTGATACACTTGGCCGTATAAACTTCTTATCTATCAATTCTTGCAACAGTGATTTCAATTCCTTTAGTTCGGCTGGGGCCATTCTATACGGTGCCTTTGAGATTGGTTCAGCTCCTGGAACGACATTAATCTCAAATTCAATCTCCCTGTCCGGAGGCAAACCGGGTAGATCATCTGAAAATACATCTGTGAACTCCTTGACTACTGGAATACTGTCAATTGATGGGGTCTCGGAATCCTTGCCACGAGCATACACAAGGAATCCTTCGCTACCCTTCTTCAGTGATTGAAATGCTTTTGCTGCTGTCAGATAAATATTATGTGGTATCTTTTTCATCTTGGAGTTCCCTTGATAAATCACTTCTTCTCGCATTGGATCCTTAATCATCACACGCTTACCACGACAATCAATGTAGGCATGGTGTTTGAACAACCAATCCATGCCTAGAATAAGGTCGAAATCCCCATTCTGTATAGGAATTAGGGTAACTTCGAACTTCTGTACTCCCATTTCTATCTCGCAATTCTTATATATATGATGTGAAATGATCACTTGATCACCAGCTGCTTGAACGCGATAAGGCGTATCCAGCCTAGTCGGACAACTATCAAGGTTCTTAGCAAACCTTTTCGATACAAAGGAATGGCTTGAACCACTATCAAATAATACGTTGGCAGGTATGTTGTTTGTTAATATAACACCTGAGGCAATTCATAATTCAAATATGCAATCCCGAAGCAAGCAGATAATCTCATAAACTTTTCAAAATGAATTATACCTGTCACAACGTCTGGGGCTTCCAGAACCTCCTCATCTGTCATCACATGTACTCTGGCATTGGCCCTTCGGCCATCTCTCTGCTGAGGTGCGACCCTCTGGGGTCCCTTCCTGGGTTCAGGACAATCTCTGATCATGTGTCCAGTCTTTCCATAATTGAAACATGCTCCAGTCTTCAATAAACAGTCTCCCCTATGCTGTCGCTGACAAGTGGCACACTTAGGTATCACAGCTGCCTGTGGGGGAAGTTGTCGCTTCGGTGGCTGAAAATTTGGTTGATGTGCACGTGCACCATCTCTTTTAGCAGTCTTAGTCCACTTACTGGATTGGCCATCTCCAAACTCTTGGGGCCTTTTGCCCCGGCTGTCAGAATCACGCCTGATGATGTCCCTTTCTACTCGATAATAGGCATCCAGCAATTCACCAAAATCCTTCGGGTTGGCATTCACAATCCAGGTGCGAATGCGTGGGTTCAGTCCTCTTTCAAACTTAATCATTTTCAGTTGTTCATCTCCTATAATTGCTGGAACATATCTTCCCAATGCGGTAAATCGGTTGGCATAGTCCGCCACTGTCATTCCTGACGTCTGCATTAGAGACTCAAACATCCCTATTTTCTTCAAGGTAAATGATGGTGGAATATAGAATTTGCGAAACTCTCTCAGAAATCGTTCCCAAGTAACTGGAGCTGGCAAATGCTGTAAATTAGTGGTCCACCATTCATCGGCTTTATCTCCTCTGGTATTTGAATCAGCTCAAAATTATTCTGTACTTCTTTTAGCCATTTCTCGGCTATGTCAGGGTCAGATCCACCTTCAAAGTTAGGAATGCGGGCCTTCTTCAATTCCCCGTAAAAGAAACGAGTACCCTGCTGTGGTGGAGGTGGTGGCGGTGGCGGTGGAGGTGTCGCATGATTCTGGTGGCCGTTGTTACCTACCGCATGTCCTATCTGTACCAGAGCTTGCAGAACAGCCTGCTGAAAATCTCCCTGACCCTGCTGCTGTGGGGGTGGAGGCACCTGTTCAGTGTAAAATGGAACCGGTCCTGTCTGCGGGGGTATCTGTGGTGGTGGAGGAGGGGGTAACTATGCAGGTCTGTCAGCACGCGGTCTTCCTCTAGGTCGTGGAGACATCCTATTGAATGCAGCATCATTAGTAATAATTTACAATTGAAATCAATTTGTCTTCCTGACTAATTTAGAATTTGTAAAATTAATTTATTTTTAATTGGGAACTTAATAATCCAAGCAAAACTTTTAAATGTTATCTAACTATCCCTAACTATTCTAAGGATTCTAATCTAGGGATATCACTCTTGGTCCAAGATCATAACTTAAGTTCTAGGATCATCACTTAACTTCTAAATGCTTACTTTACTGTTCCCGCCGTGGATCTAGAGCCATTGCTCTGATACCAACTGTAGCGCCCCGCCCGAAACCAGAGTTCCGGTTCAGTGCACCCGCCATACTCTACTCCATAGAGTACAAGGCGTTGATACCATACATGTGCATATCAACATGAATTGTAATCGATATAGCGGAAGCAACTTGTAATAAGCTCACGGCACACATAATATTATTACAAACCGTTCAAATCCAGACAACCACAAATACAGCTTCTCACGATAACTTTATTACATCACCATAAAATAAAGCTCACACAACAGGTACATAGCTTCAGCCTACATCTTCGCTCACGGATACTCTATCTGGGGTTCCTCCTCAATGAACACGGCATCAGGGTCCCTGTTCTCTGAAATGTTAAGAGGCAAGTATGAGCGATAACCACCGTCTTTTAATCGCTCAGCAAGTATTCTTTATAGATACTTCATGTGGATCATACATGGAAAGACAAGTAGTAATAAAGTAACAATGTAATTACATCTCCATTTACAAATGACAGCATTATATATAAGGATAAAACAGAACATAAGATTTTACCTCATACCTGAGAGGTCATATCATTCTTCCTCAGCATATCCTTAGTCTACCTTCCGTACTTGATTACTAATCCATCTTATGCTAAGGTCATAACTTGCATTCATCACATCTACGTGTATGATCTTCTTTAATCGTCTTAAGGCATAATGTTCGTACAAATATTCTAATCCTCACGTAAGGGACATGATCATGACGTGATGCATCATACATGGCTTTTCATAAAATGACTTTCCGTAAACATGACTTTTCATAAACATGACATGATTTTCATAACTTGCATAACATGACATTTTCATGACATGAAGACATAACATTTTCATCGTTGGCTATAGCACTTTTCATAAGAATAATAACGCACGACATACCGAATGATTCCCCATATAGTACATGTACAACATAACATCATGAACATAGGTACATGTGCTAACGGTGACGCATTATTACTGAGATCCCGTGTCCCAGACCCGGTGTTACACTCAGCCATAACGTAAGCATGGGCCCCTGACACCTACCACTCCGGTCCCGATGTCAGGACAGCGCTATAACATAACATAACATAACATGGTCATAACATAACATGGGTCATTGGAATCATTCGTCTCGTGTTTATTATTCCTATGCATATGGACTTTAAAACATGTGATTCAAAAACATAACTTTTCAAACTTTGATTTCATGCAACATGAGACTCGGTCATATGAAGGTACTTTGGTCATTCTACATTTTATAATATCATCACTTACTTAATTTCCTTCTACGTATCACGACTTAAAGAAAATACCATTTTAACCTCCAATTAAATACCATTCGGCTATCACTCTAAAACAGCCCCTTTTTCCATTGTCATCGCACAATAATTTGGTAACTTCTATTCCACACATACATTTCATAATTCATAGCTTAAATGCCTACATCATGAAAATTTCTAATTACTTTACATTTCATCTAAGATTTCATGACTTACATTTTATCATAACCTATCTATGTTAGTGTATATATAACATGTAACATATCATGTACGTACATTGTAAAAGTTAGTAGTCTTATAATTACACATACATAAATATGGCCTATTTATGTTTCATACTTTTCATAACATAATTTACATACTTAACTTACTTTCATAACTTAATATATTCATCATATATACATATATACTTGTATAAAAATATATTGAAATCACTTTTTGTCAATTAAGGCCTAGTGGCCGAATGTGTACATATATGGTATATATATATATATAAATCATTTTATGATATATTGTATAACATCCAAAACTTATCCATTTTCCTATCTTAACATATTCATCATATATACATATATATATTTTCCGTGTATACATATCTATATATATATATACCTAAAATCATTGAGATACATGTATGTATGTGTGTGTATAAACCGTATGTATATATATATGTCTATACATATATAACTATGCATATATACATACATCTATATCACAACCACACTTAAGTGGTCTTAAAGCAAATTTTCATATATTGTATATACATATTGTGGCGCCCCGTACTTGGCTACCCCTCGCACGGTGCACCCGCCGTACTTTCCCTTTCGGAAAAATACAAAGCGTCGATACTTATCTCATAAAACCCATGGATAAACATGGATTACAAAGTCACGATCTTAACAGGTAGATAAAAATACGGCAGAATTTGAACCTTAATCCGAAAGCGTCAAATCGCGTATACATAGAAAAATTATACAAACTGAACCGATAGCAAATTACACCGCGAAATTTCACAAACATAATCCGAAAAAGAATCCGAAAATATCTAAATCCCAAAATGTCCCAAAGGTTCATCAAAAGCTTCCATCATCATTCTCTTAACAGGGACTTCAATAACCTATGGGTATGGCACACTTGGCTCATCATCAATCCACTCGACTTCATTACCTGGCTCTGGGGGAAAAATAGATGGGTAAGCGACAAAGTCGCCAGCAAGTATACAATAACACCAAACAATAAAGAGAAAACGGCATACAAGAATCAAACCCCAATCCCTTAAGTTAAAACATACCTGCCAATACCTTTCCGAAGCATCATACTTAAAGTCATATCAACACTTAGCTAAGATCTAAATGTCATCACTTAGTTAGATTCTACGTGCTATAGCCAACCCTTACTTCTATGAATAGATATCATGCGTAATGTGTATGAAAATGTGAATGCAATGCAAATGCAACGGAAAACATTCTTTCTTTCATTTAGACATGCTCATAAAAATACTTGAATTTTCTTTCTTTCTTTTAAATCATGCTCATCATAAAACAAGAGAGTGTGTCAGCCTATTATACCGGGCATGACTCGGTTCTTATAACATGATCACCTTAGGTCTATTATACCGGACCTGGCTTGGTTCTTACACTCTTCAGACCTATCATACCGGGCCTAGATCAGTTCTTATAATTATGATCATCTTCAGACCTATTATACCGGGCCTGGATCGGTTCTTATAATTCTTCAGATCAATTAACCCCGGATCTGTAGCGGGTTAAGCTGGCCAGAAGGGACGGAAATTCTTTCAAAACAGAAACTTTATATAAAACATCAACAAAATCATGAGCATGAAACATATGAGCATGTCAATGCAATTGCATGGGATGCAACATGGTAAAATGCACTTATAGCATCATAAACAACTTTCTTCATGGGCTGGAAAACGATCCAGCAGCATGTCCTGTATTGCCCGGCCTCAAATTCAACCTTTTTGGCCTATTTTCCAGAAACTAAAAATATGGATATGCACCACATGATCTTAACCACATTCTGTACAAATTTCACGCGATTCCGACAAGCGTGGGTATCTTAATAAAAATAACTCCCAACAAGGGTACAACAGGAATTCTGCTGCACTCTCAACTCCGTTTCTTACCTTGTCTCCATTCATAAACTCATTATGGGGCTCATTTAGTACCTGGAAATCTTTTCTATTTCTTTCGTGAACAATATCCAAATGCCCATTTACCAAAACAAGTCAAAATAAACACAATACAAGTCATACAAGCACAAAGGGTCAATCTGTCCTGTTTTCCAGAATGTTACACCAATTTTACCTTAATGGTTTACCACCAAGATCAATAGATAAAATCAATTTCTTTACATGAATACTTAGCTCTATGTCTTAGGTACTTCTTGTAAAAATTTCATATCAATCCAAGATGTTTAAGGCACTTAAATAATTTTTCTCACCAAGGTGGTACAACCCGGAACTAGTTTGACCCCTTGATACTAAAAATTCATTTCTGGACAATCCACAAACGATTTTCCAGAAATTCCAACTCCAAAACAAAATAGACATGATAAGCTACGACCATACCAAAAATCAGCTTAATATAACGTTTAGAAGGTCCTTAACTAAATCCAACAAATTAGCATAAAATCTGTCCAGGATTCTGTTTTCAACCGACATGCATAGAACTATCCTTTCCTTACTAATTTTCGTTCTTTAGCCTATAACCCAAGTTAATGGTCATTCAATAGACGTAAAAAGGCTTCCTTGTACTAATTAAAGTCCTTTTTAGCATGCAAAAGTCGTTCATACAGGCTGTTCATTCCTTCTAAACAAAACAGTCCTCTAGTCCAACAATTTCTCATACTAAAACCACTAAAAATGCTAGGCTTCATACCAATCATGTTTCATTCAATACCAAACATAGGGCAGCCCTTAATCCATCACTTTTAACTCTTATTTCCAGTTTAAACATGCTCTATATTGCAACATAAGAGAGGTCTATCATCCAACCTTTCAATACATACGAAAAGATAACAACTTAGGCATATTTTCACTAAAATTATGTCTTAAGCTTCTAGACATTCAAGTATGCACATAATCACATATATTGTAAGAGGTTAAAGTATACTTGCCTTGAAATGAAGCTTTAGAAGATAGATTAACTTCAAGGTAGCTTGAATCACTTGGGGTTCCCTCCACTTGAGCCATAACACACGGATTTTGGGTCAACACAAGGCCAACATTAAAAGAATACTAATGAACCATAAAATGCTTAGAAACTTACCTCAAGGCTTAGAATCAAGCCTAGGTTCTTCTAACTCTTCTTCTTAGATGAGATTGATGAACTAGAACTCCCACTTGAGCCCTCCTAACCCACGACTTTAGGAAAAATTAACATGGGTTACCATTCAAGCTTACTATACTAAAATTCCATCAATGGAGATATAAAATAAGACATTACTTACTTGATTGAGATGCTTATGAGCTTAGGTTGATGAGACTTCTATTCCTCCCTTGACTCCTAAAGTTTTCGGCCTAGATGATGTGTTGGGGAAGGAGCACTTGAGATATCATTCTTGCTTGGAGTTATGTTTTAGGGTTTATAACTTAAAGTGTTTGAGAAGATGGGTTTGAAAATCAAATGGGGTCTTGAAGGGCTATGGGGGACGATTCTAGGAGGGTTGGCAGAGGGAAATAAGACTTTATTAGGGTAGGCTAATTACTTGTTTGTCTTTTACAACTTTTGATAAGGAGTTAAGAAGGTAGCTAGCACACCACAATTAAGAAGGTGTTGGTGGTTGGTTGAAGAATCTTCTAGTCTCTTGGAGACTTATTATGGCCGAATTTTTATGTGTGTGTGGGGAGGGAAATTATTTTCTCACATATCACACAACATGGGACATAATTGAATAAGAGGTGTTATGCTACATATTAAGAATCAGATAATTCACGGCGAATAAACGATACTTGAATTAAATATGTGAATATTCGACATTAACAAGCTTTGCAATATTAAGATAATCGATAGGAATAAAATATGGAATATTTCACCGAAGGATGATAAGGCTTTTATAGATCGACGAGAGATAAGAGTACCTGTGAATGTTCGGGATACAACATCCTTCCCCCCCTTCAATAAAGTTTCGTCCCCGAAACTTATGAATTGTCAAAGAGATATGTATACTTTTGCTTCATGCCTTCCTCTAACTCCCAAGTGGCCTCATCAACTGAATGGTTCTTCCATTGCACCTTGACCATAGGAATAGACTTATTTCTCAATGCTTTCACTTCCCTATCAATTATCCTTTCGGGTTCCTCAACATATGATATATCAGCTTCAATCCTCAAAGGTTGTTCATCCATAATATGGCTCGAATCATGCACATACTTACGCAATTGAGATATATGAAACACATTGTGTAATTGAGACAACGATGGTGGTAGTGCAAGTCTATAAGCAACTTCTCCAATCCTTTCCAAGATCTCAAATGGTCCAATGAATCTAGGACTAAGCTTACCTTTAATTCCGAACCGCTTTACTCCTTTCGATAGAGATACTTTCAAGAATACCTTATTTCCTACTTGAAACTCAAGTGGTCGACGCCTCACGTCGGCCCACGCCTTGCTTCTATCCTGAGCAGCCTTCAATCATTGTCTTATAATCATAACCTTTTCCTTGGTTTGCTCCACTAAGTCAGGTCCTGTGAAAATCTTATCTCCAATCTCATCCCAATACAATGGCGATCGACATTTTCTTCCATAAAGAGCTTCATAAGGAGCCATTCCAATAGATCTGTGATAGCTGTTATTGTATGAAAACTCAACCAACTTCAAACTCTTATCCCAGCTACCTCCAAAGTCCAACACACAAGCACGCAACATGTCCTCCAATGTTTGAATTATTCTCTCTGATTGACCGTCAGCCTGGGGATGAAAAGCTAAACTCATGCGAACTTCCGTACCCATCGCTTTCTGAAATGCCGTCCAAAACCTTGATGTGAAGCGGGGGTCTCGGTCACAAACTATGCTCATAGGAACTCCATGCAAACATACAATCTGATCAACATACATAGAAGCCAACTTTTCCATGGGTGCTTTAATCGACATCGCCATGAAATGAGCACTCTTCGTCAGACGATCCACAATAACCCAAATAGTGTCATATCCATTTCTTGTCTTAGGTAAATCGGTCACAAAATCCATAGCGATGTGATCCCACTTCCACTCAGGCACCTCAAGTGGTTGCAATAATCCAACTGGCCTCTGATGTTCTGCTTTGACTTTCTGACATACAAGACATTTCTCAACAAAGTCTGCTATCTGATTCTTCATTCCTGGCCACCAAAACTTTTGCTTCAAGTCATGATACATCTTATTTGCTCCTGGGTGAATAGACAAGCGTGAATTATGGGCTTCCTGAAACACTTCACTCTTTATCGCATCATCATCAGGCACACACAATCGACCTCTAAACCACAAACTGCCGTCACTACGGACTTCAAAATCGTCAGATGGCTTCTCCTTCAGCTTGCTCTTAACTTTCATCAATGCATCATCCTTAACTTGAGTCTCCTTAATCCTATCGATCAAAGAAGGAACCACTACTAACTTTGCAAGCACGTCGGAAATCGAATTCACTTCTTCCAGACCAAACTCTTCCATATCACGCTGTAGAGGTGGTTGACGGGGATGACTCGTCTTACGACTCAAAGCATCAGCAACTTTATTAGCTTTACCTGGATGATACTGAATAGAGATGTCATAATCCTTGATCAACTCAAGCCATCGCCTTTGGCGCATATTCAGCTCCTTTTGAGTGAAGAGGTATTTCAAACTCTTATGATCCGTGAAGATCTCACACTTCTCTCCATACAGATAATGATGCCAAATCTTCAGAGCAAATACAACTGCTGCAAGCTCAAGGTCATGTACTGGATAATTCTGCTCAAACGGCTTAAGCTGGCGAGACGCACACGCGATCACACGCCCATTCTGCATAAGAACACAACCCAATCCATTCTTGGAAGCATCACTGTAGATCACAAACTGTTCTCCTGAAATGGGTTGAGCCAAAACTGGTGCAGACGTCAACCTTGCCTTCAGCTCAGAAAAGCTACTTTCACAATCCTCATTCCATACAAATTTTGTCTTCTTCTGAGTCAATCTAGTGAGTGGCATAGCTATCCTTGAAAATCCTTCAACAAACTTGCGGTAGTAACCGGCCAGTCCGAGAAAACTCCTTACTTCAGTGACATTGGTCGGCCTCGGCCACTCAGTAATTGCCTCAATCTTTCTGGGATCAATCGAAATCCCATTTTCAGTAATAATATGGCCCAGAAATGACACACTATGCAACCAAAACTCACATTTACTGAATTTTGCATAGAGCTGATGCTTTCTTAGAATACCAAGTATTGTCCTCATATGGGCTGTATGAGTTTCCTCATCAGGCGAATAAATCAGGATATCGTCAATAAAGACTACCACATACTTATCCAACTGGTCCCGAAACACCCGATTCATAAGATCCATAAACGCTGCAGGGGCAAAAGGCATCACGAGAAATTCATAATGTCTATATCTCGTCCTGAATGCTGTCTTAGGAATATCCTCCGCTCTTATCTTCAATTGAAAATATCCAGATCTTAGGTCCACTTTGCTAAACACCCGAGCTCTCTGCATTAGGATACTTTAGATATTATTCATGATTATTATATTGAAATAAGACTTGGTAATTACTGACCCGAAGCTGGTCGAACAGATCGTCGATCCGGGGCAACGGATACTTATTCTTCACGGTGATCTTGTTGAGTTCCCGATAATCAATACACAGCCGCATACCTCCATCCTTCTTCTTTACAAATAAAACTGGGGTACCCCATGGCGACACACTTGGACGAATCAACTTCTTTTCCAATAACTCATGCAATTGCTCTTTTAGTTCCTTCAGCTCAGCGGGTGCCATGCGGTAAGGAGCTTTAGAAATGGGCTCAGCTCCGGGGATGAGATTTATCTCAAAGGAAATTTCTCGATCAGGGGGAAGTCCTGGTAGTTCCTCTGGAAAGACATCAAGAAACTCTTGAACTACTGGAACTTGCGAAATGTCCACCGCTGCCTGCTCGGCACTAAGAGCATAAACAAGATAGCCTTGACATCCCTTTCGCAACGCTTAACGGGCACGAGCTGCATTCACAAAAATATTCTTTGACTTCTTCAACTTGGGACCTCCTTGAAATGATACTTCCTCTTGCTCCGGGGCTCTGAAAGTGACTTTCTTCTGATTGCAGTCAATATGGGCATGGTTCTTAGACAACCAGTCCATACCAAGAATAATGTCAAAGTCACTCATAGCAATCGGGATCAGATCAGCCGCGAACCGATGGTCATCGAGCTCGACCGCGCAATTCTTATACAGATAATGAGGCGTAAGCACTTGATCACCAGCGGCTTGGATTCGATAGGGTGATTTAAGCCGGATGGGATTATGGTCTAATCCCTTTGCAAATTTCTTAGATATAAAGGAGTGGCTGGCGCCACTATCAAACAACGCATTTGCGGGCATACAACATACAAGAATAGCACCTGAATCATGCAAAGCTTTAACTACGCAGCAATATAATATTTATCAAATTAGCATTGCATAATTTTAAATCATACCAGCCATGACGTCTCCAGCTTCCTCAACTGCAGCATCGGTCATCACATGCACACGCGCATTCGAGCGCTGACGTTGGTTCCTCTGCTGCTGACCACTACGCTCACGACAATCTCTCAGAATATGCCCAGTCTTTCCACATCCAACACAAGCAGCTCCCTTATCAGGACAATCCCTAATTATATGACCAGTCTTGCCGCAACCAAAGCACTTACCAGCTTGTACATAGCACTCGTCCAAATGATTCTTCTAACAATGGGGACACATGGGAATGGCCTGCTGCTGCTGTCCTTGATTTCCTTGATTATTTCTCTGATTATTCTGATTCTGCCCGCGGCGCTGTTCACGATTCTGATTTCCTCTTTGGTTCTGATTCTGCTGTCTACCTTGCCTCCCATGAAAATTCTGTCTAGTCATTTTCCTTGCTCCTTTATCGCCGGAAGTGTCCCTTCCTCTTTTCTGGCCCACCGTCGCATCGCGACGAATGATATCCTTCTCGATCCGATAACATGCATCAACAAGCGCCTCAAAATCAGCAGAGATAACATTTACCAACCAAGTGCGAATCCTTGGGTTCAGCCCACTCTCAAACTTCACCATCTTAGATTCCTCATCATTCATCGTAGCCAGAGAAAATCTACCCAAAGCCAGAAACTTGCTCACATATTCAGACACAGTCATACCAGGTTCTTGCTTCAACATTTCAAAATCATGCCTCTTTTGCATCTTTACTTACGGGGGAAAATAAAACTTGTTGAACTCTTGGATGAATCTCTCCCATGGAATAGGTCGGGGCAAAGGTTGCAGCTTAGCCTTCCACCACTGGTTCGCCTCACCAAGGAGGAAAGGCCTCACAGCTTGGGTTTTCATATTGTCAGGGGCTCCATTCAGTTCAAAACAGTTCTCCACTTCATCTAGCCATTTTTCAGCCATATCGGGGTCAGACTTGCCTTCAAAAGGCGGCACATTCGCTCGCTTGAGCTTCTCAAAGTAATACTGCGCATCTCTTATCGGTTCATAAGGGGGAGGAGGGGCAACTTGCTGAATCATTCCCTGGCCAATCTGAGTTACGGTCTGACAGAATGCTTGGAAATCCGGAATAAGAAGTGGCACTTGCGGAAGAGGGTTTCCTTGAGCTGGTGGGGGATTTTCATTCTGCGGTGGAGGAGGAGGCGGTGGATTCTGATTCTGAGGAGGAGGTGGAGGGACTTGATCTTGAGGTTGTGGAGGGTTTGGTCCGGGTGCATGGGCAGCATCTCTGCAAGGCCTACCACGACCACGAGTCCGAACCATCTGTATACGGAGCAGAAAGATGTATATATGTATATATGGATCGAAATGACTGACTGAATTTAGACATGCTTGGAAAAAGAGTTAATATGCGACATATCAGGCTAGCAGATCAACTAGGGGACCCTATTTCCGATCTAAGTTGTCTAAGCTAAGGCCATCTCTTTTCTAAGATCATGACTTAAGTCTAAGATCAATTCTTAGATTTCTAAGATCATAACTTAGCTTCTACGTTCTGCCCGAATCTAGAGCCTTGGTTCTGATACCACCTGTGGCGTCCCGTACTCGGCTACCCCTCGTACGGTGCACCCGCCGTACTTTCCCTTTCGGAAAAATACAAAGCATCGATACTTAACTCATAAAACCCATGGATAAACATGGATTACAAAGTCACGATCTTAACAGGTAGATAAAAATACGGCAGAATTTGAACCTTAATCCGAAAGCGTCAAATCGCGTATACATAGCAAAATTATACAAACTGAACCGATAGCAAATTACACCGTGAAATTTCACAAACATAATCCGAAAAAGAACCCGAAAATAGCTAAGTCCCAAAATGTCCCAAAGGTTCATCAAAAGCGTCCATCATCATTCTCTTAACAGCGACTTCAATAACCTATGGGTATGGCATCCTTGGCTCATCATCAATCCACTCGACTTCATTACCTGGCTCTGGGGGAAAAATAGATGGGTAAGCGACAAAGTCGCCAGCAAGTATACAATAACACCAAACAATAAAGAGAAAACGGCATACAAGAATCGAACCCCAATCCCTTAAGTTAAAACATACCTGCCAATACCTTTCCGAAGCATCATACTTAAAGTCATATCAACACTTAGCTAAGATCTAAATGTCATCACTTAGTTAGATTCTACGTGCTATAGCCAACCCTTACTTCTATGAATAGGTATCATGCGTAATGTGTATGAAAATGTGAATGCAATGCAAATGCAACGGGAAACATTCTTTCTTTCATTTAGACATGCTCATAAAAATACTTGAACTTTCTTTCTTTTAAATCATGCTCATCGTAAAACAAGAGAGTGTGTCAGCCTATTATACCGGGCATGACTCGGTTCTTATAACATGATCACCTTCAGGTCTATTATACCGGACCTGGCTCGGTTCTTACACTCTTCAAACCTATCATACCGGGCCTGGATCGGTTCTTATAACTCTTCAAATCAATTAACCCCGGATCTGTAGCGGGTTAAGCTGGCCAGAAGGGACGGAAATTCTTTCAAAACAGAAACTTTATATAAAACATCAACAAAATCATGAGCATGAAACATATGAGCATGTCAATGCAAATGCATGGGATGGAACATAGTAAAATGCACTTATAGCATCATAAACAACTTTCTTCATGGGCTGGAAAACGATCCAGCAGCATGTCCTGTATTGCCCGGCCTCAAATTCAACCTTTTTGGCCTATTTTCCAGAAACTAAAAATATGGATATGCACCACATGATCTTAACCACATTCTGTACAAATTTCACGCGATTCCGACAAGCGTGGGTATCTTAATAAAAATAACTCCCAACAAGGATACAACAGGAATTCTGCTGCACTCTCAACTCCGTTTCTTACCTTGTCTCCATTCATAAACTCATTATGGGGCTCATTTAGTACCTGGAAATCTTTTCTATTTCTTTCGTGAACAATATCCAAATGCCCATTTACCAAAACAAGTCAAAATAAACACAATACAAGTCATACAAGCACAAAGGGTCAATCTGTCCTGTTTTCCAGAATGTTACACCAACTTTACCTTAATGATTTACCACCAAGATCAATAGATAAAATCAATTTCTTTACATGAATACTTAGCTCTATGTCTTAGGTACTTCTTGTAAAAATTTCATATCAATCCAAGATGTTTAAGGCACTTAAATAATTTTTCTCCCCAAGGTGGTACAACCCGGAACTGGTTTGACCCCTTGATACTAAAAATTCATTTCTGGACAATCCACAAACGATTTTCCAGAAATTCCAACTCCAAAACAAAATAGACATGATAAGCTACGACCATACCAAAAATCAGCTCAATCTAACGTTTAGAAAGTCCTTAACTAAATCCATCAATTTAGCATAAAATCTGTCCAGGATTCTGTTTTCAACCGACATGCATAGAAGTATCCTTTCCTTCCTAATTTTTGTTCTTTAGCCTATAACCCAAGTTAATGGTCATTCAATAGACGTAACAAGGCTTCCCTGTACTAATTAAAGTCCTTTTTAGCATGCAAAAGTCGTTCATACAGGCTGTTCATTCCTTCTAAACAAAACAGTCATCTAGTCCAACAATTTCTCATACTAAAACCACTAAAAATGCTAGGCTTCATACCAATCATGTTTCATTCAATACCAAACATAGGGAAGCCCCTAATCCATCACTTTTAACTCTTATTTCCAGTTTAAACATGCTCTATATTGCAACATAAGAGAGGTCTATCATCCAACCTTTCAATACATACGAAAAGATAACAACATAGGCATATTTTCACTAAAATTATGTCTTAAGCTTCTAGACATTCAAGTATGCACATAATCACATATATTGTAAGAGGTTAAAGTATACGTGCCTTGAAATGAAGCTTTAGAAGATAGATTAACTTGAAGGTAGCTTGAATCACTTGGGGTTCCCTCCACTTGAGCCATAACACACGGATTTTGGGTCAACACAAGGCCAACATTAAAAGAATACTAATGAACCACAAAATGCTTAGAAACTTACCTCAAGGCTTAGAATCAAGCCTAGGTTCTTCTAACTCTTCTTCTTAGATGAGATTGATGAACTAGAACTCCCACTTGAGCCCTCCTAACCCATGGCTTTAAGAAAAATTAACATGGGTTACCATTCAAGCTTACTATACTAAAATTCCATCAATGGAGATATAAAATAAGACATTACTTACTTGATTGAGATGCTTATGAGCTTAGGTTGATGAGACTTCTATTCCTCCCTTGACTCCTAAAGTTTTCGGCCGAGATGATGTGTTGGGGAAGGAGCACTTGAGATATCATTCTTGCTTGGAGTTATGTTTTAGTGTTTATAACTTAAAGTATTTGAGAAGATGGGTTTGAAAATCAAATGGGGTCTTGAAGGGCTATGGGGGACGATTCTAGGAGGGTTGGGAGAGGGAAATAAGACTTTATTAGGGTAGGCTAATTACTTGTTTGTCTTTTACAACTTTTGATAAGGAGTTAAGAAGGTAGCTAGCACACCACAATTAAGAAGGTGTTGGTGGTTGGTTGAAGAATCTTCTAGTCTCTTGGAGACTTATTATGGCCGAATTTTTATGTGTGTGTGGGGAGGGAAATTATTTTCTCACATATCACACAACATGGGACATAATTAAATAAGAGGTGTTATGCTACATATTAAGAATCGGATAATTCACGGCGAATAAACGATACTTGAATTAAATATGTGAATATTCGACATTAACAAGCTTGGCAATATTAAGATAATCGATAGGAATAAAATATGGAATATTTCACCGAAGGATGATAAGGCTTTTATAGATCGACGAGAGATAAGAGTACCTGCGAGTGTTCGGGATACGACACATATATATAATTTCCGTGTATACATATCTATATATATATATATATACCTAAAATCATTGAGATACATGTATGTATTTGTGTGTATAAACCTTATGTATATATATATATGTCTATACATATATATAACAACATATATATTTTTATAATGTGTATATACATGCGTGTATATACATAAGGTATATACATGTATATAGCGTATGTATATATGTGTATATAGTGTATATAAGTTTAAGCTTATTACTCAACATAGATCTATAATTTCTTGAGAAGAAATCTTGAACATACTACATGATGATCCAACTTTGATATGAACATAAATATTAAATTTTGGAAGTCATGAAGGATTTAGGAAGAGTACTTGCCTTGGTTCACCTTTCTTACACTTAGAAGATGTTTCCTTCACTTGGTTTGGAAGAGAGTTCTTCTTCCTTCCTCCTAGGTATACATGGTTTTTAGGGTTTAAAAGGAGGGTTAGTGAGCAACTTATAAAACTAAGCATAGAAGAATCAAACTTAAACTTCATAAAGTTCTTACCTTGATTGCTTTTGATTCTATATGCTACAACCTTCTTGAATCTTTCTTAGTTGATTGAGTGTTTATGATACTTGATTTGAGTGATGTTGGTATGAAGAAATGAGAAGAAAATCTTCTCCTTGTTGAAGACCAAGTTTCGGCCTATATGGGACTAAGGGGGGTGTTGGAGTGTTCTTGAGATTTTTCCTTGGAGGCAGTATGAAATTGGTTGGTTGAAGATGCAATTATGTGAGGGGTTAAAGAAGAAATAATACCCTACTTTTCTAAGGGGTGGCGGCCAAGGAGTGGGAGGGATGGGGTTGGAGACAAGCTTTTGACAAGCATGGGGTGGAGGGATGGGTTAAGGTAAGATTCTTGAGCATGCTAGTATTTTAATCAAAGTGTAAGACAAGTTGTCTTCACCTTTCTTTTTCTTTTTCCTTTTCTTTTACTTTGTATGTATATAATTTTTTTTCTTTTATTTGATGTAGTATAAAATTGTTGTGACATGTATTTCTTTTTGATTTACTTTATCCTAATAGTTTAAGTTGTTACTAACTAATTTAATTGGGTTTTTATTGTAAACGTTTGTAATATATTTGTTAATGTATTTGGTAATACAAATCTAGTTTTATGAATCGTACACCTACGGACTTATATTTACGATACTGGGAGTCGTTATGACATAACGAATTTCCGGGTTGTAACAGATCAACTGCTACTTCACAATATAAGAAGCGCAGCCTATTTAGTGAGTCATTTTTTTATTCCATCATATTCTCCTTGCAATAACCACAACTACTAAACAATAATGCACTTGATCCGCTCAGGACGCTCAGAACGTAATTTAGTTTATATTCGGAGTGATAAATTGCATCTAAAGTTATCGGTTTAAATCTTGTCAGCCACAGTGTTGATGTTTAGGCCCTATAGTCGGCTCCTTACACCGGAACAAGTTTGGATTCAGACGCTTTTTGAACTCTAAGTATTGTGTCTCTTATTTAAAAAACCGTTGAATGACCTAATTTATATCATCTAGGAAGTTCCTCGTGGCTGAGAGGGTGGATAACCCTTTTCATCCAAACAATGCACCCGATCCACTTGAAAAGACTATTAATTTAGCATTTGAATAATATATTTTCTTATTTTAAAGATTCAAGTTCAAGTATTGTTGATATTAAAATAAACGCATTGGATCGAATAATATGTACTCCTTTGGTTCGGATTGTACAACATTCGCCCGGGTATTCTTCTCCGCTTATGTTTGTATTGCATAAAACTTATAACCGTTTTAATCTAATTTATCAATAATAAATAAATAAATAGTTAAAATCATGTTTTTTATATCACGTAATAAATATTTTTTAGAACATGAGTTATTAGACAAACCGCATTGAACCGTGATTGGAACATAATGCAATAGCTGTGTTTTACATGATTACTACGTGCATAGTGTATAGATCAAAAGGATGGGGAATTTCCTATTATATGTAAAGCGTAAAGTTATCTCACGACATTGAACCCAATGAGTTAGTGGTTCACCCAGTCGGCTGTCTGGTTTATGAGGTGCCGCTGGTTCTTGAACAAATTTAGGTTTACTTTTGAATCAAAATGTGAAAATAAAGAGCAACTGGAATGTTGCTGAGCTGATTGTTGATATACCATTGTGTATAAATTTAGAAGAAATTGACATCCTATATATTCCGATTCAGGGTAGACTGTGCAGTAATTAGTTGGTTCTCGATTTTTCAGTTAATTTTCTAGCCTAAAATATATGTAACCAGAAACCAAATATTACGATCCGTCCGATAATTTCAGCTTTTACCGTCATTTGGGCTTGGAAAAAAAAAAGGGATAAATTTTAGGGAAGGAACATTAGATATTAAATGCTTGATTTTAAATGTATCACAGAACTATCCGCTTAATAGTACATGTATTTCCAAGTTCTTCTTTTGGAATTTTCTCCTTAGCAAATCTTACCGATTCAAATTTGTAAGTAAGAAATGTTTTTTGGTTTTATCTCGGTCCGATTACCCGGTCTTCCGGTTCATGGCGTGCAATTAGACCTAGGGTTAATGATTGTGTTTTTCTAACCAAGTTTTGACAAGTCTAGCATCAAAAATCCTGACTTTGTCCATGTAAAGTCCCACAAGACTAAAAGGGAAAGCTCTTATGTAGGTTCATGGGACTTGGATTTGAAATCGGGTTGACCTAAACTTGCTTCCTTTACGATTACACTGTTAGGTCTCTTAGAACACACTAGAAGGGGGTTGAATAGTATGTTCACTAAGTATGAATATTTTCTCGGATATTTTTCGTGTATGAGCGCAAATAAATACTTGAGTGTGTTCTTTAAAATGAATAAAACTTGCGGAAGCGTAAAGAACACAATATACATAGAGGTTCAAGTCAAAATGACTCTACTCTTCTACCTTCTTGATTTTTCACAAGAAGGATTTTGAATGGGAGATTGTTATTTCTTTTAGGGGAAACAACAATCAAAACAAAATCCAAAACACAGTAAAACTAGGCCACACACCTAGACTACAACTAAAAATACCACCCCCGTCTAGCCTCCAAAGAACTTCCGTACTCCTCAAAGAATTCTTGTAGGGAGTATGGTGCACCACAACATCATCATCTAACCCTCCAAGGTCTGGATTTCTTTAAATAAGAAGCACCCTTGCTTCTTGACCAACGATCTACACTTAGCCTCTCACAATCTTCACTCAACAAGAAGAAGACTCTTCTTCTTCTTTACAACACCTCTCTCACAAATAGAGTAAAATATACAATGATACAACTATTTTGAGAGAGAAACTTGAGAGCTTTGTTGGTAGAAAGTTGAAAAATGAAAGTGAGATGAAAACCCTTGTTTTATAACCATCTAGCCGTTTGTGTCCTTGCAGAGCCAATAATGGGATTTGTCTTTTTGTGATGACATGTCTTCATCTTTGGAGATCTTCTTTTGGATGACTACAAGCTTCTTGATAAAGTTTCTTCTTGAAAGCTCAAAGAGAAAAGATGACATTCTCCAAGAGAGAGAGAACTTGTGTGTAGGATCTGCAAGGCACCACTAGAAGGGGGTTGAATAATTGGTGCGGAAAGTGTGGTTTTTAAAATAGTTTTGACTCAAGAACTCAACTTCTGAAAACAGTTTCTGTTTTCAGGACCAGTTTTAAACGTTTTTAAAACTAGGTTGTAGGTCTTCAAAAATTCTAAAATTTTGAGAGAACTTAGCCTCAGATGTTATGAGTGTCTTCTAAAAATTTCAGATTTAAATTCAACTTTTAACCCCTTCCAAAATCGTTGGTGGTCAGATTGCGCGAATCTGCCAGAAACGGTAGACTGATTTGAAAAATTAATTCCTATTTGTACGTACCTCCAAATGCTCTGAAATTTTAACCACTAACCCCTTATAAGTCATATTTAAATGGGTTGAAACAGTTTTGAAAAATGCTTTTGGGAAGTTAGTCAAATACGATCAAAGTCTCAACCTTTGCAAGCCTAAAAATCAAACTGCACTAGTCTCAGAACTTTGGACGTTTGAATGACTTATACTTGTCCAAAAAAGTTGAAACTTGCTCCAAAAGAACTTTAAAACGTGCGGCTATGTTTTCTGAAAGTTTCGTAATTTTTGAAATCCGTTGACTATTTTTACGAGCGTGATCAAAAAGGATAAATAGTGCTGAAACTGAAAATAGATGCTGAAAGTAAATGACACCAACAATTTTATACTGGTTCGGTTATAAACAACCTAATCCAGTCTTCGAGGACACCTTGCTCGGTTCACACTAATCACACAACACAAAAACACCTTACCACAGGGTTGATGGAGTTACACACCAACTCCAACCCTTTACAAACCTTGTATGATGAATACAATGCACACGAACACCACAACCTTGCAAGTCTAAGATTGATCACACCTTGATTAATCTTTTACAATGATAGCAGAATATGTGGTGGTCTAAGAGAATCCTATTCAAGTATATGAATGTAAGTACAATAGGCTTTTAGGAAGAAGAAAGAAAGAGAGAGTAGAAAAAGAGTGCTAGACGTTTTTATGCTTCAAGATTGCAATGCTTGTTCTTGTTATTGTTTTGCTCTTTCTCCTTTCCTTTTAACCTTGTGTTGGCTGCCCCATCTTGGTACCTTCTCTTCTTGAAAATTATCTTCTAAGTCCTTGGGATAATATGTGGCATCATTATGACATGTTCTTGCTTACTTGGTGCCTCCTCATTGGATGATCATTAAACTCTTGCTTACTTGGCACTCATCGATTGGTTGAATGTTGTCATCACTTGATGACTAGGAGAATCTGAGAATTCCACTTAAAACATGTGCCAAAATCACCATAAAACAATTTCCATAACTTCCAAGATCATCACATAAATTAAGCAAGACAATATTTCTCCAAAAATAGTATAAAAAAATCGGCCATTAAGAAACTTTACATGCTGAAATTTCAGCATGTGAATCATTAGTATTTTTCAAATTGTTGCCAAATTTTCTTTGATTTATTTCTTGAAAATGAATCACCATTTAATATGCAATATTCTCTTCTTTTATAGAATAAAATTTAAACACCAACAAGGCCTCAAAATCGGCCTAGATGCATTACACACATGCTGAAATTTTCAGCATGTGTGATATTCAAGAATATCACTTTCTTTAATCCATAAAATATTTAAAACACTTCCAAATTGTCTTCTAATTAATCCATCTTAATCAAGACATAAAATATGACTCACATTGATGTCAAAATCGGGCAGCACTTTAGTGCACATGCTGAATTTTCAGCATGTGTCACAATTGTGACAAAATTTGAAATATTACCTTTTGTAGTTCCTTTCTTTAAGCCACCAACATTGCATTCTTTATTATTGACCAATCAATATGCCAACAAGGCGGCTCCAATTCATCTGATATAGGCGTGTCATGAAGACAAGACATGTGCTGAATTTTATTTTTGCAAACTTTGTAAAATAGTGCACATTTAATAATACACACATGGTATATTCCAATCAGCCTTTAATTGAATTTTCTAGAACACTTTAAGATGTATGAAATATGTAAAAAGTGTCTAGATACATGTTGTATGATGTGCCAAAAACGTTCCATGTGTCGTGTATGTAGAAAACCGAATTTTCGACATTTATCGATTACCCGAGTTTTCTCTAATTAAATTCCAACTTTTTGCACATGTTATATATATTATGTTACACATAATATATATAAATTAAACTTTAATATTCAGCACTTGGCTGGTCTTAAAGTGGCGCCTTACACATGTGACAAATTTGAAATTGGAATCTCCACAATTTGGCCTTAATGTGGGGTGATTTGTGTGTGCCAACATAGAATGATTTTATGGATGTAAATATCATCATACCCACGAAATTTATTGATATTTTTGAGGTGTAGGGGTTGGCCATCTATTTATGGCAAGTACGTGACACGTTGGCGAAGTTTTGTTATTCGCCCGATACGACAATTTTCGGTTTAGAACCTTTTAACGTGTCGTATTTAATTTGTCATCACCATGACTTATATCATATGATATAAGACCTGAATATACTCATAAAAATGAGTGAAGTATGGTGGTGTGACGTTAACGTACGTACGTAAAATATATAACGTGTCGGTAGTACGTTGGAATATGTGTGTATGTGCCTTTTTCAAAAAACTTTGAATATATATATATATATATATATATATATATATATATATATATATATATAAATGGCATGTATTTAGTGTGGGGAGGAGAGTGGAAGACTTCCCTTTCTTCACCTTGTTGCTTTTGTGCCTTGTCCAAATATTGCTTCCTTTAATGAACTACTTAGTTTAATTAACTAAGTACTTCACTTAATGAACTAGTTTAGTTCATTAATGGTAGCACCTGAAAATAGTTCAAACACAACAAATGTTTGCCATTTGATGTAAGCTTTAACGCTTCATGGCTGGTTAGTACGGCAACATTATATATGAACTATATAAGGCAAGTTGTATGCAATATGTCATGCACACGTTTATGTCATGTACGTTTTTATGCAATATGTCATGCACATTTAAATCATGTATTTTGAAATCACTCAAACCCCTTTTTCTCTACAATCTGCCCCTTTTGATGATTTTCAAAATAACCTACTTTCATGATTTAAATCCTATCGCTCCCCCTTCAATCATGCATAAATTCAAATTTTGAATTTCAAATTTCAAACCGCTCCCCCTTAATTTATACAATCAGTATCTCTCTCCCCCTTAAATCATGCTTTCTCTCCACTTTTATTTTGGAAAGTCAATCAAAATATGCCTGTAAATATGGAAAGAGAATCAAATCAAATCATCAGAAATCATGCCTAATTTAGAACGAAGATTTTCGTACTTGGCTTGATTTAAGGCTTTAGTAAAGATATCCGCTACTTGTGCTTCTGTGCGTACGTGATCTATAACGATATCACCATTATTTACGTGATCACGAAGAAAGTGGTAGCGTACTTTTATATGCTTGGCCTTAGAATGTAATACGGGGTTCTTAGACAGATTAATTGCACTCATACTATCACAATATATAGGAATTCTATTTACGGTAATTCCAAAATCCGAAAGTTTTTGTTTTATCCATAATAATTGTGTGCAACATAGACTAAGTGCCATGTACTCAGCCTCAGTAGTGGATAAAGCTACGCTTGCTTGCTTTTTGGAAAACCATGAAATGAGTGAGTTTCCTATAAATTGCCAAATGCCACTCGTACTTTTTCTATCTATCTTACATCCACCGTAATCTGCATTAGTATAAGCATGTAAGTTAAATTCACAATCTTTATCGTACCATATGCCTAAGGTGGGCGTGTGCTTAATATAGCGGAATATTCTTTTTACCGCATTATAGTGAGACAACTTAGGTTGACTTTGAAAACGTGCACATATACATACACTGAACATGATATCAGGCCTACTAACAATAAGATACAGCAAAGAACCAATCATAGATCTATATAAGGCATTATCAAAATCTTTACCATGTTCATCTTTATCTAATTTAGTAGTGACACTCATAGGGGTGGGGGATGGTTTTAAATTCTCAAAATTGAACTTTTTAATCATGTCATTTACATATTTAGCTTGGATTATGTGAATGCCTTTACTCGTTTGCTTAATCTGCAAGCCAAGAAAATAGTTCAGTTCCCCAACCATAGACATTTCAAATTCAGATTTCATGCAATTTTTCAAAATCTTCAACAAGTTTATGAGAGGTAGAACTGAAAATAATGTCATCAACGTAAATTTGAATAATAAGTAAATCCGATTTATCTTGTTTCAAAAATAATGTAGTATCTATAGTGCCTCGTTTAAAACCATTTTCTAAAAGGAAAGTAGCAAAATGATCATACCATGCTCTAGGTTCTTGCTTTAGTCCATATAGTGCCTTCTTTAGTTTGTACACGTGATCGGGATATTTCAAATTTCCGGGTGGTTGTTTCACGTATACCTCTTCTTGTATGAATCCATTTAGGAATGCACTTTTCACGTCCATTTGATAGAGTTTAAAATTTTTCATGCAAGCAATGGCAAGTAAAAGTCGTATAGCTTCTAAACGTGCTACGGGTGCAAATGTTTCATCATAGCCAATTCCTTCTTCTTGATTATAGCCTTGTGCTACAAGTTTAGCTTTATTTCTAACGACTTTTCCTTCTTCATTCATTTTATTTCTAAACACCCACTTTGTGCCTATTATGGTCTTATCTTGTGGTTCGGGCACTAAATCCCATACGTCATTTCTAACGAATTGATTAAGCTCATCATGCATAGCATCAATCCAAGAGGAATCACTCAAAGCATCATGCACATTTTTGGGTTGAATTTCGGAAATCATAGCATGAAATTGATTTATTTCATCCGAAGTTATTCTTCTATGTGGCCGCACACGGTGAGTGATATCGCCTATAATGAGATCATGTGGGTGATCTCTATGCCATCTTGTTTGATTATTTTCTATGTTCTCATGGATTTCTAAGTGAACATGCATTTCTAGTGTATCATGCATATCATACGTACCATCATCTTCATTCAACACGGGTTTCAATTCAAAATCATCATTATATTCTTTATCTTTATCAATCTCACCAAATTCATTAAACTTCACATGAATAGATTCTATGATTTGTCTAGTGAGAGGATCATAACATCTATATGCTTTTGAATTTACAGAATATCCAACAAAGATGCATTCAATTGATTTAGATTCAAATTTATCTAAATTATCTTTTGTATTTAAAACAAAATATTTGCATCCAAACACACAAAAATAGTCAATTTTAGGCATACGATCATTTAATATCTCATAAGGTGTCTTGTTTATTTTTTTTCTAATGGATAAGCGATTCACTATGTAGCATGCTAGGCAATTTATTTTCCCATAACATAGTTCTAGCGATTTCTTGTAATGTTCTATTCTTTCTTTCTACTACTCTATTTAATTGTGGAGTTCTAGGTGGCGAAAACTCATGCTTGATTCCTTTTTCTTTGCAAAATGAAATCATTTCCTTATTCTTAAATTCACCGCCTCTATCGCTTCTTATCTTTTTCACATTGAATCCATATTGATTTTCAAGTTGTTTGATTAATTTCGCAATCTCAATGGCACTATCATCCTTATGTGCAAGTAATAAAGTCCAAGTATAAAGCGAAAAATCATCAACAATTACGCAAACATAGTGACACCCACCAAGGCTTGTAGTGCGACTAGAACCAAACAAATCAATGTGTAGTAATTCTAAAACTCTAGTCGTGCTTATTTCATTCTTAGGTTTAAGTGACTCGCGTGTTTGTTTGCCTTTTATGCAAGATTCACACAACTGAAAGTTGTCTAAATCAAGCATATGCAATCCTCGTATTAGATTCTTTCGTTGGAGTTTTTCTAGTGTAGAAATGCCAATGTGTCCTAAACATCTTTGCCACAAATTTACGTTAGGTTCGTTTGACATGAAACACTTAACTTTAGCGTCTAACATATCATCCATAGAAAGCGTAAAGATGTTTCCTTCTCGTTTTCCTTTTAAAATGATTTCTCCATTTTTATTTATTATATTGCAATAAGGGTGAGTGAAACACACATCAAAGCCATTGTCAATAAATTGCGAAATGCTAAGAAGATTATAGGATAAGTTGCTCACCAAAAAGACGTTGGAGATTTGAAGAGTGCTTGGGTTTCCAATTGTACCTTTTCCGATGATCTTGCCTTCGTTGTTGTCTCCAAAGGTCACAGATCTGCTTTTTGTGACCTTCTTTAATTTCGTGAATAAGCTTGGGTCTCCCGTCATGTGCCTCGAGCAACCACTGTCAAGGAACCACTTTATAGATGTATCTTTTGATGTGTGGGCTCCCTGCAATGTATAAACATGATTTAGGTACCCTTTTAATTTTGGGTCCTTACGAGTTAGTTATTCACCTTTTGGTAAAAGTACCTTTCGGTACCCAAACTTAGGTGATCCTTCTCGGTCTAGCAAATGGCAAGAATATAGATGAAGGTGCAATGTAGTAAACATGCGGTGAGTGCACTTTAGGCCTTTGGCCAAGTACTCCTTTATACTCATTATATGTAGGACGTTTTTGATATGTCCTTGTGTTTGTGTGCGTAGTACATGATCTAGTGAAGCGCCCCGCTCCCGAGCCCTAGCCTCGGGATAGTGCACCCGCCGTATCTCGCTAAGGAGAATACAAGGCGTCAAATCAATCTCTTACATGTCAGAAATGACGTAAAAAAATTTTCTTGCGGAAACGTAAATCATAACTTAAATTAACTCTAATAATCTTCATTACAATACTGAATAAAAATTCTGATAATAAAAGTAATAAAGAAGTCTGTGAAAATCCCCAAAAGATAACTACGAAAAATCAGCTGCAGCGTCCCCCTCGTATCCTAGCTGCAGTTATCAACCAGTCCACTCAGCCATGTCCGTCCCATCCTCAACAAAGATGTGCTCGCAGTACTCATCTGGCTCACCTGGGAAGTAGGGGTGAATGACAGAAATCACCCAGTAGATGCCCGCCTCAAACAAATACAAAGCGTACATACCGAAATAATATAACCACATAGCACATAAACATACTATAACATGCATAAGATAAAATAAATGCGGTAAGTAAAGCACTCCACATAAAATGCGCAAGTACGTGATGCTTGCTCAATCAACGTGTCATGCGCAACAAAGTCATGTCACACATAATGCCAATATCCATACCGTGCAATGCATGAACCTGGGTCCTACTGAGTGCCTGCAGATCGTACACCCCACAGTCACCATACTGAATGTGCATGGCCGCGTCACTGCACACCATCCTGAGTGTCGTGGCCCTGCCACCATACACCATCCTGAGCGTCCGTGACCCATACGTCACGACCCGCCATCAATGCAATGCACGTGCCATGAATACAAAAACACAATCGCCTGGGGCCTGTACGCCCATCCTCGCAAACTTCGGCACTTAATATTTGGTTTTGTAAATTTTACAAATATTGGAAAGTTGTTATTTAGCATTACCCTTATTTTTCCTTATCTTGTATTAATTTTCTAGAATTTTCTACTAATTTTCCCTATTTAATTCTATTTATCACTAATTATTTTTAATTACTTACATTTAACTAAAATTCAGAAAATAAGTGGAAATAATTTAATTTTAACCTTTTATATTTTCTGAAATTTTTTATAGAATTTTCTAATAATTAAATATATTTTTTTAGAATTTTAAACTAATTTTAATTAATTATTTATTATTTATTAATTTTAGAAATAAATTTTCAGATTTTTTTTATTTTTGGTTTGGACCGGCCTGCTACCTGGTCCGGTCCGCTGGCCATCTGGTCCGGTCCGGCAGCCTGGCCGGTCCAATAGCATTTTCCTTTTTTTTATTTTTTATTAAATTCTATTTCCTTCTAACCTCCATAAAATCTTCGTTTTAACTCCGATTGACCTCAAACCAGTTGCATTAGACTTTTTATAACGACACGCATAGTTTGGAAGTTGGCACGTCATCATGTGTCCAGACGCGCCGTCAGGGGCCGCCCGTGGGCCTACGTGCCACCCTCTGAAACACGTCCGTCAGACCCGTTTTTCGACTTCCATACCAATTCCAACCTATTCCGGACTAGATGAACCTATTCTAAGGCCAAAACGCAATTTTAAACAACTCCAATTATGAAAATTTCTGATCTTTTGAATTAATTTGAGGGTATTTACAATCTAACACAATCCTACCACCAAATCCATACACATACACGCATGTAGCAGGCATAAACAAATCATCTCATGCTTTGTCATATAAAACATATGCAAAATTAATATCTTAAACAAATAAAAGCAACGAATCACATAAATATATCATCAAAGCATGCATGTATTATACCCATTTGAGGGGAAGATGCACCTAACTAGATTGACGCTAAAACAAATGATCTAGACTGATCGAAACTCGGGTGTGGAGACCGCGCTACCTTCTTCTTCTTTTCTCTCCCTCTCTTTCTTCTATTTTCTTTTTTTTCTTCTTGTGCGTGTGTGTTGCAGCCGATTTCTTGTGTGTGCAATTGGGAGAATAGTGGCTGGGGGTTTGTGTTTGTTGTGTTATGCGTGTATATAGATATATAGTGGGGAAGAGTTAGGGTAGATTTTAGGTTTTCCCATTAGATTTTGATTTAGGTTTCCTAATGTAACTTTAAGTACCATTTAGTTTGTATTTATCTCTATCTTTATTTTATTACTATTCCTTTATCTCTCTTTTTTTAATTTTCTTTCCTTTTATCTTTATCTTCTACCTACTATCATTTATTCTTTTATTATTATTATTTATTTATTATTTATTTATTTATTTTTCACCGGTTGTAACATCCTACCCACCTTACAAAAAGTTTCGTCCTCGAAACTTGACGTACCTTACTCGAAGAGGTAGGGGTAGCGCTCTCGTATAAGCTCCTCGATCTCCTAAGTCGCCTCGCGCTCCTATGGTTGGTCCACTGAGCTTTAACATTAGGGATGACCCGATGTCTTAATATCTGGTCCTTGCAGTCCGTGATTCTAATAGGGGTCTCCTCATATGTCGTGTCCGGCCGAATCCTCAATGGTGGCGCGTCTAGAACATGACTCAGATGCGGTGCATATCTCTTCAACTGAGAAACATGGAATATGTGTACCCGGGCCAAGGCAGGGCGTAACGCCAATCGGTAGGCCAAGGTACCGACCTTCTCGAGCACCTCGTATGGACCAATGTAGCGGGGCCCCAACTTACCCTTCAAACCAAATCGTGAAATCCCCTTCGTAAGCGCCACCATTAAGTAAACCTTCTCGCCCACAGCGAACTCTAGTGGACGTTGAATCAGCCCAGCTCTTGCTTCTGTCTTGAGCAACCTTGAGTCTATCACATATCAACTTCACTTTCCTCTCTATTCTGCTCAACCAACTCAGGATCGGTAATAATGCGCTTACCAACCTCATCCCAATGAATAGGGGACCTGCACTTACGTCCATAAAGAGCCTCAAAGGGTGCCATGCCGATGGCATTATGGTGGCTATTGTTGTAGGAGAACTCCATTAGCTTGATCATACCATCCCAGTTGAGGTTCAGTGCGCAAGCCCTCAACATGGCCTCAAGAGTTTGAATCGTCCTCTCCGACTGCCTATCGGGTTGGGGATGAATTGTGATGCTCGAACGTAGTACTGACCATTACATATATCAGTATACACGAGTTTAATATGTTTTGTCATTTTAATTGTTAAGTCCTTAAACATGTTTGGTATAGACATATAATATGTTGTGTATCCTTATGTTAAACGCATGCATGACTTCCGTAGCATATGTAGCTCATGAATTCATAATCGTTATCTGCAGTTTGTCACGTGTATTATGTTTATATTGTTTGTTAGTTGAGTTTTAAGCGGTACACACGCTATGTGTGTTCAATTTAGTCTTTGTTTATCGTGATATCTCTTTTTGTACTTATATTAGTCGTCAATAATAATTATATTTTTTTGTTACCTATACTCTATCTTTTTCGTATAGCTTATCCTATTGTTGTATAAATATCGTTGTATATATAATTCCGAAGGAAATGCATAAATGCATAGATTTTGCTATAATTTATTTGGGTGTTCAAGTTGATAATTAATTTTTTTCCTGTTATTAAGTTATTTACATTTTAATATATTACTATGAAGTCATGTAATATTATCTCGTTCCTAACTCGTAATTAGCATGCTCTTCAATTGTGTATGTTAATGATTTGTTTTAAAACCAGTAGATGTATGCCTATTTCGTAGCCTATGACTCGTTGTCGTTATATATTATGATGTTTATTATTGTTTTGTTGTATTAGTTATGTTGCGGTGTCATTGAAATAGTTGTATGTATACTTGTGCATATTTACTTAATGTCGTTTAGTTACTTTTGTTTCGGGTATCTATTTGTATGTTTTCTTAAATCGACTTATTTACTTTATTAATGTTGTAACAAATTGTGTTTGTCTATATGCCTCTTTATTGTTGTAACAGGCTGAGTGTTTTCTCTCTCTCTTTTTTTGTGTGTGTAGTGGTCATTTAGCACATATACCCCTGTCTTATCGTACATCTTTTGTATATTCACTACTCCTACGTTGTTATCGTATTCTATGTATATTGTGAGCTTTTATCTATTACTTCGTATTTTCATGTTGTTGCTTGTATGTATAAGTATATGTGTATATAAACATTTACTATTTGTCTTTTGCACTTATACCGTTTGTGTTTTGTGTGTTGATAACATTATATGGTTTAATAAGTTGGTTGGTTCATTACAGCTCACAGAGTCATAATGCTGTAAGGGTACACATATTTTAGTAGTTAGTATGTCTTGTACATATTATTTTTATATTAGTATGTTACAACAAGCTGATAATTTTTTTATATGTATATATGGTGGTTAATTTAATTAATTTAATTAAAATTTTTTTAACTATTTTTTTGTACTTTTGTGCTGTTTATTGTTCATGTTGTACTTGAATTAGTAAATTTTGTTAGGCATGGAGTGGTGGTATGTGATGGTGGGGCAAGGTATTGGTTTTGCAGATGTGACTGCGATTTTACTACTAACGACTTAAGTTATTTTGTTTATATTTTTATGGTAGGTTATATATTTGTTTGTGTCGTGCATTATGTTGTGTTTGTGCATCTGATTTTTTTAGGTGGTATATATATATAATTTGTTGAATTATGTTGCTGTATATTCATAGTTCATTATGTTATGTGATATCTCTTTCTTTTTATACTGTGTTATGTTTCTTTATGTAGTTGTGTTGGATTTTGTATGATTGATGTACTAGTACGTGTTTGATATGTGGAAATATGTCGTTAAGGTATGTTGCATTGATCAGTGTGTAAATATATGGTTAATTAGCAAAATTGTGCATTATGGTCTTGTGGTTAAGTTTATTTTTTGGCTCAGCGAAACATTGTTGAGATCAACGGTCCACTCGAACTTCGCCTTCTTCTGCTTCTGTCTGCTCAGGGCACAAGTATCGACGAGACTCCTTCAACAAATTTCCCGTAGCAGCTGGCCAAACCAAGAAAACTCCATCCTTCAGTCACCTTGGTCGGTCAGAGCTATTCAGCGATAGTCTTAATCTTATTCGGATCCATTGAGGTCCTCTCTTTTGAACTTACGCGACTTAAGAAAGTCACGATTTTGTTGTGCAACTTTGATCATTTATCTCTGATTGACATCCCCTGTGCTGATGATGAGTCATTGATACCTGGTCGCCGGTGGTGGAACTCTGTTATGACTTTGCCAGCCTCCCCGACGTCTGCATCAGTCATCACGTGGATATGGGCATGACCCTTGCTTCCCTTTATGTTTCTTATGATTCTGTTATGATGGTGGCGCCGGTCTCTGCTCGGTGCTCTCTCTAGTAAAATGTCCCGGTTGTCGCGCTCATACTTGCATAATCCCCCATACACTAACCCGAGTATGGCATCTACAATGAGCACATGGCGGTGGTGTGGCCATGCTCTCCTCCATGGCTATACTTTCATCACGGGCGGTCCTATGATTACTAGCTTCCATGTCGCATATCTCCGACTCCTGCGGTGAAGGGTCCTTCTGAACATCGAACTAGGGACATCCTACATTTTCCCCCAGTAGAACCTCAGATCTGGTGGCCGCGGTGGTGGAAGCCGCTGGTTCAACCGCTGTTGTTGAGCAGTCTACTGTTGTTGTTGTGCCAAAATGGTGGCTGTAGAGAAAAAGGGGTTTGAGTGATTTTAAAATATGTGATTTAAATGAATGACATAAAACGTGCATGATATAAACAAACGTGTGCATGATATTGCTTATTACTTGCCTTACTTAGCCTATATATAATGTTGCCGTGCTAACGAGCCATGAAGCGTTAAAGCTTACATCATATGGCAAACATTTGTTGTGTTTACACTATTTTCAGGTGCCACCATTAATGAACTAAACTAGTTCATTAAGTGAAGTACTTAGTTAATTAAACTAAGTAGTTAATTAAAGGAAGCTACATTGGGAAAAGGCACAAAGGCAACAAGGCTAAGGAAGGAAAGTCTCCTCCTCCTCTCCTTATTAAATATACACGCCATACATACATATATATATACATATATTTTAAGATTTTTTGAAAAAGGCACATACACATGTATTCCAACGTACTACCGACACGTTATATATTTTACGTACGTACGTTAACGTCACACCACTATACTTAACTCATATTTATGAGTATATTCAGGTCTTATATCATATGATATTAGTCATGGTGATGACAAATTAAATACGACACGTTAAAAGGTTCTAAACCGAAAATTGTCGTATCGGGCGAATACCGAAACTTCGCCAATGTGTCACGTACTTGCCATAAATAAATGGCCAGCCCCTATACTTCAAAAATATGTATAATTTTCGTGGCTAGGGTGATATTTTCGGCCATAAAATCATTCCATGTTGGCACACACAAATCAGCCACATTAAGGCCAAAATGTGAAGATTCTAATTTTAATTTTGTCACATGTTACTGGCACCACTTTAGACCAGCCAAGTGCTGAGATTTAAAGTATATATTATATATATATTATGTGTAACATAATATATATAACATGTGCAAAAAGTTGGAATTTAATTAGAGAAAAATCAAGTAATCGATAAATATCAAAAATTCGATTTTCCACGTACACAATGCATGGAACATTTTTGGCACATCATATGACACGTATCTAGACACTTTTTACATATGTCATACATCTTAAAGTGTTCTAGAAAATTAAATTAAGGGCTGATTGGAATATAACATGTGTGTATTATTAAATGTGCACTATTTTACAAAGTTAGCAAAAATAAAATTTCAGCACATGCATATACATCATCCATGCCACCTACAGCTGAGATGGAGCCTATGTGGAGCCTTGTTGGCATATTGATTGGTCAAGAATCAAGAATACAATGTTGATAACATAAATGAAGAAGCCACACAAGGTAACAATTCAAATTTTATCTCATTTGTAATACATGCTGAAAATTTCAGCATGTGCTAATAGGCTAGCCGAATTTTGATGCTTAATAAGACATATTTTATCATCTTGAATTATGTGATTAATTGGAAGATATTTTGGAAGCATTTTGAATAATTTTCAAAGCCATAAAGTGTGATCTTTTATATATCACACATGCTGAAATTTTTCAGCATGTGTACAATATGTCTTGGCCAAATATGTGGTCTTAAGGGTGTCCAAATTCATTTCAAATTTAATAAGGATATTTGCCATCAATTGATGAGTTATTTTCAAAATAAAAATCAAAGAAAAATGGAAACTATTTGAATTATCCCACTAAGTAACACATGCTGAAATTTCAGCATGTTAACTAGCATTATGGCCGAATTTTTTCCCTTTTTTTGTGAGAAATTTTGTCTTGCAAAATTTATGTGACAATCTTGTGTAGTATGGAAATTGTTCTATGTTGATTTTGGCACATGTTTTGAGTGATATATTCAGATTTTTCCAAGTCATCAATGATGACAACATTCAACCTATCATGAAGTGCCTAGTAAGCAAAGCTTATTTGATCATCCAATGAGAAGATGCCAAGTAAGCAAGACCATGTCACAATGATGTCTTACATTCTCCCAAGGACTTAGAAGATAATTTTCAAGAGGGGGAGGACACCTAGGGGGGACGGCTGCAAGCATTAAAAGGAAAGAAGATGAGCAAAAACAAGAAGAACAAGCATTGCACAATCAAAGTGATCAAAACGCGTAGCCTCTCTTCTTCTACTCTTTCTTTCTTTCTTTTTCTTGAAAGCCTATTGTATTCATATTTTAAATCTTGAATAGGCTTGTTATAGACCACCACATATTCTATATCTTTGTAAAAGATTGATCAAGGTGTGATCAATCTTCATTCTTGTGAGGTGGTGGTGTTCATGCGAATTGTAATCATCGTACAAGGTTTGTGAAGGGTTGGAGTTAGTGTGTAACTCTATCAACCCTGTGGTAAGGTGTACTGCGTGTGTGTGACTAGTGTGAACCAAGGAAGGTGTTCCTTGAAGACTGGAGTAGGTTGTTTATAACCGAACCAGTATAAAATTCTCCGTGCCATTTATTTTCAGCATTTATTTTCTGTTACTGCACAGTTTACTCTTTTTGTAAAAATAGTAAACGACTTTCAAAAATCATGAAAATTTATAGAAACATACCCACACGTCTTAGGGTTAATTTGGCACAAGTTTCAACCCTTTTGGATAAGGGTAAGCCGATCAAACATCAAAAGTTCTGAGACTAGTGCAGTCTGATTTTCAGACTTGCAAAGGTTGAAACTTTGATAGTAATTGACCAACTTTCCAAAAGAATTTTGCAAACCTGTTTCAACCCACTTAAATATATTATATAAGGAGTTAGTGATTAAAATTTCAGAGCATTTGGACTTACACACAAATAGGAATAAAGTTTTTAAAACCGTCTACCGTTTCTGGCAGATTCGCACAATCTGATCACCAACGGTTATTGAAGGGGTTAAAGATTGAATTTAAATTTGAAATTTTTAAAGGACCCTCATAACATCTGTGGATAAGTTCTCTCAAAATTGCAGAATTTTTGGAGACCTATAACCTGGTTTTAAAAATGTTTTAAAACTGGTCCTGAAAATAGAATCTGTTTTCAGAAGTTGAGTTGTTTAGTTTTAAACAAATTTTAAAAACCACACTTTCCGCACCACCTATTCAACCTCCCCTTCTAGTGGTGCCTTGCAGATCCTACAAGTGGTATCAGAGCGCAGGAACACTCACTACAAAGGATCCAACGATTCAGTGAGATGGCAACCACAAATCTCAAAACCGAGCAAGAAGGTATGTCAAGCCAAAGGCCTCCACTTTTTGACGGTGAGTCATTTATTCAGTGGAAACTTAGAATGAAGCTTTTTCTTATGGCTATAGATATTGATCTTTGGTCGATAATAGAAGATGGTCCTTTTGTCCCATCTAAGTTATCCACCATAGACGGAGTCACATTAGAAGTTGTTAAACCTAGACAAGAATATACGAGTGATGATAAAAAGAAACTTAGTATGAATGCTAGGACTATGCAATTGCTCCTAAACGGATTAAGTAAAAGTGAGTCTAGTTATGTCTCAAACTATTCGAGTGCACAAGTAATGTGGAGGATACTAGAAATGAAACACGAAGGCACGAGTCAAGTAAAAGAGTCTAAAATAAACATGCTTATGTCCACACTTGAGTCGTTTAAATTATTACCTAATGAGTCTATTGTTGATATGGATCTTTGTTTGACTAACATCTACAATTCTCTTGAGCCTCTTGGAAAAGCTTTTATCATGCAGGAAAAGGTACAGAAAGTCTTACGAAGCCTTCCATCCGAATGGGACCCTAAAGTGACCGCAATAGAAGAAAGCAAGGAAACTAAGTCAATAAAGATGGAAGAATTAATCAGATCACTTAAAGTTTATGAGAATAAACTCACCATACGGAAATTGGAATCATCTAAACAAGGTAAAGCTATTGCTTTTAAATCAAATGAATACGTCTCTACTCCTTCCGATCACGTAGATGATAGTGATTCTGAATCGGATAACGATGACCTAATTCTATTGGCTAAAGGATTAAGAAAATTATGAAAAGGTCATTTAGAAACAAAAATAAGGGTACTACAACTAAGAGAAACAAGAACAAGTCAAATGATAAAGATGTTAAATGTTATGAACGTGACAAACTCGGACATTTATCATATGACTGCCCAAATAAAGAAAAGCAAACAAATAAATACCCTGAAAAGGAGCGGAACAAGAATAGACTCGTCTCAGAACCCAAGCAAAGGAAACGTGCTCTAAAGGCCTCCACTTGGAGTGATACATCGGATTCCGAGATTGAAACCGAAGAAGAGACTGCACAAGTATGCTTTGCATCCAAAGCATCTAATGAGGTATCATCTGATTCTGACTCTGACTCTGAACCTTCTTATGCTGATCTTTTTAGTCAGTATTTAGAATTGCACAAATTCACTAAGACTCTCACTAAGGAAAAGAAGCGATTAATTGAAGACAAGAAATTGTTAGAATCTTCTAACGAGAATCTTGTCGCTCAATTAAGCGATTCAAAGAAAGAGTCATTATGTATCATTACTGCATTAAAGACAGAGATTTCATCATTATCCACTCAAAATAATGAAATGAAATCCGAGATTTCAAGTTTGAAATCAAGGAATACAGACTTAGAGAAAATGATGAAACAGTTTGATACGGGATCCAACATGCTGCATCGCATTATATTATCACAAAAGCATGACAGTGACAAAACGGGTTTTAGATACGCTAATACTAATGAAGTATCAATCAAACCAACTAAGGTTGTGGTGTCTAAGAATGTAGACACCCCAAAGCCTCAAGTGGCGTCTAAGATGACGCAAAAACCGTCACTTCCCTTATCACGCCCCACTTCCTCTTCATATCACGTGAAATACAATTTTGTACCATATAGATATGAAAAGAAAAGAGTGATGCACACACGGCATTCATTTCATCCACGCACTACGCACACACACACAAGGACATATCAAAAACGTCCTTCATACAATGAGTATAGAGGAGTCCTTGGGCAAAGACCCAAAGTGCATTCACCACATGTCTACTATATCGCACCTTCATCTACATTCTTGCCATTTGATAGACCGAGAAGGATCACCCAAGTATGGGTACCGAAATGTACTTTTACCAAGAGGTGATTAACTAACTCGAAAGGACCCAAAGTTAAAATGGTACCTAAATCATTTTTACACATTGCAGGGAACCCACACATCAAAAGAAACAACTATAAAGTGGTTCCTTGACAGTGGATGCTCGAGGCACATGACGGGTGACCCGAGCTTGTTCACAAAATTAAAGAAGGTCACAAAAGGCGGATTCGTGACCTTTGGAGACAACAACGAAGGCAAGATCATCGGAAAAGGTACGATTGAAAATCCAAGTATTCTCCAAATCTCCAACGTCTTTTTGGTAAGTAACTTATCCCACAATCTTCTTAGCATTTCTCAATTTGTTGACAATGGTTTTAATGTGTGTTTCACTCACCCTTATTGCAATATAATAAATAAAAATGGAGAAACTGTTTTAAAAGGAAAAAGAGAAGGTAACATTTTTACACTTTCTATGGATGATGTGGTAGACGCTAAAGTTAAGTGCTTTATGTCAAATGAACCCAATGTGAATTTATGACATAGACGTTTAGGACACATTGGTATCTCCACACTAGAAAAACTTCAACAAAAGAACCTAGTACGAGGATTGCCTACGCTTGACTTAGACAACTTTCAGTTGTGTGAATCTTGCATAAAAGGCAAACAAATACGTGAGTCACTTAAGCCTAAAAATGAAATAAGCACGACTAGAGTCTTAGAACTATTACATATTGATTTGTTTGGTCCTAGTCGCACTACAAGCCTTGGTGGGCGCCACGATGCATGCGTAATTGTTGATGATTTTTCTCGTTACAATTGGACTTTATTTCTTGCACATAAGGATGATAGTGCCATTGAGATTGCGAAATTATCAAACAGATTGAAAATCAATACGGTGTAAATGTGAAAAAGATAAAAAGCGTTAGAGGCGGTGAGTTTAAAAACGAAGAGATGATTTTGTTTTGCGAAGAAAAAGGAATCAAGCATGAGTTCTCGCCACCTAGAACTCCACAATTCAATGGAGTAGTAGAAAGAAAGAATCGTACATTACAAGAAATCGCTATGACTATGTTATGCGAAAATAAATTGCCTAGATTTCTGTGGGCGGAAGACGTAAATTGTGCATGCTATATTGTAAATCGCCTATCTATAAGAAAGAAAATAAACAAGATGCCTTATGAGATTTTGAATGATCGCATGCCTAAGATTGACTATTTTCGTGTGTTTGGATGCAAATGTTTTGTTTTAAATACAAAAGATAATTTAGACAAATTTGAATCCAAATCAATTGAGTGCATTTTTGTTGGATATTCTATAAATTCAAAGGCATATAGATGTTATGATCCTCTCACTAGACAAATCATGGAATCTATTCATGTGAGATTCAATGAATTTGGTGAGATTGATAAAGATAAAGAATATGACGATGACTTTGAATTGAAACCCGTGTTGAATGAAGATGATGGTACATTTGATATGCATGATATGAATAACACACTAGAAATGCATGATCACATAAAAATGCATGATAACATGGAAAAGAATCAACCAAGATGGCATAGAGATCATCCACATGATCTCATCATAGGCGACCTCACTCACGGTGTGCGACCACGTAGAAGAATTACTTCGGACGAAATAAATGAATTTCATGCTATGATTTCTGAAATTGAGCCCAAAAATATGCATGATGCTTTGAGTGATTCTTCTTGGATTGATGCTATGCATGATGAGCTTAATCAATTCGTTAGAAACGATGTATGGGATTTAGTGCCACGACCACAAGACAAGACTATAATAGGCACAAAGTGGGTGTTTAGGAATAAAATGAATGAAGAAGGAAAGGTCGTTAGGAATAAAACTAGACTTGTAGCACAAGGCTATAATCAAGAAGAAGGAATTGACTACGATGAAACATTTGCACCCGTAGCACGTTTAGAAGCTATACGACTCTTACTTGCTATTGCTTGCATGAAAGATTTCAAATTGTATCAAATGGACGTAAAAAATGCATTTCTAAACGGATTTATACAAGAAGAAGTATACGTGAAGCAACCACCCGTTTTTGAAGATTTGAAACATCCCGATCACGTGTACAAACTAAAGAAGGCACTATACGGACTAAAGCAAGCGCCGAGAGCATGGTATGATCGTTTTGCTACTTTCCTTTTAGATAATGATTTTAAACGAGGCACTATAGATAGTACACTATTTTTGAAACAAGATAAAACGGATTTACTTATTATTCAAATCTACGTTGATGACATTATTTTCGGTTCTACCTCACATAGACTTGTTGAAGATTTTGAAAATTGCATGAAATCCGAATTTGAAATGTCTATGGTTGGCGAACTTAACTATTTTCTTGGCTTGCAGATTAAGCAAACGAATAAAGGGATTCACATAAGTCAAGCAAAATATGTCAATGACATGATTAAAAAGTTCAACTTTGAAAATTTGAAACTATCTCCCACCCCTATGAGCGTCACTACTAAATTGGACAAAGATGAACATGGTAAAGACTTTGATAATGTCTTATATAGATCTATGATTGGTTCTTTGCTATATTTAACTGCTAGTAGGCCTGATATCATGTTCAGTGTATGTATGTGTGCACGTTTTCAAAGTCAACCTAAGGTGTCTCATTATAATGCAGTAAAAAGAATCTTTCGCTATATTAAGCACACGCCCACCTTAGGAATTTGGTACGATAAGGATTCCGAATTTAACTTACATGCTTATACTGATGCAGATTATGGTGGCTGCAAAATAGATAGAAAGAGTACGAGTGGGACTTTCCAATTTTTAGGAAACTCACTCATTTCATGGTTTTCCAAAAAGCAATCAAGCGTTGCTTTGTCCACTACTGAGGCTGAGTACATGGCACTTAGCCTTTGTTGCACACAGTTGTTGTGGATAAAACAACAACCCTCGGACTTTGGAATTGCCGTAAATAGAATTCCTATATATTGTGATAGTATGAGTGCCATTAATTTGTCTAAGAACCCCGTGTTACACTCTAAGGCTAAGCATATAGAAGTACGCTATCACTTTCTTCGTGATCACCTAAACAATGGTGATATCGTCATAGATCACGTACGCACAGAAGCACAAGTAGCGGATATATTTAGAAAAGCCTTAAATCAAGCCACGTATGAATCTCTTCGTTCCAAATCATGCATGATTTCAGTTGATATGATTTGATTTGACGTGATTTGATTTTCTTTCCTTATTTACAGGAATCTTTTTATTTACTTTACAAAATAAAGGGGGAGATAAAGCATGATTTAAGGGGGGGGGGAGAGGACACTAATTGATACTGATTGCATAAATCAAGGGGGAGCGGATTTGAAATTTGAAATTCAAATTTCAAATTTATGCATGATTGAAGGGGGAGCGATAGCATTTAAATCATGTGCATAAGTTATTTTGAAAATAATCAAAAGGGGGAGATTGTAGAGAAAAAGGGGTTTGAGTGATTTTAAAATATGTGATTTAAATGAATGACATAAAACGTGCATTATATAAACAAGCGTGTGCATGATATTGCTTATTACTTGCCTTACTTAGCCTATATATAATGTTGCCGTGCTAACGAGCCATGAAGCGTTAAAGCTTACATCATATGGCAAACATTTGTTGTGTTTACACTATTTTCAGGTGCCACCATTAATGAACTAAACTAGTTCATTAAGTGAAGTACTTAGTTAATTAAACTAAGTAGTTCATTAAAGGAAGCTACATTTGGAAAAGGCACAAAGGCAACAAGGCTAAGGAAGGAAAGTCTCCTCCTCCTCTCCTTATTAAATATACACGCCATACATACATATATATACATATATTTTAAGATTTTTTGAAAAAGGCACATACACATGTATTCCAACGTACTACCGACACGTTATATATTTTACGTACGTACGTTAACGTCACACCACTATACTTAACTCATATTTATGAGTATATTCAGGTCTTATATCATATGATATAAGTCATGGTGATGACAAATTAAATACGACATGTTAAAAGGTTCTAAACCAAAAATTGTCGTATCAGACGAATACCGAAACTTCGCCAACGTGTCACGTACATGCCATAAATAAATGGCCATCCCCTATACTTCAAAAATATGTATAATTTTCGTGGCTAGGGTGATATTTTCAGCCATAAAATCATTCTATGTTGGCACACACAAATCAGCCCACATTAAGGCCAAAATGTAAAAATTCCAATTTTAATTTTGTCACATGTTAATGGCACCACCTTAGACCAGCAAGTGCTGAGATTTAAAGTATATTATATATATATATATTATGTGTAACATAATATATATAACATGTGCACAAAGTTGGAATTTAATTAGAGAAAAATCGGATAATCGATAAATATCGAAAATTCGATTTTCTACGTACACAATGCATGGAACATTTTTGGCACATCATATGACACGTATCTATACACTTTTTACATATGTCATACATCTTAAAGTGTTCTAGAAAATTAAATTAAGGGCTGATAGGAATATAACATGTGTGTATTATTAAATGTGCACTATTTTACAAAGTTAGCAAAAAATAAAATTTTAGCACATGCATATACATCATCCACGCCACCTACAGCTGAGATGGAGCCTATGTGGAGCCTTGTTGGCATATTGATTGGTCAAGAATCAAGCATACAATGTTGATAACATAAATGAAGAAGCCACACAAGGTAACAATTCAAATTTTATCTCATTTGTAACACATGCTGAAAATTTCAGCATGTGCTAATAGGCTGGCCAAATTTTGATGCTTAATGAGACATATTTTATCATCTTGAATTATGTGATTAATTGGAAGATATTTTGGAAGCATTTTGAATAATTTTCAAAGCCATAAAGTGTGATCTTTTATATATCACACATGCTGAAATTTTTCAGCATGTGTACAATATGTCTTGGCCGAATATGTGGTATTAAGGGTGTCCAAATTCATTTCCAATTTAATAAGGATATTTGCCATCAATTGATGAGTTATTTTAAAAAGAAAAATCAAAGAAAAATGGAAGTTATTTGAATTATCCCACTAAGTAACACATGCTGAAATTTCAGCATGTTAACTAGCATTATGGTCGAATTTTTTCCCTTTTTTTGTGAGAATTTTTGTCTTGCAAAATTTATGTGACAATCTTGTGTAGTATGGAAATTATTATATGTTGATTTTGGCACATGTTTTGAGTGATATATTCAGATTTTTCCAAGTCATCAATGATGACAACATTCAACCTATCATGAAGTGTCAAGTAAGCAAAGCTTAAATGATCATCCAATGAGAAGATGCCAAGTAAGCAAGACCATGTCACAATGATGTCTTACATTCTCTCAAAGACTTAGAAGATAATTTTCAAGAGGGGAAGGACACCTAGGGGGACGGCTGCAAGCATTAAAAGGAAAGAAGATGAGCAAAAACAAGAAGAACAAGCATTGCACAATCAAAGTGATCAAAACGCCTAGCCTCTCTTCTTCTACTCTTTCTTTCTTTCTTTTTCTTGAAAGCCTATTGTATTTATATTTTCAATCTTGAATAGGCTTGTTATAGACCACCACATTTTCTATATCTTTGTAAAAGATTGATCAAGGTGTGATCAATCTTCATTCTTGTGAGGTGATGGTGTTCGTGCGAATTGTAATTATCGTACAAGGTTTGTGAAGGATTGGAGTTAGTGTGTAACTCTATCAACCCCATGGTAAGGTGTAATGCATGTGTGTGACTAGTGTGAACCAAGGAAGGTGTTCCTTGAAGACTGGAGTAGGTTGTTTATAACCGAGCCAGTATAAAATTCTCTGTGCCATTTACTTTCAGCATTTATTTTCTGTTACTGTACAATTTACTCTTTTTGTTTGTGTTCGTAAAAATAGTAAACGACTTTCAAAAATCATGAAAATTTCTAGAAACATACCCACACGTCTTGGGGTTGATTTGGCACAAGTTTCAACCCTTTTGGATAAGGATAATCCGATCAAACATCAAAAGTTCTGAGACCAGTGCAGTCTGAATTTCAGACTTGCAAAGGTTGCGACTTTGATAGTAATTGACCAACTTCCCAAAAGAATTTTGCAAAACTGTTTCAACCCACTTAAATATAGTATATAAGGAGTTAGTGATTAAAATGTCAGAGCATTTGGACTTACACACAAATAGGAATAAATTTTTCAAAACCGTCTACCGTTTCTGGCAGATTCGCGCAATCTGATCACCAATGGTTTTTGAAGGGGTTAAAGGTTGAATTTAAATTTGAAATTTTCAAGGGACCCTCATAACATCTGAGGCTAAGTTTTCTCAAAATTTCAGAATTTTTGGAGACCTATAACCTGGTTTTAAAAACGTTTTAAAACTGGTCCTGAAAACAGAATCTGTTTTCAGAAGTTGAGTTGTTTAGTTTGAAACAAATTTTAAAAACCACACTTTCTGCACCACATATTCAACCCCCCCTTTAGTGGTGCCTTGCAGATCCTACAGTGGCCAGGGTGGCCATGGTGTTGGCCAATGCTTGGAGGACGGCCCCATGATATGGGTGGTCATTACAACATCCACCGTTGCCTCCTTTGCCAGAGTGTTCACTACCCGGCGGTATTTTCTTGGATTTCATGCGAACCTTGACAAGAATTCGGATTCAACAGGGGTAATCGAGGGATTTGAGCATTTACGGGGCTCATGCGAAGGTTTGGAGGCATTACGGTAATTAAGTAGGGAAAACTCACCAACGGCACACACCTCTCATAACCCGATCATAACTTAGATCTAAGATCATCGCTTAAGTCTACTTTGTTTATTAGGGTAAAATCGTAATTTATGCCTAAGTGTTCTAATTAATCTTGCGTTTCCGAGGCGGATCTGAAGCCTGGGCTCTGATACCACCTGAAGCGCCCCGCTCCCGAGCCCTAGCCTCGGGACAGTGCACCCACCGTATCTCGCTAAGGAGAATACAAGGCGTCAAATCAATCTCTTACATGTCAGAAATGACGTAAAAAAATTTTCTCGCGGATACGTAAATCATAACTTAAATTAACTCCAATAATCGTCATTACATTACTGAATAAAAATTCTGATAATAAAAGTAATAAAGAAGTCTGTGAAAATCCCCAAAAGATAACTACGAAAAATCAGCTGCAGCGTCCCCCTCGTATCCTAGCTGCAGCTATCAATCAGTCCACTCAGCCATGTCCGTCCCGTCCTCAACAAAGATGTGTTCGCAGTCCTCATCCGGCTCACCTGGGAAGTAGGGGTGAGTGACAAAAATCACCCAGTAGATGCCCGTCTCAAACAAATACAAAACGTACATACCGAAATGATATAATCACATAGCACATAAACACACTATAACATGCATAAGATAAAATAAATGCGGTAAGTAAAGCACTCCACATAAAATGCGCAAGTACATGATGCGTGCTCAATCAACGTGTCACACGCAAAAAAGTCATGTCACACATAATGCCGATATCCATACCGTGCAATGCATGAACCCGGGTCCTACTGAGTGGCTGCAGGTCGTACACCCCACAGTCACCATACTGAGTGTGCGTGGCCGCGCCACTGCACACCATCCTAAGTGTCGTGGCCCCGCCACCGTATACCATCCTGAGCGTCCGTGACCCGTACATCACGACCCGCCATCAATGCAATGCATGTGCCATGAATGCAAAAACACAATCGCCTGGGGCCCGTATGCCCATCCTCACAAACTCGGCACTCAATATTTAGTTTTGTAAATTTTACAAATATTGGAAAGTTATTATTTAGCATTACCCTTATTTTTCCTTAGCTTGTATTAATTTTCTAGAATTTTCTACTAATTTTCCCTAATTTTCCCCTATTTAATTCTATTTATCACTAATTATTTTAATTACTTACATTTAACCAAAATTCATAAAATAAGTAGAAATAATTTAATTTTAACCTTTTATATTTTCTGGAATTGTTTTAGAATTTTCTGATAATTAAATATATTTTTTTAGAATTTTAAACTAATTTTAATTAATTATTTATTATTTATTCATTTTACAAATAAATTTTCAGATTTTTTTTTTATTTTTGGTTTAGGCCGGCCTGCTACCTGGTCTGGTCCGCTGGATATCTGGTCCGGTCCGGCAGCCTGGCCGGTCCAATAGCATTTTTTTTATTTTTTTATTAAATTCTAATTCCTTCTAACCTCCATAAAATCTTCGTTTTAACTCCGATTGACCTCAAACTAGTTGCATTGGACTCTTTATAACGAGACGCATAGTTTGGAAGTGGGCACGTCATCATGTGTCCGGACGCGCCGTCAGGGGCCGACGTGGGCCCCACGTGCCACCCTCTGAAACGCGTCCGTCAGACCCGTTTTTCGACTTCCATCCCAATTCCAACCTATTCCGGGCTAGATGAACCTATTCTAAGGCCAAAACGCAATTTTAAACAACTCTAATTATGAAAATTTCTGATCTTTTGGATTAATTTGAGGGTATTTACAATCTAACACAATCCTACCACCAAATCCATACACATACACGCATGTAGCAGGCATAAACAAATCATCTCATGCTTTGTCATATAAAACATATGCAAAATTAATATCTTAAACAAATAAAAGCAACGAATCACATAAATATATCATCAAAGCATGCATGTATTATACCCATTTGAGGGGGAAGAGGCACCTACCTCGATTGACGCTAAAACAAATGATCTAGACGGATCGAAACTCGGGTGTGGAGACCGTGCTACCTTCTTCTTCTTTTCTCTCCCTCTCTTTCTTCTATTTTCTTTTTTTCTTCTTGTGCGTGTGTGTTGCAGCCGATTTCTTGTGTGTGCAATTGGGAGAATAGCAGCTGGGGGTTTATGTTTGTTGTGTTATGCGTGTATATAGATATATAGTGGGGGAGAGTTAGGGTAGATTTTAGGTTTTCCCATTAGATTTTGATTTAGGTTTCCTAATGTAACTTTAATTACCATTTAGTTTGTATTTATCTCTATCTTTATTTTATTACTATTCATTTATCTCTCTTTTTTAAATTTTCTTTCCTTTTATCTTTATCTTCTACCTACTATCATTTATTCTTTTATTATTATTATTTATTTATTATTTATATATTTATTTTTCACCGGTTGTAACATCTAGATGAATGACATGGATAACGTGTATGCAACACTTGTTTCTTCTCATATCTATATGGCACAAAATTATATTTCGCATGATATAAGGAAGAAGTAGGGCGTGAGGAGGGGAGAGAGGGTCTTTGCGTCATCTTAGACGTCATTTTTTGTTTTGGGGTGTCTACTTTCTTAGACACTACGAACTTGGTTGGTTTAATGGATACTTCATTTGTTTCAATGTATCCTAAACCCGTTTTATCACTGTCATGCTTTTGTGATAAGATAATACGATGTAGCATGTTAGATCCCGTATCAAACTGTTTCATCATTTTTTCCAAGTCTGTATTCCTTGATTTCAAACTTGAAATCTCGGATTTCATTTCATTATTTTGCGTGGTCAATGATGAAATTTCTGTCTTTAATGCATTAATGATGCATGATGACTCTTCTTTATAATCGTTTAATTGAGAGGCAAGATTTTCGTTAGAAGATTCTAACATCTTCTTGTCTTCAATTAATCGCTTCTTTTCTTTAGCGAGAGCCTTAGTGAATTTATGCAATTCTAAGTACTGACTAAAAAGATCATCATAAGAAGGCTCAGAGTCAGAGTCAGAGTCAGATGATACCTCGTTTGATGCTTTGGACACAAAGCATACTTGTGCAGTCTCCTCTTCGGTTTCAGTCTAGGAATCCGATGTATCACTCCAAGTGGAGGCTTTGAGAACTCGTTTCCTTTGCTTAGGTTCTGAGACGAGTCTATTCTTGCTCCGTTCCTTGTCAGGGTATTTATTTGTTTGTTTTTTCTTATTAGGGCAGTCATATGATAGATGTCCAAGTTTGCCGCATTCATAACATTCAACATCTTTGTCGTTTGTCTTGTTCTTATTTCTTTTAGTAGCCTTATTTTTGTTTCTAAATGTCTTTCTCATGAATTTTCTTAAACCTTTAGCCAATAGAATTAAGGCATCGTTATCCGATTCAGAATCACTATCATCTACGTGATCGGAAGAAGTAGAGACGTATTCATTTGATTTAAAAGCAATTGTTACGGCCCGAGATTGGGGCTAGTGGAAATGAAATAAAATGATGGGAAATAGAACGTGAATGCGATGTCAATAAGATTTTCGATGGAATTTAAATTTTATTTAGAATTAATAAAGACATCGATATTAAATATCAGAGTTAGAAACACTCGGAAAAATAACTGAAAGATACGTTAACGGATATAATGTTACTGGATGGGACTAACTAATGAATATATCAGACATACAATGTAATTAAATAACTTAGTCGATAGAAACATAAATCAGTAGATATAAATCCAACCAAATAAAAATACCCGATACGGTAACTACAATATACACTAGTATCATATTTTCATCCACTTTATCCCACATGTCAATAAAAGACAAAACTCTCCCACTTAACCCCACATGGCCGGACACTTATAGTCAAAAAAGGAGGAGAAATTATTTTCTAAACATTCCACTTTATTCTCTCAAATAAATAACTCTTTTCTTATACACACTTGTTCCCTACCATTAACATCCTACCCCATACCCTTATTAAACAAAGAAAAACCTTTTTCCCCACCCAAACCCACGCATGTTCAAAGAAGAAAAAGGGAGAAATTCTCTTTTAACCTACTTATTTTATTATTATATTCCAACCCACTCTTACTTTCTTCACATGCCCACAACACCTCACATTCTTCTCACTCTCTCTCACCACCCAACGACAACACCCCCAATTATTCCCTCTTTCCCCTCTCACTTTCACTACACTCCACCACTTTACATTTTCAACCCATACAATCATTCCATTCTTCCAAAACATCATAATTCAACCCACCCATTTCACTTCTTCTTCATCTCTCCACTATGCTTCTGCCGAAAATACACAAAGGGGAAGAGATTTCTCTTTCCTCATTCTACACACAATACACTTCATATTTCACAAGACCTTCTTTTCTCTCTCTTTCCAAGCAACACAAGCTCATCAATCTTCCATTCTCACATCTCACGCCGAGATCTTCATCAAGGTAAGAACACTATTTATTATTCTTCCATTTCTTCATCTTCATGGTTGCACACTAACCTCTATTTTTCGCCTCTAAAGCCGTGTGTTATAGGAAGGAAAAAGAGGAGTTTTCTTTCAAGTCAAGTGAAAGAATCACCATTCTAAGTGTAAGAAAAACGAATCAAGGCAAGTATTCTTCCTAGATCCTACATGGTTTTACAATATTAAGTATTTATGTTCATATCAAAGTTGGATCATTATGAAGTATGTTCAAGATTTCTTCTCAAGAAAGTATAGATCTATGTTTGAGTAATAGGTATATACATACACTAGGTACATATACACACGCACATTTTATATACATATATATACATTATATATACAAAAATGCATATATATATACATACTCGGTTTATAATATAAAATATATATATATGTTGATATATATATATATTTATATATATGTATAAGTGTATAGACCTATATATGTATATACGGATCTATATGTATATATATAAGTATGTGTAGATGTATAGATAAATATATATATGGTTCTATGTATATATGTTTATAGATGTTTAGATTGCATATACGTATATACGGTTTGGAGTATGTATAATTGTATATACATATGACTATTGTATAATATATCATAAAATGATTTTATACATGTATAAACATATATTTATTTTGGGAAGTTTGTAAATATATATATGTAATATATATATTTCGGCCATAAGGCCATTTTAAGGTTAAAATATGATTTTATATGTTTTATGTATAATTATATGTGTAATATATATGAAAAATGAATAAGTTTTGGTGTATTATGTTTATGTATTATGTACATATGTATAATACATATATTTTGGTTTTTATGTTCTAATGGTGATTAAGAGTAAATTTTATATGTATTATGTACACATAAGTATACTATACATGTTAAATATGAATAATGGTATTTAGAATATTTTATATACCTTTATATGTAAAGTGTATAAATTGTTACAAGTATATATATAATTGTTAATGTATTCGTCCATTGGCCTTAGTGACAAAATGATTTCATTATATTTTTACACAAGTACATATGTATATATGATGAAAGAAGGCTAAGTATGTAATTTATGTATTATGTTATGAAAAGTAGGGAACATAAATAGTTCATATTTATGTGTGCGTAAGTATAAGATTACTAACTTTTATAGTGTATGTATATGATATGTTACATGTTATATATACTAACATAAGTAGGTTATGATAAGATGTAAGTTATGAAATCTTAGATGAAATGTTAAGGTAATTAGAAAATTCATGTTGTAGGCATTTAAATCATGAATTATGATATGCATGTATGGAATAGATGTATCAAATTATTGTGAGATGATAATTAAGAAAAATGGGCTGTTTTGGTGTTATGGCCGAATGGCCAATATTGGGTGATGAAAATAGTATTTTCTTAATTTATGATGTGTAGAAGGAAAATAAGTATTTGATGATGCTACAAGATGTAGAAGAACCAAAAGTATCCTCATATGTTTGTCTCTTGTTGCATGAAAACAAGATTTGCAAGGTTATGTTGTCACATCTCATGTTTTTAAAAGTTCATATGCATAGGAATAATAAACACGAGACGAATGATTCCGATGAGACACGATATGTTATGTTATGTCATAATCATGATTATGTTATGTTATGTTGAAGCGATGTCCTGACATCGGGACCGGAGTGGTAGGTGTCAGGGGCCCATGTTTACGTTATGGCTGAGTGTAACACCGGGTCTGGGACACGGGATCTCAGTCATAATGCGTCACCGTTAGCACATGTACCTATGTTCATATGTTATGTTGTACATGTACTATATGGGGAATCATTCGGTATGTCGTGCGTTATTATTCTTATGAAAAGTGCTATAGCCAATGATGTAAATGTTATGTCTTCATGGTATGAAAAAGTCATGTTATGCAAGTTATGAAAATCATGTCATGATTATGAAAAGTCATGTTTACGAAAAGTCATTTTATGAAAAGTCATGTTTTATGCATCACGTCATGACCATGTCACCTTAGGTTTATGATAAAGAATTCTTTAAGTATATGATAGCACTACAGTGGACAATGTAGTGTTAAGCATGAGAATGTTGTACATGTAAGATATGTAAAGATGGTATAAGTTATGGATTAGAAGTTAAGTATGGATATAGTATGATGTTTTGGATTAAGCAGAATGAGATGTTGTTATGCTATGTATGCTTTGAAATCTTCCTAATTTATTTGCTTTCAGTTTACAGCAGTTTACAGATATGATATGATACTTTACTTGTTAGAAAGGAGACGTGCTTATTATATTCAAAATTTATGGCTATTATGATTTGTCACCCCGTCTCCCCATGTATGATCCACATGTCGTATCTGGTAAGACTACTTGCTGAGCGATTAAAAGTCGGTGGCTATCGCTCATACTTGCCTCATTTATAATTTTCCAGATAACAGGTATCAATGTACAAGCTCGTTGAAGACATGCTAGATGGACCATTGATAACGAAGAGCATACTGAGAGATTATTTCGAAGGCATTAAGTTTCGGATTACGATGTATGATATATGATTTCAGTATTCTGTATAGGATGATTGTACAGTTTATGATGTAGTACAGTGCATGTCGATGAAGATTTGTTTATGTTATGTTGCTTCCGCTTATCGATTCATTATTCATGTCGACATGTACATGTATAGTATCGACGCTTTGTATTCTATGGAGTAGAGTACGGCGGGTGCACTGAGCCGGAACCCTGGTTTCGGGTGGGGCGCTACAGTTGGTATCAGAGCAATGGCTCTAGATCCACTGCGGACACATAAGATAAACAACGACATGTATTAGGTTATGATAGTAGAACCTAAGTTAAGATTTTATAGTCTAAGAAGAAGATTTTAGAATGAGAGCAATAGCCTTAGAATAGTTCCCTTAGAATGGTTTAGCGAAAATGTCCGGAATGATCCTGTGTCTTTAAAATTAAGTAAGTTAATCTAGAGTCGTAATAATTAGACTATTTTCATTGGGATATGCATAAAAAAAAACTTCAGATCTACTGCGGGCACATAAGTAAACAACGTCATGAACTTAAGAAGTGATCTTAGAGTTTAAGAGATGATCATAGATGTAAGAAACAATCTTAGCCAAGGATGGAGTAAGTTCAATACCGTAGACATTAATAAGTAGAAGTTAATTTGATATAAGATTTAATTGGATAAGAATTAGTGACTGAAGCTGGTAAGTCTAAAGGTTACTGTAACACGCAGAAATATGAGGTTGTAGAATACCTAAGCGGATTAATAGGAGATATACGGAAACGATAAATTAAGGAAAATTTTATCATAAGTCGGTGAATACTAAGTTGAATCATAGATAATTAAGAAATAATGCTAGAACTTAAGGGTAAATCGTTAAGTGTAAAATCAATACAACCCTAAGTTTCGAGGACGAAACTTTTTATAAGGGGGGAAGAATGTTACGGCCCGAGATTGGGGCTAGTGGAAATGAAATAAAATGATAGGAAATAGAACGTGAATGCGATGTCAATAAGATTTTCGATGGAATTTAAATTTTATTTAGAATTAATAAAGACATCGATATTAAATATCAGAGTTAGAAACACTCGGAAAAATAACTGAAAGATACGTTAACGGATATAATGTTACTGGATGGGACTAACTAATGAATATGTCAGACATACAATGTAATTAAATAACTTAGTCGATAGAAACATAAATCAGTAGATATAAATCAAACCAAATAAAAATACCCGATACGGTAACTACAATATAGACTAGTATCATATTTTCATCCACTTTATCCCACATGTCAATAAAAGACAAAACTCTCCCACTTAACCCCACATGGCCGGACACTTATAGTCAAAAAAGGAGGAGAAATTATTTTCTCAACATTCCACTTTATTCTCTCAAATAAATAACTCTTTTCTTATACACACTTGTTCCCTACCATTAACATCCTACCCCATACCCTTATTAAACAAAGAAAAACCTTTTTCCCCACCCAAACCCACGCATGTTCAAAGAAGAAAAAGGGAGAAATTCTCTTTTAACCTACTTATTTTATTATTATATTCCAACCCACTCTTACTTTCTTCACATGCCCACAACACCTCACATTCTTCTCACTCTCTCTCACCACCCAACGACAACACCCCCAATTATTCCCTCTTTCCCCTCTCACTTTCACTACACTCCACCACTTTACATTTTCAACCCATACAATCATTCCATTCTTCCAAAACATCATAATTCAACCCACCCATTTCACTTCTTCTTCATCTCTCCACTATGCTTCTGCCGAAAATACACAAAGGGGAAGAGATTTCTCTTTCCTCATTCTACACACAATACACTTCATATTTCACAAGACCTTCTTTTCTCTCTCTTTCCAAGCAACACAAGCTCATCAATCTTCCATTCTCACATCTCACGCCGAGATCTTCATCAAGGTAAGAACACTATTTATTATTTTTCCATTTCTTCATCTTCATGGTTGCACACTAACCTCTATTTTTCGCCTCTAAAACCGTGTGTTATAGGAAGGAAAAAGAGGAGTTTTCTTTCAAGTCAAGTGAAAGAATCACCATTCTAAGTGTAAGAAAAACGAATCAAGGCAAGTATTCTTCCTAGATCCTACATGGTTTTACAATATTAAGTATTTATGTTCATATCAAAGTTGGATCATTATGAAGTATGTTCAAGATTTCTTCTCAAGAAAGTATAGATCTATGTTTGAGTAATAGGTATATACATACACTAGGTACATATACACACGCACATTTTATATACATATATATACATTATATATACAAAAACGCATATATATATACATACTCGGTTTATAATATAAAATATATATATATATGTTGATATATATATATATATATTTATATATATGTATAAGTGTATAGACCTATATATGTATATACGGATCTATATGTATATATATAAGTATGTGTAGATGTATAGATAAATATATATATGGTTCTATGTATATATGTTTATAGATGTTTAGATTGCATATACGTATATACGGTTTGGAGTATGTATAATTGTATATACATATGACTATTGTATAATATATCATAAAATGATTTTATACATGTATAAACATATATTTATTTTGGGAAGTTTGTAAATATATATATGTAATATATATATTTCGGCCATAAGGCCATTTTAAGGTTAAAATATGATTTTATATGTTTTATGTATAATTATATGTGTAATATATATGAAAAATGAATAAGTTTTGGTGTATTATGTTTATGTATTATGTACATATGTATAATACATATATTTTGGTTTTTATGTTCTAATGGTGATTAAGAGTAAATTTTATATGTATTATGTACACATAAGTATACTATACATGTTAAATATGAATAATGGTATTTAGAATATTTTATATACCTTTATATGTAAAGTGTATAAATTGTTACAAGTATATATATAATTGTTAATGTATTCGTCCATTGGCCTTAGTGACAAAATGATTTCATTATATTTTTACACAAGTACATATGTATATATGATGAAAGAAGGCTAAGTATGTAATTTATGTATTATGTTATGAAAAGTAGGGAACATAAATAGTTCATATTTATGTGTGCGTAAGTATAAGATTACTAACTTTTATAGTGTATGTATATGATATGTTACATGTTATATATACTAACATAAGTAGGTTATGATAAGATGTAAGTTATGAAATCTTAGATGAAATGTTAAGGTAATTAGAAAATTCATGTTGTAGGCATTTAAATCATGAATTATGATATGCATGTATGGAATAGATGTATCAAATTATTGTGAGATGATAATTAAGAAAAATGGGATGTTTTGGTGTTATGGCCGAATGGCCAATATTGGGTGATGAAAATAGTATTTTCTTAATTTATGATGTGTAGAAGGAAAATAAGTATTTGATGATGCTACAAGATGTAGAAGAACCAAAAGTATCCTCATATGTTTGTCTCTTGTTGCATGAAAACAAGATTTGCAAGGTTATGTTGTCACATCTCATGTTTTTAAAAGTTCATATGCATAGGAATAATAAACACGAGACGAATGATTCCGATGAGACACGATATGTTATGTTATGTCATGATCATGATTATGTTATGTTATGTTGAAGCGATGTCCTGACATCGGGACCGGAGTGGTAGGTGTCAGGGCCCATGTTTACGTTATGGCTGAGTGTAACACCGGGTCTGGGACACGGGATCTCAGTCATAATGCGTCACCGTTAGCACATGTACCTATGTTCATATGTTATGTTGTACATGTACTATATGGGGAATCATTCGGTATGTCGTGCGTTATTATTCTTATGAAAAGTGCTATAGCCAATGATGTAAATGTTATGTCTTCATGTTATGAAAAAGTCATGTTATGCAAGTTATGAATATGTTATGTTATGCAAGTTATGAAAATCATGTCATGATTATGAAAAGTCATGTTTACGAAAAGTCATTTTATGAAAAGTCATGTTTTATGCATCACGTCATGACCATGTCACCTTAGGTTTATGATAAAGAATTCTTTAAGTATATGATAGCACTACAGTGGACAATGTAGTGTTAAGCATGAGAATGTAGTACATGTAAGATATGTAAAGATGGTATAAGTTATGGATTAGAAGTTAAGTATGGATATAGTATGATGTTTTGGATTAAGCAGAATGAGATGTTGTTATGCTATGTATGCTTTGAAATCTTCCTAATTTATCTGCTTTCAGTTTACAGCAGTTTACAGATATGATATGATACTTTACTTGTTAGAAAGGAGACGTGCTTATTATATTCAAAATTTATGGCTATTATGATTTGTCACCCCGTCTCCCCATGTATGATCCACATGTCGTATCTGGTAAGACTACTTGCTGAGCGATTAAAAGTCGGTGGCTATCGCTCATACTTGCCTCATTTATAATTTTCCAGATAACAGGTATCAATGTACAAGCTCGTTGAAGACATGCTAGATAGACCATTGATAACGAAGAGCATACTGAGAGATTATTTCGAAGGCATTAAGTTTCGGATTACGATGTATGATATATGATTTCAGTATTCTGTATAGGATGATTGTACAGTTTATGATGTAGTACAGTGCATGTCGATGAAGATTTGTTTATGTTATGTTGCTTCCGCTTATCGATTCATTATTCATGTCGACATGTACATGTATAGTATCGATGCTTTGTACTCTATGGAGTAGAGTACGGCGGGTGCACTGAGCCGGAACCCTGGTTTTGGGCGGGGCGCTACAGCAATAGCTTTACCTTGTTTTGATGATTCCGATTTCCTTATGTTGAGTTTGTTCTCATAAACTTTAAGTGATCCAATTAATTCTTCCTCTTAATCGACTTGATTTCTTTGCTTTCTTTTATTACAGTTATTTTAGGGTCCCACTCGGATGGGAGGCTTCGCAAGACGTTTTGTACCTTTTCCTGCATAGTAAAGGCTTTGCCAAGAGACTCAAGAGAATTGTAGATGTTAGTCAAGAGAAGATCCATATCAACGATAGATTCATTGGGCAATAATTTAAACGACTCGAGTGTGGACATAAACATATTTATCTTGGACTGTTTTACTTGACTAGTGCCTTCGTGTTTCATTTCGAGTATTCTCCACATTTCTTGTGCACTAGAACAATTTGAAACATAACTAGACTCACTCTTACTTAATCCATTTAAAAGTAACTGCATAGCCCTAGCGTTCATGCTTAGTCTCTTTTTATCCTCACTTGTATATTCTTGTCTAGGTTTAACGACTTCTAGTGTGACTCCACCTACAGTAGATAACTTTGATGGAACAAAAGGACCATCTTCTATAATCGACCAAAGATCAATATCGATTGCCATAAGAAAAAGCTTCATTCTTAATTTCCATTGAATGAAAGACTCACCGTCAAAGAGAGGAGGCCTTTGGCTCGACATACCTTCTTGTTCGGTTTTGAGATTTGTGGTTGCCATCTTACTGAGATCGTTGGATCCTTTGAAGTGAGTGTTCCTGCACTCTGATACCACTTGTAGGATCTGCAAGGCACCACTGGAGGGGGGGGGGCTGAATAGTTGGTGCGGAAAGTGTGGTTTTTAAAATAGTTTTGACTCAAGAACTCAACTTCTGAAAACAGTTTCTGTTTTCAGGACCAGTTTTAAAATGTTTTTAAAACTAGGTTGTAGGTCTTCAAAAATTCTGAAATTTTGAGAGAACTTAGCCTCAGATGTCATGAGTGTCTCCTAAAAATTTCAGATTTAAATTCAACCTTTAACCCCTTCAAAAATCGTTGGTGGTCAGATTGCGCGAATCTGCCAGAAACGGTAGACTGATTTGAAAAATTAATTCCTATTTGTACGTACATAAATGCTCTGAAATTTTAACCATTAACCCCTTATAAGTTATATTTAAATGGGTTGAAACAGTTTTGAAAAATTCTTTTGGGAAGTTAGTCAAATACGATCAAAGTCTCAACCTTTGCAAGCCTGAAAATCAGACTGCACTAGTCTCAGAACTTTGGACGTTTGAATGACTTATACTTGTCCAAAAGGGTTGAAACTTGCGCCAAAAGAACCTTAAAACGTGCGGCTATGTTTCATGAAAGTTTTGTAATTTTTGAAATCCGTTGACTATTTTTACGAGCGTGATCAAAAAGGATAAATAGTGCTGAAATTGAAAATAGATGCTGAAAGTAAATGACACCAACAATTTTATACTGGTTCGGTTATAAACAACCTAATCCAGTCTTCGAGGACACCTTGCTCGGTTCACACTAATCACACAACACAAAAACACCTTACCACAGGGTTGATGGAGTTACACACCAACTCCAACCCTTTACAAACCTTGTATGATGAATACAATGCACACGAACACGACCACCTTGCAAGTCTAAGATTGATCACACCTTGATCAATCTTTTACGATGATACAAGAATATGTGGTGGTCTAAGAGAATCCTATTCAAGTATATGAATGTAAGTACAATAGGCTTTTAGGAAGAAGAAAGAAAGAGAGAGTAGAAAAAGAGTGCTAGACGTTTTTATGCTTCAAGATTGCAATGCTTGTTCTTGTTATTGTTTTGCTCTTCTTCCTTTCCTTTTAACCTTGTGTTGGCCGCCCCCTCTTGGTACCTTCTCCTCTTGAAAATTATCTTCTAAGTCCTTGGGATAATATGTGGCATCATTATGGCATGTTCTTGCTTACTTGGCACCTCCTCATTGGATGATCATTAAACTCTTGCTTACTTGGCACTCATTGATTGGTTGAATATTGTCATCACTTGATGACTAGGAGAATCAGAGAATTCCACTTAAAACATGTGTCAAAATCACCATAAAACAATTACCATAACTTCTAAGATCATCACATAAATTAAGGAAGACAATATTTCTCCAAAAATAGTATAAAAAAACCGGCCATTAAGAGACTTTACATGCTGAAATTTCAGCATGTGAATCATTAGAATTTTTCAAATTGTTGCCAAATTTTCTTTGATTTATTTCTTGAAAATGAATCACCATTTAGTATGCAATATTCTCTTCTTTTATGGAATAAAATTTAAACACCAACAAGGCCTCAAAATCGGCCTAGATGCATTACACACATGCTGAAATTCTCAACATGTGTGATATTCAAGAATATCACTTTATTTAATCCATAAAATATTTAAAACACTTCCAAATTGTCTTCTAATTAATTCATCTTAATCAAGACATAAAATATGACTCACATTGATGTCAAAATCGGCCAGCACTTTAGTGCACATGCTGAATTTTCAGCATGTGTCACAATTGTGACAAAATTTGAAATATTACCTTTTGTAGTTCCTTTCTTTAAGTCACCAACATTGCATGCTTTATTATTGACCAATCAATATGCCAACAAGGCGGCTCCAACTCATCTGATATAGGCGTGTCATGAAGATAAGACATATGCTGAATTTTATTTTTGTAAACTTTGTAAAATAGTGCACATTTAATAATACACACATGGTATATTCCAATCAGCCCTTAATTGAATTTTATAGAACACTTTAAGATGTATGAAATATGTAAAAAGTGTCTAGATAAATGTTGTATGATGTGCCAAAAACGTTCCATGTGTCGTGTACGTAGAAAACCGAATTTTCGACGTTTATCGATTACCCGATTTTTCTCTAATTAAATTCCAACTTTTTGCACATGTTATATATATTATGTTACACATAATATATATAAATTAAACTTTAATATTCAGCACTTGGCTGGTCTTAAAGTGGCGCCTTACACATGTGACAAATTTGAAATTGGAATCTCCACAATTTGGCCTTAATGTAGGGTGATTTGTGTGTGCCAAAATGGAATGATTTTATGGATGTAAATATCATCATACCCACGAAATTTATTGATATTTTTGAGGTGTAGGGGCTGGCCATCTATTTATGGTAAGTACATGACACGTTGGCGAAGTTCCGTTATTCGTCCGATACGACAATTTTCGGTTTAGAACCTTTTAACGTGTCGTATTTAATTTGTCATCACCATGACTTATATCATATAAGATAAGACCTGAATATACACAAAAATATGAGTTAAGTACGGTGGTGTGACGTTAATGTACGTACGTAAAATATATAACGTGTCGGTAGTACGTTGGAATATGTGTGTATGTGCCTTATATATATATATATATATATATATATATATATATATATATATATAAATGGCGTGTATTTAGTGTGGGGAGGAGAGTGGAAGACTTTCCTTTCTTCACCTTGTTGCCTTTGTGCCTTGTCCAAATATTACTTCTTTTAATGAACTACTTAGTTTAATTAACTAAGCACTTCACTTAATGAACTAGTTTCGTTCATTAATGATGGCACCTGAAAATAGTTCAAACACAACAAATGTTTGCCATTTGATGTAAGCTTTAACGCTTCATGGCTCGTTAGTACGGCAACATTATATATGAACTATATAAGGCAAGTTGTATGCAATATGTCATGCACACGTTTATGTCATGTACGTTTTTATGCAATATGTCATGCACATTTAAATCATGTATTTTGAAATCACTCAAACCCTTTTTTCTCTACATTGTGATGTTGCACTAAAAGGGAGGGTACAAATGTCAAGTAAACGTTAGAAAGTGCAGCATAAAAAATTTGTAACATAAGTCACATAAAGCGCTTAATGTGTTTTATGAATAGGCGTTCAATGTGACATGGAGCGCCTAAAGTGTTTTTGAACTTACGTTCAATGTGACGTGAAGCGCCTTAAGTGAGTAAGAAACGCTTGTTCAATGTCACATGAAGCGCCTGTTGTGGGTAGCAGAACTCGTTCGAAGTCACATGAAGCGCCTAATCTCAGCCTTCATACTTGTTTGAAGTAATTCTGACTTTTACCAAAAGTAACTTAATGTTCGTGCCCATTTGGGGGGGAGGGGGAAGTTCATTTGACTTTGTAACACACATGAAGCGCCTGTTTAGGTGTTCAAAGTGTGCCATTTTACACCTTGACACATGAAGCGCCTAAAGTAGGTGTTCGAAGTGTACTGGAATCCAAACAATTCACATGAAGCGCCTTATGCAGGCGTTCGAAGTGTACTGGTCTCTAGACACTTAACATTAGGCGCCTTATGTAGGCGTTCGAAGTATACTGACTTCCAGACACTTCACATTAGGCGCCTTATCTAGGTGTTCTAAGTGTCAATTATACAGATCATCAAAACTTATCATATTCTAACATTCTCACTCTTTTTGATGATTTCACAATTAGCATGTCTTCTATCATTTACTCCCCCTAAGCTCATGTTCTCCCTCACATTAACCCTAAAACTTTTTAAATGAAAATTGATGAATCAAATATGATGGTACAAATAATATTAACCAAAAAATCATCATCAATTTTAAAAGGAAAGCAAAGTCAGTCCATGTTATTTCTAATCAAATCACAGTCTTGTTCTAGGGTCATCAAAAACAAATTTCAATCACAAAGAAAATATACGCATCTCCTGCTCCACTTGCACCAGCACCTCCGAAACCAAATCCACCACTAGTCGCAAAGTCAGCAAATCCACTCATCGAGCCTCCGGCACCACCAGAACCACCAACATCAGCACCCGCACCACCAGCAGCAGCATCACTTTCTCCCCCTAAATCATCAAAATCCGAGGGGAGTTGAATCCACGGATTCAGCTGCAAGAAGGCATTCTTGAAAACTGTCATACGGTATTCGTTCTGAGCATGCCGAGATTCGTGCTCTGCATCACGAAGTTCCAACCATTGGACAATCTGTTCGAGTGTCTGAATGTGTGATAGCAATATATGGTCATTGCTACCACCCTCACCTTCTTGAGGTCCTTCGTCGACCACATCAACAATATCCGGAATCGTAGTGGCCTTCCTTCTCTGCGAGTCAATGGCTTGGGCGATGTTGAAGCTGTCATAGTAATCGGTCTTGGCCACCTTTGTCATCTCTCCTTCAGGAATCCAAATGCCTTTTGACTTCAGCAGAATTGTGATTATATTTGCAAAAGGCGAGGCCTAGATCCCTTTCGGAAAGGAGCCATCATCACCTCCACCATGATTCATCTCAAGTTCAACTGTGTCTCATGCTTGAGACGATAAGTAACATAGAAATCCATATTGCTTGGAGTTCTAGTTGCCTTACCGTTGACACAGTAAGTTACAACATCCAATAGAATCCTGTTTACCAGAGTCATGTTCTGAGTTTTCTTGGTTGGAAAATATTCCAAATCAAGGTTAACATACTGTAGCGCCCCGCCCGAAACCAGGGTTCCGGCTCAGTGCACCCGCCGTACTCTACTCCATAGAGTACAAAGCGTCGATACTATACATGTACATGTCGACATGAATAATGAATCGATAAGCGGAAGCAACATGACATAAACAAATCTTCATCGACATGCACTGTACTACATCATAAACTGTACAATCATCATATACAGAATACTGAAATCATATATCATACATCATAATCCGAACTTAATGCCTTCGAAATAATCTCTCAGTATGCTCTTCGTTACCAAAGGTCTATCTAGCATGTCTTCAACAAACTTGTATATTGATATCTGTTATCTGGAAAATTATAAATGAGGCAAGTATGAGCGATAGCCACCGACTTTTAATCGCTCAGCAAGTAGTCTTACCAGATACGACATGTGGATCATACATGGGGAGACGGGGTGACAAATCATAATAACCATAAATTTTGAATATAATAAGCACGTCTCCTTTCTAACAAGTAAAGTATGATATCATATCTGTAAACTGCTGTAACTGACAGCAGATAAACTAGAAAGATTTCAGAGCATACATAGCATAAAAACATCTCATTCTGCTTAATCCGTAACATCATACTATATCCATACTTAACTTCTAGTCCATAACTTATACCATCTTCGCATACCTTACATGTACTACATTGTCATACTTAACACTACCTTGTCCATTGTAGTGCTGTCATATACTTATAGAATTCTTAATCAAAACTCTAAGGTAACATGGTCATGACGTGATGCATAAAACATGACTTTTCATAAAATGACTTTTCGTAAACATGACTTTTCGTAATCATGACATGATTTTCATAATTTGCATAACATGACATATTCATAACTTGCATAACATGACTTTTTCATAACATGCCGACATAACATTTACATCATTGGCTATAGCACTTTTCATAAGAATAATAACGCACGACATACCGAATGATTCCCCATATAGTACATGTGCGACATAACATCATGAATCATAGGCACATGTGCTAACGGTGACGCATTATGACTGAGATCCCGTGTCCCAGACCCGGTGTTACACTCAGCCATAACGTAAACATGGGCCCCTGACATCTACCACTCCGGTCCCGATGTCAGAACAGCGCTTCAACATAACATAACATAATCATGATCATGAACATAACATAACATATCGTGTCTCATCGGAATCATTCGTCTCGTGTTTATTATTCCTATGCATATGAACTTTTAAAAACATGAGATGTGACAACATAACTTTGCAAATCTTGTTTTCATGCAACATGAGACAAACATATGAGGATACTTTTGGTTCTTCTACATTTTATAGCATCATCAAATACTTATTTTCCTTCTACACATCACAACTTAAACAAATACTATTTTCATCACCTAATATGGGCCATTCGGCCATAACACCAAAACAACCCATTTTTCTTAATTATCATCTCACAATAAATTGATACATCTATTCATACATGCATATCATAATTCATAACTTAATTGCCTACAACATGAATTTTCTAATTATCTTAACATTTCATCTTAAGATTTCATAACTTACATCTTATCATAACCTATTATGTCAGTATACATAACATGTAACATATCATGTACATACATTGTAAAAGTTAATAGTCTTATATTTACACACATAAATATGGCCTATTTATGTTTCATACTTTTCATAACTTAATACATAATTTACATACTTAACTTATTTTCATAACTTAACATATTCATCATATATACATATGTATTTGCGTAAAAATATAATAAAACATTTTGTCACCAAGCCTAAAAGCCGAATATATATACATGGTGTATATATATATATATAAATCATTTATGCTATATTATATAATATCCAAAACTTATTCATTTTCAATTTACATACTTAACTTACTTTCATAACTTAACATATTTATCATATATACATATATACTTATAAAATATGATGAAATTATCTTTGTCACTAAGGCCTAAAGGCCGAACCTATATGTATATAAAATATACATATATAAGTCATTTTGTGATATATTATGTAATATCCAAAACTTATTCGTTGTCATATCTTATCATATATATTATACATATATGTATACATGGAATATGTAACAACATGTTTTATCTTTAAAATGGCCTTATGGCCGAAATATATATATTATATATATTTACAAACTATCCAAGATAAATATATGTTTATTCATGTATAAAATCATTTTATGATATATTATACAATAGTCATATATATATATACAATTATACATACTTCCAAACGTATATACATATATGCAATCTAAACATCTATAAACATATATATATAGAACCATATATATATATATTTATCTATACATCTACACATACTTATATATAAAATCTATATGTATATATATCCATCTACAACCGTATATATATATACACATTAATACAATCAAAACCGTATATACACATATGTATTGATACAAAACCGTATATACATGTATATCTCTACACGTTTATACATATATATATATAAACATATATGTGTAGATCCGTATATGTACATATATAGATCTATACATCTATACATACATATATGTAGATCTATACACTTATACATATATAAATATATATATAACAACATACATACTTATAATATGTATATATGTATGCTTGCTTATATATAGTGTATATATATGTATTTAGTGTGCGTGTTTATATATGATGTATATATATGTACATAGCTTGCGTATGTATATGTATATAGTGTATATATGTAAATACCTATTACTCAAATATAGATCTATACTTTCTTGAGAAGAAATCTTGAACATACTACATGATGATCCAACTTTAATATGAACATAAATACTTAGTATTTGTAAAACCATGTAGGATCTAGGAAGAATACTTGCCTTGATTTACTTTCTTACTCCTAGATGGTGATTCCTTCACTTGGATTTGAAGAACACACTTCTCCTCCTTCTCCTTGGTGTGTACGGTTTTGATGCCCCAAAAAGGAGAGTTAGTGTACAACTTATGAAACTAATTATATGGAAGAATCAAACTTAAACTTTACAAGGTTCTTACCTTACTTGCTTTTGATTCTACATGCTACAACCTTCTTGAATCTTTCTTAGTTGATGGAGTGTTGTTTAAAACTTGATGTAGGAGTTGTTATGTGGGTTGAGTTGAAAAGAAAACTTTCTTCTTGTTTGAAGCATGCATAGCCGAGATTTAGAGAGGAGAAGGAGGGTTGTTTGGTTGGTTAATGAAGTGGGGAGGTGGAAGGAGATGGCTTGTGTATAATAATGGAGAGTAGTGTACTCTCCCCCTTGAATTTTCGGTGAGTGAAGAAGAGAGAGGAAGGTGAAGAATAATTGAAATAGTGTAAAGAAAGTGAAAGGATGAGGGAAGTGAGATGAATGATGTAAAAAAATAATTTTTGTCTTCCTTTCTTGGTGTATGGCCGAAAGTAGGAAGGGATGGGGAGGGGAATATTGTGTGAAAAGATAAAGGGAAAGATTAAAGAATGGTGTAGTATAATATTGAAATGAAAGGGTGTAAGAAAAAGAGTGTGGGTGAAAGTTTATCCTTTTTCCTTTGGATATATTCGTTGGGTTAGAGGGATGGAAATAAAGTGGAAAGTGAGAGAAAGAGGGGAAAAGAAGAAAAGTGTGATGGGTTTTTGGATGTATTAGGTGTAGGGGATGATGGTGTGTAAGAGATGGTGTAAGAAAAGAAAAAGTAGATGTTGACTTGAGAGAGAAGGGGTGGGGCGGTTTATGGGTGGAGGGATGGGGGAGGAAAAGTTTGTCTTTTGTGCCATGTAGGATAGAGTGGAAGAAAATGTGATAAAAGTGTGTATTGGAATTATCGTATCGGGTATTTTTATTTGGTTTAATTTATATTTAATGACTTAGGTTGTTACCGACTAATTTATTTGAATACCTTGTATGTCCGATACAGTCATTGTCTAGTCTCATCCAGTCTCGTTATATCCGTTAACTTATCTTAAGGTTATTTTTTATGTGTGTTTCTAACCCCGATATTTAATGTCGATGTCTTTATTAATTCTAAATAGAAATTTAATTCCACTGAAATTTTCATCAATATCGCATTTGTGTTCCATTTTCATCATTTCAACTAGCCCGTGATCTCAGGTCGTAACACATACTGCTCATGTACTCCGTATTTGTCATTCCAGTCGAATACAGAGAAGTCACTTAGTCCCTCATTTCTCACTCTCAAAGCATCACATATGTCTTGCATAGAGAAATTTAAAGGAGTGCCATCTATCAAAGTGTGCAGGGAAAACTCTTGGGATTCTATTTTGGGAGTGATTCACATGTTGGCATAGAACAGTCGGGTGTAAGTCTTGGAGAAGGATTTCATATCACTTCTGGACGAGAGTGGAGACCAGCCTTGTTTGTCCAACAGAGCAATGACTTGATTCACATTATGGACATCGGTGAAGTCACTAATGCAAATGAGTTTGAGAGGCACCACGAGCCGGTTGCTACTGCTCCATTCTTCAAATAGCATATGGGAATGGAGAGAGAGAGAGAGATGAGTACCTTTTGCTACATGTGGGGGTGGATTATTGACATCAGAGTCAAATTTTTTTTCATCCAAGGAAAATTTTCCTTGGATAGCCCTTCACCGATGGATGTGATTTCTTCAGATTCAACAATGTCAGCAGTTTTCTTGTGTTTGTATCCCCTTTCAATGCATCTTGAAGGACCAGCAGAAGCCATCTTTGAGTTGGAAGGATGAAGTTTTGGGATTTTTAGCAAGGAAAGAGGAAGAGGGATGGTTTGCAGAAATTTTTGTGAGAGTAGTGAGAAAAATAGGATGGAATTTAAAGAGAAGATGAGGAATAGGAAGAGGCAGGGATGGTTGGGAATGAGAGATGTGGGAGTAAATTTGGAAGTAATAGAGGAAGATGAAGAGGAGGGGGAAGAAGAGGGATGAGAAGTGGGAAACGTGGGGAAGTGGAGTGAATGGGGAAACGTGGAAGGAAGAGTGAACGGACGTGGGGAAGAGGAAAAGATGGCGGCAGTGTCAAATCCTTCAATACGTGTGAAAAAGTGAAAGGTCACCAGGTTTGACAAGGAAGAAATAGGGCTTAGGCGCCTTATGTCACTTCGAACGACTTCATGAACAAGGAAAAAACGCTTAAAGTGACTCAGAGCGGTTGTGGTTGAAGGGATTAAGAGCTTAAAATCACTTTGAACGAGTGATATAGTTTGCATAAAGCGCTTAATGCCACATCAAACGATAGTTTCAAAAGACATAGAGCGCTTGATGTCACTTCAAACGAGTGACATTCTTAGCATCAGGCGCTTAATGTGACATTGACGCCTGAACTAACTCAGATAAAGCGCTTTATGTGCACTGATCTTGAAAATTTGAAAATTTTCTTGCTCAACTCAAGATTGGTTATTAGCCCATGTTAAGTAACCCTAACCTGCTTCTCATAGATGCAAATAAATCAATAGGCAAGGGTTTTGTAAATATGTCTGTTAGTTGGTCACGTGTTGGAACAAATTTCACACTAACCAAGTTCTTTTGTACACAATCACAGATGAAATGATATCTCACTTCAATGTGCTTGGTCCGACTGTGGTGGACCGGATTTTTGTGCGATATTGATAGCAGACGTGTTATCACTCAAAATAGGCATTTTGGAGAAGTGAATGTTATAATCATTCAAAGTTTTGGTCATCCATAACAATTATGCACAACAAGAGTTGGCCGACACATATTCAGATTCCACCGTAGAAAGAGAAACACTATTTTGTTTCATAGAAAACCAAGAGACAAGACAACCACCGAGAAATTGACAAGTTCCGGATGTGCAGTTTCTATCAACAAGACTTCCCGCATAATCGGAGTTACAATATCCTCTTAAATCAAAACATACATTCTTAGGATAAAATAATCCTAATTTCAAAGTACACCTAAGGTATCTAAGAATACGTTTTACCGCCACTAGATGCATTTTCCTAGGATCACTTTGAAATCTAGCACATAAGCACACTGCATATGATATATCCGGTCTACTCGCAGTCAAAAAAAGTAGGCCCCTATAATGCCACGATACAAGGTTACCTCGATATGCTTTCCTTTCTCATCTTTGTCAAGTTTTGCACTTGTGCTCATTGGAGTGTTTACTTCCCTTCCTTCATCAAAATTGTACTTTTTGAGCAAGTCCTTCGTGTATTTGATTTGAGAAATATACACACCTTCTTGATTTTGCTTGATTTGAAGCCCGAGAAAGTAAGTAAGCTCGCCCATCATGCTCATCTTGAATTCACCTTGCATTAAGCTAGCAAATTGCTCACAAAGACAATTGTTAGTAGCACCAAAAATAATATCATCAACATATACTTGTACAATTAATTGATTTTTACTTTGCTATTTGATAAACAAAGTAGTGTCAATTTTACGCATAAGTACTTAAGTGCTCGTACCAAGCTCTTGGAGCTTGTTTAAGGCCATAAAGAGCCCTTTTAAGTTTGAATGCATGATGTGGTAAGTCATGACATTCAAACCCGGGAGGTTGTGTAACATACACTTCTTCTTGAATAACACCATTCAAGAAGGCATATTTAACATCCATTTGGTAAAGTTTAAAATCTTTATAGCAAGCATATGCCAATAACATTCTAATTGCTTCAAGCCGTGCTACGGGTGCAAAAGTCTCATCAAAGTCAATACCTTCTTCTTGACGGTATCTTTGAGCAACTAGTCTAGCTTTGTTTCTAGTGACATTTCCTTGATTATCCATCTTGTTACGAAATACCTATTTCGTACCAATAATAGAATGACCAAGTGGTTCGAGAACCAACTCCCAATCATCACTTCTTTCAAATTGGTTTAATTCTTCTTACATAGCCAAGATCCAATTTACATCAAGAAGTGCATCCTTAACATTTTTAGGCTCTATAAGAGAGACGAATGCGTTCTCTCTATATTGCCTTCGTGTAGTGACACCCCTATCTAGATCACCTATGACCAACTCGTGTGGGTGAGAAATTATATGCTTGAATGATATAGGAATATTGGAGACATCTCCTCCAACTTCTTCATGATCACTTTCCGAAAGAGACGAATCATCACAATTTAGATGATTATCATTTTCCGAAATATGAGATGCATTCTCAACATTTTGTGTATCAACGAGATGAATATAAGAAGTATTTCTATTTGACTCACTAAGTTCATGAACACTTGGTGGAGGAGTACCTTCAATAGGTTGTACTCTTAAGTCAATGAAGATGTTTCCATTTGGAGACTTATCAACAATTTCTCGTTGATGAGCAACCGTTGGAATGTCTTCAAGAATTTCTTCTTGAGGAACAACACCTTCATTTTCTTTACAATCCTCATTAAGTTTAGGTTCGTCATTAACTGACTCATTAAACTTAACATTGATTGATTCTTCCACATTTTGACTCTTTTTGTTGAAAACACGAAATGCTTTACTATTTGAAGCATAACCTAAAAAGATACATTCATCCGTTTTGAGGTCAAGTTTGTCCAAAGTGTCCTTAGTGTTAAGTATGAAACATTACACTCAAACACTTCAAAGTACCCAATATTGGGAACGTTGCCATTCCGAAGCTCATAAGGTGTCACATTTAGGTAAGGTCTCAAATATACGCGATTGATCACATGACAAGCGGCATTTATCGCTTCGGTCCAAAAGTACTTGGGCAAACAGAACTCATTTAACATTGCTCTACACATTTCTTGTAGAATTCTATTTTTCCGTTCGGCTACACAATTTCGTTGTGGAGTTCTAGGAGCCGAAAGGATATGTGTGTATCCTTTGGATTCACAAAAACTGTTATGACCCGCGTTTTCATACGATATATATGTATATTAGATGTATACACACGACAACAAATACAAAAATTATATTTTTATATATTAAATACATTATACACACATGACAGGTGAAGAAAAACAATAAAATAAATAATAAAAGAAGATAAATTTAAATTTAGGATCCTAGTATGATTAGGACGTGAGTAGATAGATAAGTTTAAATCAAAATCCAAATTTAAATTAAACTAGGAGAAGTTATCCTAATTAACTTAGGATTTTATCAAAAACCTACCTATAACTATACACATATCACACAAAGATTCTACCCTAATTCCCCACCATCAAAGTCGGCCACCCCAGACATGAAACAATCGACTCTTTTACTTTTCCCCAGCATTAATGCTGCCGCAAGGGAAAAAAAAATAGAGCCACCCTTGTACTCTTAAATTTAATCACTGCATCCTTCAATTTACAAAGAAAGGCAACAACATTGCAAGAAATTCTGTCGTAGCTGGGATACAAGGAAACATGATGATCTTCTTCTATTCGTAATCCGATTCTTCGTATATCGCGTAAAATCAAGACACGAGGCAAGTATCCTTACTATATTTGCTATGATTTTTCAACGTTATTATGCTATTTTCATATCAAATTGGATCATACATATGTATTTGTGATTGCATATATTAATATATACATGTATTCGATGTAATTATATGCCGATCATATATGTATATGTTTATATATGTGCCGTGGAACTATATATGTGAGTATATGTCAAATTAAGTTGATGTTCTCTGCTTGAACGTTAGTTGCTGTCGAAATTGTGTAAATGAAAGGAAATCTGCATACGCCGAAATTGTGTAAATGAAAGAAATTCGCATGCTCTGGGTTGTTAAAAACAATTGCATGAACGAAAAAGAAAAAAAAATAAGGAAAAAAATGTGTTACATCAGTGGGCTAAAATACATATGTAGAAACAGAAAAAAAAAGAAAAAAAAGAAGAAGTTTGCGTCAGTAAGCATCTTCAATTGATAATAAGAATGTGCATTGTTGATGATCTTAAAAGGTGCAAATTAACAAGTGTAATAGAAATAGTTATATTTTGTAAACGTTTGTAATTGTCAAAAGAATATATTATTTAATGTATCAAATGTGTGTCTAATATAAGCAGCAAAGTAATATTTTCGTTACCGTCTAATAGTATCAATTGTAATCAATACTATATTTTTAATTATAAAGTTGTGTTAAGTTATATATTAAATTAAAGTAGTTGTTTTGAATTATGTAATATATATTATAATACAACGATACATTAGCAACAGTAATTATGTGATTTAAGTTATATGAAATTGTGTTCCATAAAGATGTTTGTTGTGCTAGTAATAATTATTTTATGGTTAAGTTATATATAAATAAAAAAAAATTGGCCGATGGTGAAACGCGTAAGTATAAGCATGTGTATACACGTATTTGGACGCGTGCATATACGTTGGTATACTTATACGTAGAAGATAAGTTGGAATTGAAACGGTAATAAAATGGTAAACGAATAAGCATAACGATAAATGAAAAGATGTTTAAAGTTGTACTTGTCAACTTCTTCGATTAAGTGTGGAAGTTAAAGTTTTTTTGTCCTTTTCCAAAGAAACCATCCGAGGCCTTTAGGAAGAAAGAAAAGATTTGCCTAACAACAAGCATAGAGGTCAGCGGGGTTGGGAAGAAAAGATTCTGCGTATGAAGTTAATTCGTCAAAAAGGTAGGTGCCTCTTCCCCCTCAAACGGGTATGATTCATGCATGCTTTGATGGTATACTAATGTGTTTCGTTGTTTTATTTGCTTAAGTTGTAAATTTTGTTTCGTTGTTTTTATTTGTTTAAGTTGTAAATTTAGTCTATGTTGGAAGGCATGAGATGTATTGTTTATGGCTGCTATGTGCGTGTATGTGTGTGTGAAATTGGTGGTATGATTGAATCAAAAACAAAACATCCTAAAAAATGGGGAAAAAAGGGAACTTTTACATTATGAGCCTTTAAAAAGTTGTGTTTTGGCCTTAGAATAGGTTTCTATAGACTGGAAATAGGAGAAAATGGGGGTTGGGATCGAGAAAACGAATCACAGCGCGCGTTGCCACTGGTGGAACAACCATTAAAATAAATAAATAAATATCTAAATTAAAGCAGAGAACAGGTCGGCCAATGGACCGGGTCGACTGGCCAGTGGGTCGGACCGAAGGCGGCCATTAACCTCTCAAAAAAAAATATATCGCGCGCGGCGAATCAGGCCAGGAAAATATAATTAAATACCAATAAGAATTCAAATAAATTCCAGAAAATATAAAAGGTTAAAATTAAATTATTTTCACTTAATTTCTGAAGTTTGGTAAATTTAAGTAACTAAAAATTAATAGTAATAAATAGAATTAGGTAAGGGAAACATAGAGGAAATTAGTAGAAAATTCTAGTAAACTAATACAAGCTAAGGAAAGATAAGGGTGGCGATAAATAACAACTTTCCAATATTCAAAAATTTCACAAAGCCAAATATTGAGTGCCGGAGGATGGTGAGGATGGGCCAGGGGCCTCAGACGATTGTGTTATTGCATTCATGGCACGTGCATTGCATGATGGCGGGTCGTGACGTACGGGTCACGGACGCTCAGGATGGTGTACGGTGGCGGGGCCACGACACTCAGGATGATGTGTAGTGGCGCGGCCACGCACACTCAGTATGGTGACTGTGGGGTGTACGACCTGCAGCCACTCAGTAGGACCCGGGTTCATGCATTGCACGGTATGGATATTGGCATTATGTGTGACATGACTTTGTTGCGTGTGACACGTTGATTGAGCATGCATCACGTACTTGCGCATTTTTATGTGGAGTGCTTTACTTACCGCATTTACATTATCTTATGCATGTTATCTTATATTTATGTGCTATGTGGTTTTATCTTATATTTATGTGCTATATGATTATATCATATCTATGTGCTAAGTGGCTATATCATTTCGGTATGCACGTTTTATATTGGTTTGAGGAGGGCATCTACTGGGTGATTTCTGTCACTCACCCCTACTTCCCAGGTGATCCGGATGAGGACTCGAGCACATCTTTGTTGAGGACGGGATGAACATAGCTGAGTGGCTTGGTTGGTAGCTGCATCTAGGATACGAGGGGGACTCTGCAACTGATTGTTTCTTATTTACAGTTTGAGGATTTTCACAGACTTCTTAGTACTTTTATTATCGGAATTTTATTTCAGTAATGTAATGACAATTATTTGAGTTTAATTTAAGTTATGATTTACGTTTCCACGAGAAAAATTTCTACGTTATTTCTGACGTGCAAGAGATTGATTCGACGCCTTGTATTCTCCTTAGCGAGATACGACGGGTGCACTGTTCCTGATGCTAGGGTTCGGGAGCGGGGCGCTACAGGTGGTATCAGAGCCGAGGCTTCAGATCCGCCTCGGAAACGCAGGCTTAATTAGATCACTTAGACATAAGTTATGATCTTTTATGAAATTTCGATTTTACCCCTAATAATCAAGTAGACTTAAGATATGATCTTAGACCTAGGTTATGATCGGGTTATGGGAGGTGTGTGCCGATGGTGAGCTTTCCTTGTCTAACTATCGATTTATCGGCATTCAACCTTTTAACTTATTATTGACTAATCCGATTTCTTCTCATGAACTTGGATAACAGAAAATGCCTCCACAACGTAAGCCAGCTAGGAACGGTGATGAGAACCACCAGAATCAGGGGATCACCCCCAATCACTTGAAGATGCCATAGTCACCATAATCAACATCTTAGTACAGTAGCACCATCTGCTGAACTAGCATGCACCGCCTCCACCACCATCGCACTTGGACCTGGGATTCTTCGACAAGGGGATGCGGAGGAGTGATGGAGCAGCACAATTGACACCGCCGATCACTTGGATCTAATTTCAAAATGATTTCAAGAAGTACTACGTGTTCGACAGTGCGATCTTTCAGAGCATGGCTCTAGATCCACAGCGGAAGCATAGATCTAGGCTATGATATTAGGAATTAAGTTACAATTTTGCCCCTAAGTCACATCTTAGACATGACTTAAACATAAGCATTGATCTTAGTCATAAGCTTTGATTATATTCTAAGTATTGAACTTAGAAATAAGTAATGATGTTAGAAGTAAGGAATGATGATACCAAGTATCGGTCCTAGAAATAAGACATAACATTAGACCTAAGTGATGATCGGATAAGGGATATGCACACGTATACCTAGGGCGCTCCATACGACTCTGAATTAGTTGTCGCATCTAAGTGCTGATCATAACCATTTGTGTAATTCCTTAGATTCGACCTTGCTAACCCGGTACCATTTCGGTAAATGAACCGGGTTCACGCCTCTACCTTGACAGTAGTGTCAGAACGCGACTAGGTCTAAGTGGGGATTGTAGTTCCTAAGAAACGATTGATAGTAAAACGAAGTACTAAGAAAAGGATTCATTAGCATTATGATCAGTAGAGTTTAGCTAGACTATCGTACAAAGGGGTTTATAGCCATGATTAAGAGGTTGAATTTTAGAATGTCAAATAAGCTAAAGATATTAGTCCTATTAGAGATATTGATTGATAGTGATAAGTGAACACTACTAAAATAAGTACAGTGGAATTACGAATTATTACAAATTGGATTAAGTGTTGATCTCTAGAAACACGTAAGTACAGATGTACCGAGTAGGCTTGAATTGTAGCAGAGTAAGTATGAACAAGTTGTTTTTCGGGTGAGATCTAACTAAATTAGAATTAGCTGTTGAAATAACCAGGTAACAAAGTACAATGGATCTTTGCGGCGCACAGAGGCATGGTGAATTAGAATGCCCTAAGTCAATCAATATTTAGTGTGTCATACTAGGATTGGACAACTTAAGCTAAAGATTATAGTATAAGAACCGATCTTAGAGAGCTGCTATGACCACAGATATAAGTACGATAGCGACTGATGATGACTGGGTTATGGAACCCTCGGTATGGTGATGATATCCTAAGTTTGATTCTAGAGTTATAAGAAGAGTAGGTTATGATCTTAAATATGCAGAGAATAATGGACTTAGAAATTACCTTGCCGGGTACAAGGAATGATTTTCGAGGCCTTAGTCTATGATAAGAACGTGAAATGATTAACGTATCACAGTATGAAATGGATATTTAGTACGATCATTATCTAAGTTAATGGATAAAGTAGAACCATACTAAGTCATTGATTATGTCATACGCAAGTTTCGAGGACGAAACTTTTTGTAAGGGAGAAGGAATGTTATGACCCGCGTTTTCATACGATATATATGTATATTAGATGTATACACACGACAACAAATACAAAAATTATATTTTTATATATTAAATACATTATACACACATGACAGGTGAAGAAAAACAATAAAATAAATAATAAAAGAAGATAAATTTAAATTTAGGATCCTAGTATGATTAGGACGTGAGTAGATAGATAAGTTTAAATCAAAATCCAAATTTAAATTAAACTAGGAGAAGTTATCCTAATTAACTTAGGATTTTATCAAAAACCTACCTATAACTATACACATATCACACAAAGATTCTACCCTAATTCCCCACCATCAAAGTCGGCCACCCCAGACATGAAACAATCGACTCTTTTACTTTTCCCCAGCATTAATGCTGCCGCAAGGGGAAAAAAACAGAGCCACCCTTGTACTCTTAAATTTAATCACTGTATCCTTCAATTTACAAAGAAAGGCAACAACATTGCAAGAAATTTTGCCGTAGCTTGGATACAAGGAAACATAAGGATCTTCTTCTATTCGTAATCCGATTCTTCGTATATCGCGTAAAATCAAGACACGAGGCAAGTATCCTTACTATATTTGCTATGATTTATCAACGTTATTATGCTATTTTCATATCAAATTGGATCATACATATGTATTTGTGATTGCACATATTAATATATACATGTATTCGATGTAATTATATACCGATCATATATATGTATATGTTTATATATGTGCCGTGGAACTATATATGTGAGTATATGTCAAATTAAGTTGATGTTCTCTGCTTGAACGTTAGTTGCTGTCGAAATTGTGTAAATGAAAGGAAATCTACATACGCCGAAATTGTGTAAATGAAAGAAATTCGCATGCTCTGGGTTGTTAAAAACAATTGCATGAACGAAAAAGAAAAAAAAATAAGGAAAAAAAATGTGTTACATCAGTGGGCTAAAATACATATGTAGAAACGGAAAAAAAAGAAAAAAAAGAAGAAGTTTGCGTCAGTAAGCATCTTCAATTGATAATAAGAATGTGCATTGTTGATGATCTTAAAAGGTGCAAATTAACAAGTGTAATAGAAATAGTTATATTTTGTAAACGTTTGTAATTGTCAAAAGAATATATTATTTAATGTATCAAATGTATGTCTAATATAAGCAGCAAAGTAATATTTTCGTTACCGTCTAATAGTATCAATTGTAATCAATACTATATTTTTAATTATAAAGTTGTGTTAAGTTATATATTAAATTAAAGTAGTTGTTTTGAATTATGTAATATATATTATAATACAACGATACATTAGCAACAGTAATTATGTGATTTCAGTTATATGAAATTGTGTTCCATAAAGATGTTTGTTGTGCTAGTAATAATTATTTTATGGTTAAGTTATATATAAATAAAAACAAATTGGCCGATGGTGAAACGCGTAAGTATAAGCATGTGTATACACGTATATGGACGCGTGCATATACGTGGGTATACTTATACGTAGAAGATAAGTTGGAATTGAAACGGTAATAAAATGGTAAACGAATAAGCATAACGATAAATGAAAAGATGTTTAAAGTTGTACTTGTCAACTTCTTCGATTAAGTGTGGAAGTTAAAGTTTTTTTGTCCTTTTCCAAAGCAACCATCCGAGGCCTTTAGGAAGAAAGGAAAGATTTGCCTAACACCAAGCATAGAGGTCAGCGGGGTTGGGAAGAAAAGATTCTGCGTATGAAGTTAATTCGTCAAAAAGGTAGGTGCCTCTTCCCCCTCAAACGGGTATGATTCATGCATGCTTTGATAGTATACTAATGTGTTTCGTTGTTTTATTTGCTTAAGTTGTAAATTTTGTTTCGTTGTTTTTATTTGTTTAAGTTGTAAATTTAGTCTATGTTGGAAGGCATGAGATGTATTGTTTATGGCTGCTATGTGCGTGTATGTGTGTGTGAAATTGGTGGTATGATTGAATCAAAAACAAAACATCCTAAAAAATGGGGAAAAAAGGGAACTTTTACATTATGAGCCTTTAAAAAGTTGTGTTTTGGCCTTAGAATAGGTTCCTATAGACTGGAAATAGGAGAAAATGGGGGTTGGGATCGAGAAAACGAATCACAGCGCGCGTTGCCACTGGTGGAACAACCATTAAAATAAATAAATAAATATCTAAATTAAAGCAGAGAACAGGTCGGCCAATGGACCGGGTCGACTGGCCAGTGGGTCGGACCGAAGGCGGCCATTAACCTCTCAAAAAAAAATATATCGCGCGCGGCGAATCAGGCCAGGAAAATATAATTAAATACCAATAAGAATTCAAATAAATTCCAGAAAATATAAAAGGTTAAAATTAAATTATTTTCACTTAATTTCTGAAGTTTGGTAAATTTAAGTAACTAAAAATTAATAGTAATAAATAGAATTAGGTAAGGGAAACATAGAGGAAATTAGTAGAAAATTCTAGTAAACTAATACAAGCTAAGGAAAGATAAGGGTGGCGATAAATAACAACTTTCTAATATTCAAAAATTTCACAAAGCCAAATATTGAGTGCCGGAGGATGGTGAGGATGGGCCAGGGGCCTCAGACGATTGTGTTATTGCATTCATGGCACGTGCATCGCATGATGGCGGGTCGTGACGTACGGGTCACGGACGCTCAGGATGGTGTACGGTGGCGGGGCCACGACACTCAGGATGGTGTGTAGTGGCGCGGCCACGCACACTCAGTATGGTGACTGTGGGGTTTACGACCTGCAGCCACTCAGTAGGACCCGGGTTCATGCATTGCACGGTATGGATATTGGCATTATGTGTGACATGACTTTGTTGCGTGTGACACGTTGATTGAGCATGCATCACGTACTTGCGCATTTTTATGTGGAGTGCTTTACTTACCGCATTTACATTATCTTATGCATGTTATCTTATATTTATGTGCTATGTGGTTTTATCTTATATTTATGTGCTATATGATTATATCATATCTATGTGCTAAGTGGCTATATCATTTCGGTATGCACGTTTTATATTGGTTTGAGGAGGGCATCTACTGGGTGATTTCTGTCACTCACCCCTACTTCCCAGGTGAGCCGGATGAGGACTCGAGCACATCTTTGTTGAGGACGGGATGAACATAGCTGAGTGGCTTGGTTGGTAGCTGCATCTAGGATACGAGAGGGACTCTGCAACTGATTGTTTCTTATTTACAGTTTGGGGATTTTCACAGACTTCTTAGTACTTTTATTATCGGAATTTTATTTCAGTAATGTAATGACAATTATTTGAGTTTAATTTAAGTTATGATTTACGTTTCCACGAAAAAAATTTCTACGTTATTTCTGACGTGCAAGAGATTGATTCGACGCCTTGTATTCTCCTCAGCGAGATACGACGGGTGCACTGTTCCTGATGCTAGGGTTCGGGAGCGGGGCGCTACAAAAACTTTCAAACTCTCCATCAAAACTCACTACCACGATCACTTCGTATGGTTTTAATGGTGTCACCCATGCAATTTTCCAATCGTCTACTCAAATTTATAAACTCACTACATGCATCATTTTTCTTTACAAGAAACATCACCCATGTGTAACGAGTATAGTCATCTACTACCACGAAGGTATAATGTTTACCATCCAAACTTTTTGTTCCAACATCCCCATACAAATCCATATATAGTAATTGCAGGGGTTCGGAGGTGGATATATTTGTTTTTGGTTTAGAGCTTGTTTTCACAAGCTTTGCCTTTTGACAAGTGTCACACAAGTCTTGGTTTTAGAAACTCATTTTTGGAAGGCTTCGGACCTTATTATTTTCACAAACAAATTTAAAAGTTTTGAAACATACATGTCCAAGACGTCTATGCCATAGTTACGTAAAATTATTTTTGGCAAATAGGCAAGATACATTTTGTGAAACCAAATCGTTGATGCTAAGCCTCAAATAGAATAGTGTTACCCTTTTTCACAATGCATTTTTTTTTTCAAAAACGTAACTTCATAATTAGCATCATATAGTTGACTGGCACTTATCAAGTTAAACTTTAATCTTACAACATATAAAATATCACTAAGAGAGAAAGAATTGTGAGGCGCCCCGCTCCCGAGCCCTAGCATCGGGAACAGTGCACCCGCCGTATCTCGCTAAGGAGAATACAAGGCGTCGAATCAATCTCTTACATGTCAGAAATGACGTAGAAATGTTTCTCGCAGAAACGTAAATCATAACTTAAATTAAACTCCAATAATCGTCATTACCTTAATGAATAAAAATTCTGATAATAAAAGTAACAAAGAAGTCTACGAAAATCCCAAAGTATAAGTAAACACAAACAGCTGCAGAGCCCCCTTGTAACCTAGCTGCAGCTATCAACCAGCCCACTCTGCTATGTCCGTCCCGTCCTCAACAAAGATGTGCTCGTAGTCCTCATCTGGCTCACCTAGGAAGTAGGGGTGAGTGACCGAAAATCACCCAGTAGATGCACGCCTCAAACCAATACAAAACATGCATACCGAAATGATATAACCACATAGCACATAAATATAAGATAAATGCATAAGATAAAGTAAATGCGGTAAGTAAAGCACTTCACATAAAAATGCGCAACCACGTGATGCATGCTCCATCCACGTGTCACACGCAACAAAGTCATGTCACACAGAATGCCGATATCTCCATCGTGCAATGCATGAACCCGGGTCCTACTGAGTGGCTGTGGGTCCTACCCACCCACAGTCACCATACTGAGTTGCGTGGCCGCGCCACCGTACACCATACTGAGTGTGCGTGGCCCCGCCACCGTACACCATCCTGAGCACCCGTGACTCGTACGTCACGACCCGCCATAAATGCAATGCACGAAAAACACAATCGCCTGAGGCCACTGGCCCATCCTCACCATCCTCCGGCACTCAAATCTAGGTTCGTAAATTTTCCGAATATTAGAAAGTTGTTATTTATCATCACCCTTAATTTTTCCTTAGCTTGCATTAATTTTCTAAAATTTTCTACTAATTTTCCCTATTTCTCCCTTATTTAATTCTATTTTTTAATATTTATTTTTAATTTCTTAGATTTACCAAACTTTAGAAATTAAGTGAAAATAATTTAATTTTAACTTTTTATATTTTCAGGAATTTATTTGAATTTTACTGGTATTTAATTATATTTTAATATACATTTTTTGAGTGGTTAATGGGCCGCCTTCCGACCCGCTGGCCAGCCGGCCCGGTCCATTGGCCGCCCTGTTCTCTACCTTAAATTAATTATTTATTTATTCATTTAATGGCTGTTCTACCAGTGGCAACGCGTGCTGTGATTCGTTTTTCGATCCCAACCCCTATTTTTTTCCTATTTCCAGTCTATAGGAACCTATTCTAAGGCCAAACACAACTTTTTAAAGGCTCCTAGTATAAAAGTTCTCCCCTTTTCTTTCCTCAATTCTTCAAGGGTATTTTTTTTAGTTCTGATTCAATCTTACTGCCAAATTCACACACATACACGCACATAGTATCCATAAACAACATATCTCATGCTTTCCAACATATACAAAATTTACAACTTAAACAAATAAAAACAACGTAACAAAATTTACAACTTAAACAAATAAAAACAACGAAACACATTAGTATACCATCAAAGCATGCATGAATCATACTCGTTTGAGGGGGGAAGAGGCACCTACCTTTTTGACGAATTAACTTCCTTCTCCTCTAGGCTCGAATCTAAACAATTGTAGTATAAAAATCAATACCTAATAACAAAGTTTAATTTGATTTACTTGAAATAATTAGTTTATAGCTTTCTATTTTTTTCCCTTGTAAGGATGAATTCCCAAAATATGCAATGCAACTTTGTTTTAAAAAGATTTTCAAATATCGATACGATTATGCCAACTTTCCAAAAACAATTTCCTAATATTTGATGTTTCAAATATTTTTAAACGATCGATTTTGATCAAGTCAAATACAATTAATTACAATAACATCCAATACGATTACACAAATATCAAATACGAACACCTATCAAATTACGATATCAATGTCATAATAACTACCACTTACATGTACGTATATACACATACATGTTCATGCACATACATGTGTATATACATGCATATACATACACGAATCTCCATCGATCCACTTTTTCCCCAAAAACGATACTGATTCACCAGTTTATTCGCCTACAACCATAAAATTTGATCGACTACGATTCATATGCCTATCAAAATTATGTCACATACTTAAGCATAGTCAGTCTTAGCCGAAACAGACACCTCCTCCCACTGCACATAATGGTTCGGCCGTACACCCCAAAACACACATATTAGCAATCATGTTCATAGATATCTTACATATATTTATATATTCATATTATTAGACTCAAATGTTTCATATGTTATTGTTTCCTAATGGCCGAAATTGACACTGCCCCTCCTGCCTACATGTAAATACCACATCAATCAATTTGTGTCCAATTAATTAATTGTATTTTTTTAATTGCATCTTGCAAGCAGCCTTTACATACCCTTAAATAACACATCAATCAAATGAAAATTTCCTACCACCTTTCACAACTTAAAGACACCTCGTACGTCAATAACAGTTTTGCTAAAAGCTAAAATTTCAAAACAATTGCTAAGTTTGCAATTCGCTCACAATTAAAGAATACATTTATTTTATGTATTGATCAATTAAGTGCTTCTAATAATGTTTGCACCTTCAAATACCCCCTGTCAGCAAGCCTTTTCAACATACACGTATAATTCCTTTCAAATTTTCATCCACTCCACCACAAATTTGCTTCCGTATGCATATTTACACACACAGCACCCACACACACGGATATATATATATATGTATATATATATATATATATATATATTTTTAAACCAAATTTTATTAGAATAAGCCCTCACTTTTGGCGGAGGAAAACCTTATTACAATAAAGGAAGATGGTAAGAATAACAATATGCGATTATCAACATCCATATAATATATGATATGCCGCATTAAAACCTTGCCAAGTAAATCCACCCTTGTGGATAAAACCTTGACGAAGGAAAAAGCATACATATTTATATATATGGAGTGTTGATATACACCATCGAAGAAATGAAAAACATAGTAATCCTACGGGTTGCACCAATGCACTAGAATGAGTATCGTGCCAAGTATCTTCGTTCGGAAATGATCCGTTGCTTTAGTAGCTCTCATGTAAGCGGGCGGTATATCCGTGTTGAGCCAAAATTGCAGCCATGCAGAAAAGAAAATAGTTGCTGAGTAAAACAGGGATAGTGTATGGAATGGATTGCTGGAAAAGAAACAGACGAAGATCATACCACGCCTGCCAGCACAAACTAATGTGCCGGCAGCGATTGCAGGACATGCCAAACCCTTCGGGAGAGTTGCAACAGTAGGTAAGTGTGTTGGTAGATAAGGCACACCATTGGATACGACAGTCGTGTGAATGCGCCGGAGCCAGAGGAACCCATCATTGTGTTGGCAGGAAGCATATGTCAAATAATCATGAGAAATGTGAGTGGGCCGAACAATGTGTACTGCTATCCAACAGTGTAAAAGAATGTAAATCATACCGAGTCTGCCTGTACTCAATCGAGTACAGGCAGAGAGTACGTAAAACCGCCAATCCTGATGAAAAGTTTGCGCTGAGCAACTCAGGGGTGCAGTGGAATATATCCGCCAAGCAACGCGTGTGGATGAAAAGAGAATAGTGTAAGTGCTGAGAATGAAGAAAATGTAGCAGTATAGCGATGGAATAGAAATCATACCGCGTCTGCCCGTATCTGTAATGATACGGGCAGAACAAACCGAGATACGTCAATCCATTAGGAAGACCTGATTGTCAGCCTACGCGCAGGTTAGCTGATGTGAGATCGAGAAGTAGTGATGCGCGTACCAAGGACGGTAGATTATGACTGCCAAAATATCCTGTCTCAGGGCAAAGCATTGCGTGCTGAGCTAAGTAGTGAGCTGCCATATTGGTTTCTCGATACGCATGTGTGATCTCCAATCCATGTGACTGAAATAATGAGTGTAAGAGGTGCAGATGATAATTGCCAAAAATTCGCTGCGTGTTTTGTAGTCGCGACACCAGGTGCTCACAGTCGGATTCTATCACAAGTGATCGGCAGAATGGAAGAAAATATAAGAGCCCAATTAAAGTTGCCTGAATTTTTGCCATCAATGGTGTGCATGGTGGCAGCCGGAAGGATATGGCACGCACACAATCCCCATGATGATTGCGGAATATTGCTCCCCCTGCAGCATATCGAGCACCGACTGCGGCGTCAACATTCAACTTGTGTCTACCAGATGGCGGGCATTTCCATTTAACAATCTTGAGGCGAGGTGGTCGAAGGCGTGGGATCCAGGAAAAAGAAAGACTTGATCCTGCTGAGAGCTTGGATCCCTGTATCTTCTGAATCCACACATTAATGTCAAAATGTATAGCATTCCGCAGCATGGTGGCCGAAAAGGATGTTGAATCCCCATATGTGAGCTGAGCATAGTGTTTCCAGATGTTTGAAATCTGTGATAGCTGGTACAACAATTTTTAAAACTCCAGAGAATGATGATGTTGAGGAACGATACCACCATGATAATAAGTATTGCCGTAGAGTGGACACTGCCGGGAGCAAACCCTAAAGTTCTGATGCAAAAAAGGCCCAAATCGGAAGGATGCTCTCACAGTGGAGAAAGATGAGAGCAACTGAGGCTGAAGCCTGCTTACAAAAAGGACACTGCGTAGGGCGCACCACAGAGTAGCGGCCAATGTAGTCCTCAGAAGGCAAAGCAAAATTGAAGATACACCATAACAAAAGTTTCGTGGATGGAGAGTGATGCTTGAACCAAATAAATTTTGTTGATAGGTGCGTGGAGATGGATGTCCGGCAAACATCATATGCTGATTTAAGAGTGAACTCACCTGTAGGAGACGGTATCCACGAGAGGAAAATACCCGAACCAGTCGTCTGGGATATACACGTAGGATGTATGCGATAGATTAACTCCCATATCGCCGAGTCTGGAAGCCTCGGCCTGAAATCACCTCTTCTGCCATACTTCATATGCATATAATTACTCCACAAAGTGTCATTTTTATGGTATGTCCACCATATTCTGCAATGATATGCTTGTTGCAACTGGCTAAGATCTCGAAGACCCAGGCCTCCTTCATCAATAGGATGTGTAAGTTTGGACCATGATACCCAATGATGATGGTTGCCCCAAAAGAAAGAAGCCATTTTTCTATTGATAATTCGAATGACTGATTTTGGTAAACCACCTGCTGCTAAAATATGTAATGGAAAAGCAGCAATCACTGATCGTAGCAGGACTAATCGGCCAGCGTGTGAAAGGAGGCGGGTATGCCACTCGTGTAAACGATCCTCCATGTGTTGCAACAGGGAGGTGCAGTACATTGCTCTATTAATACCTTTGTGTAGATAGGAACCTAGATATCGAAAAGGAAGAGAAGCGAGCCGCATACCAAGAATATCCTTAAAGACGCGTCTCTGATGTGAGGCAACATTTGGTGAAGGGATGAAATTACTTTTGTGATAATTTACCTTTTGTCCAGATGCTGTTTCATACTGAGTTAAGAATGCTCGAAAATGACTAAGGTTACGCTGTGTGCCTCGGAGAAAAATAAGTAAATCATCAGCATATGCCAAGTGAGTGATAGCAAAGGGAATACACCCCAGTCGAAAAGATTGGATGTGTCCTGCTGCAGTAAGTGACTTTAAGCCCCTGCTAAAGCCTTCAGATGACAATATAAATAACAACAGAGACAGTGGGTCACCCTGCTTTACACCTCGAAATGGGCGAAACGGTGGTGATGGTTGTCCATTGATTAAAACTGATAACCGAGTGGCACTAAGATGATTAATAATCACTCGTATGAAAAAATCCAAAAAGCCAAATTTACGCAATAAAAGCTCCAGGTATTCCCAGCTTACCCTGTCAAACGCCTTCATCATATCTAATTTCAAGCATAATTGAGATCCCCCTTTATCTAGCATATGTATCATCTCCTGCGCCAATAATATTTGTGACGAGATATCATGTCCCGGTAAGAATCCTGTTTGCTCCGGTGATATTAATCGCGGCAAAAGCGTCCCTAGGCGTGTGGCGAGAATACGAGTACAGACTTTACTCAAGAAATTCGCAAGACAAATGGGGCGAAAGTCACTAAATGTTTGTGGAGATTGTATCTTCGGAATCAATGTAATCAATGCACTGGCCATGACTGCTGGTTGCGGAACTCCAAGAAAAAACTCCTGCACTGCTTTAAGGACATCCGAATGTATAATAGTCCAGCATGAGCGAAAAAAATTACCATGAAAACCATCTGGTCCTGCGGCACTTTGAGGATCTAAACTCCACACAGCTGTCTTTACCTCTGACTCCAACGGAAGCTGTGTTAGCATAAGATTATCATGCTCAGATAGTAGACATGGAATGTGCGAAAGAATCTCCGAGTGATTGTGTGTTGCCTCCCGTGCAAATAAAGCAGTATAGAACTCAACTGCAGAAGCCATGATATCATCCGGGTTAGTAAGTAGAATGCCCTCAGAGTTTCGGATTTACTGTAGACGGAGCTGGGTGCGTTTACTTTTGACAAGGGAGTGAAAATATCTAGTATTAGCATCTCCTTCATTTAACCATTTAACTCTTGCCTTCTGCTTCCAGAAATGCATTTCATATTTTGAGGCAAGCAAATAATCCGCCTTGGCCTTATAATAGGCATGCCGCGCATCCTCTGTGGGTGTTGCATCCCATCGGCTTTCTGCATGATTCAGCAAGTCTTCTGCATGCTTCAGATTGCTGAAAATATTTCCAAAGACATCTTTATTCCAATTTTGTATATCTTTCTTTAAAGCAAATAACTTTTGATAAAAACCATGCATTCAACCCGTTGTTGGATATGATTGCCAAGCATTTTGTACATAGGATTGAAAATCCGAATGATGTAGCCATGCATCCAAAAATCGAAAGGAGCGACGGGATGACGGTGAACTCATTTTGCATAGCAACAGGAGTGGAGTATGATCAGAAGTCGCCTGAGGCAAATGAGTTAACTGCAAGCTTTCAAACCGATCTTGAAACATGGAGTTGACAAAAATCCAGTCTAATCGTCGTCGAACTCGGCCAAGACCCCTGCCATCCGCCCATGTAAACCTAGTGCCATGATAGGGGGCCATAAGAGAACAGTCTTCGATACACTCATTGAAATCCTGTAATGCTGTCAGAGATGGAGTGGATCTGCCACTGTGATCATCCAGAGATCGAAAAGTATTGAAATCACCCCCCACTAGCCAGGGCAATTGCAATGTGGTATTGAATTCACACAAAGATTGCCAAAGTACATGACGCTGAGAGTGTGTATGTTTCGCATAGACCAATGAAAGGACAAAAGTATATTGCAATGATAGTGACTGTAATGTAAGATGGACCACCTGATTCTTGTCCTGCATGGCAAGCAAACGGAACTCATTATCCCGCCAAAAAAACCAAATATGTTCAGACTGCGAAACATAAGCCTGCGAGAAACCAAGACGTAAGCCATATCCCGTTATCTGTGATGGAGTATGTTTAGGTTCGATCAAAGCAAGTAGATTCAATTTATGTTCGCGAATCAAATCACGTAACCGGGGCAGAGAGGCACGCATGCCTCGAATATTCCATATTAATATATTCATTGAGTAAGGGTAGAGGAACTTCCCTGAATAATGTGCGATGCACTGCGGGTCAAGATGGTTGATGGCGGAAAAGGAGGAAGATCCTTGCGGGAACGACGCTTACGGCGTGGGACCATGGGAACAAACGCAGCGTCTGCCGCCGGGTCCTGCAGTCGTGAGATCAGTAACTCGTCATCTGGTGAGGGCTGCATGAGCTGCATGCGGCGGGCCACATCAGCAGAAACCATAGAGATATCCTCTACGACTGTGTCAGTAGGCAAATCAGTGTCGGACACATGCCCAAGATCGAGCTGCATGGTATCAGCTGGTGTAGGATAATCCGCCACATCACGAACTCATCCTGCAGCGTAGCATCAGGAGCATGGTCAGAAGGCAACCGGACGGCATCACCTGAGTTGTTACGACCCGAGATTACGGGCTAGTGGAAATGATGAAAATAGAACGCAAATGCGATGTTGATGAAATTTTGATGGAAATTAAATTTTATTTAAGATTAATAAAGACATCGACGTTAATAAATAGGGTTTAGAAATGCTCAAAAAAAATAACCGAACGATAAGTTAACGGATATAGCAAGACTTGATGGGACTAGATAACGAACGTTACGGACATACGATACGTTTAAATAAATTAGTCAATAGCAACCTAAGTCGTTAGATATAAATCAAACCAAATAAAATACCCGATACGATAATTTCAATACACATTATTATCATATTTTCTTCCGTTTATCACATTTCCTATCACAACCCATACTCTACTTTTCTTAAACCCCACCATACTCTCTTTTATTCCCCATTCTCGGTTTGCACATGCTAAAGGTAGTAGAGATTCAATTTTATTTTACTCCCACTCATTTTTCTAATACAATATTTAATACCCCACCATTCCTTCCACCTTCTCTCAAAACCACTCCATTTCACTTTCCTCTCCCCTCACTCTTCATTTCCACGGAAACCACACCAAAAAGGGGAAACATTCTCCTTTATTTTCTCACTTCAATAATTTAAACACTCCTTTACTTATATTATTTTCATTCCACCAAAATCCACTTATTTCTACATTCTTCTTCCTTTTCTTTTCCTCATCAACGCCTACATCTTCTCTCTCTTTCTCATTTTCAATTTTCACTCATTTCATCTTCTACCTCCTATCTTACACTCTTTTTCTTCTACAAACAACAAGTCTTCCAATCTCCATGGTTCTCCTCAAGGCCGAATTTCTGAGGATTGAAAACAAAGGTGTAGCAAGGTAACAACTCCATTTAGGTTCAACATCTCCTTCCATTTATCAATTTTCATAAGTTGTTCACTAACTGTCTATATTTTTGGTGAAACCGTGGGTCACTTAGGCAAAGGAGGGGGATTTTTCTTCCAACTCAAGTGAAGAACCTTCACTTTAAAGTGTAAGAAAAGTGGTAAAGGCAAGTATTCTTCCTAGATCCTACATGGATTTTCAAAGCCTAAGTATATATGTTTATATTAAAGTTGGATCATCATGAAGTATGTTCAAGATTCTTTATAAGAATATGAAAATACATGTTTTTAGGTAATATATATGTTGTATACATATACTAACATTTTTGGCCATACTAAGTTTTTGGTGATAGAATGCATTTAGTAGGTATTATATATACATATATGCTTAATGTATAAACTTCGTATATATGCAAGTATGTATATACGGTTTTAAGAGTAAGAGGGATTAATTAAATATTACAAAATAAGTGTGTAAAAGTTAACGATTTAACTGATGATGCATTAACTTATTGTTTGTTTTACTAGATGTAAATCAAATGCAAGTGCTCACTGTATATTATTATGTATGGTAGTATAGATATGAGTGTGACTATTCATTACAAAGAATGTTGTGCTAACTGTATCCATTAGTTATTGTTGATAAAGTAGTATTCGCTGAATATTAATCTAACATATTAGTATATGAACTAAAAGACAATTACATAATGTAATTTTAAATCGGTGTGTAATTACTAAAACATATACATGATATGTTGTAGTAAGATAAAAAAAACTAAGTGATATATGGTAATTGATGAAAGCAAATATTGTAATGTAGTTGTAAATGAAAAATACAAATGATTATATATATATACTTCAAATATTTCGGCCATGGGGCCTTTTGGTTAAAAAGGGATTAATTTATATTGTATACATACATATATATGTATAATATATATGTTAAGATGTAAGAATGAGTATGTTTTGTACGAAATTTAATGTGTCATAATGGGCGTATATGTATAAGCATATGCATTTTGGTCTTCAAACCTATAAAGTTAAAATGACTTTAAAATATTTTATGTACACACAATTGTATAATGTATATGTCAAGTTATGAAAGTAAGCTATATGTTTATATCAAAATCGGATCATCATGTAACATATTCAAGATTTTCCCTCATGGATATGTATAAAACACATTATGCTTATTATGATAACACAGTAGACATGTGCGTGATATGAATGTAAATAACATAAATACATATATATGATAGAGCCTGTACTACAAACATATGTATAAAACAAAATAATGTAATGGTGTAGGAAAAAAAAGTATAATGAGACAATGTACGTAAATATTTTACTACAATATAAAATCCTAATATTAAACGTTTGAGATTATAAGAGTATGTCGTTTAGACACTACTATAATATTATTTTGCTTACATGTAGATTATACTGATAATGTTTTTGAAGTTATAATCTACACTATTATTATATATAGTATAGTTTAATGGATACTATATGTGAAATTTTTGTAACACAGAGAAATTTTTTAAGCATTACATTACTGAGATGTACTATGAATATTATTATTATTAAATTTCTTTGTGCACATAGTTGTATTAATATATATGTGATTGTAACTATTATGTAATAACGTAAGTTGCTATTTTCGATTAGTTTCTTTTAAGTACTAGCAACACATTAACAGTTCTACTAGTTTTGTAGTCTATTAGATTTTGCATAATGTACTGTGTACCTCAGAATAATTTATATGTACGTACTTTTCCGTTTACTGCAATTGTTTACATACGCATATATAAGGTATATGTTAAGTGAAGAAAGTAGGTTAAGTATGTATTTTATGTAATATATCATAAAAAGGTATAAAAATATATGTAGTCAACATGTATATATATATATAAGTATACGGCTACAAAGCATTTTATAATGTATGTATATGATTTGCTACATATTATGTATACTAATATGCATATTTTACGATAAGATGTAAGTTATAATGTAAGTTCTGAAATTACTCGATGATATGTTATTATAATTAGGAGTTAAGTGTCTTAGGCGTTTAAGTTATTGATTATGAAATACATGTATGGAATAGATGTTACGAAAGTATTGTTGGATGAAAATACAAAAAGAGGGCTGTTTTGGACATGCTGGCCGAATGGTGCCTTTTAGGGGTAAAAATGGGATTTTCTTAAGTTATGATATGTAGAATGAAAATAAGTAAGCGATATTGTTACAAGATGTAGAATGACCAAGGTACCCTTATATGACCAAGTCTCACGTTGCATGAAATGAAAGTTTGAAAAGTTGTTTATCACATCACATGTTTAAAAGTCCATATGCATGTGAATAATAAACGCGAGACGATCGATTTCATTGACACACGATATGTTATGTTATGTTCATGATTATGACTATGTTATATTCGCCGGCGTGACATCGGTAGCGGGGTGGTAGATGTCAGGGGCATATGATTACGTATATGGCCGAGTGTAACACCGGGTCTGGGACACGGGATCTCCATCATAGCGCGTCACCGTTAGTACATGTACATATGTTTATGATGTCTATGTCGTACATGTACTATATGGGGAATCGATCGGTATGTCGTGTGTTATTATTCTTATGAAAAGTGCTATAGCCAATGATGAAAATGTTATATCTTCATGTTATGAAAATGTCATGTTATGCAATTTATGAAAATGTATCGGCGGTGCAGGGAGGGCAACCCAAACCGGCACTATGGGGACATCAGAGGATGGATCAAAATCTACAGTCCACTTCGTAACCCTCATGTGGCAACCCAAAATATGCCAAGACCGACGATAAAAACATCGCAAATAATCCGCCTCATTGTTAAAATTCATCAAAATATGTGTTTGATCAATAAGAGTAATCCGAAGGTCGTGATGAAACCCAATCTTCTCAAAAACTTCGCGTATAACCTTTAATGGGGATGACCATACCAAAAAGTACCAACTAGGAAATACCGAAAAGGAGCAGCAAGCGCGTCAATTTCCGAATCAAGGAAAGATACCATTGGAATACCTTTGCAACGAGTCGCTATTTTCGGCGAGATGGAGATCGGTGGAACGGTTGATCCGGCTACGACTGCGGCGAATGTAGGCGCAGCCGCCATAACGCTGGTTGTCGAAAAGGGAAAAAGAGCTCAGCTTTGGAGTTGTTTAGGTTGAAGGGGGAGGGATCGCCGATTACTGTATGAAGGCAGTGGCTAAATCAAGCAGCGGCGGCGGCATTGTCGCCAGAGCGCAGCATCGATTTCTTTCATATTATATACATATATATATATATATATCACACACGGATATATATATATATATATATATATATATATATACCAATTTATTCAATCAGATATACTTACTTATGTATGATCCATATTTTGATAAGAAAATATAAATACGAAGTTCATAAATTCATAGAAAATATAGATACGTTACTTACCTCGAACCAAACATACTATATCGCACGATTGCATTAGGGTTGGTTGAATCTGAAAATTCTTTTTCTCCTCCTTATGGTATCACGGCTGAATGGCAAGGTGCAAAAGCCTTTTATTTATTTATTTTTCTTTGGCTGCTGCTGGGGACGGCAGCTTTCGGGGGAAAAGACAATTTGTAACAACAAAATAGAACTTGTGTGGTGTCTATGGTGGGGTTTTGGCTGGAGATGAATATGATAATGCTGAGTTTTTTTCTTTCTTCCTAACAAGAAGGCGGCAGATGGGTTGTAATTTTGTGTGTGGGTTACTCTTTTAATTCTAATCTAGTTAGGATAAGTATATATCTACACACATAAATGTTTTATATTCCTTTTTTTTCTTTCAAATGTAGCGAACATAACATTCCTCCCCCCTTATAATAAGTTTCGTCCTCGAAACTTGCATATCTCGTAATCAATAACTTATCACCATACTAGGGGTTCCATATTTCAATTGTTAGTCTATATCGTACTTATACCTGATGCCATGAGCAACTTTCTATAATCAGTACTTATGAGTACTACGATCATAGCTTAACGTCTCCGTAGTTACAACTTAGGAACTTTACTCAAACCATCATATGTGTTCAAGCCTATCTGTATCTATGGATCAGTTTATAGCGTACTTATATCTGCGGTCATCAGCAGTCCTCTAAAATCGGTTCTTGGGTGTAGTATAATCTTTAACTTAATTCTCTACAACTAGGACTTATAAGCTTCCATTTATACCACTTAACGTGTATCATCCAACTTGTTGACAATCTACGATTTCGAATTCTTAATTTATCATATATGATTTTATCTCTTACTTCATGATTATCCGTAATATCCATCGAGTCCTTCAATACACTATGCATTACTCTCCCAAATCATTGAAATCAATTCTTATATCATCCGACTATTCATATGATCATGCCCTACTTTTGCGAGATATCGCCAATCCTCTAGTATACGAAGTATGTGTATGAACACATTTTCTTTTAATTTAGAGAAAGTAACTTACGTAGCTAAAATTTGAAATATAGCTTCAACTATTTAAAATAATATACCTTCTATTTCTTTTTGTAAACACAATAGTCAAAATATCATTTATTTGCTTTCGCAACGCGGTGTCTCAAATGATCATTTATAAAACAATCATATAACTTGTACGCAAAAGTATTACGGCTTAAAACCACTAGAAAATAATTGAGACACAATAATTGTAAAGTATCCTTTTACAAAACGATTTGAACACATTGTCTTTTTCTTTCCAACGAAGAATATACTTTGAAAGCTATGTTTTGTTTAGAAAAATCCAACAACTGAAAAGCCAACGATTATAAAGTTTCATAAAAAAAATTTGGAAACTCGAAAAATGTGAAGTTCCATAAAAAACAATTTGAAAGAAGTATATTTATTTTAAAACTATTTTTTCTTCATAAAATTTAATAAGTTCATCGCTAGCAGACAAATATGTTCAAAAGCATTTAAGGATTAAAATGCTTGCAATATCGATAGTTAACAACTAGAATAGTTTTGGCAATATAAATATAGCTAAACCAAAGTTTGAGAAATATAAGAGATATATAAACGTATCGTTCTTCGAAAACCCCAACGTTTAAAAATATATCTATTTTTCATAGTTGCCGTAGTAGTTGAAATTTCATTATGTTGATACACAATTTCGGAGAGGAATATAGCCTTGTAAAGTAATATACTAAAAATTAGAACTTGTTGAAATGTTTAGTAGCAAAAATCTTTGAAATATCTTTGGAGTATAAAATATGTCTTGGTGTACGTGCTTATACGAAAACGTTTAACCACTTAAAAAAATAATAGTCCAATACTTTGTATAATTTTTCTAAGTCACCCCTTAATGTTAGTGAAAAAAATCTACCTATGTACCGTCTCTTATAAATTTTTAGCTTAAGTTGTTCAATCCTTGTATGGCACATTAAATATTGATCGACTTAGGGCATTCTAATTCACCATGCTTCCGGAGGCCACACTGATTCACTGTACTTATTCACTTGGTTATTTCAACCGCTAATTCTAGTTTAGTTAGTTTTCACCTGAAAAGCAACTACTGCTTGTATATACTTACTCTATTTCAATTCAAGCCTACCCGATGCATCAATTCTTACGTGTTCCTAGGAATCAATACTTAACCTAAATTTGTAATAATTTGTCATTCAGTGTACTTATTTTAGTAGTACTCGCTTGTCACTATCAATCCATATCTCTAATCAGACTAGTATCTTCGGCCTATTTGATACTCTAATGTTCAACATCTTAATCATAACTATAATCCCCTTTATATGATGTTCTTTGCTAACTCTAATGATCATAACACCAATAAATCGTTAGTTAATTATCATCATTTTACTATGAATCATTTCTTAGGAACTACAATCACAACCTAGACCTAGTTGCATTTCGACACTATTGTCGAGGTAGGGGCGTGAACCCGCTTTATTACCATAATGGTAACGGGTTGCAGGGTCGGATCCAAGGAATTATATAAATGATTATAATCAACACTTAGGTAAGACAATTACATCAAATTGTATGGGGCGCCCTAGGCATGTGTGGACGTATCTTTTATCCGATCATCACTTCAGTCTAATGTCATCACTTATTTCTAGAATCGATACTCGGTATCATTATTCCTTACGTCTAAAATCATTACTTATTTCTAAGTTCAATGCTTAGAATATAATTACAGCTTATGACTCAGATTAATACTTATGTTCAAATCATCACCTAATGATTAGATCACCACTTAATTTCTAAGGTCACGTCTTACTTCCAATAAGATGCTTCATATATAATCATTGCTTACAACTAAAAATCGATACTTAGGTTTAATATCATAACTTATGGGCAAAATCGTAACTTAATCTCTAAGATCATGTCCTGAATTTATATTTCTGCCGTGGATCTAGAACCATGCTCTGAAAGATCGCACTGTCGAACACATAGTACTTCTTAAACTCATTCCGAAATAAGATCCGAGTGATCGACAGTGTTAGTTGTGGTGCGCCATCACTGCTCCGCATCTCCTCATTGAAGAATCTCAGGTCCGAGTGAGGTGGTGGTGGAGGCGGTGCATGCCAGTTCAGCAGCTGGTGCTACTGTGCTAAGGCGTTGGTCATGGTGACTATGACATCTTCAAGTGTTTGAGGATGATCTCCTGATTCTGGTGGTTCTCACCACCATTTCCAGCTGGCTCACATCATGGAGGCATTTCTATAATTCCAGTTCATGAAAAGAAATCAGATTAGTCAATAGTAATTCAAGAGGGTTGGACCTGGGTAAAATGGTAATTAGACAGGGAAAGCTCACCATCGACACACACCTCCCATAACCCGATCATAGCCTAAGTCTAAAATAATCTCTTAAGTCTTCTTTGTTATTAGGGGTAAAATCGTCTTTTTACAAAGATCGTAACTTATGTCTAGGTGATCTAATTAATCCAGTGTTTCCGAGGCGTATCTGAAGCCTCGGCTCTGATGCCACCTGAGGCGCCTCGCTCTCGAGCCCTAGCATCGGAAACAGTGCACTTGCCATATCTCGCTAAGGAGAATACAATGCGTCAAATCAATCTCTTACATGTCAGAAATGACGTAGAAATTTTTCTCGCAGAAACGTAAATCATAACTTAAATTAAACTCCAATAATCGTCATTACCTTACTGAATAAAAATTCTGATAATAAAAATAACAAAGAAGTCTACGAAAATCCCAAAGTATAAGTAAACACAAACAGCTGTAGAGCCCCCTCGTAACCTAGCTGCAGCTATCAACCAGCCCACTCTGCTATGTCCGTCCCGTCCTCAACGAAGATGTGCTCATAGTCCTCATCCGGCTCACCTAGGAAGTAGGGGTGAGTGACAGAAAATCACCCAGTAGATGCTCGCCTCAAACCAATACAAAACGTGCATACCGAAATGATATAACCACATAGCACATAAATATAAGATAACATGCATAAGATAAAGTAAATGCGGTAAGTAAAGCACTCCACATAAAAATGTGCAACTACGTGATGCATGCTCCATCCACGTGTCACACGCAACAAAGTCATGTCACACAGAATGCCGATATCTCCACCGTGCAATGCATGAACCCGGGTCCTACTGAGTGGCTGTGGGTCGTACCCACCCACAGTCACCATACTGAGTGTGCGTGGCCGCACCACCATACACCATACTGAGTCTACGTGGCCCCGCCACCGTACACCATTCTGAGCGCCTGTGACCCGTACATCACGACCCGCCATAAGTGCAATGCACGTGCCATGAATGCAAAAACACAATCGCCTGAGGCTCCTGGCCCATCCTCACCATCCTCCGGCATTCAAATCTAGGTTTGTAAATTTTCCGAATATTAGAAAGTTGTTATTTATAATCACCCTTAATTTTTCCTTAGCTTGTATTAATTTTCTAAAATGTTCTACTAATTTTCCCTATTTCTCCCTTATTTAATTCTATTTATTAATATTTATTTTTAATTTCTTAAATTTACCAAACTTTAGAAATTAAGTGAAAATAATTTAATTTTAACTTTTTATATTTTCTGGAATTTATTTGAATTTTACAAGTATTTAATTATATTTTTCTATACATTTTTTTTGAGTGGTTAATGGGCCGCCTTCGGTCTGACCCGCTGGCCAGCCGGCCCGGTCCATTGGCGCCCTGTTCTCTGCCTTAAATTAATTATTTATTTATTCATTTAATGGTTGTTCTACTAGTGGCAACGCGCGCTGTGATTCGTTTTTCAATCCCAACCCCTATTTTGTCCTTTTTCCAGTCTATAGGAACCTATTCTAAGACCAAAACACAACTTTTTATAGGCTCTTAGTGTAAAAGTTCTCCCTTTTTTTTCCCTCAATTCTTCAAGGGTATTTTTTTTATTTTTTCTGCTCAATCTTACTACCAAATTCACACACATACACGCACATAGTATCCATAAACAACATATCTCATGCTTTCCAACATATACAAAATTTACAACTTAAACAAATAAAAACAACGTAACAAAATTTACAACTTAAACAAATAAAAACAACGAAACACATTAGTATACCATCAAAGCATGCATGAATCATACTCGTTTGAGGGGGGAAGTGGCACCTACCTTTTTGACGAATTAACTTCCTTCTCCTCTAGGCTCGAATCTAAACAATTGTAGTATAAAAATCAATACCTAATAACAAAGTTTAATTTGATTTACTTGAAATAATTAGTTTATAGCTTTCTATTTTTTTCCCTTGTAAGGATGAATTCCCAAAATATGCAATGCAACTTTGTTTTAAAAAGATTTTCAAATATCGATACGATTATGCCAACTTTCCAAAACAATTTCCTAATATTTGATGTTTCAAATATTTTTAAACGATCGATTTTGATCAAGTCAAATACAATTAATTACGATAACATCCAATACGATTACACAAATATCAAATACGAACACCTATCAAATTACGATATCAGTGTCATAATAACTACCACTTACATGTACGTATATACACATACATGTTCATGCACATACATGTGTATATACATGCATATACATACACGAATCTCCATCGATCCACTTTTTTCCCCAAAAACGATACTGATTCACCAGTTTATTCGCCTACAACCATAAAATTTGATCGACTACGATTCATATGCCTATCAAAATTATGTCACATACTTAAGCATAGTCAGTCTTAGCCGAAACAGACACCTCCTCCCACTGCACATAATGGTTCGGCCGTACACCCCAAAACACACATATTAGCAATCATGTTCATAGATATCTTACATATATTTATATATTCATATTATTAGACTCAAATGTTTCATATGTTATTGTTTCCTAATGGCCGAAATTGACACTGCCCCTCCTGCCAACATGTAAATACCACATCAACCAATTTGTGTCCAATTAATTAATTGTATTTTTTTAATTGCATCTTGCAAGCAGCCTTTACATACCCTTAAATAACACATCAATCAAATGAAAATTTCCTACCACCTTTCACAACTTAAAGACACGTCGTACGTCAATAACAGTTTTGCTAAAAGCTGAAATTTCAAAACAATCGTTATGTTTGCAATTCGCTCACAATTAAAGAATACATTTATTTTATGTATTGATCAATTAAATGCTTCTAATAATGTTTGCACCTTCAAATACCCCCTGTCAGCAAGCCTTTTCAACATACACGTATAATTCCTTTCAAATTTTCATCCACTCCACCACAAATTTGCTTCCGTATGCATATTTACACACACGGCACCCACACACACGGATATATATATATATATATATCAATTTATTCAATCAGATATACTTACTTATGTATGATCCATATTTTGATAAGAAAATATAAATACGAATTTCATAAATTCATAGAAAATATAGATACGTTACTTACCTCGAACCAAACATACTATATCGCATGATTGCATTAGGGTTGGTTGAATCTGAAAATTCTTTTTCTCCTCCTTATGGTATCACGGCTGAATGTCAAGGTGCAGAAGCCTTTTATTTATTTATTTTTCTTTGGCTGCTACTGGGGACGGCAGCTTTCGGGGGAAAAGACAATTTGTAACAACAAAATAGAACTTGTGTGGTGTCTATGGTGGGGTTTTGGCTGGAGATGAATATGATAATGCTGAGTTTTTTTCTTTCTTCCTAACAAGAAGACAGCAGATGGGTTGTAATTTTGTGTGTGGGTTACTCTTTTAATTCTAATCTAGTTAGAATAAGTATATATCTACACACATAAATGTTTTATATTCCTTTTTTTCTTTTAAATGTAGCGAACATAACATTCCTCCCCCCTTACAATAAGTTTCGTCCTCGAAACTTGCGTATCTCGTAATCAATAACTTATCACCATACTAGGGGTTCCATAATTCAATTGTTAGTCTATATCGTACTTATACCTGATGTCATGAGCAACTTTCTATAATCAGTACTTATGAGTACTACGATCATAGCTTAACGTCTCCGTAGTTACAACTTAGGAACTTTACTCAAACCATCATATGTGTTCAAGCCTATCTGTCTCTATGGATCAGTTTATAGCGTACTTATATCTGCGGTCATCAGCAGTCCTCTAAAATCGGTTCTTAGGTGTACTATAATCTTTAACTTAATTCTCTACAACTAGGACTTATAAGCTTCCATTTATACCACTTAACGTGTATCATCCAACTTGTTGGCAATCTACGATTTCGAATTCTTAATTTATCATATATGATTTTATCTCTTACTTCATGATTATCCGTAATATCCATCGAGTCCTTCAATACACTATGCATTACTCTCCCAAATCATTGAAATCAATTCTTATATCATCCGACTATTCATATGATCATGCCCTACTTTTGCGAGATATCGCCAATCCTCTAGTATACGAAGTATGTGTATGAACACATTTTCTTTTAATTTAGAGAAAGTAACTTACGTAGCTAAAATTTGAAATATAGCTTCAACTATTTAAAATAATATACCTTCTATTTCTTTTTGTAAACACAATAGTCAAAATATCATTTATTTGCTTTCGCAACGCGGTGTCTCAAATGATCATTTATAAAACAATCATATAACTTGTTCGCAAAAGTATTACGACTTAAAACCACTTGAAAATAATTGAGACACAACAATTGTAAAGTATCATTTTACAAAACGATTTGAACACATTGTCTTTTTCTTTCCAACGAAGAATATACTTTGAAAGCTATGTTTTGTTTAGCAAAATCCAACAATTGAAAAGCCAACGATTATAAAGTTTCATAAAAAAAATTTGGAAACTCGAAAAATGTGAAGTTCCATAAAAAACAATTTGAAAGAAGTATATTTATTTTAAAACTATTTTTGCTTCATAAAATTTAATAAGTTCATCGCTAGCAGACAAATATGTTCAAAAGCATTTAAGGATTAAAATGCTTGCAATATCGATAGTTAACAACTAGAATTATTTTGGCAAAATAAATATAGCTAGACCAAAGTTTGAGAAATATAAGAGATATATAAACATATCGTTCTTCGAAAACCCCAACATTTAAAAATATATATATTTTTCAAAGTTGCCGTACTAGTTGAAATTTCATTATGTTGATACACAATTTCGGAGAGGAATATATCCTTGCAAAGTAATATACTAAAAATTGGAACTAGTTGAAATGTTTAGTAGCAAAAATCTTTGAAATATCTTTGGAGTATAAAATATGTCTTGGTGTACGTGCTTATACGAAAACGTTTAACCACTTAAAAAAATAATAGTCCAATACTTTGTATAATTTTTCTAAGTCACCCCTTAATGTTAGTCTACCTATGTACCGTCTCTTATAAATTTTTAGCTTAAGTTGTTCAATCCTTGTATGGCACACTAAATATTGATCGACATAGGGCATTCTAATTCACCATGCTTCCAGAGGCCACACTGATCCAATTCACTTGGTTATTTCAACCGCTAATTCTAGTTTAGTTAGTTTTCACCTGAAAAGCAACTACTGTTTGTTTATACTTACTCTATTTCAATTCAAGCGTACTCGATGCATCAATACTTACGTGTTACTAGGAATCAATACTTAACCTAAATTTGTAATAATTTGTCATTCAGTGTACTTATTTTAGTAGTACTCGCTTGTCACTATCAATCCATATCTCTAATCAGACTAGTATCTTCGGCCTATTTGATACTCTAAAGTTCAACATCTTAATCATAACTATAATCCCCTTTATATGATGTTCTTTGCTAACTCTACTGATCATAACACCAATAAATCGTTAGTTAATTATCATCATTTTACTATGAATCATTTCTTAGGAACTACAATCACAACCTAGACCTAGTCGCATTTCGACACTATTGTCGAGGTAGGGGCGTGAACCCGCTTCATTCCCATAATGGTAACGGGTTGCAGGGTCGGATCCAAGGAATTATATAAATGATTATAATCAACACTTAGGTAAGACAATTACTTCAAATTGTATGGGGCGCCCTAGGCATGTGTGGACGTATCTTTTATCCGATCATCACTTCAGTCTAATGTCATCACTTATTTCTAGAATCGATCCTCGGTATCATTATTCCTTACATCTAAAATCATTACTTATTTCTAAGTTCAATGCTTAGAATATAATTACAGCTTATGACTCAGATTAATACTTATGTTCAAATCATCACCTAATGATTAGATCACCACTTAATTTCTAAGGTCACGTCTTACTTCCAATAAGATGGTTCATATATAATCATTGCTTACGACTAAAAATCGATACTTAGGTTTAATATCATAACTTAGGGGCAAAATCGTAACTTAATCTCTAAGATCATGTCCTGAATTTATATTTCCGCCATGGATCTAGAACCATGCTCTGAAAGATCGCACTGTCGAACACGTAGTACTTCTTAAACTCATTCCGAAATAAGATCCGAGTGATCGACAGTGTCAGTTGTGGTGCGCCATCACTGCTCCGCATCTCCTCATTGAAGAATCTTAGGTCCGAGCGAGGTGGTGGTGGAGGCGGTGCATGCCAGTTCAGCAGCTGGTGCTACTGTGCTAAGGCGTTGGTCATGGTGACCATGACATCTTCAAGTATTTGAGGATGATCTCCTGATTCTGGTGGTTCTCACCACCATTTCCAGCTGGCTCACATCGTGGAGGCATTTCTGTAATTCCAGTTCATGAAAAGAAATCAGATTAGTCAATAGTAATTCAAGAGGGTTGGACCTGGGTAAAATGGTAATTAGACAGGGAAAGCTCACCATCGACACACACCTCCCATAACCCGATCATAGCCTAAGTCTAAAATAATCTCTTAAGTCTTCTTTGTTATTAGGGGTAAAATCGTCTTTTTACAAAGATCGTAACTTATGTCTAGGTGATCTAATTAATCCAGCGTTTCCGAGGCGGATCTGAAGCCTCGGCTCTGATACCACCTGAGGTGGCCCGCTCCCGATCCCTAGCATCGGAAACAGTGCACCCGCCATATCTCACTAAGGAGAATACAAGGCGTCGAATCAATCTCTTACATGTCAGAAATGACGTAGAAATTTTTCTCGCGGAAACGTAAATCATAACTTAAATTAAACTCCAATAATCGTCATTACCTTACTGAATAAAAATTCTGATAATAAAAGTAACAAAGAAGTCTACGAAAATCCCAAAGTATAAGTAAACACAAACAGCTGTAGAGCCCCCTCGTAACCTAGCTGCAGCTATCAACCAGCCCACTCTGCTATGTCCGTCCCGTCCTCAACGAAGATGTGCTCATAGTCCTCATCCGGCTCACCTAGGAAGTAGGGGTGAGTGACAGAAAATCACCCAGTAGATGCCCGCCTCAAACCAATACAAAACGTGCATACCGAAATGATACAACCACATAGCACATAAATATAAGATAACATGCATAAGATAAAGTAAATGCGGTAAGTAAAGCACTCCACATAAAAATGCGCAACTACGTGATGCATGCTCCATCCACCTGTCACACGCAACAAAGTCATGTCACACAGAATGCCGATATCTCCACCGTGTAATGCATGAACCCGGGTCCTACTGAGTGGCTATGGGTCGTACCCACCCACAGTCACCAGACTGAGTGTGCGTGGCTGCGCCACCGTACACCATACTGAGTCTACGTGGCCCCGCCACCGTACACCATCCTGAGCGCCCGTGACCCGTACATCACGACCCGCCATAAATGCATTGCACGTGCCATGAATGCAAAAACACAATCGTCTGAGGCCCCTGGCCCATCCTCACCATCCTCCGGCATTCAAATCTAGTTTCGTAAATTTTCCGAATATTAGAAAGTTGTTATTTATCATCACCCTTATTTTTTCCTTAGCTTGTATTAATTTTCCAAAATGTGCTACTAATTTTCCATATTTCTCCCTTATTTAATTCTATTTAGTAATATTTATTTTTAATTTCTTTAATTTACCAAACTTTAGAAATTAAGTGAAAATAATTTAATTTTAACTTTTTATATTTTCTGGAATTTATTTGAATTTTACTAGTATTTTATTATATTTTTCTATACATTTTTTTTTGAGTGGTTAATGGGCCGCCTTCGGTCTGACCCGCTGGCAAGCCGGCCCGGTCCATTGGCGCCCTGTTCTCTGCCTTAAATTAATTATTTATTTATTCATTTAATGGTTGTTCTACTAGTGGCAACGCGCGCTGTGATTCGTTTTTCGATCCCAACCCCTATTTTGTCCTTTTTCCAGTCTATAGGAACCTATTCTAAGACCAAAACACAACTTTTTACAGGCTCTTAGTGTAAAATTTCTCCCCCTTTTTTTTTCCTCAATTCTTCAAGGGTATTTTTTTATTTTTAGTTCTGCTCAATCTTACTACCAAATTCACACACATACACGCACATAGTATCCATAAACAACATATCTCATGCTTTCCAACATATACAAAATTTACAACTTAAACAAACAAAAACAACGTAACAAAATTTACAACTTAAACAAATAAAAACAACGAAACACATTAGTATACCATCAAAGAATGCATGAATCATACTCGTTCGAGGGGAGAGAGGCACCTACCTTTTTGACGAATTAACTTCCTTCTCCTCTAGGCTCGAATCTAAACAATTGTAGTATAAAAATCAATACCTAATAACAAAGTTTAATTTGATTTACTTAAAATAATTAGTTTATAGCTTTCTATTTTTTTTCCCTTGTAAGGATGAATTCCCAAAATATGCAATGCAACTTTGTTTTAAAAAGATTTTCAAATATCGATACGATTATGTCAACTTTCCAAAAATAATTTCCTAATATTCTATGTTTCAAATATTTTTAAACGATCGATTTCGATCAAGTCAAATACAATTAATTCCAATAACATCCAATACGATTACACAAATATCAAATACGAACACCTGTCAAATTACGATATCAATGTCATAATGACTACCACTTACATGTACGTATATACACATACATGTTCACGCACATACATGTGCATATACATACACGAATCTCCATCGATCCACTTTTTTTTCCAAAAACGATACTAATTCACCAATTTATTCGCCTACAACCATACAATTTCATCGACTACGATTCATATGCCTATCAAAATTGTGTCACATACTTAAGCAATAGATAGATTTAAGATTGATTTGTTAGTAGTTTCCTAGTAATTGAAGTTCAATTTAGGTAATCCTAATCTCTTTTAGAATTTGATTTCCAACTTACTCTTTTAATTCTAATCTAGTTAGGATAAGTATATATCTACACACATAAATGTTTTATATTCCTTTTTTTTCTTTCAAATGTAGCGGACATAACAAATTGTTACCCACACTACCATGTCCTTTGATTTGGCCTTTGCTACCTCCAAAGTGGACAACTCCTCCATCTTGCTTGTGAGTCTATGGAAGAGACTTTGTCTCCCGTCATATGGTTGGAACACCCACTGTACCCGACCCACTTGACTTTCTTGTCTTTGTTTTCTCCATTTAAAGCTAGGGCCTACAAAAGAACCATAAGACATTGGCACCCTTTTTATTTTGGGTCCTTGAAGGTTAGTTACCTTCACTTCGCCTTTGGGCACCCACACAAGATTCTTATTAATTTTGGTTCTACACACTCTTTCTACATGACGTTTTTTATTGCAATAAAAACATGTAGGAATGTGTTTGTGTGAGTGATGATGGTTATCATGCTTGTGCATTGGCACGTTCTGTGATTCCCTTTTAGGGACAATTTTCCTTGGAATCAAGGAAGATTTATGTTTCACGGATTCAACAAAAGGTTTTGGCACCTTTGTTAACTTTGCCTTTTCCTTAGGCATGTGCCTTTGCTTCTTCAATGAGGTTTGTGACTCCTTGATAAATGATGCTTTCTCATTTGATTTACCCTTCTTAGATGCATACATGATACTATGTTTAACTTTTGCTTTCAATGTAGATGCAATTTTCTCATCATTTTTAGCACTTTCCTTTTGAGGATTTTTCTTCTTCAAAAGGCTTTGAGGAGGAAAGCTTGATTTTACCAAATCATGCTTAGTGCAATCACATGCATGGCCAATAAAATATCATGCTCAAGTTGTAATGCAATGTGATTTTCTAACGTGTCATTATATTCATATAGACATGCTTTGAAGTCCTTTTTGACACCTTTATATTTCATATCTAAAAAATCATTTTCTTGCACTATATCATCATTTTCATCTTGTAATCTATAATATGAAGATATAGTGCATACCTCCATGTCATCCTTAATAGCCATAAGAGAATAGAACTCCTTGTCGAGATCATCGTTGATGACCCCCGTGAGAGCTAAATTCTTGTTGTCGTCGTCTCTCGGACCCGGACAAGATACTCTCGCAATGGGCTACCTCCCCTTGTAAAGCCTTCTTCCGTTGGTAAATGGCTTTCTTGCCCTTTAGTTGCAGCTCCTTCACCAAACAATCCTTCATATAGTGACCAAACTTTCCGCATTTGTAGCAATTGTTCTCTTGGTCCTTCATCTTGTCCTTATCCTTGGAGAATTTCTCCTTGATGAACCTTTTGGCTTCGTCTTTGTTTTTCCTTGCCAAGCTTCTAAACCGTTGAACAAGACATCCAACTTCGTTGTCTAGTTCCTCCGATTTGCATGAGAGAGCTTTTGACGAACTTTGGATGGGATCATTCTTTTCTTGAGCATCTCATAAGTGATGAGATTTCCATAAAGCTCATCTAGAGTGATAGTCTCTAGATCATTGGATTCTTCGATGACCGTCATTTTTGCATTTCATTCTCTTCCTAAGCTATTTAAGAAGCAATGGTTGAGATCCTCTTGCTCTATTTTCTTACCAACCGTCGTAAGTAGGTTGACAAGTTTGGTGAATGTTTGGATGGACTCTTCAATCTTTTCACCTTTGAGGACATTAAAATTGTATAATTGCTTTATAAGTTGTCTCTTTTTTGCCTTCCTCAATTGAGATGTTCCTTTATGGATCATCTCCAACTTTGTCCAAGCTTCATGCATGGATTAGACTCCTTGTATTTGAGCTCTCTCATTTGGTGATAGAGATATGTTCAAAATAGCAAGAGCTTTGCTATTTATGGCAAATTGCAACTCCTCTTCCAGAGTAGGATCATCAACATCAAAAGGAATGGTATAACCTTTTGTCACCTCTCTCCATATACGATACCCAAAAGAACGTAAATATGTCTCCATGTTGGATATCCATAGCGGATAGTTTAGAGGGTCAAACATGGGGACTTTGACATGAACACTAGAAATAGAAGGAAGTAGTGATTCTTGTCTTCTTCTTTCAGAAGCATCACCACTTGGAGACCTTGCAACTTCAAAACTAAAGGGATCCATACTTCAAAAGATCAAATATTGCTATCTGAACTCAAATATTCAAGATTAGGCTCTGATACCAATTGTTAGGTCCCTTAGAACACACTAGAAGAAGGGTTAAATAGTGTGTTCACCAAGTGTGGATATTTTCTCGGATATTTTTCATGTATGAGTGGAAATCAATACTTGGATATGTTCTTTGAAATGAATAAAACTTGGGAAGCGTAAAGAACACAATATGTATAGAGGTTTAAGTCAAAATGACTATACTCCTCTACCATCTTGATTTTTCACAAGAAGGATTTTGAATGGGGGATTTTTATTTCTTTTAGGGGAAACAACAATCAAAACAAAATCCAAAACACAGTAAAACTATGCCACACGCCTAGACCACAACCAAAAAATACCAACCCCTTGAAGTCTAGCCTCCAAAGAACTTCCTTGCTCCTCAAAGAATTCTTGTAAGTGGTTGATTGTATATGTGAGCCAAGAAATATTTGACCATTTTTGAAGTATATGGGCTAGCCATCTTTATATGGCAAGTATGTGACATGTTGGTGAAGTTTCGATAGTCACCCGATACATCAATTTTCGGTTTATGGCCTTGTAACATGTCGTTATAATTTTGACGCCACCATGACTTATTAGATTTGATATAAGACCTGAATATACTCATAAATATGAGGTGTATATAGTGGTGTGACGTCGACGTACGTTTATAATATATATGACGTGTCAGTGGTACGTCGGAATATGAGTATATAGTGCCTTTTAAAAAATATGGATATACATATTATATATATATGGCGTGTAAATGAGATGGGGAGGAGAGTTTCTATTTTCAAATTTGTTGACATATAGCTCTCTCCAAATATTTCTTCATTTAATGAACTAGTTAGTTCATTAACTTAAACACTTCACTTAATGAACTAGTTTAGTTCATTAATTATGTCACTTGAAAATAGTGTAAAGACAACAAATGTTTGCCATCCGATGTAAGTTTTAATGCTTCATGGCTTGTTAGCACGGCAACAATATATATAAGCATGTAAAGCACGTTTATCACATAAGCGTGTCAAGTAATAATTATTCATGCATTTCGTAAGCACATAGCATTTAAATCATGCATTTGTAAATCACTCAAACCTTTTTTATCAACAATCTCCCCCTTTTGATGATTTGCAAAATAACATTGGTTCATGATTTAAATGTGATCGCTTCCCCTCCAAATATGCATAAATTTGAAATTTTGAATTTTGAATTTCATATCGTTGTGTGCTTCCCCTTAAATCATGCTTCTCTCCCCCTTAAATCATGCTTTTATCTCCCCTTTTTATTTTGTAAATGGCATCAAAAGTACATGTAAGAAAGGAAAGAAATAGCAGTTTATAGCATACCAAAAAATCATGCATTTTTAGTGTCATATTCACCGTGCACGCTAATTTTCTTTTATGTCATAGATTCACATCAAAACAAAAAAATTTATGATATGCCAAACAAGTTATAGGATAAATTGCTTTACCAAGAGCATACTGGAAATCTGAAGTGTATGTCTTCGTTTGTCATCTCTAAAAATTTCGGATACCACTTGTTTGCTTTTTCTATGGAAATACTTTTTACAGCATTATAGCGTGATACCACTTGTTTGCTGCATCTCTTGTTTTATAGCATCCCTGCAAAGTGAACAATCATGTAGGTACCCTTTATTTTAAGGTCCTTAAGGGTTAGTGATCCAACCCTTCGTGAGTACCTTTTTTTTGCTCGAAATTCGGATCTCAGTAAAAATCAAAATATAATTACAACATTTGAAAATAACTTAAAACTTAAAAAGAAAACTGCCTGCTACTATTCCCAAGGCACCCCTTCCCAATATACATTAATGACCCAACCAAACCAGCCAGCTCCCTGGAAGTGGAGGAGTCATAGCCACTTTCGTTTTCATCTTCAGGGTGGTTTCCACTGCATAGCTGCACCCTCAGACACCATATCGTTCTGCTGGCTTTTCAAAATATCCTTCACCTCTTTCCTAATTCGTTCAATTAAAATGTGTTTTGGTGGTATACCCCTTTGATTACTATGATAAATCTCATTGCGCCAAAACCATGCATTCTTGATTCCTTCCCGAAACTGGTATTGGCATATGCGTGTCTCAGCCTTGCTTCCAGAACTCTGTTTGAGGCACCAATCAACCCAGCTGTCGCTATTTCGGTGCTGAAAGAAGCCTTCTTGAAGACATGCAGGTATGATTTCGCACCAAATCCCCTTAATCCAGTTGCAATCTCTGAAAGCATGTTCAATCGTTTCATCCTTTTGTCTGCAGATTGGGCATGCTGTGTTCACTGGGATTCCCCTGTTCTTTAGGGTCACTAAGGTAAGCACCTTCCTATGTTTAATTTGCCAGATGAGCAGGCTTTCGGAGGGTGGCCCCTTCATCCTCCAGATTAATGCCCAGGTTGATTCACCGATCCTTGGTGGATCCCTGGTATTCTGGAGTTGATAAGCGTCTGCCATCACTTTTTTTGCTTGTATTTTCTTTCCTCTCTCCTCTGTGTTGTCAACACCTTCTTGTCTACATATCTCTTGTAAAATTGTCATTGCATGTCGCATACTCCTCCAAATGTACGAAGCATTTGGTTTGGGTTTGTTTTCCTCAATAGGACTGCCATACTTGGCCCAGAGGATTTCAGCCCACATATCATTCCTATTTTGCATCATTCTCCATCCTAGTTTCACCAGTAGGGCCGTGTTTAAGTGCTTCAAGTTTTTTATCCCCAGACCCCCATCCTCTTTCGGAGTACAAACAGTGAGCCAATTCACGGGGTGAATCTTGTTCTGGTTATCAGTATCACCCCATAGAAAATTTTGACATATTTTCTCCAAGTGATTGATTGTTGATCTTGGAAGTAGGACTGTCTGCATGTAATACTGTGGTATGGCAGTTATCACAGATTGCATTAGCACGAGTCGTGACATTTTAGACAACACACTCCTTTTCCATGTCCCCAATTTATTACGAACCTTATCAATAATTGGTTGAAAGGTCTGGGATGTAACTCTCGACTGTAGGAGGGGCATTCCCAGATACTTCCCAAGATTGTAGACAGCTGGGATGTTGAATTGAGCACTAAGTGTTTCTCTTAAATCCCGCAGTGTATTAGGGGAGAAGAGCACACTAGATTTAGCCGTGTTAATTTTTTGTCCCGACCAACTACAAAACTCAGCCATGATGTCCTGCATGACTTTGGCCTGTTTGGTAGTTGCTTCCCCGAATAAGATGAGATCATCTGCGAACATCAGATGAGATACTTGGGGACCCCGGCAAGTGACTTTGAACGCTTTCCAATTTCCCATTTGCACATTCTCTGTAATGTTCTGTCCCAACGTCTCCATGCACAACACAAATAGATAGGATGCGAGGGGGTCTCCTTGCCTCAAGCCTCTAGTAGGTGTGAAGGCTTCCAATTGTTCCCCATTGAGGAGCACCCTAAGGGAGCACGAAGAAAGGAAGTACATCACCACATCAATCATAGCTTCGCCCAGTCCAATACTATGAAGAATTTGTGTCAGGTATCCCCAATCCATCCTATCATAGGCCTTCTCAAGGTCGATTTTCACAGCCATCACCCCCTTCCTCCCCTTCCTCATTTTCATGAAGTGAAGGACTTCCTGGGCAATTACAACATTATCAATCCCTTGTCTTCCTGCAATAAAACTGCACTGATTAGCCTTGATCAGTTTAGGACTAATGTTAATACTTTTCTGGATACCCCCCAGTCTGGATAGGCATCGGGATTTCCTTTGAAAAATGTTTCCAAATACTTCAGTATTCCAGGCTTTCATCTTGAGCATTAGGTGCTCCAAGTTATGTTGCATCGGCTGATTTTTCCTCCAAGTGCCTTCAACGAAATTTCCAAAGTCCCGGTGTTCTAGCCATGCAAGCTGGAACCGAAAAGATTTGTTTTGTTGGGGATTAGTAAGTCCATCCAGGTCTAGGCATATAGGATGGTGATCGGAGTGAGTACGTGGTAGGTGATGCAAAATGGCCTGCTGAAACCTGACCTGCCACATTCTGTTTGCCCAAGCCCTGTCAATCCTCTCCATGATATTATCGTCCTCATCTCTAAGATTAGTCCATGTGAATGTTAGACCAGAGTATCCCAGGTCCATAAACTCGCAAGCGTTAATCATTCTCCAGATCCCAGCATCTTCTTGCATTCTAACTGCTCTACCGCCCCTCTTGTCCATTTGTGAGAGGACCTCATTACAGTCCCTGATAAGACACCAAGGCATGGTAATGTTGTTTTCCATTTGGGCAAAGTATTGCCAGAGTTGTTCCCTTTCTTGTCTCACTGTGAGGCATAGATAAGGCTAAGGACCCAATCGGGTTTATTGTTCCTTACTACCGCCATGTTTATATACTGATGATTATAACTTAGAGTTTCCAGGCTAATTTGATCGATATCCCAGAAGCACCAAATACCGTCCTTAAATCCCCTTGCTTCAACCGCAAAGAGGTGGGTGAAATGGAATGCTTTCAGAATTTTTTGGTCTTTCTGACTCTCAACTCTTGTTTAAACTAAACATAGGACTGCAGGATTATGTACCCGGATAATTTCTTTAAGATTTCGGAAGAACTTAGAGGAGTTAGCTCCTCTGCAATTCCATACTAGAACCTTCATTGGGGAACTTTATGTTTTGTTTGCAGGTTCCCTTGCGAGGTGTCTCCATCCACCATATTAACGTCCTCCTTAGCGACATTATCTGGTTCATTAGTAGCTTGGCCCTTCTCTGTTTCAGATGTCATTTGGCCTGTCATATCGGGGGGTTGCTCTTTGGTGTTAGTAGTTGGATATATGTATGGATCCTTGTTTGATGTAGTGTTTGTGTGTTCATTCCCGGTATAGTCTGTTTGTACAATGGTATTGTTGTTCTGTGTATGAGTGTTGGATATACTAGTATTTCCTTGTGTTTGCCAAATAAGTCTGTTTGGGATGTATTCTGTTGGGCCTGGGGTTTTGACTTGGTTAGGGTCTTGGTTTTCGTGTGTTGGTTGTTTCCTGTTTTGATTTTGAGTCATTTTGGTCTTTGGCTTTCTGTTCAGTTGAATGCCTTTGGCCAGTTTTGGGCCGCTGCTTAGTTGCTTCTTGGTCATGGTTGTGCTTTGGGCTTGTTGGTCGTTGCGTTGGGCTTCATTGAATTTAGCTATAAGGTTATCCATTTCCATTTCCTCTAAGTCCTCATCATTCTCCAGAACTACAAATCTGGATCCTGTAGTTTTCGGCCCTTTACTCGGCTTGGTATTGGGAACACGTGTCTCCTTACCCTGCTGGGCCCCCTTCCCTTTCATCTGTCCCCCCTTCTGTGCACCTGTTACACCCATCTGTGCACCTGTGCCAAAAGTACGCTCAGACTGTCTGATTGTTTTGTCCTGTTCCAGCACATTGCTGGCCGGCCTCCTTCTCCGGGGGTTAGTGGGCAGTAACCATGGACCGAAGGGTTGCTCTGGCGTCGGAGCCTGCATTTTTGCCTCCTGCTGCTCCCTTACCTCCACTGCATCCTCCTGCTTTCCATCACCACATTCATCCTCCTGGTGTCCATACGTCCCACACTTAAAGCAAACAGCATAAAGCCCTTCATACTCAATCTTCTGGACGCGATCCTTAGGTCCCTTAACCTTCACTTGTGGCACCAGTGGTTTGGATAGGTCTAGTTCAACACACACTCTGGCATATTTGCCTCGAGTAGCCCTTAATTTAAACTCGTCGACCTTCACAGGTTTTCCTACTTGTTCTGCGATCTCCAGTAGCAGTTGATTGTTAAAGAGCTCCACTGGTAGGTTAGGGAGCTGGAGCCAGACCAACGCCGTTTTGATTCGTTCTATGGTTGGATCAAAATAGGGTTTCCATTTGGAAATGGTCAAATAATGACCCAGAATCGTCCAAGGCCCATTTTCCAAGACATGGTAGTCATCTGCCATAGAGTAGAACCTCACTAGGAAGTAGTTCTGCTCCAAATCAGTAAGTTCGAATCCATCTGGGAACTTCCAAAGCTCGGTTAGTCAGTCAGTGAGAGTCCTATAACTAATGTTCCTCCCAAGAAGTTTGATGATTAGAGCTTTTCTCCATGGGCGCCACAGTTCGAAGCATCGTTGGGTTGTGAGTTCAACCTCACGCCAGTTACCATTCTCCTCTGTTGATTCCAGTTTCTCCAGGCATAGTTGGTCCATCATCTCCATTTCCCAGAAGTCATCTTCCTCTTCCCCATAATAAATGGGGCCTCTGATCTTTTTTCCTTGAAGGATATCCGAAAAGCTCTGGCTTGCCCATGGACTTGGGGACGGGGTGGTCGGGCTAGTCATTTTTCTGTGAATATCAAGTTTCCAGCGGGGTCGCGCTTGTTCTTCTTAATGCTTCGAGTTAGGAGGTCCTGCTCCTCCGTAGAGGCAGCCGGAGACGTCGATGTCATCATGCGGCGGAGATGTTTTTAGAGAGAAGGCAGAGTAAATTCTAGAGAAAGAAGCTGAAGTACATTTAGGTAATATTTCGTGAGTACCTTTTGGTACTTAAACTTGGATTACCTTTCTTGGTCTTACAAAAGGTGATAAGAAAGAAGAAGAAGCAACATAATATATTTTAGGAGCATTTCTATTCGGCCTATGGCTGAAAACATCATTGCGTGCAAAATATGATTTTCGGTTTTGATATGCATTTCTGTTTGTCTGCATGGTTCGTGATCTAGATATATTTGTATGATATGAATATCGCATATGCATCAATGGCTTTCTTTCATATCTATATGCCACACAATTATACTTTTCACTTGATGGAAAAAAAGTAGTACAATAAAATGCAACATGGGACTCGCTAGATTGTATTGTCACTTTCTTAGGCTTTACGATCTTTTAAATACATGTTGCTGCTTAGATGAAGATAAAACAAAATTTGTAGATTTGTTTTGTACATGATTATTTTCAATATACCTTAATCCGGTTTTGTCAGTTTCATGTTTTATAAAGAAACGAGACGATCTAACATGCAAGTTCCTCTATCGAATTATTTTACCGTCTTTTCTAGATCTTTGTTTCTTGATCTCAAATTTAAGATCTCAGCTTTCATTACCACATTTTCAGATGTCAAGGATTCAATTTCAGATCTCAAAGAAACAATCAAATTAGATGACTCCTCTTTTGAAACATTTAATTGAGATACAAGATTTGTGTTAGAAGATTCTAACAATTTCTTGTCTTCAATTAAGCGTTTCTTTTCTTTTGCAAGAGTTTTAGAAAACTTATGTAATAAAAAATATTAAATATACAAATCATGATATGATGGTTCAGAATCGGAATCGGAATCAGAATTTACCTCATATCAAGAAGTGGAGGCCTTTGGCTTGACATACCAACTTGGTCGGTTTTGAAGCTAGTGGATGCCATCTCACAAAGATTGTTGAATCTTCTTGTCGTGAGTGTACCTACGCTCTGATACCGTTTTTAGGACTTTTATAGCATCACTAGAAGTGGGGTTTGAATAGTGAGTATGGAAAATTTGGTTTTTAAAATCTTTTGGACCAAAAACCTCATTTCTGAAAACAGCTTCTGTTTGCAGATCCTGATTTTATTTATTTGAATAACCTAATTACAGACCTCCAAAAATTATAAAATTCGGTGAGAACTCAGATGTTTTTAGCATCTCACGAAAATTTCAAATTAAAAATCCACTCCTAACCCCTTGAAAATACGTTTTTGGTCAGATTGCGCAAATCTGCCAGAAACTGTACTCCGATTTAAAAAATTTATTCCTATTAATTGGTTACTCCAAATGGTCTGAAACGTTTATGACAAGACTCTCAAGATATTTATTTTAGTGGGTGTAACAGTTTTTGAAAATTCATTTGGGAAGTATGTCAACCACGTTGATGTTCTCAACCTTTGCAAATCTGAAAATCAGATTGCACTAGTCTCAGAACTATTAACATTTAATTGACTTATACTTTTCCAAATAAGTTGAAACTTGTGCCAAATGAAAACTAGGATATGTGGCTATGTTTCTTGAAAATTTTATAATTTTTGAAAGGATTTTTACTATTTTTACCATTGCAATGAAATCAATGCAGAAAACTGGAAACTGAAAGTAAAGTGCAGTAAAGTAAGAACAACAAGGATTTTATACTGGTTCAGTTAAATCAACCTACTCCATTCTTCGAGGACACCTTCCTTGGTCATCACTAAATACCTAAAACATCTTACCACAAGGGTGAATGGAGTTAAACTCTAACTCCACCCTTTTACAATCGTAACAAACAAGCAAATCAATCACGAACACCACCACTGATCGAATGAAGGTTTGATCACACCTTGATCAACCTTTTACAACAATGAACGCGTACGGGTGGTATATTCAAATCCCATACAATATGTAGAATATATGAACAATAGGCTTGAGAGAAGAAGAAGAAGAAGAAGAGAATAGTCTAGCTTTTTGCACTTGAGAAAATGTGAATTGTTGCTTAGCATTGTCTTGCACTATCTCCCCTTTTTATTTCTTCTTGGCTGGCCCCTTAGGGTTTTCTTCCTTCTTGAGAATTGTCTTTAATGTCCTTGGAAGATCGCATTGTGTAGAAGATGACACAATCTTGCTTACTTGGTGCAATATGGTTGGAAGGATGACTTGACCTTGCTTACTTGTCACTTGTTGATTGGTCCACCTTGGCACCTTTTAGTGAGCTGTAAATTCTACAAAAAAAAACTTTCAAAACATGTTCTTGAAATCAATTCAAACGATTACCATAACATCACATTTAATCCCATGAATTTTGGGAAACAAATTGAGGCCTTTAAGGTTGTAGAAATCGCCCACTATTGCAACATGTGCTGAATTTTGAGCGTGTGTTGTATTTTGAAATCTTTCCTTGTGTAGTGCCCTCTTCTATATCACCAATCTTTTTTGGCATATTCTCCACCAATTGAAATGCCAAATAAGCTCTACCTAGGCTCCAATCAAGATGAAATAGGCGTGTATGAGAGCTGGACATGTGATGAAATTTTATTTTAGTAAGCTTTGTCAAATAATGCACAATATGTACACATATATGGTAAATAATAATCATCCCTATTTTGAATTTTCTAGAACACTTTAACATGTCTTGAATATGTAAAAAGTGTCAAGTTACATGTCACACCTATGCCAAAAAAACGTTCCATGTTGTATTTTCGTAGAAAACGGAATTTTTGACTTTCGTCGATTACGCGATTTTTCTCTGATTAAATTCAAACTTCTTCACATGTAATATATATTATGTCACACATAATATACATAAAATAAAGTGTATATCTAGCTCAAATGGCTGAGGTAAAAATGCCCATGTGTAGAAGAGAAGATTGAATTTGAATTCTCCACAAATCTAGCCTAAATTGTTGGTGATTTGTGTGTCTCAACATGGAATGACTTAGTGGCTGTTTGTAACATATGAGCCACGAAATGTTTTGCCATTTTTGAAGTACATGGGCTGGCCATCTTCATATGGCAAGTACGTGACATGTTGGTGAAGTTTCGATAGTCACCCGATACGACGATTTTCGGTTTATGATCTTGTAACATGCCGTTATAATTTTGACGTCACCATGACGTATAACATATGATATAAGACCTGAATACACTCACAAATATGAGGTGTATATAGTGGTGTGACATCGACGTACGTTTATAATATATGTGACGCGTCGGTGGTACGTCGGAATATAAGTATATAGTGCCTTTTAAAAAATATGGATATACATATTATATATATATGGCGTGTAAATAATGTGGGGAGGACCGTTTCCATTTTCAAATTTGTTGCCATATAGCTCTCTCCAAATATGTCTTCATTTAAAAACTAGTTAGTTCATTAACTTAAGCACATCACTTAATGAACTAGTTTAATTCATTAATTATGACACTTGAAAATAGTGTAAAGACAACAAATGTTTGTCATATGATGTAAGATTTAACGCTTCATGGCTTGTTAGTACGACAACAATATATTATTGCATGTAAAGCACGTTTATCATATAAGCGTGTCAAGTAATAATTTATTCATGCATTTCGTAAGCACGTAGCATTTAAATCATGCATTTGTAAATCACTCAAACCCTTTTTCTCAACAGATTGATTCCATCGAAGCACATCAGTGGTCTTGTATCACTGATGCTGGATTGTATAAAGAAATAACAGAAAGGAAGCGAGCTTTTCGCTTCCTAACTGAATTAAACCCAGAATTCGACAGTAGCCGAAGTCAAATTCTGAGTACGAAACCACTACCGAGCTTGAAGGAAGTTTTCATAGAAATGACACACGAAGAAAGCCAAAAAAAGGCCATGATGGGAGGTATTCCAAATTTGAAGACCTCAGCTCTTCACACTGAACAACCAGTGGAAGCATCTAGGCTGGCTGTTAAACGGCACTTTACTTCATCTAGAAGTACAATGTGCAAATACTGCAAGAAGGAAGGTTATACGGTCGATGACTGCTGGAAGTTGCAAGCAAAGCTGGTGCGAGAAGAGAAACCACCTTTGAAATCCAGCAATGCACCCTGGAGGCCTGAACCAAAACCATTCACTGCTGGACAGAACGCTGCATATCAGGTCAGCAACGAAGTACAACTTGCCGCAGCTCGGCAAAACACAACACGCCTCAGCTTAGCTCAGGTAGCTGAAGTTAAGGTCCCTACCAAGGATCAGACTGCTACTCTGATCAATTAGCTAAGTAGAGAAAATGGCTAAGTGGAATCATACCAACCTACAAGGGCAGGCTACGTCCAGCCGAGCTCTAGCAGTTCATGGATCATTGACTCTGGAGCAACTGACATATGACAAACAATGGTAACCTTCTGAACTCTTACTCTTTGTTTTCAATACCTAAAAAGGTCAAAATTGCTAATTGAACTTCATTAGAAGTTGTTGGAATAGGCTCTACAATAATTAATAACAAAATCATTCTAAAAGATGTCCTATATGTCCCTAATCTAAGCTTCAACTTGCTATCTGTTGGCAAACTTACTAGGGATAATAATTGCATAGTATGCTTCTCATCCACAGAATATGGTTTTCAAAAAAACAAAAATAAAGGGGATGATTAGCAGTGCTAAGAATATAGCGAGTCTGTTCCTACTACAGCTGGAAAACAAGGCCTTCATAAGTACATTCAAATTACAGAGTGATCAGGATACCGCTAGTATTTTGCACCCTAGAAATTCTTGTATAGGGGAAATTTTATTATGGCATAACAGAATAGGTCATCCTAATTTTGTATATCTAAAACATTTAATGCCAAAATTATTCAGCACCGCGGACCTTAAAGACATTACTTGTAAAATTTGTCAATTAGCTAAACACACTAAACAGAATTACCCTGCAAAAATATACAAGTCATCTGCACCATGTAATCTTATCTGCTCAGATATATGGGGACCATTGTTGGACGGTGCACCTGCAACAAACACCACTAGAGGGGGGGCCGAATAGTGGTTAGCGGAAATTACACTATCACCCTTGATTAAAATAACCTTTGAAAACAGAATCTGAGACTACCTCAGATTCAGAACCCGTTTTTGAAAAATTCAAAAATATTTGTATACAACTCCAAAAATTATGAAACTTTCCATATCATAACTTCAATATGTTAATAAGACTCTGTCCCAAAATCAGAAAAAAAATAACAATGTTTGACTCTTCAAACAAATAAAAAGATTCAGATGGTCAATCTAGAAAGAATTGGACAAAATGTTGCTGATTTTGAAAATCGTGTTTCTCTTTGAATACTCAACCAAAAAGGTTAATCTTTTTATTCAAAACACTCCTTAGGATGTGTAGTTGATGTTTCCAAATGGCCCTGACCTTAAACAATTCTCGATTAATACAGAATTTGAGTTTTCTGAAAGCTGGTCAGATTGCAGCCAGATTGGAGCAGTTATTTTGCAAAGACTGAAAGACTAAAGTTCCCTTGCTCAAATCAAGTGATTCTTGTTGCAAATGAAAGATAAGAGTCTAAAGTATAAATCCACCAAAACTCCTGAATTTTAAAAGTGTTTAGCTATTTTTTCAAATTATGAGAATTTGTTTGAAAACTGCAGTAAAAACAGGCAGAAAACAGAAAGGTAGAAATAAGACAAGAACACCGAGGATTTATCCTGGTTCGGTCAATGTGGCCTACTCCATAAGGAACACATTTCCTTGGATTTCACTATGATATGAATCACCTTACAACAAGAACCAAGCTTGATCCTTGGGTTATACACCAACCCTATCAAGACTTGGATGAATACCTTCTATGCAACACTTAGTTGCAATACCTCTACTACCTATTGATGTAGCCTTATAGAATTGGCTAATCAATCTTACAAATGAAGCTCAAGAGGCTTGTAGATCAACAAATACAACAAGAATACCTTTGCTACGAAGAATGGAACAAGAACAACAAGAAGATGATGATAGCTAGACAAATCAACAAATGCTTTCAAGTGAGCTTCAAATGTGTCTCATCTTCTTCATCATTGCCTCCTATTTATAGTGTGAATTGAGCCTTGGAGATAAGAATGCACATGTGTCACCATCTTCATCATCAAGTCCAAGTTGTCTTCATATCATTGGTTGGCTTTGTACACTTGGCAACATAAAGCAAAATGATTGGTCCACCTTGGCACAATAATGTTGCCCGAAATTTACACCTTGGCATGTCATAATTATCCTTTGCAAAATGAAGATAATAAGAAGGATAATGTTACAAGAATACCTCAACTTCTAGGCTTGAAAATAGGGCATGTGAAGGCTGAAAGTTTGACCCCAAAATCAGCCATTTTAGACCATGTAGTCGTTGGCTACATATTCAACTTTTTTCAATTTTTCCAAGTTGTCAACTTTTGCCAACTAGCCTCTTTTTTATTAGTCCACTTTTCACCAAGCCATAAAATGAATAACACATCATCACCAACTGAATATACACATTTTTGGACCAATATATATGCATATCAACTCAGATTTTTGAAGAAGAAATCCACAATTAATAATTGACAAGATTATGTCAACGTATAACACCAAAATTCCTAATATTTCTTCTTGTATGTCGTGATCATTTCCATACCTTTAACACCTTTATATTCTATGAAATATGATGAAAAATATCCTCCAATAACATATATAAAAGATTCTTCAAGAAGAAAATAGAATGTGACATCACAACTCGTCACATATTCCGCTATAGTCAATAATATCATCATATGAGAGAAATAACATAAAGCCACCATATAATCTTCAAGATAATCATAACTCAACTCCAGAATGAAGATAAGAATATACTCAAGAGATTCTTTGAGTGAAAATACCAAAAATACCCTCGGGGGGTGAAATGACAAAAGTACCCCTAATGTGAGAAAACTCCAGAAATGACCCCGATGGTCAGAAATAGTTATAATATCATCTTTGTCATGATAAATAAGATGAGAATAATTCCTTGATATATATCCACCATACCATGTTTCTACAAAACTCAAAATACCAATTTTGCCCTTTTTGGTAAGTTGTAGAAACTTCCAAAGCACATTAGTCACAATGTATTTATAATCATCAAAAACACATAATAATCACATAATGAACATGTATAAATCATGTACAAATGAAAACAACCACTTTATCACATTTTATAAAAATATTTCTAAAAACCATAGACATTGTTTGATCGAAGTGCCTCAGCTTCAGAGATCGATGTCTCACAGTAAGTTTCAGAGTTTTTCTCTGACCTACATCCATCGATCAAAGTGAGGGTTTGATGTACATCGATCGATCGATGTGTCTCAGGTTTAGAGATCGATGTCTCACAGTAAGGTCTTGAACTTTCACTGCCTTACATAGATCGATCGATGTGAGAGATCGAAGTACGTCGATTGATCAATGTGCAATAACCTGAGAGATCGATGTCAACTTCTTCAACTTTTTCAACTTTTAATCACATATAACACCATGTATGATATTTTTAATTATTCACCACTTAAAATCATGACTTTGAAAATTATCCAAACATATTTCTCAACAACCATGTCATACCCCGTATTTTCCGAGTCCAACGTTAAATAATAAAGAGCAATTTAAAATAAAATTTTGAAAATTGTATATTCAATAAGTCTTAGCTAAATGAATTGTAGGTGAGAAAATAATCAAAAAGTTAAAATTAAGAAAAGTAGGCTAAAATACCTAAAATGTCCCTCCCCACTTAAATGATGGGGAGTTACAACATTTAGTAAAACTCCCCAGGAGAGAGAGAATGGGGCGCCAGTTACAAGGAAAATGGGAAGAGAAGGAACGGCTAGAGGGAGAAGAAAAGGAGAAAAGAAAAAGAAAAGAGAAAGAGAGAAAGGAGGAAGAAGAAGAAGAAGAATTTGCAGCCAACCTAGTACCAATCCGTTCCAATATTCTACCATACACTTGTAAGACTATCTAGAAACAAAGGCAAGTAATCTTTCTATACGCTTTATGCAAATTTTGGATTCAACATGCCCTATGTTCTTATAAAGAGAAAATTTGGATCACACATTAGTAATCTTGATTTGTTTATGTGAGATGCTCAACTATACGTATTTGTTGTTGTTGGTTGTGTAAATTCATGTTATTTGGGCCAAATTCTGAGAATATCTATGTTGTGCATGATTGTTCATAAACATTGCCCTTAAAGTGTCATCTTTGGTGTAAATATTGTTTTGTGACAAATTATCATGTTTTCTAAAGGTTGTCTTAGATGATTTGAGATGAATTTGTTGGGTGCAGCAATTGTCCCATGGCGCATAGGCCGTGTGGGCCAAGTCACAGTCGAATTTCGTGGGCGATTGTGTGTGCTGAATGCACTATAAGGCTGGGGTATGCACATCTCCTATCACCAATTGGTTTTGGGAGAGTTGGTAGCGCCTGAGATCCTACAAGTGGTATCAGAGCCAAGTTCATGGGTTCGATTCCTAGCGGAAGCAAATGCTGAGGGGGAGATTGTTGGGTGCGGCAATTGTCCCATGGCGCATAGGCCGTGTGGGCCAAGTCACAGTTCGAATGTCGTGGGCGCTTGTGTGTGCTGAATGCACTATAAGGCTAGGGTATGCGCATCTCCTATCACCAATTGGTTTTGGGAGAGTTGGTAGCGCCTGAGATCCTACAGAATTAAGGAGGGTTTGAAGGGTTAAATGATGTGTGCTACAAGTTTGGTAGGGGTTAGAAGATTGATGGCATATCCGAAAGTGTGAGTAGTAGAAGGCCTAAGGTTTATGCAAATTGATATATGTAAGGATCAAATTGTATTTTTGTGTGTTGTGCATGATGGATATAGGTGGTAATGTTGAAATTGAGGTGTTAAGATGAGAGGGGTGAAGGGAGAAGATGGAGAGAGGAAGTTACTGCAGAATTGCAGGTTTTTGGAACCGTCAGAACACTTCGAACACCAACTTTAGGCACTCAATGTCACATTAGGCGCCTAAAGTAGGCGTTCGAAATGTCACAGCACATTCCAGAACACTTCGAGCACCTCATAAGGCACTTCATGTCACATAAGGAGCCTTATGTAGGCGTTCGATGTGTCACAGCACATTCCAGAACACTTCGAACGCCTAGTATAGGCGCTTCATGTAACTTTAGGAGCCTCCTGAAGGCGTTCAAAGTGTACTGGAAGTCCCTTTTGACACATTAAGCGCCCCATGTATGTGAGATGCCTTTATTCTCTTCCATTGCTCAAAAAATACAAGTGTTTTAAGGTGTGCATGAGTTGTAAACATTAAGTGTGAATGATTAGGGTTAGATATGAATTCGAAATGAATTTGCAATACGAAAGAGCATGAGATGGTACACGCAGGGTGTGTTTGAGGTTTTGGACCTTGTACTTGATATGTAACATGTGTGTACATGTTTACACGGTTGATATGATGTTACATGAGCATTCTGCATCACGGCATGAACACTTTGTATTTTCAACATAAGATTTGATTTGCGACAGAACATGTGTTTGCAAAAGAGAATTAAAGTTTTCGAAAGACAAGTTATGGCTGTTGTTAATTATAGGGTATAAAGGTCACGCCTCCAGTAGAAGGGTATAAAAGCATGACCTGTGAATCGACAGCAGGGTATAAAGTTATGTCATGGGGTCGTAAACCTATCAGCACGGGGTATAAAGTTATGTTATAGGGTCGTGGACCTTTCAGTACGGGGTATAAAGTTCTGTTTGCTGTGGATTGATCACCCATAGGGTATAAAGTTCTACCACACAAAGAATATGATAAGAAGAATAGTGAAAAGTTTTGTGAAATGACATGTTTATGAAAGAAGACATATGCATGGGTTTTGTTTAGTCTAGTGTGTGGTTTTAAAGGAGTACATGCATCATGTGACACGAAGCATAAGACTTGACATGCAAAAGATGACATTCACACATGATCTTCTTATGTAATATGATTTTTTAGCTACATGTTCGTTCCGTATTTGTGTTTCATTTATGACTTATTTGGCTTTGGTTAATTTTTACAAAGATGTTATTTGCTAACCCGAGCACCTTATTTTGGGCATTGCTTTATATACTGTTGGCTCGTCGTGTATGGTCTTGTAAGATGTATATAAGGGTTACTTGATAGCGATGTTTTCGCTAAGAATACATACTCCATCTGCTTTTCAAGTGAGCCAGAGTACGAGATGATTTTTGTAGAAGATAACGGCGAGTGGGCTCATTGGGATGATGGTCACTAAAGTGGACAGATTTACATTCACTTTTTTTAACTAAAGACTTACTGTTTAATGTGTTGTATTGGAGAATATATTAGACAATCCCTAGTTACATTTCATTTCCGCTGTATTTTAGTTGGTTACTTATGGGTATCGAAGTTTTAAATTTTATGACGTTTCTGCTGATTTATCTTACGTCATGCATGACGTATGCTTGATCTTCTTTGACGCTTCGTAGTTCTCGTAGCAGACTACGACGGATGCACTGGTACTAATGTCTAATATCGGGCTGGGGCGCTACAGGTGGTATCAGAGACTAGGCTTCAGATCTATCTTGGAAACTTAGGTTCATGATCTTTTAGCCATTTAAGATGTGATTTTCCCTTAAGTTTGATCCTTAGGTATAAGTGCTGATTTTCTAGAGTCTAAATATGATTAGGGTTAGGTGTGTGCGAGCGCGTTTATCATCTAATTTTTGTATTAACATTCTTATTCATACCCCACCCATTCTTACGCATTCAAGCTTTCAGAAACATCTTGTATGGACTGATTATTAATGGAACGTTGACCTTTCACAGAAAATGCCTCTAAGAACAAATAACACAGGAAACTCTGGCAACAGACAAGAGAACCAACCACCACAAGTGGTTCTACCCTAAGTGATCACGGATCCACTGACGATGATCGTACAGAGGTTTGCTCAGCAGCAGCAGCCTCTACCTCCTCCACCACCGCAGCATAATATCTGGTTTTTCTATAGAGAGATGAGAAAGATGAGAGTTTCGGAATTTAGGGGATGTACTGACCCTAAGGAGGCTCAACATTGGTTGGCTGAGGTGGAAAAGTATTTCAGGCTAGTGCAAGTGCCTGAGGAGATCAAAGTGGATATGGCCACACCTCTTTTGTGTGGCAAGACGGGTTAATGGTGGGTTGGTATGGTACTGAGGATGACTCCAACTATTTCATGGGCGTAGTTCTGTGATGTTTTTCTGAACTACTATGTGCCAGAGACTGCAATATTGGACAATATAAGGGCGTTTGATAGATTGGAGCAAGGTCGAATGATAGTGTTGGAATATGTCGACCGATTCCATGCTTTGGGTAAATTTGCTCCACCGATTATGTCTGATAATCGTCTAAAGATGACGAAGTTTGAGAGGGGATCGGACTCCAAAATTCAGTCGGTGATAGTGAACGCAGGGATGAGAATTTATAAAGACATGCTGGACGCGTGTTTTCGCGTCGAAAGTGATTTCCGTAGGGCAGCAGCAAGGGAAGCCAGTGTAGGGTCGTCTGATAGAGAAAAAAGGCCTAGGGATGAGGTGAGAGTAGGTGGTAGACCTGGACGTTGGGTAAACATTCCTAAGAGAGGCCCAGTCGGGCATTTTCAGAGACCTCCACCCCAAAATCCAGTAGTTCAGTGGGCTGTGGGAGTTTGCCCACACTGCAACAAGAATCATGTCGGTGAATGTAGAAAGCTTACTGGAGCATGTTACCGATGCGGACAGGTGGGCCATATTATTAGAGATTGCCCAGAGATGAAGAAGAATACTCCAGGAGAAGCGGCCAAGTAGCTGAGGGCAAAGCCGAGAACAAATGCCCGTGTCCATGTCATGACCGATACCGATGTTCAGGAAGCCACTGAGGTGGTAGCAGGTATGACCTAAAATAAGTTTAAATTCTGGTTGAATTAAACCTTTATGTGTTTGACTCCTTGTGTGAAACTTGATGTGGTCTTAGGTGCTGTCTTAGTAAGTAAATACCTGCCAACGTGCTTTTCGATAGCCGCAAGCCACTCTTTTGTGGCAAAGAGATTCACTAAACACCTTGGTAATTTTTACCTGAGTGGTTGGAAACTCCGTACCGTGTCCAAGCGGCCGAAGATCAAGTTATAGTCTCGCACCAGCAGTACCGGGATTGCGAGGTAGAGTTCGGAGGACAAATGTTCTTTGCCACACTGATCCCTATCCAGATGTATGACTTCGACGTTATATTAGGAATGGATTGGTTGGCCAAGTATCATGCCAACATTGATTGTCGATTGAACCAAGTGATAGTCAAGAATTCTAGGACGGAAGAGGTAATGTTTCAAGGAGATGCGGAACGAAAGGAAGTCCCCAAGAAGGTGTATATGTTAGTTGCTCAGGCTTGTAGAGCCTTAAGGAAAGGTGACAAGGGGTTTCTAGTATATGCAATTGATGTCACCGAGGAAGTACCAACTATTAAGCAAATTCCAGTGGTCAACGAGTTTCTAGAAATGTTTCCAGAAGAACTACCAGGAGTTCCACCTCCGAGGGAAGTCGAGTTTAAGATAAACCTGATTCTAGGAGCCGAGCACATTTCCAAAGCCCCTTACCGAATGGCTCCGGCAGAATTGAGAGAGCTGAAGGAACAACTTCAGGAATTATTGGACAAGAAGTTTATTCGCCCCAGTGTGTCACCTCGGGGAGCACCTGTTTTATTCGTGAAGAAGAAGGATGGTAGCATGAGGCTCTCTATCGACTATCGAGAGCTGAATAAAATTAATATCAAGAAGAAGTACCCCCTTCCGCGAATTGAGGATCTGTTTGACCAGCTCAAGGGTGCCAAGATCTTCTCTAAAATTGACCTCAGATCAGGATACCATCAGCTACGAGTGAAGGTTGAAGATATCGTGAAGACAGCCTTCCGCACGAGATATGGCCACTATGAGTTTTTAGTGATGCCATTTGGGTTGACAAATGCCCCTGCAGCCTTTATGAACCTTATGAATACCGTCTTTCAAGAACAGTTGGATAGGTTTGTGGTGGTGTTCATAGACGATATCCTGGCATATTCTCCTGACGAGCAAACTCATGCGGAGCATCTGAGAACCGTTCTAGGCATTTTGAGGCAGAAACAACTTATGCTAAGTTTAGCAAGTGTGAGTTCTAGCCAAGGAGTGTGGCTTTTCTGGGTTACGTGATATCAGAGGAGGGGATTGCTATGGATCCGAAGAAGGTGGAAGCTATCACAGAGTGGCCTAGACCCACTAATGTCACCGAAGTGCGAAGTTTCTTGGGTCTAGCAGGTTACTATAGAAAGTTCGTCGAGGGATTCTCAACAATAGCAGTGCCTCTCAGTCACCTTACTCAAAAGAAGTCCAGGTTTAGGTGAACGGCAGAATGCCAGAAAAGCTTCACGGAGCTTAAAAAGAGATTAACCACACCTCCAGTATTGGCTCAACCCTCCGGAACTGATGGGTTTGTGATTTATAGCGATGCATCAAAGAATGATTTAGGTATGTAAATTATAGCATAAGGTTATGCTTTTGCATACCAATTAAGTTTAGTCTAATACATTACTTTTAAGTTGTGTTTTGATGCAACACTAACGAGTTAACGCGTACGCCTCGAGACAGTTAAAACTTTATGAGAAGAATTGTTCGACGCACGATCTTGAGCTCGCGGCAGTTGTGTTCGCCTTGAAGATCTGGCGGCATTATTTATATTGGGAAAAGTGCGCGGTATTCACGGACCATAAGAGCTTAAAGTACTTGTTCTTCCAGAAAGAATTAAACATGAGGCAGCGGAGATGGTTGGAATTGCTGAAAGATCACAACTTGACCATTCATTACCACCTGGGAAAGGCTAACAAAGTGGCTGGCGCGATAAGCAAGAAATCCAGTCATTCACGGCAATCACCACTAGAAAGAGAAATAGAGGATTTTGGTTTGGATTTGATGGAGTCCACAGTGAATGTTTTGGCGGGTTTGCTCATCACACCAAGTCTAGTTGATCGGGTGAAAGAGGCTCAGAGGAATGATAAGGCCTTGGGTGAGATTTATGAGAGGATGAAGCATACTCAAGTTGAGGGATTTCAGATCAATGAGGACAGGAGCTTATGGTTTAGAGGAAGATTGTGTGTGCCTGATGTAGATGAACTTAGAAGAGAAATTTTGCAAAAAGCTCACATCTCAAGGTTATCGATACATCCTAGTAGCACCAAGATGTACAAAGATCTCAAACAATATTATTGGTGGTCCGGAATGAAATGACATATTGGAGTTTATCGAGAGATGTTTAGTTGCCAACAAGTCAAGGCAGAACACCAATGGCTTGGTGGATTACTGATGCCGTTGGAGATTCTAGAATAGAAATGGGAACATGTCACGATGGATTTTATATCAGGTTTACCAAAGACAAGAAGCAAATATGACATGATTTTTGGGTCATTGTGGATCGATTAACCAAGTATGCATATTTTCTACCCATCTCAAGTGAATCGTCTCTCGACAGGTTGGTAAATTTATATATGGATAATATTGTCAGCTTGCATGGTGTCCCAGTGAGTATAGTGTCTGACCAAGATCCGCGGTTTACTTCCAAGTTCTGGATAGCATTTCAAAAAACCATGGACACAGAATTAAGGTTGAGTACAGCGTATACTCTCCAAACTGATAGGCAGTCTGAGCGAACTATTCAGACCCTAGAAGATATGCTATGGGCTTGCGTTTCATATTTCAAAGGGATTTGGGATGGAACGATGAAGTTAATGGAACTCTCTTATAATAACGGTCACCACAGTGCAATTGATATGGATCCTTTCGAAGCGTTGTATGGACGAAAGTGCAAGTCACTCATTTACTGGAACGAAGTCGGTTTGAGAACCATCACCAGACCTGAGTTACTCGAGAAGACGGTAGAAAAGGTGAATATTATACGAGAAGTACTCAAGATAGCTCAGGGCCGTAACAAAAATTGGGCGGATTCCAAGCAACGGTCAATGGAATTTAATGTAGGTGAGAAGGTTTATTTGATAGTATCACCTACGAAGGGCATTATGAGGTTCGGAGTAAAAGGCAAGCTAAGCCCCCGTTTTATTGGTCCTTGCGTGATACTTGAGAAGGTGGGAGCTTTGGCGTATAGGTTGGAATTACCTCCGGTATTGGCGCCAGTTCGTAACATTTTTCACGTATCATAATTAAAAAAATACGTGACAGATCCGATCCATGTCCTTGAAGCACAACCTTTAGAACTCAATGGTGATGTACTTATGAGGAAGTGTCGGTGAGGATCGTGGACCGGAAAGAACAAGTGTTGAGGAAGCGGGTGATTCCCTATGTAAAGGTCCAGTGGAGCAATCACACGAAACGGGAAGCCATGTGGTAACTTGAAGAGCAGATGTAGGAGAAGTATCCTCAACTCTTCAAATAAGGTACGTAAGTTTCGAGGACGAAACTTTTTGTAAGGGGGATAGAATGTCACACCCTGTATTTTCCGATTCCAACGTTAAATAATAAAGAGAAATTTAAAATACAATTTTATTAATTGTATATGTCAATAAGGCTTAGCTAAATGAATTGTAGGTGAGAAAATAATCAAAAACTGAAATTTTGAAAAGTAGGCTAAAATACCTAAAGTGCCCCTTCCCACTTAAATGATGGGGAGTTACAACATTTAGTATAACTCCCCAGGAGAGAGAGAAGGGGGCCAGTTACAAGGAAAAGGGGAAGAGAAGGAACGGTTGGAGGGAGAAGAAAAGGAGAAAAGAAAGAGAAAAGAGAAAGAGAGAAAGGAAGAAGAAGAAGAATTTGCGGCCAACCTAGGACCAATCCGTTCCGATATTCTACCATACACTTGTAAGACTATCTACAAACAAAAGCAAGTAATCTTTCTATACGCTTTACGCAAATTTTGGATGTTCTTATAGAGAGAAAATTTGGATCACGCATTAGTAATCTTGATTTGTTCATGTAAGATACTCTATTATACGTATTTGTTGTTGTTGGTTGTGTAAAGTCATGTTCTTTGAGCCAAATTCTAAGAATATCTATGTTGTGCTTGATTGTTGATAAACATTGCCCTTAAAGTGTCATCTTTGGTGTAAATATTGTTTTATGACAAAGTATCATGTTTTCTAAAGGTTGTCTTAGATGATTTGAGATGAATTGAGGAAGGTTTGAAGGGTTAGATGATGTGTGCTACAAGTTTGGTATGGGTTATAAGATTGATGAAAGTGTGAGTAGTAGAAGGCCTAAGGTTTATGCAAATTGATATATGTAAGGATCAAATTGTATTTTTGTGTGTTGTGCATGATGGATATAGGTGGTAAGTTTGAAGTTGAGGTGTTAAGATGAAAGGGGTGAAGGGAGAAGATGAAGACAGGAAGTTACTGCAGAATTACAGGTTTTTGGAACCGTCAGAGCACTTTGAACACCCACTTTAGGCGCTCAATGTCACATTAGGCGCCTAAAGTTGGCGTTCGAAGTGTCACAACACATTCCAGAACACTTCGAGCACCTCTTAAGGCGCTTCATGTCACATAAGGCGCCTTATGTGGCGTTCGATGTGTCACAACACATTCTAGAACACTTCGAACGCCTAGTATAGGCACTTCATGTCACTTTAGGCGCCTCGTGAAGGCGTTCAAAGTATACCGAAAGTCCCTTTTGGCACATCAAGCGCCCCATGTATGTGAGATGCCTTTATTCTCTTCCATTGCTCATAAAATACAAGTGTTTTGAGGTGTGCATGAGTTGTAAACATTTAGTGTGAATGAGTAAGGTTAGGTATGAATTCGAAGTGAATTTACAATACGAAAAAGCATGAGATGGTACGAGTAGGGTATGTTTGAGGTTTAGGACCTTGTATTTGACATGTAAAATGTGTGTACATGTTCACACGGTTGATATGATATGACATGAGCATTCTGCATCACGACATGAACACTTTGCATTTTCGACATGAGACTTGATTTGCAAAACTTTAGGACATTTTCGACATGAACACTTTGCATTTTCGACTAAATGCCCCATAGAAGAGTATATATCCTATAGTAAGTTGAATCCAAACTTTAAGACATTTTATGCTCACTTAATAACAACATCCTATCTTAAAATATAGAATAAGCACTAAGCCGACCTGAATGGCAGAATGCATTGCATGAAGAGATGAATGCCTTAATAAAGAATCAAAATTGGGAACTAACTCCCACTTGGGCTATTATAAAACCAGTAGGGTGTAGATAGACATTCACAGTTAAATACAACATTGTAAATAAATATAAAGCAAGATTAGTGGCCAAAGGTTTTACTCAAACATATGACATAGATTATTAGAAACATTTGATTTAGTTGCTAAACTAAATATCATTAGGATCATTTTCTCTATTGTTGTCATCCCAAACTAGGAAATATATCAATTAGATGTAAACAATGCATTCCTAAATAGAGACTTAGCTGAAAAAGTCTGTATATGTATGCCACCAGGGTTCAACACTGAAACCAATAAAAATAAGGTTTGCAGATTAGGGAAATCACTATATAGTCTAAAGCAATCATCACAGGTCTGGTTTAAAACATTCACTAAAACACTGAAAGACATGAAATCTACCCAAAGGCCTGAGATTCTTTTTATTTCCAATATAGCCAAGGATACACTGTTCTTTGACATTGAAACATGATAGAAAAGCAAAATGACTCATTAAATTAGCTGCGCTTCTTATATTGTGAAGTAGCAGTTGATCGACACAGCTTAACGCAATTTTCAGTATGAATCATCGGGAAACAACCTTTGTGAGTTTCTAACACATGGCTATGGTTGCGTACATCCGAGCCCCCATACCCCGCCATAGACGGAAGTCTCTAAGGCAATGTGGTAATATTGTTGTTGTTGTTCGTACATCATATTTTTGAGTTTCGAAAATTTACACGTATAGTGTATTTTATTAAGTTTTGATGGTACAGAAAGACGTTAATGTAGAAATAATAATAATAATGTAATTAAAAATTAAGGAAATTTGAGAAACTTTACAATTAATATCATACATGCAAACCTACGCCATGTGTGTGCATGCAATTGATAAAGACACACCCCCCAAAATGATAAAGAAATCTAACACGAAAGCAAATTTGGGGACGAAATCAATCTTGTAGTTGCATTGAACATGGGATGCGACCTCATTTAAACTAATCAAGGGCTCGTCGGTTGATTATGTTACGGCCGCTATATTTCAAAAATAAAAAATAAAATAATAATAGTAGATAATTTAGATAAAGACAAAAGGAAGGAAATCAAAAAAAGGAATCAAAATCAAATTCTAATTCCCTTTAATCTTTTTCCTAATTTCTCTCCCTCTCTCCTTTATCTTCCCAAACCCTATTCTTTCTTCCTCCCTCAACTTACCGCCCCTCCCCCTCTTCAAAAGAAAAAGGAAATTTTCTCTCAAATCTTGGAGCAAGAAGAGGTAAAGTGAGAAAATAAAATAAAATATATAGAAGAAGAAAGAAAAATTGAAAGAGGTGTAACCTTACATCACCACCATTCATCTAGTTATCGCCGTTAATCTACAAGTTCAAGGTAGGTGCCTCTTCTTCCTCAAACAGGTACAATCCTTGCATGCTTTGATGGTATATTTATATGATTCGTTCTTTTTATTTGTTTAATATATTAATGTTGCATATGTTTTATATCGCAAAGCATGAGATGATTTGTTTATGGTTGCTATGTGTGTGTATGTGTATGGATTTGGTGGTAGGATTGAGTTAGATTAAAAATACCCTCAAATTAATCTAAAAGATTAGAAATTTTCATACTTTGAGTTGTTAAAAGTTGTGTTTTATCCCTAGAATAAGTTCATCTAGCCCGGAATAGGTTGGGATTGGGTTGGAAGTCGAAAAACAGGTCTGACGGACGCGTTTCAGGGGGTTGCGCATGGGGCCCACGCGCGGCCCCTGACGGTGCGCCTGGGCATGTGCTGACGTGTCCATTTCTAAAAGATACGTCTCGTTATAACGAGTCCAATGCAATTGGTTTGAGGTCAATCGGAGTTAAAACGAAGATTTTACTGAAGTTAGAAGGAAGTATAATTTAATTAAAAAAAGAAAAAATAATAATAAAAATCCAGGTCAACGGGTCGGCTGACCCGGTTTGCAAAGGACTGGTCTGGCCAGGAGTGGACCGGACCAAAAATTTAATAATTAAAAAAATGGATGGATCGGACCAGGATACCAGACCGGGCTGGATGGCTAGCGGACCAGACCAGGGTGGCAGACCGGCCCCAAAACCGAATTAAATAAAAAAAAATTTGGAAATTAATTTCAGAAATGAATGAATAATAAATAATTAATTAAAAATTGGTTTAAATTTCTGAAAAAATATATTTAAATACCAATTTATTCTAAATAAATTCCAGAAAATATAAAATGTTAAAATTAAATTATTTTCACTTAATTTCTGAATTTTGGTAAATATAAGTAATTAAAAATAAATAGTAATAAATAGAATTAATTAAGGAAAAAATAGGAAAAATTAGTAGAAAATCCTAGTAAATTAATACAAGCTAAGAAAAAATAAGGGTAATGATAAATAACAACTTCCAATATTCGAAAGTTTATGTAACCAAATATTTAGTGCTGGTAATGGTGAGGATGGGCGTACGGGCCCAGGCGACTTTGTTGTTGCATTCATGGCACGTGCATTGCATTTGGAGTGGGTTGAGATGTACGGGTCTCGGACGCTCGAGTGGAGTGGATTATGGTGTACGGACCATGGGTACTCGGTCATGGTGGATCATGGTGTACGTGCCATGGCCATCGGTCATGGTGGATCGTGGTGTACGGGCCACGGACATCGGTCAGGGTGGATTGTTGTGTACGGGCTATAGGCATCTAGTCAATCACGGGATCATGCATTGCATATAGGTCTACGGGCATATTGCGTGACATGACTTTTGTTGCGTGTGACACGCTGATGGATCATGCATCACGTAGTTGCACATTTTTGTGTGGAGTGCTTTACTTACCACATTTACTTTATCTTATGCATGTTATATCATATCTATGTGCTATGTGGTTATATCATTTCGGTACGCATGTTTTTTAATTGGTTTGAGACGGGCATCTACTGGGTGATTTTCTGTCACTCACCCCTACTTTCCAGGTGAGCCAGATGTGGACTACGAGCACATCTTTGTTGAGGAAGGGATAGACATAGCGGAATGGGCTGGTTGATAGTTGCATCTAGGATACGAGGGGGCTTAGCAGCTGTTAGTTTTATCTATACTTTGAGATTTTTTTTTGCAAACTTCTTTATTACTTTCATTACCAGAATTTTTATTCTGCTATGTAATGACGATTATTGGAGTTTAATGTAAGTTATGATTTACGTCTCTGCGAGAAAAATTTCTACATCATTTCTGACATGTAAGAGATTGATTCGACGCCTTGTATTCTCCTTAGCGAGATACGGCGGCTGCACTGTTGCCAATGCTAGGCTCAGGAGCGGTGCGCTACTGGTGGTATCAGAGCCAGGTTTCAGATCCGTCTCAGAAACGCATGATTAACTAAATCACTAGACATAAGTTACGAAATTTTGTAAAATGATGACTTTTCCTCTAATAAACAAAGTAGGCTTAAGATTTGATTTTAGACCTAAGTTATGATCGGGTGATGGGAGGTATGTGCCGATGGTGAGCTTTCCTTATCTAATTACCATTTTACCCCACGTCCGACCTTTCAACTTGCTCTTGACTAATCTGAATTCTTCTCATGATCTTTGCTATTGAGAAAATGCCTCCACGACGGGAGCCAGCTGAGAATGGAGGGCATAATGGTGATGATCATCAGTGTCAGGGAACCATCTCACAGGTCCGTGTAGATACTTTGGTGACACTGACTACATTGGTGGCCCAGCAGCAGGTACAAATGGCTCACCTGCAGCAGCTGCAGGAGTAGCAACAGCAGCCGCCGCCACCACCCCCATCCCAGGGGCTTCGATTTTTTTTTATTTTTTACCGGGAGATGTAGAACTTCGGATACGTACGTTCAGGGGTACCACTCGGCCAGAGGTGGCAGAGATCTGGCTCAAGAATATGTCTGAGCAGTTGAGGTTACTGCAGGTCACGGATTGCCTGAAGGTAGATGTGGTTGTACCATTCCTATAGGGTGATACCGAGCAATGGTGGCAGGGTGTGGCGCAGACTAACTCCACCGTCGACATGGACCCAGTTTATGGAGGAGTACCAGAAGCATTTTGTTCCAGAGAGTGCCCTACACCCGAACAAGCACCCCCTCCATCATCGAGTCAGATGCAACAGAAAGCAAAGGGGCGGACAAATGCTCCTATGCATGTTATGACGGATGCTGAGGTGGAGGAGGTCAGGGACATAGTTACAGGTGATATATTAATTAACAAAGTCCCAGCCTACGTCCTATTCGATGGTGGTGCCAGCCACTCGTTCGTTGCCAGGAGATTCGCCAAGAATCCGAGTATTCTACCAGAGCTGCTTGAGACCCCTTACTGTGTTCAAGCCACCGGCGACCAGGTCCTTGTATACCATTATCAGTACAAGGAATGTCACTTGGAGATTAATGAGCTGGAGTTTTCTGCGACCCTAATTCCGATCTAGATGCATGATTTCGACGTTATGTTGGGCTTGGATTTCTTGGCGAGTTATCATGCTACTATTGACCTCCGTGAGAGGCAGGTCCGTATGCAGACGCAGGATAAGCAAGAACTATCTTCCAATGGGATGTCAAGTTGAAGAAGTCATCCAGGAAGAACTACATGACTACAGCACATGCTTTACGATCATTTAAGAAAGGAGCTAAGGGTTTTCTTGTTTATGCTTTAAATGCCAGTGTTGAGACTCCATTGACTGAGGATATTCCAATAGTACGAGATTGTAAAGATGTCTTCCCTGATAATCTACTAGGTTTACCACCGAGCAGGGAAATAGAGTTCGAGATCGATCTTATACCCGGAGTTGAACCGATCTCGAAGGCTCCATACAGAATGGCAGCAGAAGAGTTAAAGGAGCTCAAAGAGCAGTTGCAGCATTTGCTGGACCGGAAGTTTATCAGGCCTAGTGTCTCGCCCTAGGGGGCACCAGTATTACTTGTGAAAAAAAGGACGGTAGTATGAGGCTATGCATCGACTATCGCGAGCTTAATGAGATCATGATAAAGAGTAAATACCCACTACCAATGATCGACGATCTATTTGATCAGTTGAAGTGTGCTAGAGTGTTCTTGAAGATTGACCTCCGATCAAGCTACCATCAGTTGAGGATTAGGGCGAAGGATAGATATAGTAAAGACGGCATTCCGAACTCGATACGGGCACTACGAGTTTCTTGTAATGCCTTTGGACTGACGAATGCACCTGCGGCCTTTATGAATTTGATGAACACAGTGTTGAGGGAGCAGTTGGATCGTTTTGCAGTAGTGTTCATCGACGACATCTTGGTATATTCACCTGATGATGAGATGCATGTTGAACACTTGTGGGATGTATTAGAGACTCTCAGGAAGAAAAAGCTGTATGCAAAGTTCAGCAAGTGCGAGTTCTGGTTAGAGAGTGTGACTTTCTTAGGCCATGCAATTTTTGAGGCGTGCATTCTTGTTGACCCGAAGAAGATAGAGGCGATTACAGAATGGCTCCGACCTACTAATGTCACTGAGGTACGCATTTTTCCTGCCCTTGTCAGTTACTATCACAAAATTGTGGAGGGATTTTCGAGTATCGCAACACCTCTGAGTCGATTGACTCAGAAAAAGAATAAGTTTGTAAGGACCTTCGAGTGTGAGAAAAGCTTTGTGGAGTTAAAGCGGAGGTTGATGACTGCACCAGTGTTGGCACAACCCTCAGGTACTGAAGGGTTTGTCATCTACAATGATGCATCGAGGAATGGGCAAGGATGCGTGTTAATGCAGTGAGATAGGGTTATTGCATATGCTTCGAGACAATTGAAGCAATATGAGCAAAATTATCTGACTCATGATCTGGAGTTAGCAGCGGTGGTGTCTGCGTTAAAGATTTGGCGCCATTACCTATACGATGTAAAGTGCGAAGTTTCACTGATCACAAGAGCTTAAAGTATTTATTCACACAGAAAGAGTTGAACATGCGTTCGAGGAGATGGCTTGAGCTACTGAAAGATTATAACCTGACCATTAGTTATCATCCGGGAAAGGCAAGCCAAGTTGCAGATGCCTTGAGTAGAAAGTCTAAACACGCCAGACAGGCACCATTAGAGAAAGAGAAGGCAGAGTTTGACCTTGTCATTGTTGATTCTACTGCTAATGTTCTGGCGGCCTTAGGTATTACACCATGTCTGATTGAGCGGATTAAGGAGGCGCAGATGGAGCATGTGACGCTCAGAGATATCCAAGAGAGGATGTTGACCAGTCTGATTGAGGGCTTCCAGATTCATGACGAGGGCAGTATATGGTACTAAGGAAGGTTATGTGTGCCCGATGTTGAGGACCTGAGGAAGGAGCTATTGAAAGAGGCGCACAATTCGAAGTTGTCGATTCATCCAGGTGCTACGAAGATGTATAATAATCTAAAGAAACACTATTAGTTGAGTGGGATGAAGAGACACATCGCTGAGTTCGTTGAGAGATGCCTCGGTTAAGGCAGAGCATCAAAGGCCGGGAGGTTTGATGTTGTCGTTGGACATATCGGAGTGGAAGTGGGAGCATGTGACGATGGACTTTGTAGTAGGCCTCCCTAAGACAAGAAACGACAACGACATGATTTGGTGTTAATAGATCGATTGACGAAAACTGCTCACTTCTTACCCATGCCTAGTGATGTGACCTTGGAGAGATTGGTGACGCTGTATATCGACGATATTGTTAGCCTTCATGGAGTTCCAGACATTATCCTCTCAGACCGTGATCCGAGATTCACCTCCAGGTTTTGGTCAGCTTGTCAGAGAAGGTTGGAGACAGAGCTACGGTTGAGCACTGCCTTTCATCCGCAGACCGATGGGCAGTCTGAGAGGACTATTCAGACCTTAGAGGACATGTTGAGAGCGTGCGCATTGGACTTCAAGGGGAACTGGGATAGTATGATCAAGTTGATTGAATTCTCCTACAACAATAGCCACCACAGTGCCATCGGCATGGCAACCTTCGAGGCGCTCTATGGACATAAATGCAGGTCCCCTATTCATTGGGATGAGGTTGGCGAGCGCATTATTACCTGTCCTGAGTTGGTTGAGCAGACTAGGGAGAAAATGAAATTGATACATGATAGACTCAAGGTTGCTCAAGACATAATCAAGAGTTGGGCTGATTCGAAGCGACGTCCTCTGGAGTTTGAGATTGGAGAGAAGGTGTCTTTAAAGGTGTCACCCATGAAGGGTGTGGCTTGCTTTGGGGTTAAAGGTAAGTTAAAGCCTCGTTATATTGGTCCGTACGAGGTGTTCGAGAGAGTTGGTATGTTGGCATACAGGTTGGTGCTACCCCCCAGTGTTGGCTTAGGTGCACAACGTATTCCATGTGTCACAGTTGCATAGGTATGTCCCAGATCCGAGCCATGTCCTACATGCACAGTCTTTGAAGATTATGCCAGACACATCGTACGAGGAGACCCCTATCCGCATCATAGACCACAAGGATCAAGAGCTGCGAAGGAGAATCATCCCTTATGTTAAGGTTCAGTAAACCAATCATATGGAGTGCGAGGCGACTTGGAAGTTCGAGGAGCACATGCGAGAGCAATATCCACAGATCTTCGAATAAGGTACGTCAAGTTTCGAGAACGAAACTTTTTGTAAGGTGGATAGGATGTTACGGCCGCTATATTTCAAAAATAAAAAAATAAAATAATAATAGTAGATAATTTAGATAAAGACAAGGAAGGAAATCAAAAAAAAGGAATCAAAATCAAATTCTAATTCCCCCTAATCTTTTTCCTAATTTCTCTCCCTCTCCCCTTTATCTTTCCAAACCCTATTCTCCCTTCCTCCATCAACTTATAGCCGCCCCTCCCCCTCTTCAAAAGAAAAAGAAAATTATCTCTCAAATCTTGGAGCAAGAAGAGGTAAAGTGAGAAAAATAAAATAAAATATATAGAAGAAGAAAGAAAATTTGAAAGAGGTGTAACCGTACATCACCACCGTTCATCTAGTTATCGCCGTTAATCTACAAGTTCAAGGTAGGTGCCTCTTCCCCCTCAAACGGGTATAATCCTTGCATGCTTTGATGGTATATTTATGTGATTCGTTGTTTTTATTTGTTTAATTTATTAATTTTGCATATGTTTTATATGGCAAAGCATGAGATGATTTGTTTATGGCTGCTACGTGTGTATATATGTATGGATTTGGTGGTAGGATTGGGTTAGATTAAAAATACCCTCAAATTAATCCAAAAGATTAGAAACTTTCATTCTTTGAGTTGTTAAAAATTGTGTTTTGGCCTTAAAATAGGTTCATCTAGCCCGGAATAGGTTAGGATTGGGTTGGCAGTCTAAAACTAGTCCATGCGCGGCCCCTGACGGTTCGCCCGGACATGCACTGACGTGTCCACTTCCAAAAGATGCGTCTCGTTATAACGAGTCCAATGCAACTGGTTTGAGGTCAATCGGAGTTAAAACGAAGATTTTATTGAGGTTAGAAGGAAATAGAATCTAATTTAAAAAAGAAAAAAAATAAAAATTTAGGTCAGCGGGCCGGCTGGCCCGGCTAACCCGGTTTGCAAAGGGCTGGTCTGGCTAGGAGTGGGTCGGACCAAAAATTTAATAATTAAGAAAAAGGATGGACCGGACCTGGCCGGATAGCCAGCGGACCGGACCAGGGTAGCCAAGTCGGCCCCAAAACCGAATTAAATAAAAAAAGAAATTATGAAAATTAATTTCTGAAATGAATAAAGAATGAATAATTAATTAAAACTTGGTTTAAATTCAAGAAAAATATATTTAAATACCAGTTTATTCTAAAAAAATTCCAGAAAATATAAAATGTTAAAATTAAATTATTTTCACTTAATTTTTGAATTTTGGTAAATGTAAGTAATTAAAAATAAATATTAATAAATAGAATTAAATAAGAAAAAATAGGGAAAATTAGTAGAAAATCCTAGAAAATTAATACAAGCTAAGGAAAAATAAGGATGATGATAAATAACAACTTTCCAATATTTGAAAATTTATGTAACCAAATATTGAGTGCCGGAGATGGTGAGGATGGACCTACGGGCCCCAGGCGACTTTGTTGTTGCATTCATGGCACGTGCATTGCATTTGGAGTGGGTTGAGATGTAGGGGTCTCAGACGCTCGAGTGGAGTGGATCATAGTGTACGGGCCATGGGTACTCGGTCATTGTGGATCATGGTGTACGTGCCGTGGCCATCAGTCATGGTGGATCATGGTGTACGGGCCACGGACATCTGTCAGGGTGGATTGTAGTATACGGGCTACAGGCATCCAGTCAATCACGGGATCATGCATTGCATATAGGTCTAGGGACATATTGCGTGACATGACTTTTGTTGCGTGTGACAGGTTGATGGAGCATGCATCATGTAGTTGCGTATTTTTATGTGGAGTGCTTTACTAACCGCATTTACGTTATCTTATGCATGTTATATCACATCTATGTGCTATGTGGTTATATCATTTCGGTATGCACGTTTTTTTATTGGTTTGAGGCGGACATCTGCTGGGTGATTTCTGTCACTCAACCCTACTTCCCAGGTGAGCCGGATGAGGACTACGAACACATCTTTGTTGATACGGGACAGACATAGAGAAATGAGCTGGTTAATAGCTGCATCTAGGATACATGGGGGCTTAGCAGCTGTTTGTTTTATCTATACTTTGGGATTTTTTTTCACAGACTTCTTTATTACTTTTATTATCAGAATTTTTATTCATCTATGTAATGACGATTATTGGAGTTTAATTTAAGTTACGATTCACGTTTCCACGAGAAAAATTTCTACGTCATTTCTGACGTGTAAGAGATTGATTTAACGCCTTGTATTCTCCTTAGCGGAATACGACGAGTGCATTGTTTCCGATGCTAGGGCTCGGGAGCAGGGCGCTACAGATTATCTATCCAACTATTACACTATTAGAACCCTTAGATTGACTGAAGACCTAATCTTAATAATTTTTATTGATTGAACTTCAGTTTGTAAATTTTCAATTAATCATTAATATATTGCTACCATGAAGGTACTAGTGGTGTTAAAGAGTCAAAAATAAACATGCTTATGACTGAATTAGAGACTTTCAAAATGTTGCCGAACGAATCCATAACATCTATGGATTTGAGGATTACTAATATTTTCAATGCACTTGAAGCTTTAGGGAAGTCATTTTCGAACAGTGAAAAGGTTCAAAAGGTGCTACGAAGCCTTCCTGCTGAATGGGATCCAAAGGTGACTGCAATCGAGGATACAAAGTCAATCACCAAGATGGATGAATTGATCGGGTCTCTTAAAGTCTATGAGGTAAAGTTAAACCAACGGAAATCCGAGTCATCTAAGTCATCAAGTAAGTCAATAGCCTTCAAAACAACTGAAACACATACAAATAATGATGACAGTAATAGAGATACTGAATTTGATGATGACTTGATATTAATAGCAAGAAAACTTAGGAAGTTTTTCAAACGTCCTAATAGGAATAGACAACGTTCTTCTTCTTCTTCTTCTTCTCAACCTAGGAAAAATAACACAAATAAATGGTACAACGAAGAATTAAAGTGTTATGAATGCGATCAAAAAGGACATATTTTATACGATTATCCCACGAAGAAAAATAATAATAATAACAACAATAATAAACAAGCCAAGGACAAGGAGGCACAAACGACAAAGACAAAGGAGTCTAAGGCAAGAAAAGGGAAACGAGCAATGAAGGTGAGCATATGGAGCGACTCATCCGACTCAGAATCCGAAACTGAGGAAGCTCAAGTCTGCTTCGTATCCAACGAGGTATGTTCTTCTTCTGATAGTGACATGACATTTGATAAAATGTATGAAGAATTCTTAAGAATGCATGCTCACTGTAAGAGGCTCTCTAAACAAAAGAAGAAACTAGTTGAAGAAAATGACAAGTTGAAGACGTCCAACTTGGAATTTTCCGATCAATTAGAATCTCTTAAACAAGAGTCTACTAATATTGTTGATTCTTTAGAGAATAAAATTGAATCATATAGGAAAGATGAACATAAGATAAAAATGGAAAATAAGATGTTAAAGTCTAAGTTAGAAAATTGTGAACATGAAATAGTACAACTTAAGTTTTGTAAACTTAACTTAGAAAAAATGTTAGAACAATTTAAATCGGGTGCAAATATGTTAGATACACTTATCTCATCACAAAAGTATGGTAATGATAAAACCGGCTTAGGCTATAAAGAAGAAAATGAAAAAGTGAATAAAAAGACTAAGTTTGTTTCATCTAGTACAAAGTTGCCATATAATACAATAAAATCAACTTTGCCTGCTACATCTTCTTCTACACCTTCTTCTACTTATATCAAGGCAAAAATACAACATACACCCACCAATATACACACGCATAAACATACATCTAGGCCAAACTTTGCATCTAGACAACCTAGAAATTATGCCTACATGTATACAAATGCAACTAGACCGAATAAAATGCATACAACTTATTATGAACCTAAGTATAGACAACACTCATATAAATCTTATAGAAATGCATATGAGCATACATACATAGCGCCATTCAAGAAACAAAATTACATATCTCATACACACTACCAAAATCGGCCAAGGCATAGTAGTAATCAACCATGGCGCAACATGTATAACAATGCATCTTCACTTATGTGGAATAATCATCTATATGCTTATCCTTCTTATTTTAACCATGCTAAAAATGTGCCTAAAAGGTATGTTCAAGTTTGGATACCTAAGGGTTATCTAAACAAGAATAATGCCCCTAACATTCAAGGACCCAAATAAAGGGTACCTAAAACTTTGTTTCCATTGTAGGAAAATAGCAAGGAATGCAAGAAGGAGGCAAAGTCAAAGAATCTGAAAACCAAATGGTTTTTAGATGGTGGATGTTCGAGGCATATGACGGGGAACCCCAAACTATTCATCGAATTAGAACATATCAAGAATGGAGGAAAAGTAACAACATCACTTTCTATTCGTATTGTCCGAATGGAACTGTAAATGTTATTTTATATCGATCTTTCTCCGATATCTGTATTTACCAAAAACCCGATTTCATATCAAATTTTAAATATATAAATGCGGAATGTAGTTTTGATAGCAGGACTTTTTTATTTGGTATAGGATATCTTATCCATTTTAAAGCTTTAGGTTTATAGTTAATTACCAGCCTTGGTGATGTAGGATCTGCAAGGCACCACTAGAAGGGGGGGTTGAATAGGTGGTGCGGAATGTGAGGTTTTTAAAATTTGTTTAAAACTAAACAACTCAACTTCTGAAAACAGATTCTGTTTTCAGGACCAGTTTTAAAACGTTTTTAAAACCAGGTTATAGGTCTCCACAAATTCTGAAATTTTGAGAGAACTTAGCCTCAGATATTATGAGGGTCCCTTAAAAATTTCAAATTTAAATTCAACCTTTAACCCCTTCAAAAACCGTTGGTGATCAGATTGCGCGAATTTGCCAGAAACGGTAGACGGTTTTGAAAAATTTATTCCTATTTGTGTGTAAGTCCAAATGCTCTGGAATTTTAATCAATAACTCCTTATATACTGTATTTAAGTGGGTTGAAACAGTTTTGCAAAATTCTTTTGGGAGGTTAGTCAATTACTATCAAAGTCTCAACCTTTGCAAGTCTGAAAATCAGACTGCACTAGTCTCAGAACTTTTGATGTTGGATCGACTTATCCTTATCCAAAAGGGTTGAAACTTGTGCCAAATTAACCTTAAGACGTGTGGGTATGTTTCTGGAAATTTTCGTGCTTTTTGAAAGTCGTTTACTATTTTTACAAACACAAACAAAAAGAGTAAATTGTGCAGTAACAGAAAATAAATGCTGAAAGTAAATGGCACGGAGAATTTTATACTGGTTCGGTTATAAACAACCTACTCCAGTCTTCAAGGAACACCTTCCTTGGTTCACACTAGTCACACACACGCAATACACCTTACCACAGGGTTGATAGAGTTACACACTAACTCCAACCCTTTACAAACTTTGTACAATGAATACAATTCGCACGAACACCACCACCTCGCAAGAATGAAGATTGATCACACCTTGATCAATCTTTTACAAAGATATAGAATATGTGGTGGTCTATAATAAGCCTATTCAAGATTGAAAATATGAATACAGTAGGCTTTCAAGATGAAGAAAGAAAGAAAGAGTAGAAGAAGAGAGGCTAGGCGTTTTGATCACTTGATTTTGCAATGCTTGTTCTTGTCTTGTTTTTGCTCATCTTCTTTCCTTGTAAGCACTTGTGGCCGTCCCCCCTAGGTGTCCTCCCCCTCTTGAAAATTATCTTCTAAGTTCTTGGGAGAATGTAAGACATCATTGTGACATGGTCTTGCTTACTTGGCATCTTCTCATTGGATGATCATTTAAGCTTTGCTTACTTGGCACTTCATGATAGGTTGAATGTTGTCATCATTGATGACTTGGAAAAATCTGAATATATCACTCAAAACATGTGCCAAAATCAACATAGAATAATTTCCATAATACACAAGATTGTCACATAAATTTTGCAAGACAAAATTCCTCCTACACAAAGTAAGAAAATCGGCCATTATGGAATTTAGCATGCTGAAATTTCAGCATGTGTTACTTAGTGAGATAATTCAAATAACTTCCATTTTTTTTATTTTTCTTTTTAAAATATATCATCAATTGATGGCAAATATCCTTATCACATTGGAAATGAATTTGGACACCCTTATGAACATAAATTCGGCCAAGACATATTGTACACATGCTGAAAAATTTCAGCATGTGTGATATATGAAATATCACACTTCAAATTACTTCCATTTCTTCTTCCAATCATCCACATAATTCGAGACACCAAATATCTGTATTTTTAATTAAAAATTTCGGCCATCTATACTTCAACATGCTGAAATTTTCAGCATGTGTTTCAAATGAGACAAAGTTTGAAACCTTACCATTTGTAGCTTCTTTCTTTAATTCACCGAAATTGTATGATTGATTCTTGACCAATCAATATGCTAACAAGGCTCCACATAGGCTCCATCTCAGCTGTAGGGGAGTTGGTAAATGTATATGCATGTGCTGAAATCTTATTTTTGCTAACTTTGTAAAATAGTGCACATTTAATAATACACACATGTTATATTCCAATCAGCCCTTAATTTAATTTTCTAGAACACTTTAAGATGTATGACATATGTAAAAAGTATCTAGATACGTGTCATATGATGTGACAAAAATGTTCCATGCATTGTGTACGTAGAAAATCGAATTTTCGATATTTATCGATTACCCGATTTTTCTCTAATTAAATTCCAACTTTGTGCACATGTTATATATATTATGTTACACATAATATACATAATATATACTTTAAATCTCAACACTTGGCTGGTCTAAAGTGGTGCCATTAACATGTGACAAAATTAAAATTGGAATATTCACATTTTGGCCTTAATGTGGGGTGATTTGTGTGTGCCAACATGGAAAGATTTTATGGCTGGAATTAACCTCATAGCTACAAAAATTTTTGAGCATTTTTGAAGTGTAGGGGCTGGCCATCTATTTATGGCAAGTACGTGACACGTTGGTGAAGTTTCGGTATTCGCCCGATACGACAATTTTCGGTTTAGAACCTGTTAACGTGTCGTATTTAATTTTTCATCACCATGACTTATATCATATGATATAAGACCTGAATATACTCATAAATATGAGTTGAGTATAGTGGTGTGACGTTAACGTACGTACGTAAAATATATAACGTGTCGGTAGTACGTTGGAATACATGTGTATGTGCCTTTTTAAAAAAAATCTGAAAATATATGTATTTATATATGTATATGGCGTGTATAATAAATGAGGGGAGGAGGAGAAGACTTTCCTTCCTTAGCCTTGTTGCCTTTTTGCCTTTTTCAAATGTAGCTTCCTTTAATGAACTACTTAGTTTTATTAACTAAGTACTTCACTTAATGAACTAGTTTAGTTCATTAATGGTGGCACCTGAAAATAGTATAAACACAACAAATGTTTGCCATATGATGTAAGCTTTAACGCTTCATGGCTCGTTAGTACGGTAACAATATATATGAGCTAAATAAGGCAAGTAATAAGCAATGTCATGCACATGTTTGTTTATATCATGCACGTTTTATGTCATTCATTTAAATCACATATTTTAAAATCACTCAAACTCCTTTTTCTCTACAGGTGATCCTCTTTCTATTTCAGAGCTTTTATTTACATAAAATGCTACACAACTTCATGGGGATCTAGACTTTTGGATGAGACCTTTCTTTTCTAATTCTTGTATTTCTTTTCTGCAATGTTGCTTTAATTCAGCATTCATTTGAATTGGTCTAGCCTTTGTTGGTATATTTTCTTTCTTGAATTCTCTTGTGTATGGTAAGTCAACAATATGTTGTTTTCTTGACCAGAATGCGTTTGGTAATTCTGAGCAAAGTTCTTCTTCAAGTAATTTTTGTAGATCATGTATTTTATTTTTTATAACTGGATTTTCTAAGGATTTTTGTATTTTAGCGGTAGATACTGTATCTTTAAGATTTTGTAAATGAAAAGTTTTACTTTGAATAATTGTATTAATTTGTTCATTATGTATTGAACATGCCTTAATTAAATCTAGATTTTTTGTTTTAGGTTTTTCTAAAAACTCAAATCTAAGTCTTTTCTTTTGTATCTTAAAAGTAATAAATTTATTGTCTACATTATATGGTGTTGTTAGATTCATAATTGGAGTTCCTAAGATAACACCATGATGAATATCATAAACAACCAAGAATTGTGTTTTGATAGAGGTATTTGAATTTATAACAAATGCTTCAGTTTCATATTTGACTTTAAGCTTAGAATTATTTGCTGCTGAAAGTCTAGTTGTTGTGGGTTCTCTATAGCAATTAGGAACTAGGTCTGTTTTAATGCAATTTAGATCGGCTCCTGTATCAAACAGAGCAATTGTATCTATATCATAAGTATTTGAGAATTTAATTTTTATTCGTATCAGATATTTTCTAGAAGTTATTTCTCTTAGGGCAAATAAATAATCAGATGGTATGTTTGTAAGATTTTCTATTATGTTTGTTTCTTCGTTTGGAATATTTGGATCTAATTCTGTGTCTGATTCTTCTGTTATCTTTTTTAAAAGAATTTTTATAACTTCTGAGTCTTGTTTTTGTCTATCTTTGAGTTCTTTTAACTCAATTTTTACTTCTTTTATTTCTTTTTGAAGTTCTGGTATAGATACATTTTGATTTTTTGTTTGCTTCTGTTTGTGTAATATTTTTGTGAGATCATAATGGCTGGAAGCTATATTTGGTAGCAATTGAGGTTTTTGTACGTCTTTTTCTTTAGAAGTTTTATCTATAAATTTGTCGAGAAGATATTTTTGTATTGTAGGATCTTCTATATATTTTAATATATCTAATATTGTTTCTTGATCTTTTGTTAAAACAGATATTATTTTATCATTATCAGAAGATTCTGAAGAGGTGTTAATTTAATCAACTTGCAAAGCTTCTTCATATTCAAAGGATGATTGAGATGTATCAGATTCGGATGAATCTATTAGAAGATTAGAAATTTTATCAAGAATTGATTCATCTACATCTAGTTCTTGTAACTTTTTGTTAAATCTACAGTAATTTGCAGTATGTCCTTTTTTATGACATTTGTAACACTCAATATTTTTGGAATCTTTTGTATTGGTATTTTTCTTATAGTTGTTCATTTTCATATAAGGCTTTTTGTATAGTTTTTATTTTTGTTTTTATCATAGGTAGGTGTTTGAAATCTTCTAAAATTTCTATTGTATGTATTCTTCTTATTGTATCTATTTTGATATGGGGATCGCTTTTCATATTTTGTAGAACAATGTCCATTACATTCTTTTTTATATAATTGATCAGGCTCATTATCAAATTGCTTACAAAAAGTTCCTAATTCGGATTTGCTTTGTCTTAATTCTTTTTTAAGACTACTTTGTAATTTTATATCTTGGCAGATTCTTAAACCTTCCTTTTGTATTATACTTATCAGTTCTCCATAAGTATAGGCTGAATATGGGATAATTTGTTGTCCTGACATATCTCTTATTTTGTTTCTAACTTTTTCTCCTAATAAATTAGGGAGGCGTGCAAGGAATTTTTCTTTCCAAAATGGTTGGTTTGAGTCTTTCCTAAACATTATTCTAGTCAGAAAAATATTTTTATACCATTGGAAATCACTTAATTTTCTACATTTTAAATTTGATAGTAATTCAGCGTTTTTATCTTTGATATGTGAAGGATCACCTATAAAATGTAAAGATATACATAATATAAGCGTAGCTACCGCATTAGGAATTGTTTCCCCTTCATTTGTATATATGGGATTATCTTCTTGATCAATTTTTACTGCATCTAATATTTCTTGTCTCTGTAATGGAGTCAAATAATGATCCCACCAACCTTTTAGTTGGCCATATAATCCAGAAATAAGATGTTCCGCTATTGCTTTATCATCTGTTCTTAGTTGGGTTCTGTATGCATTTGATGCCATTGTCATTTGTTGTAAAATATTCAGAATTTGATATTCTGACATTCCATTTAGTGTCCATGTGTAAATGGAGTTTGAATTAAATCTATATTGTGAGATTGGTTTTATGTGTAAATCAGGAGATGTTTGGATAGGAATTATAGATCTATTTCATTCTATTTTCTGTAGAGAATGTGGTGTTGTTTGTGCATTTTGTTGTTGAAAGCGTTCAAGAGCTTGACTAATATCACTTTCAGAATCTGTTTTTACTTCTAATATATTTATTTTAGAGGTAGTTGATATTTCCTTGTCATTAGCTATTTTATTCCTAGTTCGACTAGCAACAGACATGGATGTAGTGGGTGTATCGGCTACGACCTCATTAGTGACCGAATTACTATTACCTAAAGTCTTTTCTATCCTAGAGAGATGTTCTTTTAGATTTTGTTTAAATTCTTTATTATTAAATACGGTGTTAACACTATTCGAGGATATTTGATATGGTTTAAATATAGGTTGTTTGAATTTGTGTGGTGGTTGATCATTAGTTGTTTGTATTAGTTATTTTTCATAATGTTTTGCTATTTTGTCTAGCTGTTTTCTTATTGTATTTAGGTGTGTGTTGGTGTAATTATTTTGTAAGATAATGTTTTTAGTATTCATGAGAGTTTATTCACCTGTATTTTTGTAAGGAATAGCTTGTATAGTAGTGCCGGAATAATCAACTTTCATCCCTAAAAGGGGTGGATGATTTGAGACTATCATCTTCTGTGATGTAAGTGTTGTCCATGTTTTTGTTAATTCTGTTAGTGGAGTTATATTTTTGAAAGAAAAAGTAATATTATTTTGTGAAGCATATATTTCGAACCAATCAAAAAAGAATATATTAATTTTATTGCTATTGCTAAATTCATAATACTGTTCTTGAATTTGTTTTCTAGTATCATTATAGTTTCGAAAGAACCATTCTCTTTTATCTATATTTTCATTATTGTAAAATTCATTATGTAAAAGATTTTTGTTTACCACAAATCCTTTTTCTATGACATTTAATTCATTTTCAATATTCTCAGTTATTGCAGACTGAGTCAGACTATTTGGTGGGCTGTATTCTGGTCTAGAATAAACTGGTCTTGGGATTTTCGTAGAATAATTTGCATTTCTAAAGAAAGAATTTGTATTATCAATATCTAATGTTGAAAAGCGATGTTTTTGATATGGAGTATTTATCACAGATGGTATCTGTGAAAATCTTCCAACCGAACTCAGAAGTGATTGTTCAAAGTTATTATGACGAATATCCCTTAGGACAATTAATATTGACGTATCTAAACTTTCTCGAGTTAAAGGTTTGATTCCTACTTGTATTAGTCCTACATGGAGATATTGGAAACCTTTCTTCCTATGTTTTTCAAGAGACTTATAAGAAAGTAATTGTATTGTTTCAAAGGGTTTTGAAAGAGGAATGTCTCTTTCTTCTGTTTTGATTATATAGTCTGATTTTAGCATATTGAAGAGAGAAGACTCATATATTTCAGATTTCTTAATCCTTGGAATGACCCAGTTATTTACGGCTTTATCAAAATTTTCTATTATGACTTCTTCAGTATTAACTACCTGATTCGCATCTGTATTTGAGGTAGAGCTAAATGAAGCAGATCTATTAAACATATCTTCCATTCTTAAACTTTCTTTTAGATTTTGTTTATATTCTGGCTACCAACACCCTGACGCATACAGGATTTATTGCTCGTTGAAGAGACTTATTACCCAGCGTGTACAAGGCAAACAATCACAAGTTTATAAACAAATATCTCAGATTGTGTAAGAATGAAAACAAATATATATATATATATACTCAAACATGTCTTATATACTTTATATATAATGTTGCCGTACTAACGAGCCATGAAGCTTTAAAGCTTACATCAAATGGCAATGAACTAAACTAGTTCATTAAGTGAAGTACTTAGTTAAATGAACTAAGTAGTTCATTAAATGGAGAAATATTTGGAGAAGGCACAAAGGCAACAAACATGGAAATGGAAAGTCTTCCCTCTTAAACCACACGCCTTTATATATATATATATATTCAGATTTTTTTTAAAAGGCACTATACACATATATTCCAACGTACTACCGACAAGTTATATTTTTACGAACGTACATTAACTTCACACCACTATACTTATGTAGCGCCCCGTACTCGGCTACCCCTCGTACGGTGCACCCGCCGTACTTTCCCTTTCGGAAAAGTACAAAGCGTCGATACTTAACTCGTAAAACCCATGGATAAACATGGATTACAAAGTCACGATCTTAACAGGTAGATAAAAATACGGCAGAATTTGAACCTTAATCCGAAAGCGTCAAATCGCGAATACATAGCAAAATTATACAAACTGAACCGATAGCAACTACACCGCGAAATTATACAAACATTATCCGAAAAGAGTCCGAAAGTAGCGAAGTCCAAAATGTCCCAAAGGCTCATCAAAAGCTTCCTTCATCATCGTTCTCTTAACGGCAATTTCCATAACCTACGGATATGGCATCCTTGGCTCATCATCAATCCACTCGACTTCATTACCTGGCTCTGGGGGGAAAATAAATGGGTGAGCGACAAAGTCGCCAGCAAGTATACAATAACACCGTACAATAAAGAGAAAACGGCATACAAGAATCAACCCCAATTCCTTAAGTTAAAACATACCTGCCAATACCTTTCCGAAGCATCATACTTAAAGTCATATCAACACTTAGCTAAGATCTAAACGTCATCACTTAGTTAGATTCTACGTGCTATAGCCAAACCTTACTTCTATGAAAAGGTATCATGCATAATGTGTATGGAAATGTGAATGCAATGCAAATGTAACGGGAAACATTCTTTCTTTCATTTAGACATGCTCATAAAAATACTTGAACTTTCTTTCTTTCTTTTAAATCATGCTCATCATAAAACAAGAGAGTGTGTCAGCCTATTATACCGGGCATGACTCGGTTCTTATAGCATGATCACCTTCAGGTCTATTATACCGGACCTGGCTCGGTTCTTATACTCTTCAGACCTATTATACCGGGCCTGGATCGGTTCTTACATTCCATCAGACCTATTATACCGGGCCTGGATCGGTTCTTATACTTCTTCAGATCAATTAACCCCGGATCTGTAGCGGGTTAAGCTGGCCAGAAGGGACGAAATTCTTTCAAAACAGAAACTTTATATAAAACATCGATAAAATCATGAGCATGGAACATATGAGCATGTCAATGCAAGTGCATGAGATGCAACATGGTAAAATGCACTTATAACATCATAAACAACTTTCTTCATGGGCTGGAAAACGATCCAGCAGCATGTCCTGTATTGTCCGGCCTCAAAATCAACCTTTTGAGCCTATTTTCCAGAAACTAAAAATATGGACATGCACCACATGATCTTAACTACATTCTGTACAAATTTCATGCGATTTCGACAAGCGTAGGTACCTCAATAAAAATAATTCCCAACAAGGGTACAACAGAAATTCTGCTTGCACTCTCAACTCCATTCCTTACCTTGTCTCCATCCATAAACTCATTATGGGGCTCACTTAGCACCTGGAAATCTTTCCTATTTCCTTTATGAACAATATTCAAATGCCCATTCACCAAAACAAGTCAAAATAAATACGATACAATTCATACAAGCACAAAGGGTCAATCTGTCCTGTTTTCCAGAATGTTACACCAACTTTCCCTCAATGGTTTACCATCAAGATCAATAGATAAAATCAATTTCTTTACATGGATACTTAGCTCTATGTCTTAAGTACTTCCTGTAAAAATTTCAGGTCAATCCAAGATGTTTAAGGTACTTAAATAATTTTTCTCCCTAAGGTGGTACGACCAGAAACTGTTTTGACCCCTTGATACTAAAAATTCATTTCTGACCAATCCACAAATGATTTTCCAGAAATTCCAACGCCACAATAAACTAGACATAATAAGCTACGACCACACCAAAAATAAGCTCAATCCAACGTTTAGAAGGTCCTTAACTAAGTCCATCAATTTGGCATAAAATCTGTCCAGAATTCTGTTTTCAGCCAACATGCATAGAAATATCCTTTCCCTCCTAATTTTGTTCTTTAGCCTATAATCCAAGTTAATGGTCATTCAATAGACATAATAAGGCTTCCCTATACTAATTCAAGTCTCTTTTTAGCATGCAAAAGTCGTTCATATGGGCTGTTCATTCTTCCAAACAAAACAGTCCCCTATTCCAACAATTTCAAAACATAAGAAAGGTAACAACTTAGGCATATTTTCACTAAAGTCATGTCTTAGGCTTCTAGACATTCAAGTATGCACATAATCACATATATTGTAAGGGGTTAAAGTATACTTGCCTCTTCAAGCTAAAGCTCTTGCCTTTGCTTGGTTATGAAGTGAGATGTGATGAGATCCTTCACCTTCTTCACCTTAAGCATACGGTTTTAAAGGAGTGAAATGAAAAGATTAGTTCTTTATTCAATAGAGGAACTAGGTTATCTTTAAGGCTAGAGCATCTTACCAAAATGATCTTGGAATGGAGGTTCAAGCACCTCAATATAACACCACCTAGAAAAGTTGAAGGCTTTCACCTATTTCAACCATGAAACCCACGGTTTTGGCATGGAGAAGGAGAGTTCATGTGAGCTTCATTCTTTACCAAAATGAGAATTCTCTTAAGGGAACTTGGAATAAGACTTACCTAGATGTCTTCTTGAGTCTTGAAAGTGAAGTTGAACTTCTATCCTCCAAGATAAAGGGGCCGAAATGTTGGTGAGGGAGATGAGGGAACTTTTGCTAAGTGTTGCTCTTGCTTGAATGTGTCTTGAGAGGAGTCTCAAGATGACAAGAAGGTAGATGTTTCTAGAATGGTTTGATTTAAAACATGTTAGAGACTTAGGAGAGGGGGGGACGGTTTTGGAGGGACTTTTGTGAGGGTTAGGGCTTTCTTGAATGTTAATCAAGGTTAAGTTAGTATAACCTTGGTTACTTTATTCAAACTATAGTTACTTTTGTGCTAACCCAAGTTACTTTATTAAATCATGGTTATATTAACCTTGGTTTAGAGAAAAGTAACCATGGTAGGATTTAAAAATCCTCCATTTCTAGACACTAGGGGGGGGGCGGTTTTGGTTGGGGTCTTTATGACCTCAACCATACTACTTCCTTCTTTAATGAGTTGTCTTAACTTGTTCCTTAAATGCATGTCTATTTTATTTTCTATTTATTCTTTGCATGATAAATTTTTGTCTTATTATTTTAACTAATAAAATTGGCTAGAGATTTCTAGAACATCTCCATGTATAGGCCGAAATTTTGGGCCTCTTAGGCATCTTGATATTCCTTGTAATTTTAATTCATATACCATATTGTTGTCTATATTTTATTGTATTCCAAGATTAGCATATGTATGTATACAAATACGTACACGCCTATGTGTACCATGTGTTTATACCTTCCCTACATATATCATATATACGCACATACATATATATATCTTGGTATGGTTTATATCATTCTATATTTCATGGACTATCTCAAGAGCATTTAAGTAAAAAGAGTTACGTGGACTTAAGTAACACGCTCTAAAAGAAATTGTCGCTTTCATTCCATCTCATATTCATAGTTTTCACGTACCTGATTGTTGGGGTACAACATCCTTCCCTCCTTCAATAAAGTTTCGTCCTCGAAACTTATGAATTGTCAAAGAGATATGGGTACTTTTGCTTCATGCCTTCCTCTAATTCCCAAGTGGCCTCATCAACTGAATGGTTCTTCCATTTCACCTTGACCATAGGAATAGACTTATTCCTCAATGCTTTCACTTCCCTATCAATTATCCTTTCGGGTTCTTCAACATATGATATATCAGCTTCAATCCTCAAAGGTTGCTCATCCATAATATGGCTCGAGTCATGCACATACTTACGCAATTGAGATATATGAAACACATTGTGTAATTGAGACAACGATGGTGGTAGTGCAAGTCTATAAGCAACTTCTCCAATTCTTTCCAAGATCTCAAATGGTCCAATGAATCTAGGACTAAGCTTCCCTTTAATTCCGAACCGCTTTACTCCTTTCGATGGAGATACCTTCAAGAATACTTTATCTCCTACTTGAAACTCAAGTGGTCGACGCCTCACGTCGGCCCACGCCTTGCTTCTATCCTGAGCAGCCTTCAATCTTTGTCTTGCAATCATAACCTTTTCCTTGGTTTGCTCTACTAAGTCAGGTCCTGTGAAAATCTTATCTCCAATCTCATCCCAATACAATGGCGATCGACATTTTCTTCCATAAAGAGCTTCATAAGGAGCCATTCCAATAGATCTGTGATAGCTGTTATTGTATGAAAACTCAACCAACTTCAAACTCTTATCCCAGCTACCTCCAAAGTCCAACACACAAGCACGCAACATGTCCTCCAATGTTTGAATTGTTCTCTCTGATTGACCGTCAGTCTGGGGATGAAAAGCTGAACTCATGCGAACTTCCGTACCCATCGCTTTCTGAAATGCCGTCCAAAACCTTGATGTGAAGCGGGGGTCTCGGTCACAAACTATGCTCATAGGGACTCCATGCAAACATACAATCTGATCAACATACATAGAAGCCAACTTTTCCATGGGTGCTTTAATCGACATTGCCATGAAATGAGCACTCTTCGTCAGACGATCCACAACAACCCAAATAGTGTCATATCCACTTCTTGTCTTAGGTAAATCGGTCACAAAATCCATAGCGATGTGATCCCACTTCCACTCAGGCACCTCCAGTGGTTGCAATAATCCAGCTGGCCTCTGATGTTCTGCTTTGACTTTCTGACATACAAGACATTTCTCAACAAACTCTGCTATCTGATTCTTCATTCCTGGCCACCAAAACTTTTGATTCAAGTCATGATACATCTTATTTGCTCCTGGGTGAATAGACAAGCGAGAATTATGGGCTTCCTGAAGCACTTCACTTCTTATCGCATCATCATTAGGCACACACAATCGACCTCTAAACCACAAACTGCCGTCACTACGGACTTCAAAATCGTCAGATGGCTTCTCCTTCAGCTTGCTCTTAACTTTCATCAATGCATCATCCTTATCTTGAGTCTCCTTAATCCTATCGATCAAAGAAGGAACCACTACTAACTTTGCAAGCACGTCGGAAATCGAATTCACTTCTTCCAGACCAAACTCTTCCATATCACGCTGTAGAGGTGGTTGGCGGGGATGACTCGTCTTACGACTCAAAGCATCAGCAACTCTATTAGCTTTACCTGGATGATACTGAATAGAGATGTCATAATCCTTGATCAACTCAAGCCATCGCCTTTGGCGCATATTCAGCTCCTTTTGAGTGAAGAGGTATTTCAAACTCTTATGATCCGTGAAGATCTCACACTTCTCTCCATACAGATAATGACGCCAAATCTTCAGAGCAAATACAACTGCTGCAAGCTCAAGGTCATGTACTGGATAATTCTGCTCAAACGGCTTAAGCTGGCGAGACGCATACGCGATCACCCGTCCATTCTGCATAAGAACACAACCCAATCCATTCTTGGAAGCATCACTGTAGATCACAAACTGTTCTCCTGAAACGGGTTGAGCCAAAACTGGTGCAGACGTCAACCTTGCCTTCAGCTCAGAAAAGCTACTTTCACAATCCTCATTCCATACAAATTTTGTCTTCTTCTGAGTCAATCTAGTGAGTGGCATAGCTATCCTTGAAAATCCTTCAACAAACTTGCGGTAGTAACCGGCCAGTCCGAGAAAACTCCTTACTTCAGTGACATTGGTCGGTCTCGGCCACTCAGTAATTGCCTCAATCTTTCTGGGATCAACCGAAATCCCATTTTCAGTAATAATATGGCCCAGAAATGACACACTATGCAACCAAAACTCACATTTACTGAATTTCGCATAGAGCTGATGCTTCCTTAGAATACCAAGTATTGTCCTCAGATGGGCTGTATGAGTTTCCTCATCAGGCGAATAAATCAGGATATCGTCAATAAAGACTACCACATACTTATCCAACTGGTCCCGAAACACCCGATTCATAAGATCCATAAACGCTGCAGGGGCGTTGGTCAGTCCAAAAGGCATCACGAGAAATTCATAATGTCCATATCTCGTCCTGAATGCTGTCTTAGGAATATCCTCAGCTCTTATCTTCAATTGAAAATATCCAGATCTTAGGTCCACTTTGCTAAACACCCGAGCTCCCTGCATTAGGATACTTTAGATATTATTCATGATTATTATATTGAAATAAGACTTGGTAATTACTGACCCGAAGCTGGTCGAACAGATCGTCGATCCGAGGCAACGGATACTTATTCTTCACGGTGATCTTGTTGAGTTCCCGATAATCAATACACAGCCGCATACCTCCATCCTTCTTCTTTACAAATAAAACTGGGGCACCCCATGGTGACACACTTGGACGAATCAACTTCTTTTCCAATAACTCATGCAATTGCTCTTTTAGTTCCTTCAGCTCAGCGGGTGCCATGCGGTAAGGAGCTTTAGAAATGGGCTCAGCTCCGGGGATGAGATTTATCTCAAAGGAAATTTCTCGATCAGGGGGAAGTCCTGGTAGTTCCTCTGGAAAGACATCAAGAAACTCTTGAACTACTGGAACTTGCGAAATGTCCACTGCTGCCTGCTCGACACTAAGAGCATAAACAAGATAGCCTTGACATCCCTTTCGCAACGCTCGACGGGCACGAGCTGTATTCACAAAAATATTCTTTGACTTCTTCAACTTGGGACCTCCTTGAAATGATACTTCCTCTTGCTCCGGGGCTCTGAAAGTGACTTTCTTCTGATTGCAGTCAATATGGGCATGGTTCTTAGACAACCAGTCCATACCAAGAATAATGTCAAAGTCATTCATAGCAATCGGGATCAGATCAGCCGCGAACCGATGGTCATCGAGCTCGACCGCGCAATTCTTATACAGATAATGAGACGTAAGTACTTGATCCACCAGCGGCTTGGATTCGATAGGGTGATTTCAGCCGGATGGGATCATGGTCTAATCCCTTTGCAAATTTCTTAGATATAAAGGAGTGGCTGGCGCCACTATCAAACAACACATTTGCGGGCATACAACATACAAGAATAGCGCCTGAATCATACAAAGCTTTTAACTACGCAGCAATATAATATTTATCAAATTAGTATTGCATAATTTTAAATCATACCAGCCACGACGTCTCCAGCTTCCTCAACTGCAGCATCGGTCATCACATGCACACGCGCATTCGGGCGCTGTACGTTGGTTCCTCTGCTGCTGACCACCACGCTCACGACAATCTCTCAGAATATGCCCAGTCTTTCCACATCCAGCACAAGCAGCTCCCTTATCAGGACAATCCCTAATTATATGACCAGTCTTGCCGCAACCAAAGCACTTACCAGCTTGTACATAGCACTCGCCCAAATGATTCTTCTGACAATGGGGACACATGGGAATGGCCTGCTGCTGCTGTCCTTGATTTCCTTGATTATTTCTTTGATTATTCTGATTCTGCCCACGGCGCTGTCCACGATTCTGATTTCCTCTTTGGTTCTGATTCTGCTGTCTACCTTGCCTCCCATGAAAATTCTGTCTAGTCATTTTCCTTGCTCCTTTATCACCGGAAGTGTCCCTTCCTCTTTTCTGGCCCACTGTCGCATCGCGACGAATGATATCCTTCTCGATCCGATAACATGCGTCAACAAGTGCCTCAAAATCAGCAGAGATAACATTTACCAACCAAGTGCGAATCCTTGGGTTCAGCCCACTCTCAAACTTCACCATCTTAGATTCCTCATCATTCATCGTAGCCGGAGAAAATCTACCCAAAGCCAGAAACTTGCTCACATATTCAGACACAGTCATACCAGGTTCTTGCTTCAACATTTCAAAATCATGCCTCTTTTGCATCTTCACTGACGGAGGAAAATAAAACTTGTTGAACTCTTGGATGAATCTCTCCCATGGAATAGGTCGGGGCAAAGGTTGCAGCTTAGCCTTCCACCACTGGTTCGCCTCACCAAGGAGGAAAGGCCTCACAGCTTGGGTTTTCATATTGTCAGGGGCTCCATTCAGTTCAAAACAGTTCTCCACTTCATCTAGCCATTTTTCAGCCATATCAGGGTCAGACTTGCCTTCAAAAGGCGGCACATTCGCTCGCTTGAGCTTCTCAAAGTAGTACTGCGCATCTCTTATTGGTTCATAAGGAGGAGGAGGGGCAACTTGCTGAATCATTCCCTGGCCAATCTGAGTTACGGTCTGACAGAATGCTTGGAAATCCGGAATAAGAAGTGGCACTTGTGGAAGAGGGTTTCCTTGAGCTGGTGGGGGATTTTCATTCTGCGGTGGAGGAGGAGGCGGTGGATTCTGATTCTGAGGAGGAGGTGGAGGAACTTGATCTTGAGGTTGTGGAGGGTTTGGTTCGGGTGCATGGGCAGCATCTCTGCGAGGTCTACCGCGAGTCCGAACCATCTGTATACGGAGTAGAAAGATATAGATATATATATGGATCGAAATGACTGACTGAATCTAGACATGCTGGGAAAAAAAATTTAAAGCAGGAAAAAAAGTTAATCTGCAACATATCAGGCTAGCAGGTCAACCAGGGGACCCTATTTCCAACCTAAGTTGTCTAAGCTAATGCCGTCTCTTTTCTAAGATCATGACTTAAGTCTAAGATCAATTCTTAGATTTCTAAGATCATAACTTAGCTTCTACGTTCTGCCCGAATCTAGAGCCTGGGCTCTGATACCACCTGTAGCGCCCCGTACTCGGCTACCCCTCGTACGGTGCACCCGCCGTACTTTCCCTTTCGGAAAAGTACAAAGCGTCGATACTTAACTCGTAAAACCCATGGATAAACATGGATTACAAAGTCACAATCTTAACAGGTAGATAAAAATACGGCAGAATCTGAACCTTAATCCGAAAGCGTCAAATCGCGAATACATAGCAAAATTATACAAACTGAACCGATAGCAACTACACCGCGAAATTATACAAACATTATCCGAAAAGAGTCCGAAATTAGCGAAGTCCAAAATGTCCCAAAGGCTCATCAAAAGCTTCCTTCATCATCGTTCTCTTAACGGCAATTTCCATAACCTACGGGTATGGCATCCTTGGCTCATCATCAATTCCACTCGACTTCATTACCTGGCTCTGGGGGGAAAATAAATGGGTGAGCGACAAAGTCGCCAGCAAGTATACAATAACACCGTACAATAAAGAGAAAACGGCATACAAGAATCAACCCCAATTCCTTAAGTTAAAACATAGCCTGCCAATACCTTTCCGAAGCATCATACTTAAAGTCATATCAACACTTAGCTAAGATCTAAACGTCATCACTTAGTTAGATTCTACGTGTTATAGCCAAACCTTACTTCTATGAAAAGGTATCATGCATAATGTGTATGGAAATGTGAATGCAATGCAAATGTAACGGGAAACATTCTTTCTTTCATTTAGACATGCTCATAAAAATACTTGAACTTTCTTTCTTTCTTTTAAATCATGCTCATCATAAAACAAGAGAGTGTGTCAGCCTATTATACCGGGCATGACGCGGTTCTTATAGCATGATCACCTTCAGGTCTATTATACCGGACCTGGCTCGGTTCTTATACTCTTCAGACCTATTATACCGGGCCTGGATCGGTTCTTACATTCCATCAGACCTATTATACCGGGCCTGGATCGGTTCTTATACTTCGTCAGATCAATTAACCCCGGATCTGTAGCGGGTTAAGCTGGCCAGAAGGGACGAAATTCTTTCAAAACAGAAACTTTATATAAAACATCGATAAAATCATGAGCATGGAACATATGAGCATGTCAATGCAAGTGCATGAGATGCAACATGGTAAAATGCACTTATAACATCATAAACAACTTTCTTCATGGGCTGGAAAACGATCCAGCAGCATGTCCTGTATTGTCCGGCCTCAAAATCAACCTTTTGAGCCTATTTTCCAGAAACTAAAAATATGGACATGCACCTACATGATCTTAACTACATTCTGTACAAATTTCATGCGATTTCGACAAGCGTAGGTACCTCAATAAAAATAATTCCCAACAAGGGTACAACAGAGATTCTGTTGCACTCTCAACTCCATTCCTTACCTTGTCTCCATCCATAAACTCATTATGGGGCTCACTTAGCACCTGGAATCTTTCCTATTTTCTTTATAAACAATATTCAAATGCCCATTCACCAAAACAAGTCAAAATAAATACGATACAATTCATACAAGCACAAAGGGGTCAATCTGTCCTGTTTTCCAGAATGTTACACCAACTTTCCCTCAATGGTTCACCATCAAGATCAATAGATAAAATCAATTTGTTTACATGGATATTTAGCTCTATGTCTTAAGTACTTCCTGTAAAAATTTCAGGTCAATCCAAGATGTTTAAGGTACCTAAATAATTTTTCTCCCTAAGGTGGTACGACCAGAAACTGTTTTGACCCCTTGATACTAAAAATTCATTTCTGACCAATCCACAAATGATTTTCCAGAAATTCCAACACCACAATAAACTAGACATAATAATCTACAACCACACCAAAACTAAGCTCAATCCAACGTTTAGAAGGTCCTTAACTAAGTCCATCAATTTGGCATAAAATCTGTCCAGAATTCTGTTTTCAGCCAACATGCATAGAAATATCCTTTCCCTCCTAATTTTGTTCTTTAGCCTATAATCCAAGTTAATGGTCATTCAATAGACATAATAAGGCTTCCCTATACTAATTCAAGTCTCTTTTTAGCATGCAAAAGTCGTTCATATGGGCTGTTCATTCTTCCAAACAAAACAGTCCCCTATTCCAACAATTTCAAAACATAAGAAAGGTAACAACTTAGGCATATTTTCACTAAAGTCATGTCTTAGGCTTCTAGACATTCAAGTATGCACATAATCACATATATTGTAAGGGGTTAAAGTATACTTGCCTCTTCAAGCTAAAGCTCTTGCCTTTGCTTGGTTATGAAGTGAGATGTGATGAGATCCTTCACCTTCTTCACCTTAAGCATACGGTTTTAAAGGAGTGAAATGAAAAGATTAGTTCTTTATTCAATAGAGGAACTAGGTTATCTTTAAGGCTAGAGCATCTTACCAAAATGATCTTGGAATGGAGGTTCAAGCACCTCAATATAACACCACCTAGAAAAGTTGAAGGCTTTCACCTATTTCAACCATGAAACCCACGGTTTTGGCATGGAGAAGGAGAGTTCATGTGAGCTTCATTCTTTACCAAAATGAGAATTCTCTTAAGGGAACTTGGAATAAGACTTACCTAGATGTCTTCTTGAGTCTTGAAAGTGAAGTTGAACTTCTATCCTCCAAGATAAAGGGGCCGAAATGTTGGTGAGGGAGATGAGGGAACTTTTGCTAAGTGTTGCTCTTGCTTGAATGTGTCTTGAGAGGAGTCTCAAGATGACAAGAAGGTAGATGTTTCTAGAATGGTTTGATTTAAAACATGTTAGAGACTTAGGAGAGGGGGGGAACGGTTTTGGAGGGACTTTTGTCAGGGTTAGGGCTTTCTTGAATGTTAATCAAGGTTAAGTTAGTATAACCTTGGTTACTTTATTCAAACTATAGTTACTTTTGTGCTAACCCAAGTTACTTTATTAAATCATGGTTATATTAACCTTGGTTTATAGAAAAGTAACCATGGTAAGATTTAAAAATCCTCCATGTCTAGACACTAAGGGGGGGCGGTTTTGGTAGGGGTCTTTATGACCTCAACCATACTACTTCCTTCTTTAATGAGTTGTCTTAACTTGTTCCTTAAATGCATGTCTATTTTATTTTCTATTTATTCTTTGCATGATAACTTTTTGTCTTATTATTTTAACTAATAAAATTGGCTAGAGATTTCTAGAACATCTCCATGTATAGGTCGAAATTTTGGGCCTCTTAGGCATCTTGATATTCCTTGTAATTTTAATTCATATACCATATTGTTGTCTATATTTTATTGTATTCCAAGATTAGCATATGTATGTATACAAATACGTACACGCCTATGTGTACCATGTGTTTATACCTTCCCTACATATATCATATATACGCACATACATATATATATCTTGGTATGGTTTATATCATTCTATATTTCATGGACTATCTCAAGAGCATTTAAGTAAAAAGAGTTACGTGGACTTAAGTAACACGCTCTAAAAGAAATTGTCGCTTTCATTCCATCTCATATTCATAGTTTTCACGTACCTGATTGTTGGGGTACAACAACTTACCTCATATTTATGAGTACATTCAGGTCTTATATCATATGATTAAGTCATGATGATGACAAAATTATTATGACACGTTACAAGGTTATAAACCAAAAATTGTCGTATCGGGTGACAATCAAACTTCGCCAATGTGTCACGTACTTGCCATATATAGATGGCAAGCCCCTACACTTGAAAAATGGCCACAAATTTCGTGGCTTACATGGTATACCCAGCCATAAAATCATTCTATATTGGCACATACAAATCACCCCAAATTAAGGCCAAATTGTGGAGATTCAAATTCAACATTTTAGCACATGGGGCGCCTTTTACACTCAGCCTTTAGGGCTAAATATTCAAGTTATTCTATGTATATTATGTGTGACATAATATATATAACATGTGCAAAAAGTTTGAATTCAATCAGAGAAAATCGTGAAATCGACAAAAGTTGAAAATTCAGTTTTCTACGAACACGACACATGGAACGTTTTCTTGGTATGACATGTAGCATGTATCTAGACACTTTTTACATATTAAATACATAGTAAAGTGTTCTAGAATATTCAATTTAGGGCTGATTGGAATATACCATATGTGTATAATTATTGTGCACTATTTTACAAAGTTTGCAAAAATAAATTCAGCACATGTTCAAGCCTAGTCACACGCCTAGCTCAGCCTTGATGAAGCTTATATGGAGCTTAGTTGCCATCTTTATTGGTGAAGAATAGACTACACAAGGTTAGTGACATAATAAAGGAAGCTATACAAGGTAATATTTCAAATTACGTCACATATGTGACACATGCTGAAAATTCAACATGTGTAAATTGAGCTGGCCAATTTTGTGTGTTTAACTGTGACATATTTACCTCTTTAATTTAAATGGATTGATTTGATGATAAAATGGAAATATTTTGAATATGTCTTGAATAATTTTCAGCCTGTGAAGAAATCAAGGTGGCCGATTTTTGTGAAGTTAATGGAGATGATTTGTCTTGCAAATTAAGTGGGATTGATTATATGACTTTTGGCAATATTTTAAACACTAATTTGGCATATGTTTGAAGTGTAATGTTCAGATTTATATAGTCATCAAATGATGACAAATCTCATCCAATCAATGAGTGCCAAGTAAGCAAGGCCAAGATGATCATCCAATAAAGTGTTGCCAAGTAAGCAAGTGAATGTCACGATGATGCAAGGTATTCTTCCAAGAACTTAAAAGATAATTTCCAAGGGGGAGAAAAGGCAAGAGGGAGTGTCCACGCTTGTTAAAAAGAGGAGAAGAAGAGCAAATCAAATACAAGACAAGTCTTACAAGTTCAAGAGTGAAAAATGTTTCATACTCTCCTTCTTCTACACTTTTTTCTTCTCTTTCTCTTTCAAGCCTATTGTTCTTATATTCAAATATATTAAATAGGCTTTGTATAGGCCTCCATACGCACTCATTATTGTAAAAGGTTGATCAAGGTGTGATCAATCCTTCATTCGTTCGGTGGTAGTGTTCGTAAAAGGTGTGATTACTTGTATCGTTTGTAAAGGGTTGGAGTTGGTGTGTAACTCCAGCAACCCTTTGTGGTAAGGTGTTATTTTGTGATTAGTGATAACCGAGGAAGGTGTCCTCGAAGACTGGAGTAGGTTGTGTTAACCAAACCAGTATAAAATTCTCGGTGTTATTGCTTTCAGCACTTTACTTTCAGTTTCCAGCACTTTGCATCGTTTTTATTGCATTAGTAAAAATATCAAACAACTTTCAAAAATTACCAAACTTTGCAGAAACATATCCACACCTTTTAAGTTTCATTTGGTGCAAGTCTCAATCTATTTGGACAAGTATAAGTCAATCAAACGTTAATAGTTCTGAGACAAGTGCAATCGGATTTTCAGACTTGCAAAGGTTGAGAACTTGAACGTATTTGACATACTTTCCAAAGGAATTTTTCAAAACTGTTTTAACCCAATTAAATACATATAGTAAGGGGTTTTTCATTAAATTTGCAGACCATTTGGAGCCACGGTTTAATCGGAATAAATTGTTTAAATCAGACTACCGTTTCTGGTAGATTTGTACAATCTGACCACCAACGATTTTTAAAAGGGTTAAAGGTTGAATTTTGATCTGAAATTTTTAGGAGATACTCAGAACATCTGAGACTAAGATCTCTCCAAATTTAAGAATTTTTAAAACATTGCAAAATAGGTCCTGAAAACAGAAACTGTTTTCAGAAATTGGGTTTTTGATTAAAACATTTTAAAAACCAAATTTTCCGCACCCACTATTCAACCCCCTTTTAGTGGTACCTTGCAGGTCCTAGAAGTGGTATCAGAGTGCAGGCACACTCACGACAAGGAGATCCAACGATCTTAGTGAGATGGCAACCACTAGCTACAAAACCGTGCAAGAAGGAATGTCTACCGTAAGACCTCCTCTTTTTGATGGTGAGTCCTTTATGCAATAGAAACTTAGAATGAAACTCTTTCTTACAGCTATTGATATTGATTTGTGGTCTATTATAGAAGACGGTACATTCATTCCATCTAAGTTATCTACTGTTGATGGTGTCACATTAGAGGTTTTAAAAACGAAACAAGAATACACTAGTGATGATAAATAGAAGTTGAGTATGAATGCTAAAGCCATGCAACTACTTTTAAATGGGCTAAGCAAAAGTGAATCTAGTTACGTATCTAATTTCTCTAGTGCCCAGGAAATGTGGAAAATTCTTGAGATGAAACATGAAGCGACTAGCCAAGTAAAGGAGTCTAAGATTAATATGCTTATGTCCACACTTGAGTCTTTCAAATTATTGACAAGTGAGTCTATTGTTGACATGGATTTACGATTGACTAACTCTATAATTCTCTTGAGTCTCTTGGCAAAGCTTTTTCTACACAGGAAAAGGTTCCAAAAGTTTTAAAGAGTCTCCCATCCGAATGGGATTTAAAAGTCACTTCAATCGAAGAAAATAAGGATACAAAATCAATAAAAACGAAGAAACTAATCGGATCACTAAAGGTATACGAAAACAAACTCGCTTTAAGAAAATCCGAATTTAGTTCTAAACATGATAAGGCTATTACGTTTAAATCAAATGAATACCTCTCTACCTCTTATGATCGCGTAGATGATAGTGACATAGATTACAATGATGAAGATTTAATCACGATGGTTAAAAGATTAAGAAAGATCTTGAGAAAATCGATTAAAAACAAACATAAGCCTACTTCATCTAAGGATCATAGAAATAAAAATAATGAAGACGTAAAGTGCTATGAATGTGGCAAACTTGGACACTTGTCATATGACTGCCCGAACAAGGACAAACAAACGAACAAATACCTTGACAAGGATCGGATCAAAACTAGACTCATCTCAGAACCTAAACAAAGGAGAAGAGCCTTCAAAGCCTCCACTTGGAGTGACACATCTGACTTTGAGACTGATACAAAAGAACAAACGGCACAAGTATGCTTTACATCTAAGGCATCGAACGAGGTATCCTTCGACTCTAATTCTGATTCTGAATGTTCTTATGATGATTTATTTAGTCAATATTTAGAGTTGCATAAGTTCTCAAAGACTCTTGCAAAATAAAAGAAACGATTAATTGAAGACAAGATGTTGTTAGAATCTTCTAACACGAACCTTGTTTCTCAATTAAACGATTCAAAAGAAGAGTCGTCTTGATAATCAATGCATTAAAATCAGAAGTCACATCGTTAACGAAACAAACCAATGAAATGAAATCCGAGACTTCAAATTTGAAATCAAGGAATACGGATTTAGAAAAAATGATGAAACAATTTGACACGGGAACTAACATGCTAGATCGCATCATTTTGTCACAAAAGCATGATAGTGATAAAACCGGATTAGGTTACATTGAGAAAAACAAAACATCAATTAAACCAAACAAATTCATTTTGTCCAAGAAAATAGACACACCTAAGGCATACATGGCGCCTAAGAAAACGCATAGGCCCTCTCTTCCTACATCTCGTCATGCTTTATCTTCATATCATATGAGATATAATTTTGTTCCATACAAATATGAAAAGAAGCCATTGATGCATATAAGAAATCCATATCATAAAAATGCATCTAGTCACGCCCCGTGCATGCAAGCCAAAATGCTCATCAAAAACAAAAATCATACTATGTACATGATGGCATTCTCCGCCAAAGGACTAACGGATTTGCACCAAAGGTCTATTATATTGCATCTTCATCTCCTTTCTCACCTTTTGGAGGACCTAGAAAGGTCACCCAAATTTGGGTACCAAAAGGGACATTCGCAAAAGGTTGAGTAAATAACCCTTAAGACCGCGTTATTGTTCAATACACTTGAAATGCATGGTTTTTTTACTAATTTCTATTTATTTCTTACGTGCACTTTTGATTTTATTTCCAAAATAAAGGGGGAGAGAGTGCATGATTTAAGGGAGACCGAGAGTGATTGATTGCACAAATCAAGGCAGACAAAATTCAAAATTTGAAATTTGAATTTGTGCATGACTGGAGGGGGAGCGACAAAATTTAAATCATTAACTTAGGTTATTTTGTAAATCATCAAAAGAGGGAGATTGTTGAGAAAAAGGGGTTTGAGTGATTCACAAAATGCATGATTTAAATAACGTGTGCTATAGAAATGCATGACACATTTTATGACTTGACACGTTTTTGCAACAAACCTGCCTTATATACTTTATATATAATATTGCCGTACTAACAAGCCATGAAGCCTTAAAGCTTACATCAAATGGCAAACATTTGTTGTGTTTGAACTATTTTCAGGTGCCACCATTAATGATCTAAACAAGTTCATTAAGTGAACTACTTAGTTAAGAGAGTGCATGATTTAACGGGGGACGAGAGTGATTTATTGCACAAATCAAGGGAGAGAAAAATCAAAATTCGAAATTTGAATTTGTGCACGACATGAGGGAGAGCGACTAAATTTAAATCATGAACTTAGGTTATTTTGTAAATCATCAAAAGGGGGAGATTGTTGAGAAAAAGGGGTTTGAGTGATTCACAAAATGCATGATTTAAATAACGTGTGCTAAAGAAATGCATGACACATTTTATGACTTGACACGTTTTTGCAACAAACCTGTCTTATATACTTTATATATAATGTTGCCGTACTAACAAGCCATGAAGCCTTAAAGCTTACATCAAATGGCAGACATTTGTTGTGTTTGAACTATTTTCAGGTGCCACCATTATTGAACTAAAATAGTTCATTAAGTGAAGTACTTAGTTAAATGAACTAAGTAGTTCATTAAATGGAGAAATATTGGAGAAGGCACAAAGGCAACAAACATGGAAATGGAAAGTCTTCCCCCTTAAACCACACGCCTTTATATATATATATATATATATATTCAGATTTTTTTTAAAGGCACTATACACATATATTCCAACATACTACCGACACGTTATATATTTTACGAACGTACGTTAACATCACACCACTATACTTACCTCATATTTATGTTTATAATCAGGTCTTATATCAAATGATATAATTCACAGTGATGACAAAATTATTACGACACGTTACAAGGTTATAAACCAAAAATTGTCGTATCGAGTGACAATCGAAACTTCGCCAACGTGTCACGTACTTGCCATATATAGATGGCCAGCCCCTACACTTCAAAAATGGCCACAAATTTCGTGGCTTACATGGTATATTCAGCCATAAAATCATTCCATGTTGGTACACACAAATCACCCCCAATTAAGGCCAAATTGTGGAGATTTCACATTCAACATTTTAGCACTTGGGGCGCCACTTACACTCAGCCTTTAGAGATGAAAATTCAAGTTATTATATGTATATTATGTGTGACATAATATATATAACATGTGCAAAAAATTTGAATTCAATAGGAGAAAAATCGCGAAATCGACAAAAGTAAAAAATTCGGTTTTCTACGAACACGACACATGGAACGTTTTCTTGGCATGATATGTAGCATGTATCTAGACACTTTTTACATATTCAATACATACTAAAGTGTTCTAGAATATTCAATTTAGGGCTAATTGGAATATACCATATGTGTATAATTATTGTGCACTATTTTACAAAGTTTGCAAAAATAAATTCAGCAATGTTCAAGCCTAGTCACACGCCTAGATCAGCCTTGATGAAGCTTATATGGAGCTTAGTTGGCATCTTGATTGGTGAAGAATGGACTACACAAGGTTAGTGACATAATGGAGGAAGTTACACAAGGTAATATTTCAAATAATGTCACATATGTGACACATGCTGAAAATTCAGCATGTGTAAATTGAGCTGGCCGATTTTGTGTGTTTAATTGTGAAATATTTACCTCTTTAATTTAAATGGATTGATTTGATGATAAAATGGCAATATTTTGAATATGTCTTGAATAGTGCACATGCTGAAAATTTCAGCATGTGAAGAAATCAAGGTGGCCGATTTTTATGAAGTTAATGGAGATAATTTGTCTTGCAAATTAAGTGGGATTGATTATGTGACTTTTGGCAATATTTTAAACACTAATTTGGCACATGTTTTAAGCGTAATGTTCAGATTTATACAGTAATCAAATGATGACAAATCTCATCCAATTAATGAGTGCCAAGTAAGCAAGGCCAAGATGATCATCCAATGAAGTGTTGCCAAGTAAGCAAGTGAATGTCACAATGATGCAAGGTATTCTTCCAAGGACTTAAAAGATAATTTTCAAGGGGAAGAAAAGGCAAGAGGGGGCGGCCACACTTGTTAAAAATAGGAGAAGAAGAGCAAATCAAATATAAGACAAGTCTTACAAGTTCAAGAGTGAAAAACGTTTCATACTCTCCTTCTTCTACATTTCTTTCTTCTCTTTCTCTTTCAAGCCTATTGTTCTTATATTCAAATATACTGAATAGACTTCGTATAGACCACTATACATGCTCATTGTTGTAAAAAGTTGATCAAGGTGTGATCAATCCTTCATTCGTTCGATGGTGGTGTTCGTAAAAGGTGTGATTACTTGTATCATTTGTAAAGGGTTGGAGTTGGTGTGTAACTCCAAAAATCCTTTCTGGTAAGGTCTTATTTTGTGATTAGTGATAATCGAGGAAGGTTTCCTCGAAGACTGGAGTAGGTTGTATTAACCGAACCAGTATAAAATTCTCGGAGTTATTACTTTCAGCACTTTACTTTCAGTTTCTAGCACTTTGTATCGCTTTCATTGCATTAGTATAAATATCAAACGACTTTCAAAAATTACCAAACTTTGAAAAAACATAGCCACACCTCTTAAGTTTTATTTGGCACAAGTTTCAATCCATTTGGACAAGTATAAGTCAACCAAACGTTAATAGTTCTGAGACTAGTGCAATCTGATTTTCAGACTTGCAAAGGTTGAGAACTTGAACGTATTTGACATTCTTCCCAAAGGAATTTTTTAAAATTGTTTCAACCCAATTAAATACATATAGTAAGGGGTTTGTCATTAAATTTACAGACCATTTGGAGCCACGGTTCAATCGGAATAAATTTTTTAAATCAGACTACCGTTTCTGGCAGATTTGTGCAATCTGACCACTAACGATTTTTAAAAGGGTTAAAGGTTAAATTTTGATCTGAAATTTTTAGGAGATACTCAGAATATCTGAGACTATTCAGAATTTTTGAAGACCTGTAACCAAGTTTTTAAAACGTTGCAAAACAGGTCCTGAAAATAGAAACTGTTTTCAGAAGTTGGGTTTTTGAGTTAAAACATTTTAAAAACCAAATTTTTCGCACCCACTATTCAACCCCCCTTCTAGTGGTGCCTTGCAGGTTCCACACCGATTATGTGTACAAATTAAAGAAGGCACTATATGGCTTAAAACAAGCACCTAGGGCTTGGTATGATCGTTTTGTCACATTTCTTTTAGAAAAAGGATTTAAAAGAGGCACCATAGATAGCACCCTATTCTTGAAACAAGATAAATTGGATTTATTAATCATTCAAATTTATGTTGATGACATCATTTTTGGATCTACGTCTCATAAACTTGTTGAAGAATTTGAAACTTGTATGAAATACGAGTTTGAAATGTCTATGGTTGGTGAATTGAATTACTTTCTTGGCTTGCAAATTAAACAAACGAGTAAAGGTTTACACATAAGTCAAGTTAAATATGTGAATGACATGATTAAAAAGTTCAATTTTGAGAACTTAAAACCATCCCCACCCCTATGAGTGTCACCACTAAACTTGATAAAGATGAAACTGGAAAAGACTTTGATAATGCTTTATATAGGTCTATGATTGGTTCTTTGCTTTATCTTACCGCAAGTAGACCTGATATCATGTTTAGCGTTTGTATGTGTGTACGTTTTCAAAGCCAACTTAAAGTGTCTCATTATAATGCTGTGAAAAGAATATTTCGATATATTAAGCACACCCCCACTTTAGGAATTTGTTATGATAAAAATTGTGAATTTGACTTGCATGCTTATACTGATGCGGATTATGGTGGATGTAAAATAGATAGAAAAAACACAAGTGGCACTTGTCAATTTATAGGAAATTCACTAATTTCATGGTTTTCGAAAAAGCAAGCAAGTGTGGCCTTATCTACTACCGAAGCTGAATACATGGCACTTAGTCTTTGTTGCACACAACTATTATGGTTAAAACAACAACTCTCTGATTTTGGTATCACGGTAAATCGTATTCCAATCTATTGTGATAGTATGAGTGCTATAAACTTGTCTAAGAATCCTGTACTACACTCTAAGGCAAAGCACATAGAAATAAGATATCATTTCCTTTGTGATCATGTGAACAATAGTGATATTGTTATAGATCATGTACGCACTGAGGCACAAGTAGCCGACATATTCACTAATGCATTAAATCAAGCCACGCACGAAAATATACATTCTAAATTAGGCATGACTTCTGCTGATTTGATTTTATATTTCTTTCCATCTTTACATGCACTTTTTATTTTCTTTCCAAAATAAAGGGGGAGAGAGAGTGCATGATTTAAGGGGAGCGAGAGTGATTGATTGCAAAAATCAAGGGGGAGAAAATTCAAAATTTGAATTTAAGCACGATTGGAGGGGGAGCGATTAAATTTAAATCATGAACTAAGATTATTTTGTAAATCATCAAAAGGTGGAGATTGTTGAGAAAAAGAGTTTGAGTGGTTCACAAAAATGCATGATTTAAATAACGTGTGCTAAAGAAATGCATGGCACATTTTATGACTTGATACGTTTTTGTGACAAACTTGCTTTATATACTTTATATATAATGTTGTCGTACTAACAAGCCATGAAGCTTTAAAGCTTACATCAAATGGCAAACATTTGTTGTTTTTGAACTATTTTCAGGTGCCACCATTAATGAACTAAACTAGTTCATTAAGTGAATTACTTAGTTAAATGAACTAAGTAGTTCATTAAATAGAGAAATATTTGGAGAAGGGATGAAGGCAACAAACATAGAAATGGAAAGTCTCCTCTCCTCTTTAAATCACACGCCTTATATATATTTAAATATATATATATATTCAGATTTTATTTAAAAAAGGCACAATACATATATATTCCAACGTACTGCCGATACGTTATATATATTACGAACGTACGTCAACGTCACACCACTATACTTACCTCATATTTATGAGTATATTCAGGTCTTACATCATATGATATAAGTCATGGTGATGACAAAATTATAACGACACGTTACAAGGTTCTAAACCAAAATTTGTCGCATCGGGTGACTACAGAAACTTTGCTAACGTGTCACGTACTTGTCATATATAGGTGGCCATCCCCTACACTTCAAAAATAGCCATAAATTTCGTGGCTTACATGGTACACTCAGGCATAAAATCATTCCATGTTGGCACACACAAATCACCCTCAATTAAGGCTAAATTATGGAGATTCCAAATTCACATTTTGAGCACATGTAGGCGCCACTTTGATCAGCCATTAGAGCTGAATATTAAAGTTATTTTATGTATATTATGTGTGACATAATATAAATAACATGTGCAAAATTTGTAATTTAATTGGAGAAAAATCGCGTAATCGACAAAAGTCGAAAATTCGGTCTTCTGTGAGCACAACACATGGAAAGTTTTTGTCATGACATGTAACATGTATCTAGACACTTTTTACATATTCAATACATACTGAAGTGTTCTAGAATATTTAAATTAGGGCTGATTGGAAAATACCATATGTGTATAATTATTGTGTACTATTTTACAAAGTTTATAAAAATAAATTCAGCACATGTTCATGCTTACATCACACGCCTACTCAGCCTTGGTGAAGCTTATGTGGAGCTTAGTTGGCATCTTGATTGGTGAAGGATGGACTACACAAGGTTAGTGACTTAATGGACGGAGCTACACAAGGTAATATTTCAAATTATGTTACAAATGTAACATATGCTGAAAATTCAGTATGTGAGACATCAAGGTGGCCGAATTTTGTCTTATAATTGTGACCAATTTTCTTCTCAATATTCAAGGGATTAATGTGTAGTAATATGGTAACAATTTAAAAGTCTTGAGATTATTGCACATGCTGAAAGTTCAGCATGTGTCACACATGGTGCTGGCCGAATTTTTTAAGTAAATGGAGATCAATTTTCTTCCCATATTAGTTGGGATTAATTGTATGATATTTGGTAAGATGTTTACTACTATTTTGGCACATGTTTTGAGTGATATTCTCATATTTTTACAAGTCATCAAGTGATGACAAATCTCATCCAATCAAAAAGTGCCAAGTAAGCAAGTCCAAGACAATCATCCAATCAAGTTGTGTCAAGTAAGCAAGTTGATGTCACATCTATACAAGTCATTCTTCTAAGGACTTAAAAGAGAATTTCCAAGGTGAAGAGATGTCCTAGGGTGGGCGGCCAATTTGAAATAGAAGGAGGAGAAGAAGAGCAACTCAAATGCAAGACAAGTATCACAATTTCTAAAGTGCAAAAAAAAAAAGACTCTCTCTCTCTCTTCTTCTACATTTCTTTCTTCTCTTTCTCTCTCAATCCTATTGTATCTATATTCAAACATGTTGTATAGGCTTTATTCATACCACCATACACGCCTCATTATTGTAAAAGGTTGATCAAGGTGTGATCAAACCTTCATCCGCTCGGTGGTGGTGTTCGTGATCATTGTGATTGCTTGTTTCAATTGTAAAGGGTTGGAGTTAGTGTGTAACTCCAGAAACTCTTGTGGTAAGGTGTTATTTTGTTTAGTGATAACCGAGGAAGGTGTCCTCGAAGACTGGAGTAGGTTGATTTAACTGAACCAGTATAAAATTCCTTGTGTTCTTTACTTTACTGCACAGTATTTTCAGTTTTCAGCACTTTGTATCCATTTTGTCGCAATCTTAAAAAGCGTAAACGAATTTCAAAAATTGTAAAATTTTGCAAACTATAGCCACACCTCTTAAGTTTCATTTGGCGCAAGTTTCAACCCATTTGGACAAGTATAAGTCATTCAAACATTAATAGTTCTGAGACTAGTGCAATCTGATTTTCAGACTTGCAAAGGTTGAGAACTTGAACGTATTTGACATACTTCCCAAAGGAACTTTTCAAAACTGTTTCAACCCATTTAAATACATATAGTAAGGGGTTTGTCATTGAATTTTCAGACCATTTGGAGCCACGGATTAATCGGAATAAAGTTTTTAAATCAGACTACTGTTTCTGACAGATTTGCAATCTGACCACCAACGATTTTTCAAAGGGTTAAAGATTGAATTTTGATCTGAAAATTTTAGGAGATGCTCAGAACATCGGAGACTACAATTTCTCCAAATTTCAAAATTTTTGAATGTTAGTGTATGTGCCCTAGGCCATGATTTGGATATTTATGTTATACATTTATTATTAATAAAAGAGGTTTTATTATAATTATTGTTGGTTAGTATGTTACACAATTTTGATATATGTCCCTGATTTATTATTGTTATAGAGATAAAATAATTTATAATCAGTATGAGTATTGATTTGATAATCATGAGATGATTATGTGTATAGTGATACAAATCAATTTCATAGATACTTGTTAGAGAACAGTGTATTGGATAGACCCATCATGAGATTACTACATGGATTAGCGTCATAAGTAAATCTCATGATAGTCATGTTTTAATCCTTTGACTTGAGATTGTCATAGTTTCCAACATAAGGACTATTATATTTTGACATGATCAAACATTATCCGTAAATGGATAATAATAAAGGTCATGATTGAATGTGATAGAAATTATGTAGAGAATATTGAACAATCAAGATAGAATTTGTCCCTCTCTTTTGATAGAGATATCTTTGGGCCCTTCGATTAGTGAGACTGTGAAATGCATGGCCGTGCTCAAATGAATTGATAGTGTGATCAGTATCATTTGTTTTATCAGTCTACTTAGAGATCGAGTAATCATATGTTTGAACAATATAAGTATGACGTTGACCATGACTTATGTTCAAACTAGATATCGTGTGACAAATGGATTAATGCATGTACTGTTATTAGGCTAGTTGGACTTTACTCGTATTAATTGGGTAGTCGTAATGCCTTGCTAGAGGCCAATTACTACTTGTTGGTTTAATAGAGATTTAATCAACTGCCAATTAATATGGGCCTATCGGGTCACACACAAGAATGCGTATGGCTGAGATTAATAACATTAATAATATTAATATTGCATATTAATTATTATTATTATTATTATCATTTTTAATATTAATAATATTAATATTGGATATTAATTATTATTATTATTATTATTGTTGTTGTTGTTGTTGTTGTTGTTGTTGTTGTTTTATGGTTAAATGTGTATATATATATATATGTTATCGGATAATAATGACAGAATCCATATCTGATATGGATTTTGAATATCCTGATAGAATCCATATCTGATATGGATTTTTGATTGGCATTGATTAATCCGATTAGGACTCGGATTTTGACGTCAATATATGTGTGTATATATATTGTGTATCTCGTATAGAGAAGACACACGAAAATAATAGAAAACCCTAGAGCCGTTTTTGGAGAAAAGCAAGTTCTCTCAGCCGCGCCGTTCAAGAGCTAGCACTCCGGGCGGAAGCATTCGTGTGGATACCGACAGAGGGTGTTCGTGATTTCGCACCTCTTCCACCTGCGGATTCTGAATCTTTGGAGGTATTTTTTTTACGTTTCTTTCATCGATTAAACGAACAACATGGATCCTTGGTAGGAAATCGGAGATCAAGTTTTGTTTTTCCGCTGCGCGTTTTGCAGTGATCTTGTCGGATTTCCTAACATTGAAGGCCTGTAACCTAGTTTTTCAAACGTTGCAAACAGGATCTGAAAACAGAAACTGTTTTCAGAAGTTGGGTTTTTGGGGCAAAACATTTTAAAAACCAAATTTTCCGCACCCACTATTCAACCCTCCCTCTTCTAGTGATGCCTTACAGGTCCTACACTATATATCAAATATATAAATCGATTGTTTGACAACTTACGTGAAAAGTTTGCTCTAATATGACGGAGACAATATCTATGATATGCATAAGGTGGTTGACATGTGAGACTGCTGACTTATATGCCTCTAGTTCGTCTTCCTCCTCTGCAAGGTCCTCTAAACACTCGTCTTCATCGTCATCGCCCTCCTTATTGGCTTTGTTATAGTCGTTGTCAACATCGTTGTTGTCGTTTTCTATATCCGGTGGAATTTTCACTAACGCTTGTGACGAGCCGCACCCTCCCACGTTACTTCCAGAGTTACTCCCAAACATCCCAATAATATGAACGTGATAGCCTATGCTACTGCCCGCGTTTGATGGATTTATTACCGAAACACTATGAACGCTCACGTAAATTTCCCCAACCGGAATATTTACGCAACACATCGAGATTTCTAACACAGACTCGAGATCTTCGTCATTGGAAATGCGAGTAAACTGTAAAAGTATTTGGCGGGGCAACGGCAAACCAGATCAATCGCGGCCACATCTAAATCTAATCCGAGCCTTGTTTTGGCTTGTTGGAGAAAATCTGAGTATGACATTGTACGCTAAACCCTCATCATTTTGGTTGGATTGATATCATAACCAACTCCATTGTGTTTTGATTGCAAAACTTTATCTCCAAAATGCAACAATACATGAACGATTGGAGATGGTGGAGATGATATTTTGGTTGGATTGGATAGGCTGCAAAAATATTTTTTTGATAATAATATGAGGTGTCTGTTTTAGGTTTGAGAAATTGAGTTGATTTTATAGAAAAACATAGACTGCACTTGGCGGTTCTATGAAAACCGCCGAGCACACGACGGCTTTAACAACACCGCCGTGCGTTTGGTGGTTTTAGCAGAACCGTCAAGTATCGTTATTCAGAATGACATATGACATTTTTGTTAAAATTGTCAGATGTTTCACATGGCCGTTCTGACAGAACCTCCATGTATAAAAATGAGTTTATTTCCTAACCTTTAATAAAAGTAGTTTTTTTTAATAAAACTACAATTTTTTTCTTTCCCCCATGTGTCAATTGCGGATAAGAATGGTGAATTTGTGAGCAGCATGCCTAAATTTGAAGAAAATTATACTTTTTCTATCAGAAAAATGTTTTATCCATTCTATTTTGATTTTGATTTATTTATCTTTTAAAAATAGTAAGTATTAGTAATAAGTTTCTATACAATGTCCAAATCAAACTAATATTTTCCGAAGAGAGGGGAGTATATACTTGTCACTTTCTTCATATCCTTGACAAAATCCCTTTCCGACAGATTCTCTAGGAAAAGGTAGCATCAGTAAGTGTGTGCAAAAATATTTCCTATAAGCTAGTGTTATCAGTGCAACAATAATACATTATATATTATACTCCAGATATCATATTCTTTCTGTCCTATTGTCTAAGTTTGACTTACACACAATAGTATAAAAGTTAGTTGGAACATTAATTAAGGAAGTAATCTTTATTTTTACAAAAGCACACAACTAATAAAGATATTTAAGTCTTTTAACCACTTTTCTTTTACTATTTATGGAACTTGAATAAATATTTTAGAAAATCTTAAAGTAGAAAGATTGACATTTTTTTTGTTTAGGACAGAGGGATTATGTACAATATCAATTTGCACATAACTTCACAAATATTTGAACATCTAACATGCTCTGGAAGTAGCAGATCAGAGTTTTAAAACCGATTTGAGTCCAATCTGAAATGGAGCTAAGCCAACCAAGTCGAACTCAAAGTTCTCACCAACTGCTTTACTTAATTATAATAGCGTTCATGCTCTTGCTACAGAGTACCTCCAAAGAAGCCTTTTGATGACAAAGCTTGCCAGCTAACTATAGTCACCAAGTTACTTAGGACAGGTTATGTGGCAGTAACCTCACCGTTAGCTGCTTTACAAACTTGATAACAACGTTCTTAATAACATTCAGGAATAAAAATGAGATCCTTACAAGAAAAGCAATAACCAAATTTGGTTTGTCTTATTTGTCTGGAACATTATATGTCTTGGCCGTAGAAGATTTCTTGGCATTCATCCAAAAGAGAGAAAGGAACTCAATGTGAACGTCTTCTAATTCTTCATGAAAGCGAGTTAGACAATTGTTCATATGGACTTAAGTCTGATTCTTGATCATGGCAGTCGGATAATTGACAATTTTGCCAAGCTTCTCCCTGTGACTCTGTCTCTCAAAATGGCCTTTCTTTTTTGCAAATGCACCATCTTGATGATTAATAGTCCCCATTGAATTTTTCTCCTCGACAATTTCAATTTCTGACTGTTTGATTACAAAGAGGAACTATAATGCTTTAGTTACATCTTTTATCTTAGTACTATTTGATAGGTGAAATTGGAAGTATACATGCTTTGCTTACCTCCATTAGGCACCAAGTATTACAATCATAGTTCATAACTTGCCTGCTAAGGATAAAGAAACAAAATCTACATGTTTAGCAAGCTTTGCACCAACAAGATATATACACACCTTCATTACTGCAGTGAATATGCGCATCCAAATCACTGTGGAAGATATACATAGAGATGACAGTGCATCTGACCCCTTGTACCGATACTTCTGTATTGCAACTAGTACAACTCAAAGATGCAAGTGCTACTTTTAGAAACTCACTCTTTGGTTGTAAATATGAACTTAGGGAATAAATACAACAATCCAAACTTTCAGTCGATTATGACTCCACCAGTGGATAAAAGCAAAAAGAAATGCATTTCCACAATCCAAATCTTTCTACAACAATCATATCCCAGAAGTAAGACACAATTCTAAGGGAAGGAACCCATTAAGTCATTAACACATCTTTACATACAAACTCTACTCAAGTAAACAGCTAATAGTGCAAAAAATTTCTCCATACAGCAGCCTTACAGGAGCAAATGTGCTGCGAGACACCTAAAGTAACAAATTATGGCATCAAAAGATACCTAGACAGGACATCAAAACAACAGAACAAAGTGATGTCCTATGATTCAAAAAGAGGAACATGTCAGGGTGGAGCAGCAAAGGTTAATCAGGACTCTATCTTCAACATCGAGACAGATTCAGGTTCTTGACCATGCATTCTTAAGCGATAGATGCATGTATGAGTTGGACTCCCATGGTTGGATGTGAAATCAAGCCTGATGGTATCTACAATGCTAGAGCGTGCAGAATCCACCACATCAAAAGTTTGTATATTGCTCTTCTCAAGGTCATATGTAAATTCGGTCAAGAGAATCATTTTCTCCGGACTGTCCACCAGGTCGATTAACTCTTGCCTTTGTAGCCATCCAGATACCCTGCAGCTCTTGGGAGCACTGGACCTATCATAAGCTACAGCCTGTGAATCCAAGAAGAATATGCTTCAGCAACAGAAGATAAGAATGAACCACATAAAGAATTGCATACGAAATAACAATAGCAAGTTGCACATAAACAAAGGAAGAAATATCAGAGAGCAGAAAGATTTGAGATTTGTAAGTTTTGCAGAGGCAGGATATGAATTTATCCTGTAAGAAATACGTTTTAATGACTTCTTAAATTCTCAACAGAGAATACAATGTCCACCACAACTTCCCAGGAGCTGAAGCACAAAAGAGTTTGAAAAGGCAAACGATTCCCAACACAAGAGATACTAGTAATTCCCTACATTATACTCACAAAGGGAGAGGGGAAAAAAAGGAGAAAAATGGGCACTCAATAGTACAACAAACGAAACAGTCCAGTAATTAGGTTGAGTGTGTCTAGGTGATTAATGATTTATATCAAACATATTTCCCACCAAAAGTTTTAACTCAGTTTTTATTCTGGTTTATTTTTTAACCACATGAAAATAAAATAAAATTTGTACAAAATAATAATAGTATTAGTAAAGACCAAATACATATATCAAAGACCATGAAATACTAAAGACCAATAATTAAAATGAGTATATTGAATATTTTCTAGGCAAATTTTTTTCTGGTAGAGTAGGTTTTAGAGAAATTTCACTAATTCGTTTTAAGCACAAAACAAGTTAAGCGAATGGAGAGAATATAAAATAACGCTCTTAACTTGGTCCTGTAATTAATACTCTTGCTATAAAAAGTCCCCATCTCAAAGTACTTTAACCCTATTGCTTTGATAAATTGTGCTCCTTTCTGACAAATCTTTACTAAATGAATGAATTCAAACATGCATCCCTTAATGCACAACTCCTCACCACGAATCGGCTCTCGAGTTTTCTCCTCCAACAGTGACAAACTACGAGTCATGCAACTTCAACAATGGCATACTCATGTATTCCCTAAGTTGTCTCAAAAGAAAAACACCACATAAGTTCTTAAAGTTTAGCATACATACAAGGTTCATGCCAAGTATGTTTACTTCCATACATTTGCATCCTTTAAATTTCAACTAATACTGTTTACAGCAGTTTTTTTTTTTTTTTAAGTCAAATTTCATAGATATGCAAAGGAATTACAAAGTAAGTGGCCCATTTTGAAGGCAAGGAACAAGGTTAACTTGCATTCATTACATAGTTGGGACTAAGGGGTGAATACTAGATAGCAGACAAGATTCGAATCCATGCTATTAGGATTGAAATAGCTAGACGAAAAACCTACATAAGTAGAATTTCTAGTGAACAGAAGGCAAGCAGAAGTTAGAGCAATAATCCAATGAGAAAGCTTCATGGAGCTTTCCAAGTTAATAGCAAGGTCTCGTTTTAGTTTTTCCAGCATTTGTGCAATCCAAAAAAAATCCATTTCAGCATTAACTTAAACACCTAGACGTCTTCAACTTCTTCAGCTTCCTCTTCCTCCCCTGCCTCTTCCCCTTGCTCTGCTATATTGTTTAACTGACTTTGCACCTGTATTCTAAGTAATGTGCTAGCTGAGGCTAAAAATGTTCGCATAGAAGTTCACAACTGTATCTCACTGCCACTCAATTTTTCTTTCTCAAAACTGAAACCCCAGCTCTCCGACTCAGCTTCTACCTCCGCATTTGTAACTCCTATGAACAAGCCTTCATCAGCTCTGAGATGGTGACATCCAAAGTCTTCACCCCAAAATGACAAGTTTCTTTCCTCCTCCCCAAATATAACTTGGAAGGGCGAAAGAGAAGGGGTACAATACCTCCATCAAAGCCCTAAGGGGTACAATACCTCCATCAAAGCCCTAAGGGGTACAATACCTCCATCAAAGCCCTAACATCTACCGATTTAACTTACCTTTTTTCCCGCTTCAAACCTAACGGTGAAGTCATCATGAATGCACTAAAGCATGGTACTTAAAGAAAAATGTGCCTTCCGTGCAAGAAGCCTTCTGATTCTGGAACTTAAGTAAAAGGCAACTTCTTTTTTGAGAGAAGCGCATTGTTATATAATGAACACATATAATGTTTACATTTGCCAAGCATAACAGGGCATCACGTTGCACTATAATTTGAAGATAAATAAGACCCTGAAAAGCATAAAGTAGGGGAAATAGACCAGCAATGGAAAGAAGAAAGCCATATTAATTTGGGGGGAGAGAGAGAGAGAGGATAATGATGGAAGGAAAGAAAAGGCAATAAATGAATGGACCAGGACTTGATGAAGTAGTATGGGCAATATCACATACTACTGCTCTATGCGGGGCTTCACATTGAGTAGTGAATTATGAAGATGAGGGAGGCAGCTAAAGCTGGAAATCTGCTTGGAATTTGATGAATCAATCGAATGGTTAATGCTATCTGCCTAAGAAAGAAAGGGGACAATCTTCTAAATACAACCGATTCTCCATAATTAAATTAACCACACCATGCCAAGTGGTTTCTCTAATTGACATTTCTCTGTCATTATAGATTAGCATAGGCTTTGGAGTTAACTTTGTCTAGCCATATGGGTTTGCAGCAACACAGGAACATAAATGGGACAAAGCGCAGGCTAAGTAATGAATGGCGCAACTCATCATCCAGGTACAGAAGTTAATCATATCCACATACAATTATCATGCATGTCTGATATCTCATAGTATTGAAACTTGTACTGCAAAGGTTACAGATTGCCATTTCACTAGGCTACATGGCACCCTGAAAAACCCGACATTCCAGTCACAATTATCATCTTCCAACAACACTCGGGCCTTATCCCCACTATGCGGGTTAGCTATATGGATCTTCCATCATAATTTTCACCTTACAACTGAATCAATTCTAATTATGACTACTTTGGTAGGCATTCCAAGTGATAACAACACAAAAGACAATTTTGCACTGAGAACATCCAGATTACATCATGGAAAAGGACAACAAAACACCTTGACATCCCAAGCAAATAAAATTGCACCTCGAAGAAAATTTCCACAATTAGATCTTGAGCTATGGTCATAAAAAAAAAGTCAACAAGCACAAAACTCCAACATCGCTTAAATCTTAGAAAATCCAAAGAAAAGCGAGGTTGAGATGCATATGCTAAATAATGAAAAATTTACATATCCTGGCACAATTACTAGGTAGCATTTAACCCCACAAAAATTAGGCTGCTTGCTCAGTGGATAATTAGTGACCAGACATGAAACAACTAGAACTCCCACTTGAAGGTCCGTGTAGAGCTACAAACCAAGTGCGCCCTTGAGGAAAAGCAAGTAGTAAACGAAAACCAGAATCACATGTAAACAGTCTTCTTTCAGTATAGCGCAGAAAATCAGCGTCAAAGTAAATAAGGGAACAAAATCATCACCTCAGCGACGTGTTCAAGGGATACAGCTTCAGGTATAATAGCAGTACGAAGTCTGATTTGCACAAAACCTCTACTCCCTTTTAAGGCAAAACATTGTCCAGGTTCCCCAAAACTTGGTCTCAACATTTTCTCAGCTTCTTTGTGGATCCCGAAGTGATTAGTCAATGAGATCCAACCGTTCCTACTTCCCTTTCCCCCACCAAAAGGATCTGAGTGCTTCACAACCATTGACCCACCTGATGCAGATGCGTAATCTGCTCTTCCAATCCCATCTGCAGCATGCCTCTCTATCTCCCTCTCAACAATTCCCTTTGCAAAAACCCGGATGTCATCCAAATTAACCATTTGTTTGCTTTTCTCATTATTAAAATCTTCTAAAAACTCATTAAACTCGTCTTTTGAAAGCCATTTCTCCATTTTCCCTCCCAATTCACCAGTAACTTTTTCTAGATTCACTGTCCTTCCATCAATTTCCTTCCATTTCTCCTCAAGTTGTACACTTGTACCCTCCAGCTTTTCATTAACCTCATTCTTGACCCTTCTCACTTCTTCGCCTATTTTCTTATCAATTACATCCACTTGCACTTGCATCATCTTCATGGTCTTGGACACGGAGTCCATAAACTTTTGCATTTCCCAGTTGCCACTAACTTTTGATAGAACGTCATCCTCGCTCGTGGCAACCCGGTCCCGTGGGCCGACGACCAGCCCTTTGACCAACAGCACCCAGGCGAGCAGAAACGCCAAAAGCAAAAATTTTTTGACGAAAATGCTAGTTACAGTCTTCCACCTTGACTTCTCAGGCTTAGAACCGAGCTTTCTGGAAGTGTTAGATGGCCGACGTGGGGCAACGGCACTATTGGGCAAGGATTTCTTGACTTGAACTACTGCATCTCGAGTAGTGTCAGCACCATGGGAGGCGTCATCGACTGTGAGTCTAGCGTTGTCGAGGGCAGCGGCAGCGGCAGCGGCGATGGCGGTGGAGAAATTGTTAGAATCGGGAAAGTCGACCGGTTTTTTGTCCACGGCTCGACGCCTGGTGGGCATGGAGGGTTTGGCAGTGATGGAAACAGTAGATGCGGACATCTGAGAGAATTCAATAGAGGCAGTGGAGAGTTTCGCCCAGATTGATGGTTCTTACTTCTTAGATGGCGGTTCCGACTTCCCC
>AP025045.1:36825657-37078748 GCA_036186865.1 Eustoma russellianum
TAGATGGAAACGAATAGAAAAGGAAGACAATTACCAACAAATCGCGTGAGAGAATTGGAAATGAAAGAAGATGATAGTAGCACTAAAGAATTCTGGAAAAAACTCAGAAATGAGATAAACATCTAGATAATTCTTAAATTACAGCGATATATATATATAAGCTACCTATCTTTCTTTCCAAATATATCTGCGGATGACGTGTCCAATATAAGAGACAGCGACGCGTGATCCGTCAATACGTGATAGCAGAGATTGTGAGACTAATTGAAAGATGAAAAAAAAAAGACCGGATGAAGAGACTGTAATCCCAAACGATAAAGGGATCTCATCCCCTCACAACACCCATGAAAGAGAATGTTGTAGTCCCATCATGCAACAGCTTTGAATATCCCTCTTCATCTAACTGCTAGCATTTAAACTAATTACTTTTAACTTAATGCAGAACGACAATAAAAAAAAGAAGATTCCCGACGCACAATGGTTCTGCGTTTGCGCATAGTCTAGAAAGTGCCGGATCGTTTTGCGATCTAATGACTTTCAAATAAAACGCAACGACCAGCGGACTCAAACTGAGTTGACCGTTAGCTATGAACAGTTCAGTTCAGACATTGCCTCCCCTTAATAGCATCCTTGTCCTCAAGATGATAAAATTCTGGGCAACAATGAAATCTACAAACTGCGATGTAGCTTGTTCGTCTGGCGTGCCAACCTAATTGATTTTACACTGAGGAACAGCTTGATTGTTTCTTTTCCCAACCTTCGAGCCAAAATCTTTTCAGGTTGCACAATAGTCCTACCTGTTTGATGCAAGTTTGGAAGTGACTGAGATGCAATAATGTAAGACCCCACATACTTTTTGAGCATAGAAACATGGAAAACAAGACGAATACGTGAATCTTCTGGCAGCTGCAATTTGCATGCCACTGGATTAATTCGTTCAAGGATCTGATCTGGTCCATAATATTTTGTAGAAAGCTTCAGATTTCTTCCAACTTCAACAGACCCCTGCCTATATGGCTGTAGCCTTATAAACACCCAATCTCCAACTTGATATTCTTTCTCCCCCCTGTGCTTGTTTCGTGTTGCTTCATTATGATCTTAGATTCTTCCAGCTACTATTTCAAGACTTGAAGCATCAATTGTCTATCAATCAACATATGACATGCCCACATCTCTTAACTCACCCAAAGGAAATGAGGCCGGTTGATAACCATGTCAAGCCTGAAACCGCATCATATTAAGGGCAGCAAAAAAGTTGGATTGTACCAATGTTCAGCCAAAAGGAGCCACATGATCAGTATATGCATCTGTAAACATTGATTTACCCGTTCTGTCTGACAGTTTGTGGAGGGTATGGAGGACTCATGGATAGTTTGATGCCAATTTGATTCATCAATGTCTGCCAAAACTTACTAGTGAAGGCTTAATCTCTATCACTAATAATCACCTCAGGCACCTCATGTAGCTTATAGACTTGATCAATTAAACACATTGCCACAATCTCTGCAGTATATCCTACAGCTAGAGGAATGAAATGAGCATATTTTGTGAAAACAACAACAATCACTAAAATCAACTCTTTGCTCTTAGAATTAGGTAATTCTTCTATGTAGTCCATTGAAATAGGAGTTCAGGCCTGAGCAAGAACTGGTAGAGGTAGTAAAATACCAGCTGGCTTCTGTGTTTCTCCTTTGCACTGCTGGCAAGTAAACTGCTGAATATAAGTCTTGACTTCCTTTTTTAAGTCTGGCCAATGAAATAACCTCTTGATCCTCTGATAATAGTCTTTCTCTCTTTAATGTCCTCCTAGAGGATCAGAATGCAAAGTCTCCAAAATCCTTTATCTTAGACCCCCCATAGAACTTACATATATCTTGCCTTTGTACTTTAAAATCCCCTGTGACAGAGTAAAATTAGTTTAAGATAAAGGATCAGCCATAAAACCCTATTTATCCTTAGCCCGTTCATCATGCTGATATCCCTGTTATATTTCAGTAATCCATCCTGGAAGTGCCATTGAATAGCCAAATGCTCTGCACTTTCCTATGGCTACCTTGACAAGGCATCAGCTGTTATAACCCTCGTTTATGTTATTCAATATACAACTATATATATACACACACAACATATATATATACATATATATAAAATATACACGGTTAAAAGAAAGAGAGATAAAGCCTACATCTAGAAACCTAAACACATTAGAAAAAGAATAACAGAAGAGATAGAAGTTTATCATATGTTAAAGTCCTAAGTATACTAGGATTATTCAACCTATATCTATATATACACACATACCACACAAAAATCAATCCCCGCATCAAACACAAAAACACATCAGCCAGCACCTCCCCTCCCCATAAACATAATCGGCCGCCCCTTCCAAGGTAGAAGAAGATCCAAATTTTGTCCGTTTTCATCCCGATTCTTCGTGTATTACGTTTAGTCAAGGCTAAAAACAAGTACTCTTGCTATGTTGCTATATTTTTGCAAAGTTATGATGTTATGTTCGTATCACATCGGATCATGCATGCCGTATTTGTGTTTTCATAGATTGTTGATTATATGTATGTATTCTTCGTAATTATGTATCGGTTATATGTATATACTGTGGGAATTCAAGGTGAATCAAATGCCTGAAGACTGCTCAAGGGAGTTCAATGATCCGGCCAGTTTGTTCATTAGGACATTTCATCGAGCAAATTGCTAATCACGTCGAACACTTCTTGCGGTGATTAATTCTTCTTCCATATTGTATATATTTGTAATGTAGCTTCATAGATGCATTGTATGATCATTAGTCATTAGCTTAATCATCAAATTGGTAGTTAATTAGGTATTTGATGCTCGGAATTTTCTTGTAAATATAGTCGTTAGGGCATGTCACATCAAGGCCAACTAGCCGTTGCCTCTCTCCGTGTGTATAAGCATTCATTTGGATCATCCAATGTATAAGTGAATAAGAAGTGTTTTCTTCTCATTTTAAGTCAGATTCAAGTGATGTGTTAAGTGATTTTTCTTTGTATGATATCAAAGCCGTTGAGCTCAAGTGTACAAGTTTTGTTTTTTTTAATTTTTCTACTGTTCATTGTCTTCTTCCTGAGCTGTTTTGATTCTTTATGAAATTTACCTCGAGCAAATATCTTGATATCAGTTCAATAAGTCATCTGTTCTATTCTTCTTCTATTTGTGTATGTTATGGAGTCATTTGGAAGTGAGGCTCCCTCTATGCCATGTCCTGCTGCTGTAGGAGTGCCTACAAGTTCATCTGGAGCAAGTCAAAGCTCTAGTTCTATTGATTCTAACCCAGTAACCATTACCAATCACAAGTTAAATGGCAGAAACTACCTTGTTTGGTCCAGGGCTATTAAAATAGTCATTATTGGAAAAGGAAAGGAAGACTACTTGAAGGCTGACTCCACTGTGCCTAAGGAAAATGATCCAAGCTTCAAACTGTGGAATGCTGAGAATGCTATGATCATGTCATAGCTTATTGGATCAATAACCACAGATGTAAGTAACAACTTCATCCTTTATGATTCTTCCTCTGAGATTTGGAAGGCAGCACAAGAAATATATTCCAAAGTGGATAATGTTTCAAAGTTCTATGAGCTTGTTCTTCTGTGAATGTGTATTTTGGTCAATTAAAACAAATCTGGCATCAAATTGATGTGCATGACACTCATAAGTGGCCTTCTCAAGAGGCAGACAGGATGTATAAGTCCACCACTGAAACCAGAAGGGCTTTCAGGTTCTTGGCAGGCCTAAATAAAGAATTTGATGCTTTCGGGGGCGAAATCCTTGGAACAAGGCCTCTTTCTTCAATAGTGTATTTTCTGAGATCAGGCAAAAAGAGAGTAGGATAAAATGATGATGAGATCTTCCTCCAACACTGAGGGAGCAGCTATGGCTGCCAGCTCCAAGCAACATACTCAGCCTCTAGCTGATGCTGTTGCTAATGTGGCTGGCAGAAGATACACTCTACTTGCCCAAAATCCTCAAAGAAGAGACCCTGATCGCAATAAGTTTTGCAAGTTCTAGGAGAAGTATGGGCACCTAGAGGAAAGGTGCTATGACAAATATGGCGTTGAAAAAAAGGGTTTGAGTGATTTACAAATGCATAAATGTTACGTACTTACAAAATGCATGAACAAATTGTTACTTCACACGGTTATGTGATAAACATACTTTACATGCTTATATATATTATTGACATACTAACGAGCCATGAAGCGTTAAAGCTTACATCATATGGCAGACATTTGTTATCTTTGTACTGTTTTCAGGTGCCATAATTAATGAAGTAAACTAGTTCATTAAGGGAAGTGCTTAAGTTAATGAACTAACTAGTTCATTAAGTGAAGACATACTTGGAGAGAGCTATATGGCAACAAATTGAAAATGGAAAGTCTCCTCATCCCATTAATTCACATGCCATTTTTCATATATATTATATATATCCATATTTTTTTAAAAAAAGGCACTATATACTTATATTCCGACGTACCACCGACACGTCACATATATTATAAATATACGTCAACATCACACCACTATACACACCTCATATTTATGAGTATATTTAGTTCTTATATCATATGGTATAAGTCATGGTGACGTCAAAATTATAACGACATGTTACAAGGTCATAAATCGAAAATTGTCGTATCGGGTGACTACTGAAACTTCACCGACATGTCACATACTTTCCATATAAATATGGCCAGCCTATATACATCAAAAATACTTCAAAATTTTGTGGTCAACATATCACACTCAGCCACAAGATCATACCATGCTTACACACATAAATTACTCACAATTGAGCCTTAATTTGTGGAAAATTCAAACTAATTGTTTAAGACACATGGCATTTTTGAACATCAGCCATATCAGCTGAATATACCCCTCATTTTATGTATATTATGTGTGACATAATATATATTACATGTGTAAGAATTTTGAAATTAATCAGAGAAAAATCGCGTGATCGACGAAAGTCAAAAATTCGGTTTTCTACGAACTTACACACATGGATCGATTTTGGCATGGATGTAACATGTATCTAGACACTTTTTACACATTCAAGACATGCTAAAGTGTTCTAGAAAGTTAAAAATATGGCTGATTATTATTTACCATATATGTGTAAATATTGTGCATTATTTGACAAAGCTTGCCAAAACAAAATTTCAGCATATGTACAGGAATTTTCACACTTCTATTTCATCCATGTTGGAGCCAAGGTAGAGTTTATTTGGCACTTCAATAGGTGGAGAACGTGCCACACAAGATTGGTGACATTGAAGAGGGCACCACATATGGAAAGAATTCAAAAGAACCACATGCTAAAAATTTCAGCACATGGAAAAGATAGTGACCGATTTTTTGGCTTGTTTTGTCTTCAATTTGTCTTCCAAAATTCAAGGGATTGACTTGTGATTGTATGGTAATTATTTGACTTGAATTCTAGCACATGTTTTCAGATTTTTTGAAGAATTTACAGCTCATTTAAAAGGTGCCAAGGTGGACTAATGATGGTCAATCAACAAGTGACAACTATGCAAGGACAAGTCATCCCTCCAATCATATTGCACCAAGTAAGTAAGATTGTGTCATATTTTACACAAGGCAATCTTCCAAAGGAAATTAAGACAATTCTCAAGAAGGAAGAGGAGCCCTAGGGGGTGGCCACATTGCTATAAAAAGAAGAAGATGGTGCAAGACAAGGAAGGCAAAAATTCATATTCTTACAAGTGTAAAAAGCAAGACTACTCTCTTCTTCTTCTTTTCTTTCTCTTCTTCTTTTTCTCAAGTCTATCATTCATATATTTCACATATTATATAGGATTTGATTATACCACCTATACATGTTCATTGCTTGTAAAAGGTTGATCAAGGTATGATCAAACCTTCATTCAATCGGTGGTGATGTTCGTGATTGGTTGTTTGGTTGTTTTGATTGTAAAAGGGTGGAGTTAGTGTTAAACTCCAGTTACTCTTGTGGTAAGGTGTCTTTTGTTTTTAGTGATAACCGAGGAAGGTGTCCTCGAAGACTGGAGTTGGTTGTTTTAATCGAACCAGTAAGTGTTCTTACTTTTCAGCCTTTGCTTTCAGTTTCCAGTTTTTGCATCATTTTTGTTGCAACAATAAAAATAGCAAACGATTTTCAAAAATTACGAAATTTTGCAGAAATATTGGCACACATCCTAGTTTTCATTTTCCAAAAGTTTCACCTCATTTAGATAAGTATAAGTCAATCAAATGTTAATAGTTCTAGGACTATTGCAATCTGATTTTCAGACTTGCAAAGATTGAGAACATCAATGTATTTGACATACTTACCAAAGAAATTTTGAAAAAATGTTTCAAACCATTAAATTCAATATCTTGAAGGTCTCACTATAAAATTTTCAGGCCATTTAGAGTTTCCAATTAATAGGAATAAATTTTTTAATTTGGAATATAGTTTCTGGCTGATTTGCGCAGCCTGAACAAAAAACATGTTTTCAAGGGGTTAGGCTTAGAGTTTTAATTTGAAATTTTCATGAGTCACTCAAAACAGCTGAGAGCAACTTCTCACGAAATGTCATAATTTTTGGAGGTCTAAAACTAGGTTATTTAGATAATTCAAATCGGGATCTGAAAACAGAAACGATTTTTAGAAGTGAGTAATTTGGGTCAAAAAGTTTTAAAAACTGAATTTTCCGCACTCACTATTCAACCCTCCTTCTAGTGGTGCTATACAAGTCTTACAAATGGTATCAGAGCGTAGACACACTCACTATAAAAGGATCCAACGATCTTTGTAAGATGGCATCCACTAGTCACAAGACCGAACAAGAAGGTATATCAAGTCAAAGGCCTCCTCTTTTTGACGGTGAGTCCTTTATACAATGGAAACTTAGAATGAAACTCTTTCTTATGGCTATCGATATAGACTTGTGGCCCATTATAGAAGATGGTCCTTTTATTCATTTTAAGTTATCCACAATTGATGGTGTCACACTAGAAGCCGTAAAACCGAAACAAGAACATACTAGTGATGACAAAAAGAAATTAAGTATGATTGCTATAGCCATGCCACTTCTTTTAAACGGTTTGAGTAAAAGTGAATCGAGTTATGTGTCAAATTGCTCTAGTGCCCAAGAAATGTGGAGAATTCTTGAAATGAAACATGAAGGCACTAATCAAGTTAAACAGTCTAAAATAAACATGCTTATGTCTACTCTTGAGTCTTTCAAGTTATACCAAACGAATCTATTGTTGATATGGACTTACGCTTGACTAACATTTACAACTCTCTTGAGTCTCTTGGAAAAGCTTTCTCTACACAGAAAAAGGTTCAAAAGGTGCTAAGAAGTCTCCCATCCGAATGGGACACCAAAGTCATAGCGATTGAGGAAAGTAAAGAAACAAGATCACTAAAAATGGAGGAACTAATCGGATCATTAAAGGTGTATGAAAACAAAATTACACTAAGGAAATTAGAATCAACATCAAAACAAGGTAAGACTATTGCTTTTATATCAAATGAATACGTCTCTACCTCTTCCGATCACGTAGATGATAGTGACACTGAATCGAACAACAAAGATCTAATATTATTGGCTAAATGATTAAGAAAATTTATGAGAAAATCATTAAAGAATAAACCTAAGGATGTTCCAACTAAGAGAAATAAAAATAAAAGTAACGATAAAGATATAAAGTGCTATGAATGTGGAAAACTTGGACATTTATCACATGACTGCCCAAACAAGGACAAAAAACAAACAAGAACCGTGACAAGAATTGGAACAAAAATAAACCCATCTCAGAATCTAATCAAAGGAATACAAGAAGATCTCTCAAGGCCTCCACTTGGAGTGACTCATCTGACTCTGAGACTGATGAAACTGAAGAAGAGACGGCACAAGTATGCTTTGCATCCAAAGCATCAAACGAGGTATCTTTTGACTCTGATTCTGATTCCTAACCCTCTTATGATGGTTTATTTAGTCAATATCTTGAACTGCATAAATTTACAAAGACTCTTGCAAAAGAAAAGAAACGGTTAATTGAAGACAAGTTGTTAGAATCATCTAACACGAACTTTGTATCTCAATTAAACGATTCAAAAGAATGAGTCGTCTTGCACAATTAATGCATTAAAATAAGATGTCTCATCATTGACGTTAGAAAATAATGAAATGAAATCTGAGATTTCAAATTTGAAATCAAGAAATGTGGATTTAGAAAGAATGGTAAAACAGTTCGATATGGGTACAAACATGCTAGATCGCCTCATTTCCTCACAAAAGCATGAAAGCGACAAAACCAGATTAGGATACGTTGAGAAAGACGAAATACAAAATAAGTCAACCAAATTCATTTTATCCTCATCTAAGAAACCGCATGCATTCAAGACAAATATACAACCTAAAAGGACGGTTGGATCACCACTCATCTCATCTCATCGTGCTTCTTCTTTTTCATCTTATACAAAATATAATTATGTGCCGTATAGATATAAAAGGAAACCATTGATGCATACACGACATTCATATAACACAAATGCATCTAGATCACGCACCATGCACACTAACACAAAGGCATATCAAACACGAAAATCTTATCATGTACATAATGTCATTCTCGGCCATAGGCCAAACGAATTTGCACCTAACATCTGTTATGTTGCTTCTTCATCTCTTTTCTCACCGTTTATAAGACCGAAGAAGGTCACTCAAGTTTGGGTACCAAAAGGTACTCTTACAAAGGGGTTAAGAACTAACTCTTAAGGACCCAAAATAAAAGGGTACCTAAATCGTTGTTGCACATTGCAGAGAACACACACATCTAAGGATACATCAGTAAAGGGGTTCCTTGACAGTGGTTGCTAGAGGCACATGACGGGTGGCCCGAGCTTGTTTCCAAAACTGAAGAAAGTTACAAAAGGTGGATCAGTGACCTTTGGAGACAACAACGAAGGAAGAATCATCGGAAAAGTTACAATTGGAAACCCAAGCACTCTTCAAATCTCTAACATCTTTTTGGTAAGTAATCTATCCTACAACTTGCTTAGCATCTCACAGTTTCTTGACAATGGTTTTGATGTGTGTTTCACTCACCCATATTGCAATATAGTAAATAAAAACGGAGAAACGGTATTAAAAGGAAAAAAAGAAGGAAATATGGTTACACTTTCTATGGATGACATGTTAGATGCTAAAGTAAAATGTTTTATGTCAAATGAACCTAACGTGAATTTGTGGCATAGGTTGTTAGGACACATCAGCATCTCAACTCTTGAAAAACTTCAAGGAAAGAATTTAATATGAGGATTGCCTAAACTTGATTTAGACAACTTTAAGTTGTGTGAATCTAGTATTAAATGCAAATAAACACGCGAGTCACGAAATCTAGAAATAAAATTAGCATGTCTAGAGTCTTAGAATTATTACACATTGACTTGTTTGGTCCTAGTCGTACTAGAAGTCTTGGTAGGCGACATTATGCATGTGTCATCGTTGACAATTTTTCTCGCTATACATGGACTTTATTTATTGCGAATAAAGATGATAGTGCCGTTGAGATTGCTAATTTAATAAAACAACTTGAAAATGAGTATGAGTTAAATGTGAAAAACATTAGGAGCAATAGAGGCGGCGAATTTACAAATAAGGACATCATTGCATTTTGCAAAGAAAAAGGTATTAAACACGAGTTTCCATCATCTAGAACACCACAATTAAACGGAGTAGTAGAAAGAAAGAATAGGACACTACAAGAAATTGCTAAATACATGCTATGTGAAAATAAGTTGCCTAGATTTTTGTGGGCGGAAGCTGTAAATTGTGCATGCTATTTATGTTGAGAAAAAAAGTTTGGGTGATTCACAAACTGCATGATTTAAATAACGTGTGTTAAAGAAATGCATGGCACAATTTATTACTCGACACGTTTTTGCGACAAACTTGCCTTATATACTTTATATATAATGTTGCCGTACTAACAAGCTACGAAGCTTTAAAGCTTTTATTAAATGACAAACATTTGTTGTGTTTGAACTATTTTCAGGTGCCACCATTAATGAACTAAACTAGTTCATTAAGTGAAGTACTTAGTTAAATGAACTAAGTAGTTCATTAAATGGAGATATATTTGGAGAAGGCATGGAGACAACAAACATGAAAATGGAAAGTCTCCTCTCATTGCTCACCACATGTTTATATATATATATATAAATTATATACATTCAGATTTTTTATAAAAGGGCACAATACACATATATTCCGACGTACTACCGATACGTTACATATATTACGAACGTATGTCAACATCACACCACTATACTTACCTCATATTTATGAGTATATTCAGGTCTTATATCACATGATATAAGTCATGGTGATGACAAAATTAGTACGACACGTTACAAGGTTGTAAACCAAAAATTGTCGTATCGGGTGACTACCGAAACTTCGCCAATGTGTCACGTACTTTCCATATATAGATGGCCAGCCCCTACACTTCAAAAATAGCCACAAATTTCGTGTGTAAAATGGTACGCTCTGCCATAAAATCATTCCATGATGGCACACACAAATCATCCCCAATTAAGGCCAAATTGTAGAGATTCCAAATTCAACACATGTAGGCGCCAACTTTGATCAGCCATTAGAGATGTTCAATTTATTTTATGTATATTATTTGTGACATAATATATATAACATGTGCAAAAAGTTTGAATTTAATCGGAGAAAATTTGCGTAATCGACAAAAGTCGAAAATTCGATTTTCTACGAACACAACACATGGAACGTTTTTGGCATGACATGTAACATGTATCTAGACACTTTTTTACATATTCAATACATACTAAACTGTTCTAGAATATTCAAATTAGGGCTGATTGGAATATACCATATGTGTATAATTATTGTGCACTATTTTACAAAGTTTACAGAAATAAAATTCAGCACATGGTCAAGCCTTCATACACGCCTAATGCAGCCTGAGTGGAGCTTATGTGGGCTTATTTGGCATCTAAATTGGTGGAGAATAATCAAGACAAGGTTAGTGACATAATGGAGGAAGCTACACAAGGTAACATTTCAAACTTTGTAGCAAATGTAACACATGCTGAAAATTCAGCATGTGAGACATTGTGGTGGCCGAATTTTGTGTCTTAATGGTGATCAATTTGCTTCTCAATATTCAAGGGATTGATGTGTAGTAATATGGTAACATTTCAAAGTCTTGAGAATATAGCACATGCTGAAAAATTCAGCATGTGAGACAATAGGGCGGCCGAATTTTAGTCTTCAAGTGTGATGAAATTTGCTTCCAAATTTGGGGGGATTAATTGTATAATTTTTGTCAATGTTTTGAACTTCAATTTGACACATGTTTTTCATTTTATCTCAGATTTTTACAGTCACCAAGTGATGACAAATCTCATCCAATCAAGGAGTTCTAAGTAAGCAAGGCCAAGACAATCATCCAATCAAGTTGTGCCAAGTAAGCAAGATGATATCACATTTATACAAGGCATTCTTCCAAAGACTTAAAAGAGAATTCTCAAGATGGAGAAGAAGCCCTAGGAGGGCAGCTAACACCAAATAAAAGGAAGAGAAGAGAGCCATTCAAATGCAAGACAAGTCTCAATTTCCAAAGTGCAAAAAAACTCTCTACTCTCTTCTTCTACATTTCTTTCTTCTCCTTCTCTCTCAAGCCTTTTTTACTCATATTCAAACATATTGAATAGGCTTTTCTCATACCACCATACACACCTCATTTTTGTAAAAGGTTGATCAAAGTGTGATCAAACCTTCATCCGTTCGGTGGTGGTGTTCATGATCAATGTGATTGCTTGTATCGTTTGTAAAGGGTTGGAGTTGGTGTGTAACTCCAGCAACTCGTGTGGTAAGGTGTTAATTTTTTTTAGTGATAACCGAGGAAGGTGTCCTCAAAGGCTGGAGTAGGTTGATTTAATCGAACCAGTATAAAATTCCTTGTGTTCCTTACTTTACTGCACAATACTTTCAGTTTTCAGCATTCTGCATCTATTTCATCACAATCTTAAAAATAGTAAACGAATTTCAAAAATTGTAAAATTTTGCAGAAACATAGCCACACATCTTAAGTTTCATTTGCCGCAAGTTTCAACTCATTTGGACAAGTATAAGTCAATCAAACGTCAATAGTTCTGAGACTAGTGCAGTCTGATTTTCAGACTTGAAAAGGTTGAGAAATTGAACGTATTTGACCTACTTTCCAAAGGAAGTTTTCAAAACTGTTTCAACCCATTAAAACACATATCTTAAGGGGTTTCAGTTAGGGATTAATCTGCATAAAATTTTCAAATCAGACTACTATTTCTGGCAGATTTGCGTAATCTGACCGCAAACAATTTTTCAAAGGGTTAGAGGTTGAATTTGGATCTGAATGTTTTAGGGGATACTCAGAACATCTGAGAGTAGAATCTCTCCAAATTTCAGAATTTTTGAAGATCTGTAACCTAGTTTTTCAAACATTTCAAATCAGGATCTGAAAACAGAAACTGTTTTCAGATGTTAGGTTTTTGTAGTAAAACATTTTAAAAACCAAAATTTTCGCACCCACTATTCAACCCCCTTCTAGTGGTGCCTTCCAGTTCCTACAAGTGGTAGCAGAGCAAAGGCACACTCACAACAAGGAGATCAAACGATATAAGTGAGATGACAACCACTATTTCAAAACCGAACAAGAAGGTATGTCGAGTCAAAGGCCTCCTCTTTTTGATGGTGAGTCTTTTATCCAATGGAAACATAGAATGAAACTCTTTCTTATGGCTATTGATATTGATCTACGGTTTATTATAGAAGATGGTCCATTCGTTCTCTCTAAATTATCTACTGTAGATGGTGTCACACTAGAGGTTGTAAAACCAAAACAAGAATACACTAGTGATGGCAAAAAGAGATTAAGCATGAATGCTAGAGCCATGCAATTACTTTTAAACAGGCTAAGTAAAAGTGAATCTAGTTACGTATCTAATTGCTCTAACGCTCAAGAGATGTGGAGAATTCTTGAGATGAAACATGAAGGGACTAGTTAAGTAAAGGAGTCCAAGATTAATATGCTTATGTCATACTTGAGTCTTTCAAATTATTTCCAAATGAGTCTATTGTTGATATGGATCTACGATTGACTAACATCTATAATTCTCTTGAGTCTCTTAGCAAAGCTTTCTCTATGCAGGAAAAGGTCCAAAAGGTATTACGAAGTCTTCCATCCGAATGGAACCCTAAAGTCACAGCAATAGAGGAGAGTAAAGAAACAAAATCAATAAAAATAGAGGAACTAGTCGGATTGCTAAAGGTATAAGAAAACAAAATTACATTAAGGAAATCGGAATCAACGTCAAAACAAGGTAAGACTATTGCTTTTAAATCAAATGAATACGTCTCTACTTCTTTCGATCACGTAGATGATAGTGATTCCGAATCAGATAATGATGATCTAATGCTATTGGCTAAAGGTTTGAGAAAATTAATGAGAAAGTCATTTACAAACAAACCTAAGGCTACTTCGACTAAAAGAAATAAAAATAAAACTAATGACAATGACGTAAAGTGCTATGAATGCAGGAGACTTGGACATTTGTCTTATGACTGTCCTAACAAGGACAAACAAACAAACAAACACCTTGACAAGAATTGGACCAAAACTAGACTCCTCTCAGAACCTAAACAAAGGAGAAGAGCTCTCAAGGCCTCCACTTGGAGTGACACATCCGACTCTGAGACTGATACCGAAGAAGAGACGGCCCAAGTATGCTTTGTATCCAAAGCATCAATCGAGGTATCTTTTGATTCTAACTCTGATTCTGAACCTTCATATGATGATCTTTTTAGTCAATATTTAGAATTGCACAAATTCACTAAGACTCTCGCAAAAGAAAAGAAACAATTAATTGAAGACAAGAAGTTGTTAGAATCTTCTAACACAAATCTTGTTTCTTAATTAAACGATTCAAAAGAAGAGTCTTCTTGCATCATAAATGCATTGGCGTTAGAGATCTCATCATTAATGACACAAAATAATGAAATGAAATCCGAGATTTCAAATTTGAAATCAAGGAATACGGATTTAGAGAAAATGGTGAAACAATTTGACACAGGAACTAACATGCTAGATCGTATCATTTCATCACAAAAACATGATAGTGATAAAACCGGATTAGGATACATTGAGAAAAACGAGACATCAAATAAACCAACCAAATTCGTTTTGTCTAAGAAAATAGAAACACCCAAGACATATATGGCGCCTAAGAAGACGCCTAGGCCCCCTCTCCCTTCATCTCATCATGCTTCTTCTTCATATCATACAAGATATAATTATGTGCCGTACAGATATGAGAAGAAACCATTAATGCATACACGACATGCATCAGGCACTATGCACACAAACATAAGAACATATCAAAAACGACAACCATACAACATGCATAAGGGAATACTCAGCCATAGGCCAAATATATTTGCACCTCATGTCTACTATGTTTCTCCTTCATCTACATTCTCGCCATTTGCTAGACCGAGAAAGATCACCTAAGTATGGATACCGAAAGGTACTTTTACAAAGAGTTGAATAACTAACTCGTAAGGACCCAAAATAAAAGGGTACTTAAATCGTTGTTGTACATTGCAGGGAACCCATACATCTAAAGGCACATCAATCAAGTGGTTCCTTAATAGTGGTTGCTCGAGGCACATGACGGGTGACCCGAGCTTGTTCTCAAAGTTGAAGAAGGTCACAAAAGGTGGATTGGTGACCTTTGGAGACGATAATGAAGGAAGAATCATTGGAAAAGGTACAATCGGAAGCCCAAGCATGCTTCAAATCTCCAACATCTTCTTGGTAATTAATCTATCATATAATTTATTTAGCATCTCAAAGTTTATTGACAACGGTTTTGATGTGTGTTTCTCTCATCCATATTGCAACATAATAAATAAAAATGTAGAAACAGTATTAAAAGGAAAAAGGGAAGGAAATATTTTTACGCTTTCTATGGACGACATGTTAGACGCTAAGGTTAAGTGTTTTATGTCAAATGAACCTAATGTTAATTTGTGGCGTAGGCGATTAGGACACATTGGCATCTCTACGCTTGAAAAACTTCAACGAAAGAACCTAATACGAGGATTGCTTAAACTTGATTTAGACAACTTTCAGTTGTGTGAATCTTGTATTAAAGACAAACAAACGTGCGAGTCATTTAAACCCAAAAATGAAATTAGCACGTCTAGAGTTTTAGAATTACTACATATTGATTTGTTTGGTCCTAGTCGTACTAAGAGTCTTGGTGGACGCCATTATGCATGTGTTATCATTGATGATTTTTCTCGCTATACTTGGACTTTATTTCTTGCAAATAAAGATGATAGTGCCATTGAAATTGCAAAACTAATAAAACAACTTGAAAATGAATATGTTTTGAATGTGAAAAAGATTAGAAGCGATAGAGGCGGTGAATTTAAAAATAAGGACATGATTGCATTTTGCGAAGAAAAAGGAATTAAACACGAGTTTTCACCACCTAAAACACCACAATTAAATGGAGTAGTAGAAAGAAAGAATATGACACTACAAGAAAACACTAGAACCATGTTGTGTGAAAATAAGTTGCCTAGATTTTTGTGAGCGGAAGCAGTAAATTGTGCATGCTATATAGTTAATCGTTTGTCAATTATAAAGAAAATAAATAAAACTCCTTATAAGATAGTAAATGATCGCATGCCTAAAATTGAATACTTTCGTGTGTTTGGTTGCAAATGCTTTGTTTTGAATACAAAAGATAATTTAGATAAATTTGAATCTAAATCAATTGAATGCATTTTGTTGGATATTCTGTGAATTCTAAAGCATATAGATGTTATGATCCCATCACTAGACAAATTTTAGAATCTATTCATGTGAAGTTTAATGAATTTGATGAGGTTGAAAAAGATAAAGAATATGACGATGAGTTTTAACTAAAGCCCATGTTAGATGATGTAGAAGATGATGCCGTGCTTGATAAATCCAACACACTAGAAATGCATGATCACTTAGAAATGCATGAGAACTTCGAAAATAATCAACCATGATGGCATAGGGATCACCTACACGATTTCATTATAGGAGATATTACTCATGGTGTTTGACCACATAGAAGAATAAATCCGGATGAAATAAACCAATTTCATGCTATTATATCCAAAATTGAACCTAAGAACGTTTTTGATGCCTTGAGTGATTCTTCTTGGATTGATGCTATGCATGATGAACTAAATCAATTCGTAAGAAATGATGTATGTGATTTAGTGCCACGACCACAAGATAAGACAATAATAGGCACATAGTGGGTATTTAGAAATAAAATGAACGAAAAAGATAAAGCTGTTAGAAACAACGTGAGACTTGTAGCACAAGGATATAATCAAGACGAAGGAATAGACTACGATGAAACATTTGCACCCGTAGCACGTTTAGAAGCCATACGACTATTACTTGCTATTGCTTGCATAAAAGTTTTTAAATTCTATCAAATGGACGTAAAAAGTGCATTTTTAAATGGATTTATACAAGAAGAAGTATGCGTGAAGCAACCACCCGGTTTTGAAGATTTGAAATACCCTGATCATGTGTACAAATTAAAAAAGGCACTATATGGTTTAAAGCAAGCACCTAGGGCTTGGTATGATCGTTTTGGTACTTTTCTTCTAGAAAATGGATTTACAAGAGGCACCATAGATAGTACCTTATTCTTGAAACAAGATAAATCGGATTTACTAATCATTAAAATTTATGTTGATGACATTATTTTTGGATCTACATCTCATAAACTTGTTGAAGAATTTGAAATTTGCATGAAATCCGAGTTTGAAATGTCTATGGTTGGTGAATTGAATTACTTTCTTGGCTTGCAAATTAAACAAACTAGTAAAGGTATTCACATAAGTCAAGTTAAATATGTGAATGACATGATTAAAAAGTTGAATTTTGAGAACTTGAAACCATCCCCCACCCCTATGAGTGTCACCACTAAACTAGATAAAGATGAAAATGGAAAAGATTTTGATAATGCTTTATATAGGTCTATGATTGGTTCTTTGCTTTATCTTACCGCAAGTAGACCTGATATCATGTTTAGTGTTTGTATGTGTGCACGTTTTCAAAGCCAACTAAAGTGTCTCATTATAATGTTGTGAAAAAAATATTTCGATACATTAAGCACACCCTCACTTTAGGAATTTGGTATGATAAAAATTGTAAATTTGACTTGCATGCTTATACTGATGCGGATTATGGTGGATGTAAAATAGATAGAAAAAGCACAAGTGACACTCGTCAATTTATAGGAAATTCATTAATTTCTTGGTTTTCGAAAAAGCAAGCAAGTGTCGCATTATCTATTACCAAAGTTGAGTACATGGCACTTAGTCTTTGTTGCACACAACTACTATGGTTAAAACAACAACTTTCTGATTTTGGAATCACGGTAAATCGTATTCCAATTTATTGTGATAGTATGAGTGCTATAAACTTGTCTAAGAACCCCGTACTACACTCTAAAGCAAAGCACATAGAAATACGGTATCACTTTCTTCGTGATCACGTGAATAATTGTGATATTGTTATAGATCATGTACGCACTGAAGCATAAGTAGCCGACATATTCACTAAGGCACTAAATCAAGCCACGCACGAAAATCTACGCTCAAAATTAGGCATGATTTCTGCTGATTTGATATAGCTTGATATGCCTTTCCATCTTTACATGCACTTTTGATTTCATTTCTAAAATAAAGGGGGAGAGAGAGTGCATGATTTAAGGGGGAGTGAGAGTGATTGATTGCAAAAATCAAGGGAGAGAAAATTCAAAATTAGAAATTTGAAATTCAAAATTTGAATTCATGCACGATTGGAGGGGGAGGGATTAAATTTAAATCATGAACTAAGATTATTTTGTAAATCATCAAAAATGCGAGATTGTTGAGAAAAAGAGTTTGAGTGATTCACAAGCTGCATGATTTAAATAACGTGTGTTAAAGAAATGCATGGCACAATTTATTACTTGACACGTTTTTACGACAAACTTGCTATAATATTGCCATACTAACAAGCCATGAATCTTTAAAGCTTACATCAAATGGCAAACATTTTTTGTGTTTGAACTATTTTCAGGTGCCACCATTAATGAACTAAACTAGTTCATTAAGTGAAATACTTTGTTAAATGAACTAAGTAGTTCATTAAATAGAGATATATTTGGAGAAGACATGAAGGCAACAAACATGGAAATGGAAAGTCTTCTCTCATTACTCACCACACGTTTTTATATATATAAATTATATACATTTAGATTTTTTATAAAAAGGCACAATACACATATATTCCGACGTACTACCGACACGTTACATATATTACGAACGTACGTCAATGTTACATCACTATACTTACCTCATATTTATGAGTATATTCAGGTCTTATATCATATGATATAAGTCATGGTGATGACAAAATTAGTACGACACGTTACAAGGTTGTAAACCAAAAATTGTCGTATTGGGTGACTACCGAAACTTCGCCAACATGTCACGTACTTTCCATATATAGATGGCCAGCCCCTACACTTTAAAAATGGCCAAACATTTCGTGGCTAACATTGTACACTCAGCCATAAAATCATTCCATAATGGCAAACACAAATCATCCCCAATTAAGACCAAATTATGGAGATTCCAAATTTACTTGTTAAGCACATGTAGACGCCAACTTTGATCAGCCATTAGAGCTAAATATTCAAGTTATTTTATGTATATTATGTGTGACATAATATATATAATATGTGCAAAAATTTTGAATTTAATTGGAGAAAATTCGCGTTATCGACAAAAGTCGAAAATTCGGTTTTCTACGAACACAACACATGGAACGTTTTTTGCATGACATGTAACATGTATCTAGACACTTTTTACATATTCAATACATACTAAAGTGTTATAGAATATTCAAATTAAGGCTGATTGGAATATACCATATGTGTATAATTGTTGTGCACTATTTTACAAAGTTTAAAAAAATAAAATTCAGCACATGGTCAAGCCTTCATACACGCCTAATGCAGCATAGGTGGAGCTTAGTTGGTATCTAAATTGGTGGAGAATAAGCCACACAAATTTCGTGACATAATGGAGGAAGCTACACAAGGTAACATTTCAAACTTTGTAGCAAATGTAACACATGCTGAAAATTCTACATGTGAGACATTGCGGTGGCCGAATTTTGTGTCTTAATGGTGATCAATTTGCTTCTCAATATTAAAGGGATTGATGTGTAGTAATATGGTAACATTTCAAAGTCTTGAGAATGTAGCACATGCTGAAAAATTCAGCATGTGAGACAATAGGGCGGCCGAATTTTAGTCTTCAAGTGTGATGAAATTTGCTTCCAAATTTGGGGGGATTAATTGTATAATTTTTGTCAATGTTTTGAACTTCAATTTGACACATGTTTTTCATTTTCTCTCAGATTTTTACAGTCACCAAGTGATGACAAATCTCATCCAATCAAGGAGTGCAAAGTAAGCAAGGCCAAGACAATCATCCAATCAAGTTGTGCCAAGTAAGCAAGATGATATCACATTTATACAAGGCATTCTTCCAAGGACATAAAAGAGAATTCTCGAGATGGAAAAGAATCCCTAGGGTGCGTCCAACACCAAATAAAAGGAAGAGAAGAGAGCCATTCAAATGCAAGACAAGTCTCATAATTTCCAAAGTGCAAAAAGACTCTCTACTCCCTTCTTCTACATTTCTTTCTTCTCCTTCTCTCTCAAGCCTTTTGTACTCATATTCAAACATACTGAATAGGCTTTGTTCATACCATCATACATGCCTCATTGTTGTAAAAGGTTGATCAAAGTGTGATCAAACCTTCATCCGTTCGGTGGTGGTGTTCATGATCATCGTGATTGCTTGTATCGTTTGTAAAGGGTTGGAGTTGGTGTGTAACTCCAGTAACTTATGTGGTAAGGTGTTAATTTGTTTTAGTGATAATCGAGGGAGGTGTCCTCGAAGACTGGAGTAACCTAACTAGTATAAAATTCCTTGTGTTCTTTACTTTACTCCACATTACTTTCAGTTTCTAGCATTCTGCACTTGTTTCGTCGCAATCTTAAAAATAGTAAACGAATTGCAGAAACATAGCAACATCTCTTAAGTTTCATTTGGCGCAAGTTTCAACTCATTTGGACAAGTATAAGTTAATCAAATGTTAACAGTTCTGAGACTAGTGCAGTCTGATTTCAAGACTTGCAAAGGTTGAGAAATTGAACGTATTTGACCTACTTTCCAAAGGAAGTTTTCAAAACTATTTCAACCCATTAAAACACATATCTTAAGGGGTTGCAGTTACGGATTAATCGGCATAAAATTTTCAAATCAGACTACTGTTTTTGGCAGATTTGCGCAATCTGACCACAAACGATTTTTCAAAGGGTTAGAGGTTGAATTTGGATCTGAATTTTTTAGGGGATACTCAAAACATCTGAGAGTAGAATCTCTCCAAAATTTCAGAATTTTTGAAGATCTGTAACCTAGTTTTTCAAACGTTTCAAATCAGTATCTGAAAACAGAAACTGTTTTCAGAAGTTAGGTTTTTGGATTGAAACATTTTAAAAACCAAATTTTCCGCACCCACTATTCAATCCCCCCTTCTAGTGGTGCTTTCCAGGTCCTACAATATAGGTAACCGATTATCGATTAGAAAGAAAATAAACGAAAATCCTTATGAAATTTTGAATGATCGCATGCTTAAAATTGATTATTTTTGTGTGTTTGGTTGTAATTTCTTTGTTTTGAATAAAAAAGATAATCTAGATAAATTTGAGTCTAAATCCATTGAATGTATTTTTGTTGGATATTCTGTGAATTCTAAGGCATATAGATGTTATGATCCTATCACTAGACAAATTTTAGAATCTATTCATGTGAAATTTAATGATTTGGTGAATATGAAATAAATAAAGAATATAACGATGATTTTGAACTAAAGCCTGTGTTAGATGATATAGAAGAAATTATCATACATGATGAACACGACACAATAGAAATGCATGATCACTTAGAAATGCATGAAAACTTAGAAAATAATCAACCAAGATGGCATAGGGATCACTCACATGACTTTATTATAGGCGACATAACACAAGGTGGATGACCACGTAGAAGAATATATTAGTATGAAATAAATCAATTCCATGCTATGTTATCTGAAATTGAACCCAAGAATGTATTTGATGGTTTGAATGATTCTTCTTGGATTGACGCTATGCATGATGAATTTGTTGAGAAATATGTTTGGATAATTTTCAAAGTCATGATTTTAAGTGGTGATTGCATAAATATATCATACATGGTGTTATATGTGATTAAAAGTTGAAAAAGTTGACATTGATCTCTCAGGTTGTTGCACTTTAATCGATCGATGTACTTCGATCCTTCACATCGATCGATCCATGTAAGGCAGTGAAAGTTCAAGACCTTACGGTGAGATATCGATCTCTAAACCTGACACACATCGATCGATTGATGTATACATCGAACCCTCACTTCGATCGATCGATGTAGGTCAGAGACAAACTCTGAAGCTTACTGTGAGACATCGATCTCTGAAACTGAGGCACTTCGATCGATCGATGTCTAGGGTTTTTAGAAATATTTTTCGAAAATGTGATAAAGTGGTTGTTTACATTTGTACATGATTTATACATGTTCATTATGTGAATATAATGTGTTTTTGATGTTTATAAATACATTGTGACTAAAGTGCCTTGGAAGTTTCTACAACTTACCAAAAAGGGAAAAATTGGTATTTTGAGTTTTGTAAGAACATGATATGGTGGATATATATCAAGGACTTATTCTTATTATATTTATTATGACAAAGGTGGTATTATATTTATTTCTGATCATCGGGGTCATTTCTGGAGTTTTTCTCACCAGAGGCATTTTTGGTCATTTTACCCCTGAGGGTATTTTTGGTATTTTCGCTCAAGGAATATCTTGAGTATATCCTTATCTTCATTCTGGAGTTTAGTTATGATTATCTTGAAGATTATATGATAATTTAATGTTATTTCTCTCACATGATGATATTATTGACTATAGCGGGATATGTGACGAGTTGTGATGTCACATTCTATTTCTTTCTTGAAGACCTTCTTCTATATGTTATTGGAGTATATTTATCATCATATTTCAGAGAATATAAAGGTGTTCAAGGTGTGCAAATGATCACGACATACAAGAAGAAATATTGAGAATTTTGTTGTTACACGTTGACATAATCTTGTCAACTATTATTTATTGATTTCTTCTTCAAACATCTGAGTTGATATGCATATATACAGCCTTAAAAAACATGTATATTCAGGTGGATATGATGGTATACTTATTTTATGAGTTGGTGACATGTGGACCAACCAAAAAGGAGCTAGTTGGCAAAAATTGCCAACTAGGATTTTCAAAAGTGTAGCCAACGGCTACTACATCCATTTGAGAGCTGTTTTGGTTTGAAATTTTCAAACCCTCACATGCCTATTCTTTTGCAAGGAGGTGAGGGTATTTGGGTAGTATTCTCCTCTCTTATTATTTTCATTTTGTAAAGGATAATCAAGACTATTCTAGGTGGAAAATCGGCCAACGTTATTGTGTCAAGGTAGACCAATCATTTTGCTTTATGTTGCCAAGTGTACAAAGCCAACCAATGATCTGAAGACATTTAAGATTGATGATGAAGATGGTGACACATGTACATTCTTATCTCCAAGGCTCACTTCACTAAATAGGAGGCAATGGTGAAGAAGATGAAACACACTTGAAGCTCACTTGAAAGCATTTGTTGATTTGTCTAGCTATCATCTTCTTCTTCTTGTTCTTGTTCCATTCTTTTTAGCAAAGGTGTTCTTGCTGTATTTGTTGAGCTACAAGCCTCTTGAGCTTCATTTGTAAGATTGATTAGCCAATTCTATAAGGTTATATCAATAGGTGGTAGAGGTGTTGTGACTAAGTGTTGCATAGAAGGTGTTCATCCAAGTCTTGAATAGGGTTGGTGTATAACCCAACGATCAAGCTTGGTTCTTATTGTACGTTGATTCATACCGTAGTGAAATCCAAGGAAAGGTGTTCCTTGGAACTAGAGTAGGTCACATTGACCGAACCAGGATAAACATCGGTGTTCTTGTCTTGTTTCTACCTTTCTGTTTTCTGCCCGTTTTTACTGCAGTTTTCACACAACTTCTCATGTTTTGAAAAAATAGCTAAACACTTTCAAAATTTGTTATTTTTGGTAGAGTTATACTTCAGATTGTTAGATTTCTTTTTTAACAAGAATCACATGATTTGAGCACGGAAAAGTTAGTGTTTCAGTCTTTGTAAGATAACTGCTCCAATCTAGCTGCAATCTGACAAGTCTTGAGAAAATTTGAATTCTGTTTTAATCAAGAATTATTCAAGGTCAGGTCCTTTTTGAAACATAAACTAGACATCCTAAGGAGTGTTTTGACATAAAGTTTAACCTTTTTGGTTGAATATTCAAAGACAAACACGCTTTCCACAATCAGCAACATTCTGTCCAATTCTGTCCAGATTGACCATCTGAATCTTTTTATTTGTTTGAAGGGTCAAAAAATCTTATTTTTATCCGATTTTTGGAAAGAGTCTTTTCAAGACGTTGAAGTTGAGTTCTGGAAATTTTCATAGTTTTTGGAGTTGTGTACACTGACTTTTGAATTTTTCAAAAACGGATTTTGAATCTGAGGTGGTCTCACATTCTGTTTTTAAAGAGGATTTTAATCAAGGGTAGTAGTGTAATTTCCGCTAACCACTATTCATCCCTTCTCTAGTGGTGTTTATTGCAGGTGCATGGTCCAATAGAATTAAATCAGTTCACAAGAAATGATGTATGATATTTAGTGCCAGGACCACAAGATAAAATGATAATAGGCACAAAGTGGGTCTTTAGAAACAAAATGAATGAAGATAGTAAAGTCGTTAGAAACAAAGCGAGGCTTGTGGCACAAGGCTGTAATCAAGAAGAGGGAATAGATTACGAAGAAACATTTGCACCCGTAGCACGCTTAGAAGATATATGATTATTACTTGCTATTGCTTGCATGAAGGATTTTAAACTTTATCAAATGGACGTAAAAAGTTCATTCTTAAACGGTTTTACACAGGAAGAAGTATATGTAAAACAAACACCCAGTTTTGAGGATATAAAATATCCTAATCATGTGTATAAGTTAAAGAAAGAGCCATATGGTTTAAAACAAGCACCTAGGGCTTGGTATGATCGTTTTGCCACCTTTCTTTTAGAAAATGGATTTAAAGAGGAACCATATATAGTACTTTATTTTTGTAACAAGAAAAAATCAGATTTACTTATTATTCAAATCTATGTTGATGATATTGCCTTTGGATCGACGTCTCATAAGTTAGTTAAAGAATTTGAAACATGCATGAAATCAGAATTTGAAATGTCTATGTTTGGTGAGTTAAATTATTTTCTTAGCTTGCGAATTAAATAGACTAGTAAAGGCATCCATAACTCAAGTTAAATATGTAAATGACATGATTAAAAAGTTTAACTTTGAAAACTTGAAACCATCTCCCACCCCTATGAGTGTAACCACTAAACTCGATAAAGATGAGAATGGAAAAGACTTTGATAATGGTTTGTACAGGTCTATGATTGGTTCTTTGCTTTATGTTACTGCAAGTAGACCCGATATCATGTTTAGTGTTTGTATGTGTGCTCGTTTCTGAAGCAACCCTAAAGTGTCACACTATAATGCTGTAAAAAGTATATTTCGATACATTAAGCATACTCCCACCTTAGGGATTCGGTATGATAAAAATTGTGAATTTGACTTGCATGCTTATACTGATGCGGATTATGGCAGATGTAAAATAGATAGAAAAAGCACAAGTGGTACATGTCAATTTATTGTAGATTCATTGATATCTTGGTTTTCGAAAAAGCAAGCAAGTGTAGCATTATCTACCACTGAAGCAGAATACATGGCACTTAGTCTTTGTTGCACACAACTTCTATGGCTAAAATAACAACTATCTAATTTTGGAATAACTGTTATGATAGTATGAGTGCTATCAATTTGTCTAAGAACCCCTTATTACACTCTAAGGCAAAACACATAGAGGTACAATATCATTTTCTTCATGATCATGTAAACAGTGGTGATATCGTTATACAACATGTCCGTACTGAAGCACAAGTAGCCCACATATTCACCAAAGTTCTTACTCAAGCCACATATGAAAATATGCGCCCAAAATTAGGCATGATTTCGGTTAATTTGCTATAAATTGCTATTTCTTTCCATTCTTACATGTACTTTTGATGACATTTACAAAATAAAGAGGGAGAGAAAAGCATGATTTAAGGGGGAGAGAAGCATGATTTAAGGTGGAGCACGACGACGATATGAAATTCAAAATTCAAATTTTAAATCTGTGCATAATTGTAGGAGAGTGATTACATTTAAATCGTGAACCAATGTTATTTTGCAAATCATCAAAAGGGGGAGATTGTTGAGAAGAAGGGTTTGAGTGATTTACAAATACATGATTTAAATGTTACGTACTTACAAAATGCATGAATAAATTGTTACTTGACACACTTATGTGATAAACATGCTTTACATGCTTATATATATTATTGCCGTACTAATGAGCCATAAAGCGTTAAATCTTACATCATATGGCAAAAATTTGTTGCCTTGTACTATTTTCAGGTGCTATAATTAATGAACTAAACTAGGTCATTAAGTGAAGTGCTTAAGTTAATGAACTAACTAGTTCATTAAATGAAGACATATTTGGAGAGAGCTATATGGCAACAAATTGAAAATGGAAAGTCTCCTCATCCCATTAATTCAAACTCCATTTTTCATATATATTACATATATCCATATTTTTTTAAAAAAGGCACTATATACTTATATTCCAACGTACAACCGACACGTCACATATATTATAAACGTACGTCAACGCCACACCACTATATACACCTCATATTTATGAGTATATTCAGGTCTTATATCATATGGTATAAGTCATGGTGATGTCAAAATTATAACGACATGTTACAAGGTCATAAACCAAGAATTATCGTATCGAGTGACTATTGAAACTTCACCAACATGTCACGTACTTGCCATATAAAGATGGCAGTCTATATGCATCAAAAATACTTCAAAATTTCGTGGTCAACATGTCACATGCAGCCACAAGATCATACCATTACTCACAATTGAGCCTTAATTTATGGAAACTTCAAACTCAGTTGTTTAAGGCACATGGTGTTTTTGAACATAAGTCACATGAGCTGAATATACACCTCATTTTATGTATATTATGTGTGACATAATATATATTACATGTGTAAGAAGTTTGAAATTAATCGGAGAAAAATTACGTAATCGACGAAAGTCGAAAATTCGGTTTTCTACGAACTAACACACATGGAACGATTTTGGCATGGATGTAACATGTATCTAAAAACTTTTACACATTCAAGACATGTTAAAATTTTCTAGAAAATTCATAACAGGGTTGATTATTATTTACCATATATGTGTAAATATTGTGCATTATCTGACAAAGCTTGCCAAAAGAAAATTTAAGCACATGTACAAGAATTTTTGCACGCCTATTTCAGCCATGTTGGAGCCAAGGTGGAGCTTATTTGGCACTTCAACTGGTGGAGGACATGCCACACAATATTGATGACATTGAAGAGGACACCACATATGGAAAGAATTCAAAAGAACCACATGCTGAAAATTTCAGCACATGGAAAAGACAGTGGCCGATTTTTTGGCTTGTTTTGTCTTCAAGTTGTCTTCCAAAATTCAAGGGATTGAATTGTGATTGTACGGTAATTATTTGAATTGAATTTGAGCACATGTTTTCAAATCTTTTGAAGAATTTACAGCTCATTTAAAAGGTGCCAAGGTAGACTAATGATGGCCAATCAACAAATGACAATGAGGCAAAGACAAGTCATCTCTCCAATCATATTGCACAAGGTAAGCAAGATTGTGTCATCTTTTACACAAGACAATCTTCCAAGGGAATTCGAGACAATTCTCAAGAAGGAAAAGGAGCCCTAGGTGGCGGCCACATTGCTATAAAAAGAAGAAGATGGTGCAAGACAAGAAGACAACAATTCATATTCTTACAAGCGCAAAAAGCAAGACCACTCTCTTCTTCTTCCTTTCTTTCTCTTCTTCTTTGATCAAGCCTATCATTCATATATTTCACATATTATATAGGCTTTGATTATACCACCTATACACGTTCATTGCTTGCAAAAGGTTGGTCAAGGTGTGATCAAACCTTCATTCAATCGGTGGTGGTGTTCGTGATTGGTTTGTTTGGTTGTTTTGATCGTAAAAGGGTGGAGTTAGTGTTAAACTCCAGTCACCCTTGTGGTAAGGTATTTTTTGTGTTTAGTGATAACCGAGGAAGGTGTCTTCGAATACTGGAGTAGGTTGTTTTAACCGAACCAGTATAAAATTCTTGGTGTTCTTACTTTTCAACACTTTACTTTCTGTTCCTAGTTTTTGCATCATTTTCGTTGCAACAGTAAAAATAGCAAATAATTTTCAAAAATTACCAAATTTTGCAGAAACATAGCCACACCTCCTCGTTTTCATTTGGCACAAGTTTCACCCTATTTGGATAAGTATAAGTTAATCAAACATTAATAGTTCTAAGACTATTGCAATTTGATTTTCAGACATGCAAAGGTTGAGAACATCAACGTATTTGACATACTTACCAAAGGAAGTTTGAAAAACTGTTTCAACCCATTAAACTACATATCTTGAAGGTCTCACCACTAAATTTCAGGCCATTTAGAGTTCCCAATTAATAGGAATAAAGTTTTTAAATTCAGAGTACAGTTTCTTGCAGATTTGCGCAGTCTGAACAAAAATGTGTTTTCAAGGGGTTAGGCTTAGAGTTTTAATTTGAAATTTTTGTGAGTCACTCATAACATCTGAAAGCAAATTCTCACGAAATTTCATAATTTTGGAGTTCTAAAACTAGGTCATTTAGATATGAAAACAGAAACTTTTTTTAGAAGTGAGTAATTTTGGTCAAAAAGTTTTAAAACCGAATTTTCTGTACTCACTATTCAACCGTCCTTCTAGTAGTGCTATACAGGTCCTATACATGGTAGGCCTCCTATGGGCTAGAGAGGTTCTGATCCTTACACCTGGAGACCTCAGACATCTCCAGCAGGAAATTAGAGAGGGCTTAGCGCAAGCAATAACTACAGTGGAAGTTATCTAGGGTTAGCTTGATGCAATCCTGCAATTCATGAAACTCATCAAGCCTAGTCAAGACCTCTTGACATCAACCAGAAAGCAATTCAGGCCACCATGGCCTCTTATAGTAACAATTCTAAACCTTTGCATAGTTGGATTATTGATTTTGGTGTCACACACCATATGTCTTGGTGCAGGGACCACCTCACTGATTTTACATTGTTTCACACACCCACCAGTGTTAAGATTGCTAATGGTGCATGCATAAACATAGTTGGTGAAGGAAACTTATCTATTACTCCTGAACAGTCCTTAAAGGATATCTTATTTATACCTGAACTAAGCTTTAATTAAATTTCAGTGAGCAAGATTGCTTGAGGATAATCTGTGTGCAGTAAGGTTCTCACCATCTAAGTGTTATTTTCAGGAGATCTTCTCCAAGAGGATGATTGGTAGTGCTAACAAGATTAATGGCCTCTTCCTTTTAAATGCAAATGAAAATGCACATCTCAGTACTCAAACTAGGATTGAAGCCATGGCTGCATCTAGTAGGACTACTAAGAGCATTTTGCTTTGGCATAGAAGATTAGGACATCCTAATTTCTTGTATCTTAGAAGGCTAATGCCAAATCTGTTTTCTAATGTAAATTATTCATATCTCTTTTGTGAGGAATGCCAATATGTTAAAAGTTGTAGAACTACTTATACCGGAAAAGGTTACTCTGTGTCTTCTACTTCAATCTGATCCACTCTGATGTTTGAGGTCCTGCAAGGGTCTCAAACATCAATAGGGCAAAATGGTTTATCACTTTTGTGCATGATCACACTAGGGTCACCTGGCTATATTTAATGAAGCATAAAACTAAAGTAGGTGATACAATTTAAATGTTTGTGGAAAGCTTAAGAACCAGTTCAATGTCACTATAAAAACTCTAATATCCGACAATGGCTTGGAGTATTTTGAAAAACAACTAAATGAATACCTAAGTGCAAATGGAATACATCACCTGTCTTCCTACACATATACTCCACAACAAAATGGAGTAGCTGAGAGGAAAAACCGACATCTTCTTGAAGTAACCAAGGCTCTCATGATGACCATGAAGGTTCCTAAGCATTAATGGGAAGAAGGTGTCTTGACAGCCACACATTTGATCAACAAAATGCCTTCTAAGGTGTTAAGCTATCAAACACCTAAGTCTGTTCTAGTAAATGAGCATCCTAGCACTTGCCTGTTTTCTAATTTGCCATTGAAGTTTTTTGGATGCACTGTATAGACACATCCCTGAGCAATTCAGGAGCAAATTGGATATGAGATCTGAGAAATGCATCTTTCTTGTTTACTCTCATACTAAAAAGGGTACAAATGCTATTCCCATCAATCCAGGAGAATGTATGTGTCCCTAGATGTCATATTTAATGAATCTTCTACTTTTTATTCTAAAGATTTTACTAAGCATGACATGCAGAGTGAAACTGACTTCTGGATTATCATTGATGTCACCAAAACTGATGCCAACACCAACAAGGAGACTCTAGCTCAGGGGGAGCCTGATGAAACCCTCTCAAGGGATGTCTCTCAAGCTGTTGAAGAAGAAGGAAATAGTGTTGATCCCTCTGAAGCATCTTCGAGCTACAAGGCAGTCACACCTCCTGATGACAGGCCTATAGACATTAGAAAGGGGGTCAGAGAGTGTGTTAAGAGGCGATACCCCTTGAACAACTTTGTATCTTATGATCATTTATCTAATCATATGAAATATTTTGTTTCAACTATTGACAACATTCAGGTTCCAAAGACGATCCATGAAGCACTGTTTGATCCTAAATGGAAGCAAACTTTTCATGAAGAGATGACTGCAGTACTGAAGAATCAGACTTGTGAGCTGATCCCTGCAATTGAGGGAGTCAGACCAGTGGGGTGCAAGTGGATATTTTCTATGAAGTACAACTTAGATAGATCAGTTAACAGGTATAAGGCTAGGCTGGTGGCAAGAGGCTTCACTCAAACACTTGGCATTGACTATGAGGAGACGTTTGCTCCTATTGCCAAACTCAACACTGTAAGAGTTCTATTTACTATTGCTGTTAATCTTGATTGGCCTCTTTATCAATTGGATATTAAAAATGCATTTCTAAATGGTGATCTAGAGGAGGAAGTTCATATGGAAGTCCATCATGGTTTTGTCACTAAAGAAAACATGAATATGGTCTGCATGCTCAAGAAATCCGTATATGGCTTAAAGCAATCACCTAGGTCTTGGTTTAGGAGGTTCAATGTTGTGGTTTCTAATCTTGGCTTCACACAAGCACACAGTGATCACACACTATTTGTTAAATATGAAAAAGGTCTCATGTGTATTGTAATATTAATTTATGTTGATGACATTATTTTAACTGGGAACAATCATCCTGACATTGATGAAGCCAAGAGGCAACTGTCAAGGCCTTTGAAGTTAAGGATCTTGGACAGTTAAGGTATTTCCTTGGGATAGAAGTTGCTAGAACCTCTGGAGGAATCTATATCTCCTAGAGGAAGTCTGTACTTGATCTATTGCAGGAAACTAACATGGCTGGATGCAAACATACAAACAGTCCTGTTGAACTAGACCACAAGCAGTTGAGGTATGGGATTCTTATACTGATAAGAGCAGGTATCAGAAATTGACAAGTAAACTTATCTAGCCCTCAAACATCAGGCCTGACATTTGCTATGAGGTAAGTTTTATTAGCCAGTTTATGCATAATCCCACTACTGAGCAGTACAATATGCGCTAAGGGTACTAAGATAGTTGAAAGCTACTCCTGGAAAAGGCCTATTCTTTAAGAAAACTGCTGACAGAGGCCTCAATATATTCACTGATGTAGATTGGGCTGGCTCTGAGAGTGATATGAGATCTATGTGTAGCTATGCACATACTTGTGGGGAAATTTGATCACTTGGAAGATCAAGAAGCAGCCAGTGGTGTCCAGGAGCAGTGCTGAGGAGTTGAGGCTCTGTCTTTGGGTGTCTGTGAAGGCCTTTGGATACGCAGGGTAATACAGGATCTAAAGCTACCCATTGAGGCACCAATCCATGCATACCGTGACAATATTTCTACCATCAACATGACAGAGAATCCTATCTAGCATGACAAGTCCAAACATATTGAAATTGACAGGCATTTTCTAAGGGAAAAGGTGGAGGACAAGATCTTAAAGCTACACCATATTCAGTCCAAGCACAGGTGGCAGACATCTTCACTAAACCTGCCACATTCCAAGTCTTCAGGTCTCTTCTTGACAAGCTAGGTTGTATAAACATATCCAATCCTAGCTTGAGGGGGAGTGTGAGAATTCAAAGTGAATCAGATGCCTGAAAGCTGCTCAAGGGAGTTCAGTGATCTGGCCAGTTTGTTTATTGGTGTTGGACCATATACCTGCAGTAACACCACTAGAGGGGGGAGGGTGAATAATGGTTAGCGAAAATTACACTACTACCCTTGAATAAAAATCTCCTTTGAAAACAAAATCTGAGATCGCCTCAGATTCAATACCCGTATTTGAAAAATTCAAAAGTCAGTGTACACAACTCCAAAAAATATGAACCTTTCCAGAAATTAATTTCAATGTCTTGGATAGACTCTGTCCAAAAATGAGACAAAAATAAGATCTTTTGGCCCTTCAAACAAATAAAAAGATTCAGATGGTCAATCTAGACAGAATTGGACAGAATAGTGCTGAATTTTGAAAACGTGTTTTATCTTTAATTACTCAACCAAAAAGGTTGATCTTATGTCAAAATACTCCTTAGGATGTCTAGTTTAAGTTTCAAAAAGGCTCTGACCTCAAACTATTCTTGATAAATTCAGAATGCAAGTTTCCTTAAAACTGGCCAGATTGTAGTTCGAATGGAGCAATTATATTTCATAGACTTAAAGACTAACTTTCCTTTCCTCAAATCAAGTCATTCTTATTGCAAATGAAAGCTAACAATTTGAAGTATAACTCCACAAAAATCATGAGTTTTGAAAATGTTTGTCTATTTTTTCAAGACGTGTGAAGTTGTGCGAAAAATGCAGTGAAAACGAGCAAAAAATAGTAAAGAAAGGAAAAAGAGAAGAACACCAAAGATTTACCCTGGTTTGGTCAATGTGACCTACTCCAATCCCAAGGAACACCTTTTCTTGGATTTTACAGTGGAATGAACAAAAATACAACAATAACCAAGCTTGATCCTTGGGTTAAACACCAACCCTATTCAAGACTTAGATGAACACCTTTATACAACTTTTGGTTGCAATACCTCTACCACCTATTGATGTACCATTATAAATTTGGCTAATCAATCTTACAAATGAAACATAAGAGGCGTGTAGCTATAAAAAAAATATCACAAGAACACCTTGGCTATATAGAGAATGAATCAAGAATGAATCAAGAATAAAGAAAAGATAGCAAGACAATGAGCTTCAACTTTTGCATTCAAGTGTGTGTTCTCTTCTTCACCTTTGCCTCCTTTTATAGTGTGAAATAGGCCTTGATGATATGAATGAATATGTGTCAACATCTTCATCATCAACTCTTAGTTGTCTTAACATCATTGGTTGGCAACATAATCACCTTGTACACTTGGCAATATCAAGCAACATAATTGGTCCACCTTGGCACTTGTTTGGCCGATTTTATCCACCTTGAATTGTCTTGAAAATAATGAAGATATTATGAAGGATTAAGATGGCATATTCCTTCCAAAATTACCTTAACTCCTTGGCAAAAGATTAGCACATGTGAGGCTGTGTTTTTGACTCAAAACAGCTCCTAGCCGTTGCTTTTTCAAATTCGATATCCAAATTGCCAACTAGCTTGTATTTGGTTGGTCCACTTGGCATAACCTTGTATATTTGTCACAAAATGAATAAAACACCGTTGGAACATGATTATACACATTTTTGGGGCTGTATATATGTATACCAACTCAGATTTTTGAAGAGAAAATAATAAATAAGTGTTGACAAGATTATGTCAACATATAATATCAAAATTCCCACTTTTTTCTCATTTGTATATTGTGATGAATTTTGTACCAAGAACACCTTATAATCTATGAAAAATGATGATTAAGAACCTCCAATAACAGATATAAGATCTTCAAGAAAAAATAGAATGTGACATCGAATACCGTCAAATATCCCGTTACCATCGATAATATCATCAAATAAGAGAATATAATAGAAAACTACCAAATAATCTTCAAAGAATACAAAAAAAAGAACTACTGAATAAAGACAATAAGTTACTCAAGAGATTCCTTGAGTAAAAACAATGAAACTGCCATCGGAGGTAAAATTACCAAAATACCACTAGTGAGAGAAAACTCCAAAAATGATCATGATAGTTAGAAATAGATATGATAACACCTTTGTGATAATAAATAAGATAAATATAGGTCCTTGAATCATATTCATCATGTCAATTACCTACACAAACTTAAAATACCAATTTTACCCTTTTTTGGTAAGTTGTAGAAACTTCTAGGGCATGTTAGTCACAAAGCATAATATTCAACAAAACCACATAATTACATCATAGTAAACATGTATGAAGCATATGCGAATGAAAACAACCATTTTATCACAATTTAAAAAATTTCTAGAAGCCCTAGACATCGATTGATCAAAGTATCTCTGCTTGAGAGATGTTACATCCGATTTCTGTCGCGTACTTACAATAGATTTCGTGATTTTTTTAGGATAACAAGTCCAAATGATATCCTAAGGAGATTATAGTAATTTATAAATTAATGTAGGACTAGAATTTAAAGTTAAAGAAGTAGTACAAGTTCTATTTGACAATTAAAGAAAGAGGAAAAGGAAATTCACTCACAAAGAGACAAAAGAGGGATGAAATTGTAAATTCATCATTCACTTACCCTCAACCGCCCCTACTAGTTTAAATCCTAGAAAATTCTAAATATTCTCCTTTATTCTTATCTTCAATCATTGCCATGTCTTACATTATATAAGACATGTATCCAATAGAACAACATGCAAAAAGACTTTTATCCCACTATCTCATTAACCCAAGAATAATGATCACTCCTTATTTCCCACTACCCCATCTGATTTCTTCTCTTTTTTAATATAACAAGTTTCCCTTCAATTTTTATTTCCTCCTCTTAGCATGTTTAACACTAACAAGACCTCTATCCACTCAAATTTCATGCAAATGCTTTTCTCTTCCATTATTTTCCTTATCCAAGAAATACCCATCATTACCTCATCACCACTCCATCTGGCCAAGGCTCTCTCTAGGCCATAAAATACAACTCAATTTGGTTCCTTCCTTCATTCTACACTTAGTAGACTTATTCATCACAAGTTTTCATCACATTACTCTCCCTCTACAAAATTAAGTCTCTCTCTTCCTATTACCTTCAACCGAGGACAATAATGCCAAGGAAAGGAGAATTCTTCTCATTTGCAAGAAAGAAACAAAAATGCATTTTCTCAAATCCATAACGTAATCAATATACCACTCCTCTTTGCACCTTTATCTTACTCTACATTTCACACAACATCCAAATTATCTCCATTCTTAGGCCATAACCGAGAGCCCTCATAAGAGAGGAGAAGAGGCAATCTTAGTGGAGCAAGTAGGAGTATTCTAATCCTTCATAAGAACTATTTAGAATTGATTTTGTACAATTCAAACTTTCATCTTTCTTCCAAGAAGACTAATCTTTTCCTCCTTTTGGCCTTCAAGGCCGTGACTATCAACTAAGGGACCAAAGAAGAAATCTTTCTTCAATTAGTGTAAGACTCAAGCTACCAAGGCAAGTGTTTCTTCCTAGTTCCTTCAAGGAAATTGAAATCTAAGTTTAGTATGCTCATTAATAACTAATGGATCATGCATGCAATTAAAAGTTATGGTCTCTAAGTTTATTAACATAAATGAAGGCTTGCATGTTGAAATTGATGATGTATGTGTTCTTTTATGGAATGAAACCATCAAATGTGTTTAGAATATTACTCTAATCTAACATGCAAGATGAAATTTGGTCACTAATTGACCCATTACGCCGTGTAGGTCAAAAAGAATGCATCTTTCCTATTATCTATACACTTAGATGCAAAATGGTAGACATATGTGTATATTAGGCTAATGAGTGTGCTAATAATCATCTCATTTAATATTTTGGTACATGCATGTCATTTCTTCTATACTCATATGTGATGGAAAAGAATATTATGAAAATAGAGAATGGTAGCCTTATAATGATTCAATATTCATTACTCCTTTATGCATGCATACTAAGATGCTAGCTTTGAACAACATCCATGGTAGCATCAACCTTTTTCCTTTCTATAGAGGACAACCACGACCCCCTTTATAAGTCCATGAATTCATCACCATCATCATGATGTGTATTTTGATGCTCATGGTCTTAGAAAGGAGAAATGACATAAAATTCTCTATTCTTAGCTTCATATGTTGTATGTTATGTGTAGCATGATCATCATCATGAGATGATACATACTATGTACATGCATGTATTTCTGGTATGACCATCATCAATACACTTTTGTTTTTATGATTATAAACATGTATGCATGACATGACTTGAGCATAATATGATTTAGTATGATTGATGTACATTGGAATCATTATGAGTATCAAGCTTTGTATTGATGATGAAAAATTCCATTTTGAACAACCTCAACTTTCGGTCAAGGGATTAAAAATAAGTGACTTTGATGCACGAATTAATATTGGAATATATTTTGTAACTATGACATGCAAACAAAAGAAAAAGGGGCCATAAGTGTCACAATCATATAAGATGGAAGTTTAAATATGTGGGCCACACTAATTTCGGCCAAAGGCCTTTTTGCTAATTAAGCTCACAAAGTTCAAACAAGAATTAATCTCCATGAGGCCATAACGATAGCATAAATTATAAATGCCTAAGACAATTAAAGTCCAATAGAATTCTATAGGAGAAGAATGAACAAGATAAAAATGGGAGCAAGAGGGCCTTTCGGCCCTAAGCCCAATTTCGGCCATCACCCATAATTAAGGTAACTTTGGACTCTACATGAGCATATGAGTTAAGCATGTTTTAAAATTAACTTAATAAAATGATATAGCTTGAATGTCCAACAATGTGAATATGGAAATTTCTCAAGTCAAGATATACGGCCCAAAGGATATAACTCAACCCATTATGATTATTATAACCAAGTGCACCCTCTTAATTAATACGTGTATAATATAAGTATGCTATTTCACACAAATGCCTAAATCAAAAGAATTAATTACATATGATGATATTATACGGCACAAGAAGTACACCAACTACATTAAAACTATGTATGTAAGAACTCGGCCTAATTAAGAATGACCATGAAGATATTTACTAAAAGAAGTTCACGTTATGGAGAGTGTCCTCATGTTGTCTGCATCATAGAACATGTTTACAAACTTGAGTTCTCATGAAATGTTTTAAGATTGTAAGATTTTAAGAATGGTACCGCGACACGATTGATTCTATACGACTTATGCATGTACTCATAAGTAAGTGTAACACCTTGTCTGGGACAAGGGCTCTGTACCTATCTTTATACGCATGATATGCAGGAATAGCGTAACACCTTGCCCGGGGTAAAGGTTCTCTGCCTTTTTTGTTACGTCTATGACGTTTAGTATGGAGTGCTGCCTGATGTTTGGTCCTGAGGGAGGATGTCAGGAGCAAAATACGTTATCGCAGAGTGTAACACCGTGTCCGGGACACGAGTTCTCTGCTATAGCGTGTCATCGTTAGTCCTTTGTACGTATCATGTAACACCATGGTTGGACCAATGGGATTCATGGACGGTACTCATGGCTACTCGAGTAAACATTCGGTATGTCGTTGGTACCATTCTCATGTTATGAGAAGTGCTATAGCCGCCATGTCGTGTCATGTTTATGCAAGTATGAAATAAAGTGTTTTCTTTTCAGAAAAGTTTTTCCGCTGCATATGTCACGATCATGTCTCATGTACCAAGTAACTCTAAGTCATGAATCTCGAAAATAAGACAAGTAATATTACATAACGATAGGTACAAACCCAAGAAGATCGTACACAAGAACACAGTAACTATGAGCTAAGACTAGGTTGTTTAAATAGGATTGTATCTTTACTTTACCATGCTTTCTATCTGTGATAATGATGCATGATATAATACCTGTGTTCTTACTTCTGTGTTTACATTAAGTTTTAATTGTCAGCATCTACTGTATGCTTTACTCTTTCTGTTATATTGAGTTTTATGATTCATTGTGTTACACCATACTGTATCACCCCTAACCACGACCCCATGTATAATCCACTTGACGAACCTAGGCAGAACTACTTGCTGAGCGATTCGTTATCGCTCACTCCTTTATATTATCATGCAGATCCACAGGACCCTGAACTGGAGTTCATTGAAGACGAGCCCATGGACTAGATGTATGGAGCTGATTAGTGTTTGGCTACGGCATCTTTTGTATTTTTGGATATTCAGCTCTGTATTTTGTCATTTTGTATTATGGATGTATTTATGACACTTATGCAGATGTATTAGGATGTACTTCTGTTAACGTTTATTTGTGCTTATGTCATTTCTTTTCCGCTTATAAATACATGTTATTACGATTTGTACATGTATGATGATGTCGCCTTGTACTTCTCGTAGTAGAATACGGCAGGTGCACCGTGCCGAGACTTTAGTTCCAGGCGGGGCGCTATAGGTGGTATCAGAGCCCAAGGCTCCAGATCCACAACAGACGACATAAGCTAAACAATGACGAGCACATAGGTTATGATTTTAGAAATTTAAGATTTATATTAGCAGAGTAAGCCAACCTTAAAATAGATTCCCGGAAACAATCTACTAGAACTAGTACATACACCAACAAAATGTTCAACTAATAATTACGCTGATAATGTGAATTGAACATTCTTTCCATTTCCAATGGAGTTAAGGACATACTCTTCCTTGATTTTAGAATATAATGGAATAAAGCAAAACGATTCACTAAATTGGCTGCGCTTCTTATATTGTGAAGTAGCAGTTGATCGACACGCAATTTTTGTTATGGGTCATCGGGAAACAACCTCTATTTGTTTCTAACACATGGGTATGGTTGCGTACATCTGACCCCCCATACCCCGCCATAGGCGGGAGCCTCTAAGGCAATAGGATAATGTTGTTGTTGTTGTAATGTGAATTTAACATGTATAGGATGGCATCAAGACCACGAGGCAGACTACGAATAGACAGGTCCACTCAACTACCTCCACCACCACAGGCACCACAGACGGAAGACCCCGTGCCACCGCCACCAGAGCAAGTTCTTCCTCCGCCGACACAGGGACCTGGAGGAATTCCTCAAGCCTTCTTTGACGATATGATTCAGCTAGGACAAGCAGTGGGGAATGCCCAAGCAGCACCAGTGCCGCCACCCCAAGCGCAACAACCACAGCAGATGGGCACAAGATACTTTTTCAGTGAACTGAAGAGATCTCAGGTACAAAGTTTCGAAGGAGGACCTCCTAGGGCTAATGTCAGGGTACACATTATGACAGACACCAAAATTGAGGAGCGTGATGTCGTGGAAGGTAATCTCTATCATTCTGCTTCAGTATTAATTGCTTTAGCTTGCCTTACGTATTACTCCATGTTGCATGATAGGACCTATGATAGAACTTATGGTGTTAGTGTAGAAACTTCATATTTAAATATGATTGGATTCAGGTGCGATACTAGTAAATAAATTATCAGCCAACGTATTGTTCGATAGTGGCACCAACCACTCCTTTATATCCAAAAGATTTGCCAAGAAATTGGATAGCCGCCCTATCTGGTTAGAGAATCCCTATAGGGTACTAGCAGCGAGCGATCAGGTCATTGTATCTCACCATCTATACAAAAATTGTGGAATTCAAATAGAGGAACAACAATATGAGACAACGCAAATGGCTGGAATTGATAAAGGACTATGATTTGTCCATTCATTATCACCCAGGAAAGCCAAACAAAGTGGCGGACGCTCTAAGCCAAAAATCTAGTCACGTAAGACAGACACCCTTGGAGCGAGATATGTCTAAATTTGAACTGGATATAGTCGAATCCACAGCTAACATTTTGGCAACTTTGATAATGATGCCAGCATTGATCGATCGAATAAAAGAGGCACAATCAAAGGTTGACGAGTTGATAAGAATCAAAGATAAAACTCAACAAACATAGGCAGATGACTTTCAGATTAGAGATGATGGTAGCTTATGGTTCCGGAACCGACTGTGTGTGCCAAACGACGAAGAAATTTGGAGAGTAGTCGTGAAGGAAGCTCACAACTCACGACTGTCTGTACACCCAGGAGCTACAAAGATGTATCAAGATCTCAAAAGACATTACTGGTAGAACGAGATGAAATAACAAATTGCTGAGTATGTAGAACGATGTTTGGTATGCCAACAAGTGAAGGCAGAACATCAAAAACCAGCCGGGCTTCTACAACCATTAGAAATTCCAGAATGGAAATGGGAACACATCACTATGGATTTCGTCACGGGACTTCCAAAGACCCGAGGAGGCAATGATACCATATGGGTACTTGTAGATAGACTTACCAAAACTGCACATTTCTTACCCATGACAATCCGGGTAGTAATGGAGAAATTGGTACAATTGTACATAGATAATGTGGTGAGTTTGCACGGCGTTCCAGTCAGTATAGTCTGCGGCAGAGATCCCCAATTTACATCCAGATTCTGGACCACGTTCCAGCAGGCTATGGGTACCGAAATTCGGATGAGCACTGCGTTTCATCCACAAACTGATGGACAGACCGAAAGAACTATACAAACATTGGAAGACATGTTATGGGCCTGTACCTTGGATTTTAGAGTTACGTGGGATAATGCGGTGAAGCTAATGTAGTTTGCATACAACAATAGTTACCACAGCTCGATGGGAATGGCACCTTTTGAAGCATTATATAGATGGAAATGTCGGTCACCATTATACTCGGATGAAGTCGGTGAACAAACAACTACCGGAACAGAATTGATAGAACAAACTAAGAAACAAGTCCGGCAGATACGAGAAAGACTAAACGTAGCCTATGATCGTAGTAAAAGATGGGCAATTTCAAAACAACGACCAATCGAGTTTGAGACTGGTGAAAAGGTGTACTTAAGGATTTCACCCACAAAAGGAATAACGCATTTTGGAGTAAAAGGAAAATTGAGTCCTCGTTCCATCGGACCATATGAGATTTTGGAAAAGATTGGACCCGTAGCTTACCGATTAGCACTACCACCCTCCATATCTCAGATACATGACGTGTTTCATGTATCGCAATTACGGAGATACGTTTATAACCCAAGCCATGTACTGGAACATCAAAACTTAGAGATCCGGGATGATGCCTCTTATGATGAAGCACCTATATGAATTGTCGACCGGAAGGAGCAAATTCTACGAAACAAGTCGATTCCCTTTGTGAAAGTTCAATGGAGTAATCACACTGAATGAGAGGCTACTTGGGAGCCAGAACGACAAATGAAGGAGCAGTACCCTCATATCTTTGACCAATGTATGTAAGTTTCGAGGCCGAAACTTTTTATAAGGGAGGGGGAAAATGTTACATCCAATTTCCGTCGAGTACTTAGAATAGATTTTGTGATATTTTGAGGATAACAAGTCCAAGTGATATCCTAAGGAGATTATAGGAATTTCTAAATTAATGTAGGACTAGAATTTAAAGTTAAAAGAAGTAGTACAAATTCTATTTGACAATTAAAGAAAGAGGAAAAGGAAATTCACTCACAAAGAGGCAAAAGAGGGATGGAATCGTAAATTCACCATTCACTTACCCCAAACCGCCCCTACTAGTTTAAATCCTAGAAAATTCTAAATATTCTCCTTTATTGTTATCTTCAATCATTGCCATGTCTTACATTATGTAAGACATGTATCCAATAGAACAACATGCAAAAAGACTTTTAATCCCACTATCTCCTTAACCCAAGAACAACCATCATTCCTTATTTCCCACTAACCCATCCGATTTCTTATCTTTTTTAATTACCAAATTTTCCTTCAATTTTTATTTCCTCCTCTTAGCATGTCTTACAGTAACAAGACCTCTACCCACTCAAATTTCATACAAATGCTTTTCTCTTCCACTATTTTCTTTATTGAAGAATACCCATCATCACCTCCCCACCACTCCATCCGGCCAATGCTCCCTCTAGGCCATAAAATACAACTCAATTTAGTTCCTTCCTTCATTCTACACTTAGTAGACTTATTCATCATAAGTTTTCATCACATTACTCTCCATCTACAAAATTAAGTCTCTCCCTTCCCATTACCTTCAATCGAGGACAATAAAGCCAAGGAAAGGAGAATTTTTCTCATTTACAAGAAAGAAACAAGAATTCATGTCCTTAAATCCATAAGGTAATCACTATACCACTCCTCTTTGCACCTTTATCTTCCTATACATTTCACACAACAACCAAATTATCTCCATTCTTAGTCCACGACTGAGAGCCCTCATAAGAGAAGAAAAGAGGCAATCTTAGTGGAGCAAGTAGGAGCACTCTAGTCCTTCAAGGTAAGAACTATTTAGAATTGATCGTGTACAATTCAAACTCTCATCTTTCTTCCTAGAAGACTAATCTTTCCTCCTTTTGGCCTTCAAGTCCGTGACTATCAACCAGGGGTTGAAAGAAGAAATCTTTCTTCAATTAATGTAAGACTCAAGCTACCAAGGCAAGTGTTTCTTCCTAGTTCCTTCAAGGAAATTTAAATATAAGTTTATTATGATCATTAATAACTAATGGATCATGCATGCAATTAAAAATTATGGTCTCTAAGTTTATTGACATAAATGAATGCTTGCATGTTGATATTGATGATGTATGTGTTCTTTTATGGAATGAAACCATCAAATGTGTTTAGAATACTACTCTAATCTAACATGCAAGATGAAATTTGGTCACTAATTGACCTATTAGGCCGTGTAGGTCCAAAAGAATGCATCTTTCCTATTATCTCTACACTTAGATGCAAAATGGTAGACATATGTGTATATTAGGCTAATGAGTGTGCTAATAACCATCTCATTTGATATTTTGATACATGCATGTCATTTCTTCTTTATGAAAATAGAGAATGGTAGTCTTATAATGATTCAATATTCGTTACTCCTTTATGCATGCATACTAAGATGCTAGCTTTGAACAACATCCATGGTAACATCAACCTTTTTCCTTTCTATAGGGGATGGCCATGACCCCCTTTATAAGTCCATGAATTCATCACCATCGTCATGATGTGAATTTTGATGATCATGGTCTTAGAAAGGAGAAATGACATAAAAATCTCTATTTTTAGCTTCATATGTTGTATGTTACGTGTCCCATGATCATCATCATAAGATGATACATACTATGTACATGCATGTATTTTTGGTATGATTATCATCAATGCACTTTCATTTTTATGATTAAAAACATGTATGCATGAAATGACTTGAGCATATTATGATTTAGTATGATTGATGTATATGAGTATCAAGCTTTGTGTTGATGATGAAAATTTCCATTTTGAACACCCTCACATTCGGTCAAGGGATTACAAATAAGTGACTTTGATGCAAAAATTAATATTGGAATATATTTTGGTAACTATGACATGCAAACAAAAGAAAAAGGGGTCATAAGTGTCACAATCATATAAGATGGAAGTTTAAATTTTTGGGTCACACTAATTTCGACCAAAGGCCTTTTTGGTAATTAAGCTCACAAAGTTCAAAAAAAATTAATCTTCATGAGGCCATAACGATAGCATAAATTATAAATGCCTAAGACAATTAAGTCTAATTGGATTCTATAGGAGAAGAATGAACAAGATAAAAATGGGAGCAAGAGGGCCTTTCGGCCCTAAGCCCAATTTCGACCATCTCCCATAATTAAGGTAAATTTGGACTCTACATGAGAGTATGAGTTAAGTTTGTTTTAAAATTAACTTAATAAAATGATATAGCTTGAATGTCCAACAATGCGAATACGGAAATTTCTCAAGTCAAGATATACGTCCCAAAGGATATAACTCAACCCATTATGATTATTATAACCAAGTGCACCCTCTTAATTAATACACGTATAATATAAGTATGCTCTTCCCCACAAATGGCTAAATCAAAAGAATTAATTACATATGTATGATATTATACGAGACAAGAAGTACACCAACTACATTAAAACCATGTATGTAAGAACTCGGCCTAATTAAGAATGGCCATGAAGATATTTACCAAAAGAAGTTCACGTCATGCATAGTGTCCTCATGTTGTCTGCATCATGGAACATATTTACGAACTTGAGTTTTGCATGAAATGTTTTAAGATTGGAAGATTTTAAGAATGGTACCGCGACACGATTGATTCTATACGACTTATGCATGTACTCAAATGTAAGTGTAACACCTTGTCTGGGACAAGGGCTCTGTACCTATCTTTATACGCATGATATGCAAGACGAGTGTAACACCTTGCCCGGGGTAAGGGTTCTCTGCCTTTTCTGTTATGTCTATGACGTTCAGTATAGAGCGCTGCCTGATGTCTGGTCCTGAGGGAGGATGTCAGGAGCAAAATACGTTATCGCAGAGTGTAACACCATGTCTGGGACCTGCGTTCTCTGCTATAGCGTGTCACCGTTAGTCCTATGTCTGTATCATGTAACACCATGGTTGGACCAATGGGATTCATAGACGGTACTCGTGGCTGCTCGGGGAATCATTCGGTATGTTGTGGGTACCATTCTCATGTTATAAAAAGTGCTATAGCCGCCATGTCGTGTCATGTTTATGCAAGTATGAAATAAAGTGTTTTCTTTTCAGAAAAGGTTTTCCGCTGCATATGTCACGATCATGTCTCATGTACTAAGTAACTCTAAGTCATGAATAAAGTTTTTTCGTTATCGCTCACCCCTTTATATTATCACGCAGATCCACAGGACCCTAAACCAAAGTTCATTGAAGACGAGCCCAGGGACTAGATGTATGGAGCTGATTAGTGGTTGGCTATGGCCTCTTTTGTATTTTGGGATATCCAGCGCTGTATTTTGACATTTTGAATTATGGATGTATTTATGACACTTATGCGGATGCATTAGGATGTACTCCTATTAACGTTTATTTCTGCTTATGTCATTTCGTTTCCACTTATCAATACATGTTATTATGATTTGTACATGTATGATGATGTCGCCTTATACTTCTCGTAGTAGAGTACGGCGGGTGCACCGTATTGAGACTTTAGTCCCAGACAGGGCGCTACAAGAGATCGATGTCTCACAATGAGTTTTAGATTTGTCTCTAACTAACATTGATCCATCGATGTAGAGATTGATGTACACATCGCTCGATCGATGTATCTCAGGTTTAGAGATCAATGTCTCACAGTAAGGTCTTGGTTTTTCTCTGCCTTACTTGGATCGATAGATGTAGGGATCGATGTATACATCAATCGATCGAAGTGCATTACCCTGAGAGATCCATGTCATTTTTCTTCACTTATTCAAATTTTTATTATTTATAACACCATATGTGATATTTTTATGACATGTAACACTTAAAACCATAATTTTGAAAATTTTCCGAACATATTTCTCAACAATTGGGACATTTCATCAAGCAAATTGCTAATTACAATCGAACACTTCTTGCCGTGATTAATTCTTCTTCCATATTGCATATATTTGTAATGTATCTGTAATTATCAAATTGGTGGTTAACTAAGGGTTTGTTGCTCGGAATTTTCTTGTAAATATAGCCATTAAAGCATGTCACATCAAAGCCAACTAGTTGTTGCCTCTCGCCGTGTATATAAGTATTCGTCTAGATCATTCAATGTATAAGTGAATAAGAAGTGTTTTCTTCTCACTTTAAGTGAGATTCAAGTGATGTGTTAAGTGATTTTCTCTATATATACATGTTAAAGTGGCATAATCTTTGGTGTTTCCTTGTTTTGGGGCCATTGATGGGGTGTGTGTGCTGCTGCCTAGGCAGCGGCCATGTGATCCATGTGTATATATGATATGTATGTTATAATGTGAATCATTATATGTGTTATTTCATGTGATCAAGTTTATGTGATTTGAAATTGTATTGGATGAGATTAAATGTGTGTTGGCCGAATTCCACAAGGGCTGGCCGGTGAGGTATGAACTGAGCCATTGATGTTGGAAAATCATAAATAGAAACGGAAGAATATCGTGTAATCGAAAGTAGGGTTTTTGTCACTGGTAGAGGGGAAACCCATTTTTGAAAAATGAGATTTTTGGTGATTTGAGGGTAAAATATGGTAGGAAATAAGGAGAAGAAAATTCTGATGGTTGGATTGCTGGAGTATGGGTGGCGTGTGGCCAGCCTTTTGGTGGTGCGTTAGAGCACATCCGGGGGAGTCTGGCTGCTATTTTTGCGGCAGTGTGTTAAGAATGAACAGTACTACTCTATGGGGTTAGATGTGAGAAAAAGTTAGCGGTGCAAAATTACAGTATAGGCCTAGGTGGTTAGTGTGCGGGGAGGGAAATTAGGGTTTTGGAGGGGCTGAGGGTGCTTGGGCCGAGGGAGATGGGGGCAGGGATACTACACTGAGGGGCAGTAGGGGGCCATGAGGTTAGGGGTTAGGGGAGTTGGGTAGGGGGTAAGGGGAAAAGTGGGTCGAGGGCAATACACGTAAGTATAAGCGCATATATGCACGTGTATGGAAGCAGACATATACATGAGCATGCTTATAAGTGGGTGATAATCATATAAAGTAATGAAAAGTTAAATCGGATTTTAAATAGAAATTAAAGTGATGAACGAGAATCGTATCGATAATTGTAAATTGTTTGTGAAATTGCATATTTTGATAAGTCACCCTTATAAAGGAAATATATCGCGGAGTTGGTTTGGTTTCGAGCAAGCGGACCATCCGAGTACATATGACTAAGCTAAGGAGAGATAGGCTGCTCTAACTCATATGACCGCCAATTGGGCCGTCCAGGCACATATGAATATGATGAGATAGGCCGCCTGGACAAATACGACTATTATAAAATCAAGACAGTAAATCTTCCAGTATAAGTCACTTGTAAGGTAAGAGCCATGGCCATTGTAATGCATCGGTGAGAATTGGATATCGCATATAGATATCAGAAGGGGTATCACATATGGGTATCAGAAATGGATATCGGAAGGGATATCGCATATGGATATCAAAATTGGAAATGAAAATGGAAATGGAAATGGAAAAATGGTTATCGTATTATTGCATTCATTGTTCTAAAAGTTGCATCACGGATTTTTGATTGTACTGACACTTGTGTGCGATGACTAAGTTGCGTGTGCTTTAGTTGTTTGATTGATCAAAAGGACAAAGAGGTAAATTTTATTTGCGAAGAGAAGCATGCTATTTTATATTTCGTTATTTATTTATTTTATTTACACTTGCTTCTCCGTGTATGATCCCATTGTAAATATAGTCAGGTTATTTGCTAGACAATTTATGTCGCTCACTCCATGTTATCAATCATTTTTGTGGACCCCTAGGACTTTGAGCTAGTGTACGTAGAGGACGATCAGGAGTGGCGATATTGAGGCTTATGACTTGAGGATTTCTTCGAGGATTCTTAGTAGCTATTTTATTCAGATTTGGTAATTCGTTTTTATTTTGACTTTGTAAAGCCTATATTTTCGAGACTTTGACTTTTCTATTAATGGTATTTATTTTGAAATTTTAATTTGTATTGCTTCCATTGTTATCGATTTGCGCTATTATGCTGACGTGTACTGGATCATTTAGATGCCTTGTATTTTCCTCAGCAAAATATGGCGAGCGAGTCGTTTCGAGTACTAAGGCTTGAGACAGGTTGCTGCAGGTGGTATCAAATCATGGTTTTGGATACATGGCGAAAACGTAGATTTAGGCCATGATTTTAAACAAAATTATAATTTTGGCCTTAGGATATGATCTTAGAATTAAGTGATAATCGGATGGGGGAATACGAGCATTAGAGTATACTGAGTAGTCTTTTCTACTCATTACTTGAATTACTTCCGTTTTCGCCAACATCCATACACCCAACCCATGTTTACTGATTTTACCTTTATAAATTATAATTATATTGAAAATTGCAACTTGACCGCACGATGCCGCCCTATAGGGACAACAATAACAACAATGGCATGGTGAGGGTAGCAGCAATCAGTTCGCCCTACCTCAGGCATTGGTGGACGCCTTAGTCCGCATTGGTGAAGCAGTCAATAGAGTGGTTCCTCAGCCGCAACAGCAAGAGACCCGTTACTGATATAGTGAGATGAAGAGGGTGCATGTCCCTACTTTCGACGGAGACGTCGGTCCTGATGGTGTAGAGAGATGGTTACGTGAAACTGAGAATAACTTCCACTATTGCAGGTACCTGAGGGCATGCAGACTCATGTGATCCGCCCCTTCCTCGTTAGAGAGGCTGATAAGTGGTGGACCCCCGTATCAATGGATCTACTACATCCGGTTACATGGATGTGGTTCCCTGAGGAGTTCTGCAGATTTTACATTCCTCCGGTAGTCACGTTACAGTAGATTGCCGCGTTCGAGTCATTGCGTCAGGACCCAGGGATGTCGGTGGCCAAGTATGTTAATCAGTTCAATGCCCTAGGTCGGTTCGTGCTAGCGATTATGGGAGATATGCAGCTCCGCATGGTCAAGTTCGAGAGGGGCTACATAGACGCATCTGTTTTCGCGTGGTGAACGCCAATGCCAGAGACTTCGCTAAGTTGCTCAATGCATGCTACCTTGTGGAGAGCGAAATTGAGCGTATAGATGAGGAGTTCAGGGGCAAGCGGCCTTGCACTGAGACTAGTGGTAGACCCGACAGGTGGGTCAAGATACCACGCAGAGGGGTGATTCCATAGCCGAGGCCCCTTCAGCAGCAGCCGCTGGCACCGCAACAGCCGCAACCTCAGCCACAGAGTGCACAGTAGGCGATCACTCTGTCCAATACTATCTCGGCCACCCACATGTAGGTAGTGTTGGAGGAAGGCCGATGCCTGTTTCAACTACGAAAAAGTGGGGCATATGCTGAGAGATTGCCCTAAGACTAAGAGACTAACAACTACACCCGCGCTACAGCAATAATCGCAGCAACGTCAAAGGGGCAGACCCTAGAATAATGCTCGAGTGCACGCCATGACATACACTGATGTCCAAGGATCGACCGATGCGGTCACAAGTATATTTACTTTACATATTTATGAATTGATAAATATTATATTTGCATAACATGTACTTGAACTCCTAAACCCTTAGGTGCAATACTCATCAACTAGGTCCCAACAAATGTGTTATTTGATAGTGGTGCAAGCCACTCATTTGTAGCAAAGAAGTTTGTCAATAACCTTGAAAGTTGTTCTGAACGGCTAGACACTCCTTACCAGGTAATAGCAATGGGAGACCAGGTGATTATCTCTCACCATCGATGCATGCACTACAGACTGGAGTTCAAGGACCGCGTGTTCGATGCTTCCCTAATACCAATCCAGATGAGCGGTTTTGACGTAATCTTGGGAATGGATTGGTTGGCGTGCTATCATCATCGACTGCCAAAAGAAGCAAGTGGTATTCAAAGATCCGATGCAAGCCGAATACACGTTTCAGGGGAACACCAAGTTAGAGAAGCTACCCCGAAATGTCTATCTGACTGCAACACAGGCTCATAAAGCGTTGAGGAAAAGAGGCAAAGGATTCTTGGTGTATACCCTAAATAGTGAGTTAGAGACGCCATCCATTGATGATATTCCAGTGGTCAAGGAATATAAAGATGTCTTCCCTGATGATCTGCTCGGATTGCCACCAAACAAAGAAGTAGAATTCGAGATCAATCTAATACCTGGAGTTGAGCCGATCTCGAAAGCGCCGTACAGGATGCCCCTAGCCGAGCTAAAGGAACTTAAGGAACAATTACAAGAGCTGCTGGACAGGAAGTTCATAAGACCCAGTGTTTCATCTTGGAGAGCGCCTGTCTTATTTGTCAAGAAGAAAGACGGTAGTATGAGAGTATGTATAGACTAGTGAACTCAACAAGATCACGATAAAGAGTAAATATCCGCTACCAATAATCGACGATCTATTCGACTAGCTAAAGGTAACACTGTTCAGTTCAACAAGTTATTCATATTATAATTATCGACATTGGTGTAACGCGATTGTGTGTAAGGTGCTAAAGTGTTTACCAAGATTAATCTTCGGTCAGGGTATCACCAACTGAGGATCAAGGCTGATGATATTACGAAGACGGCGTTTTGCACGAGGTACAAGCACTACGGGTTTCTCGTGATGCCTTTCGAATTGACGAATGCACCTGCCACTTTCATGGATTTGATGAACACCATATTCAGAGATCAGTTGGATCGGTTGGTGGTGGTGTTCATCAATGATATTTTGGTATACTCACCCGATGAAGTGATGCATGCTGAACATCTACAAAAAGTGTTAGAGATTCTGAGAAAGAAAAAGCTATACGCCATGTTCAGCAAGTGCGAGTTCTGGCTCAGAAGTGTGACGTTCTTGGGACATGTGATATCGCCAGATGGTATTGCAATGGACCCCAAGAAGATCGAGGCTATTACTAAATGGCCGAGAAAGACCAATGTCACCGAGGTAAGAAGTTTTCTGGGCTTAGCAGGATATTACCAGAAATTTTCAAAAGGATTCTCGAGAATCGCAGTTCCATTGAGCCGCCTAACACAAAAGAAGACCAAGTTCGAGTAGACACCATAATGTGAAAGGAGCATTGCCGAGCTCAAAAGGAGACTGACCAGTGCACCGGTATTAGCACAACCCTCTGGTACGGAAGGGTTTGTTATATACAGTGACACTTTAAAAAAACGGCCTAGGTATATGTATCGTAACGCATAAATTGTGAATAACTAATTATAAACTGTGGCCTAACCCTTTAATTTCAGTATGCGTCTTAATGCAAGGAGAATCAGTGATTCCATACGCATCAAGGCAATTAAACCTCTACGAGCAAAATTATCCCAGTCATGACTTGGGCTTGCCGCAGTGGTATTCGCACTAAAGATTCGGAGGCATTACTTACATGGCGAGAAATGTGAAGTCTTCATCGACCACAAGAGCCTCAAGTATTTGTTCATGCAGAAGGAATTAAATATGAGGCAGAGATGATGGTTGGAGCTCATCAAAGCTATGATCTGACTAGCAGCTACCATTTGGGTAAAGCGAATAGAGTGACAGATGCACTGAGCCAAAAGTCAAGATACTCGAGATAGACTACACTAGAGAGAGATAGTAGAGTTCGATTGTGATATAGTTGATTCGACGATGAAAGTTTTAGCAGCACTGAAGATCACGCCGACTTTGATGGATCGACTGAAAGAGGCTTAGAAAGATGATGAGAATTTATGCAGTATCAAAGATAGACTTCAAAAAGACACAGTTGAAGGGTTTCAAGTATCTGATGATGGTAGTTGTGGTTTCAGGGGCGACTATGTGTATCGAGTGATGAAGCATTGAAGAAAGAGTTACTGAAAGAGGCGCATAACACACGTCTCTCTATACATCCAGAGACTACCAAGATGTACCAAGACTTAAAGAAGAATTATTGGTGGTACAGAATGAAGTGCGAGATTGCTGAGTTTGTCGCCTGATGATTAGTATGCCAACAAGTGAAAGCCAAACATCATCGTCATGGATGATACTTACAGCCGTTGGAGATTCCGGAGTGAAAATAGGAGCACATTACGATGAATTTTGTTGCAGGTCTCTCTAAGACGAGAAATGGCAACAATGTAATATGGGTGATCGTAGATCGTTTGATGAAGTTCGCATAACTTCATACCTGTATTGAGCGAAGTGACGATGGAGAAGTTAGTGAATTTATATGTTGATAACACCATTAGTCTACATGGAGTGCCAATAAGCATCGTATCAGACAGAGACACCAGATTTACATCTCAATTTTGGACAGCATATCAGAGAGTCATGGGGACCGAGTTGAGATTGAGTACCCTTTTTCATCCCCAAGCAGATGGACAATCAGAATGAACTATTCGGACTCTCGAGGACATGCTTAGGGTTTGTGCATTGGACTTCAAAGAGAATTGGGACAGTATGGTGAATTTGATGGAGTTCTCGTACAACAATAGTCATCGTACTACGATTTGAATGGCGCCCTTTAAAGCTTTGCATAGAAGAAAGAGTCATTCACCGTTATATTGGGACGAGATTGGGGAAAAGGCAATTATTGGACCTTAGTTGGTAGAGCAAATGCTTGAAAAGGTAAAGATTATTCGAGACAGACTCAAGATAGCCTAGGATCGTAGAAAAAGTTGGGCGGATTCTAAAAGGAGACTGTTAGAGTTTGCAGTAGGCAAAAAAGTGTATTTGAGAGTTTCCCCAACTAAAGGTGTGATGCGGTTCGGCGAGAAAAGTAAATTGAGTCAAAGGTACATTAGACGTCGAGAGACTTGGAACATTAGCCTATCGACTAGCGCTGCCTCCAGCATTGTCGCAAGTGCATAATATTTTCCACGTGTCACAACTACAATGTTTCATGTCTGACCCAAGTTATATATTGAAGGCTCGACCGTTGAAAGTAAGAAGCGATGCGACTTACGAAGAGACGCCGGTTTGTATTAATGATCGTAAGGATCAAGTGCTTAAGAGGCGAGTAATTCCGTATGTCAAAGTTCAATGATCAAACCACACTAAACAAGAAGCAACTTGGGAGCTCGAGGAGGAGATCCGAAAGAAATACCCATAGCTATTTGACTAGGTATGTAAGTTTCGGGGACGAAACTTTTTGTAAGGGGGAAGAAATGTTATAACCCTCGTTTGTGTTATTCAATATGTAAATATATATATATAGACACACACACACAATATATATATATATATATATATATATATATATATATATATTTGATGAAAGACGGGCGGTACCGTCCAGGGATTTTATTGATGGAAATTTGCCCTCACTTATGGTGGAGGAATACCGTGGTTACATTTATTGCCCTATTTACGGAGGGAGACTCTCCCAAACCAAGTGAATCAAAATAAGGAAAATATATAGAAAACGCAACATAGTAGCTAATAAAAATGATAATGTAGTAAAACATAAACTGTGACATAAAGCTAAAGACCGGGATGTTGATTTGTAAAAGGCTTGCTGATGCTTCCTGTAGAGAAAAGGGGGTTTGAGTGATTTCAAAATAAGTGACTTAAATGCATGATATATATACAAACGTGTACATGTATGCATGATACTTTGCTATTACTTGCCTTATTTAGCTTATATATAATGCCAGACTAACGAGCCATGAAGCGTTAAAGCTTACATCATATGGAAAACATTTGTTATGTTTATACTATTTTCAGGTGCCACCATTAATGAACTAAACTAGTTCATTAAGTGAAGTACTTAGTTTATTAAACTAAGTAGTTCATTAAAGGAAGCCACATTTGAAAAAGGCACAAAGGCAACAAAGCTAAGGAAGGAAAGTTTTCTCCTCCTCCCCTCTTAATTATACACGCCACATATACATATATTACATATATTTTCAAATTTTTTGAAAAAAAGGCACATACACATGTATTCCAACGTACTACCGACACGTTTTATGTTTTACGTATGTACGTTAACGTCACACCACTATACTTAACTCATATTTATGAGTATATTCAGGTCTTATATCATATGATATAAGATATGGTGATGACAAATCAAATACGACACGATAAAAGGTTCTAAACCGAAAATTGTCGTATCGGGCGAATACCGAAACTTCGCCAACGTGTCACGTACTTGCCATAAATAAATGGCCAGCCCCTATACTTCAAAAATTGATGAAAATTTCGTGTACATGACAGAATATTCAGCCAAAAATGCTTTCCATGTTGGCACACACAAATTAATCCACATTAAGGCCAAAATATGAAGATTCCAAGTTTAATTTTGTCACATGTAAATGGTACCACTTTAGACCAGCCAAGTGCTGAGATTTAAAGTATATATTATATATATTATGTATAACATAATATATATATCATGTGCAAAAGTCGGAATTTAAATTAGAGAAAAATCGGGTAATCGATAAATATCGAAAATTCGGTTTTCTACGCGCACAACACATGGAACGTTTTTGGTACATCATGTGACACGTATCTAGACACTTTTTACATATGATATACATCTTAAAGTGTTATAGAAAATTAAATTAAGGGCTGATTGGAATATAACATGTGTGTATTATTAAATGTGCATTATTTTACAAAGTTAGCAAAAATAAATTTCAGCACATGCACATACATATCCAACGCCACCTACAGCTGAGATGGAGCTTATTTGGAGCCTTGTTGGCATATTGATTGGTCAAGAATCAATCACACAAAGTTGGTGACTCAAAGAGAGAAGCTACAAAAGGTAACAATTCAAATTTTGTCACAATTGTGACATATGCTGAAAATTCAGCATGTGTGCTAATGATGGCCGAAATTTTCATCTATTATGAGACATATTTTATTATCTTAAATTATGTTATTGATTGGAAGAAGAAATGGAAATGATTTGAATATTTAAGGTAACTTTGGACTCTACATGAGAGTATGAGTTAAGTTTGTTTTAAAATTAACTTAATAAAATGATATAGCTTGAATGTCCAACAATGCGAATACGGAAATTTCTCAAGTCAAGATATACGTCCCAAAGGATATAACTCAACCCATTATGATTATTATAACCATGTGCACCCTCTTAATTAATACACGTATAATATAAGTATGCTCTTCCCCACAAATGGCTAAATCAAAAGAATTAATTACATATGTATGATATTATACGAGACAAGAAGTACACCAACTACATTAAAACCATGTATGTAAGAACTCGGCCTAATTAAGAATGGCCATGAAGATATTTACCAAAAGAAGTTCACGTCATGCATAGTGTCCTCATGTTGTCTGCATCATGGAACATATTTACGAACTTGAGTTTTGCATGAAATGTTTTAAGATTGTAAGATTTTAAGAATGGTACCGCGACACGATTGATTCTATACGACTTATGCATGTACTCAAATGTAAGTGTAACACCTTGTCTGGGACAAGGGCTCTGTACCTATCTTTATACGCATGATATGCAAGACGAGTGTAACACCTTGCCCGGGGTAAGGGTTCTCTGCCTTTTCTGTTATGTCTATGACGTTCAGTATAGAGCGCTGCCTGATGTCTGGTCCTGAGGGAGGATGTCAGGAGCAAAATACGTTATCGCAGAGAGTAACACCATGTCTGGGACCTGCGTTCTCTGCTATAGCGTGTCACCGTTAGTCCTATGTCTGTATCATGTAACACCATGGTTGGACCAATGGGATTCATAGACGGTACTCGTGGCTGCTCGGGGAATCATTCGGTATGTTGTGGGTACCATTCTCATGTTATAAAAAGTGCTATAGCCGCCATGTCGTGTCATGTTTATGCAAGTATGAAATAAAGTGTTTTCTTTTCAGAAAAGGTTTTCCGCTGCATATGTCACGATCATGTCTCATGTACTAAGTAACTCTAAGTCATGAATAAAGTTTTTTCGTTATCGCTCACCCCTTTATATTACCACGCAGATCCACAGGACCCTAAACCGAAGTTCATTGAAGACGAGCCCAGGGACTAGATGTATGGAGCTGATTAGTGGTTGGCTATGGCCTCTTTTGTATTTTGGGATATCCAGCGCTGTATTTTGACATTTTGAATTATGGATGTATTTATGACACTTATGCGGATGCATTAGGATGTACTCCTATTAACGTTTATTTCTGCTTATGTCATTTCGTTTCCACTTATCAATACATGTTATTATGATTTGTACATGTATGATGATGTCGCCTTATACTTCTCGTAGTAGAGTACGGCGGGTGCACCGTATTGAGACTTTAGTCCCAGACAGGGCGCTACAAGAGATCGATGTCTCACAATGAGTTTTAGATTTGTCTCTAACTAACATTGATCCATCGATGTAGAGATTGATGTACACATCGCTCGATCGATGTATCTCAGGTTTAGAGATCAATGTCTCACAGTAAGGTCTTGGTTTTTCTCTGCCTTACTTGGATCGATAGATGTAGGGATCGATGTATACATCAATCGATCGAAGTGCATTACCCTGAGAGATCCATGTCATTTTTCTTCACTTATTCAAATTTTTATTATTTATAACACCATATGTGATATTTTTATGACATGTAACACTTAAAACCATAATTTTGAAAATTTTCCGAACATATTTCTCAACAATTGGGACATTTCATCAAGCAAATTGCTAATTACATCGAACACTTCTTGCCGTGATTAATTCTTCTTCCATATTGCATATATTTGTAATGTATCTGTAATTATCAAATTGGTGGTTAACTAAGGGTTTGTTGCTCGGAATTTTCTTGTAAATATAGCCATTAAAGCATGTCACATCAAAGCCAACTAGTTGTTGCCTCTCGCCGTGTATATAAGTATTCGTCTAGATCATTCAATGTATAAGTGAATAAGAAGTGTTTTCTTCTCACTTTAAGTGAGATTCAAGTGATGTGTTAAGTGATTTTCTCTATATATACATGTTAAAGTGGCATAATCTTTGGTGTTTCCTTGTTTTGGGGCCATTGATGGGGTGTGTGTGCTGCTGCCTAGGCAGCGGCCATGTGATCCATGTGTATATATGATATGTATGTTATAATGTGAATCATTATATGTGTTATTTCATGTGATCAAGTTTATGTGATTTGAAATTGTATTGGATGAGATTAAATGTGTGTTGGCCGAATTCCACAAGGGCTGGCCGGTGAGGTATGAACTGAGCCATTGATGTTGGAAAATCATAAATAGAAACGGAAGAATATCGTGTAATCGAAAGTAGGGTTTTTGTCACTGGTAGAGGGGAAACCCATTTTTGAAAAATGAGATTTTTGGTGATTTGAGGGTAAAATATGGTAGGAAATAAGGAGAAGAAAATTCTGATGGTTGGATTGCTGGAGTATGGGTGGCGTGTGGCCAGCCTTTTGGTGGTGCGTTAGAGCACATCCGGGGGAGTCTGGCTGCTATTTTTGCGGCAGTGTGTTAAGAATGAACAGTACTACTCTATGGGGTTAGATGTGAGAAAAAGTTAGCGGTGCAAAATTACAGTATAGGCCTAGGTGGTTAGTGTGCGGGGAGGGAAATTAGGGTTTTGGAGGGGCTGAGGGTGCTTGGGCCGAGGGAGATGGGGGCAGGGATACTACACTGAGGGGCAGTAGGGGGCCATGAGGTTAGGGGTTAGGGGAGTTGGGTAGGGGGTAAGGGGAAAAGTGGGTCGAGGGCAATACACGTAAGTATAAGCGCATATATGCACGTGTATGGAAGCAGACATATACATGAGCATGCTTATAAGTGGGTGATAATCATATAAAGTAATGAAAAGTTAAATCGGATTTTAAATAGAAATTAAAGTGATGAACGAGAATCGTATCGATAATTGTAAATTGTTTGTGAAATTGCATATTTTGATAAGTCACCCTTATAAAGGAAATATATCGCGGAGTTGGTTTGGTTTCGAGCAAGCGGACCATCCGAGTACATATGACTAAGCTAAGGAGAGATAGGCTGCTCTAACTCATATGACCGCCAATTGGGCCGTCCAGGCACATATGAATATGATGAGATAGGCCGCCTGGACAAATACGACTATTATAAAATCAAGACAGTAAATCTTCCAGTATAAGTCACTTGTAAGGTAAGAGCCATGGCCATTGTAATGCATCGGTGAGAATTGGATATCGCATATAGATATCAGAAGGGGTATCACATATGGGTATCAGAAATGGATATCGGAAGGGATATCGCATATGGATATCAAAATTGGAAATGAAAATGGAAATGGAAATGGAAAAATGGTTATCGTATTATTGCATTCATTGTTCTAAAAGTTGCATCACGGATTTTTGATTGTACTGACACTTGTGTGCGATGACTAAGTTGCGTGTGCTTTAGTTGTTTGATTGATCAAAAGGACAAAGAGGTAAATTTTATTTGCGAAGAGAAGCATGCTATTTTATATTTCGTTATTTATTTATTTTATTTACACTTGCTTCTCCGTGTATGATCCCATTGTAAATATAGTCAGGTTATTTGCTAGACAATTTATGTCGCTCACTCCATGTTATCAATCATTTTTGTGGACCCCTAGGACTTTGAGCTAGTGTACGTAGAGGACGATCAGGAGTGGCGATATTGAGGCTTATGACTTGAGGATTTCTTCGAGGATTCTTAGTAGCTATTTTATTCAGATTTGGTAATTCGTTTTTATTTTGACTTTGTAAAGCCTATATTTTCGAGACTTTGACTTTTCTATTAATGGTATTTATTTTGAAATTTTAATTTGTATTGCTTCCATTGTTATCGATTTGCGCTATTATGCTGACGTGTACTGGATCATTTAGATGCTTTGTATTTTCCTCAGCAAAATATGGCGAGCGAGTCGTTTCGAGTACTAAGGCTTGAGACAGGTTGCTGCAGGTGGTATCAAATCATGGTTTTGGATACATGGCGAAAACGTAGATTTAGGCCATGATTTTAAACAAAATTATAATTTTGGCCTTAGGATATGATCTTAGAATTAAGTGATAATCGGATGGGGGAATACGAGCATTAGAGTATACTGAGTAGTCTTTTCTACTCATTACTTGAATTACTTCCGTTTTCGCCAACATCCATACACCCAACCCATGTTTACTGATTTTACCTTTATAAATTATAATTATATTGAAAATTGCAACTTGACCGCACGATGCCGCCCTATAGGGACAACAATAACAACAATGGCATGGTGAGGGTAGCAGCAATCAGTTCGCCCTACCTCAGGCATTGGTGGACGCCTTAGTCCGCATTGGTGAAGCAGTCAATAGAGCGGTTCCTCAGCTGCAACAGCAAGAGACCTGTTACTAATATAGTGAGATGAAGAGGGTGCATGTCCCTACTTTCGACGGAGACGTCGGTCCTGATGGTGTAGAGAGATGGTTACGTGAAACTGAGAATAACTTCCACTATTGCAGGTACCTGAGGGCATGCAGACTCATGTGATCCGCCCCTTCCTCGTTAGAGAGGCTGATAAGTGGTGGACCCCCGTATCAATGGATCTACTACATCCGGTTACATGGATGTGGTTCCCTGAGGAGTTCTGCAGATTTTACATTCCTCCGGTAGTCACGTTACAGTAGATTGCCGCGTTCGAGTCATTGCGTCAGGACCCAGGGATGTCGGTGGCCAAGTATGTTAATCAGTTCAATGCCCTAGGTCGGTTCGTGCTAGCGATTATGGGAGATATGCAGCTCCGCATGGTCAAGTTCGAGAGGGGCTACATAGACGCATCTGTTTTCGCGTGGTGAACGCCAATGCCAGAGACTTCGCTAAGTTGCTCAATGCATGCTACCTTGTGGAGAGCGAAATTGAGCGTATAGATGAGGAGTTCAGGGGCAAGCGGCCTTGCACTGAGACTAGTGGTAGACCCGACAGGTGGGTCAAGATACCATGCAGAGGGGTGATTCCATAGCCGAGGCCCCTTCAGCAGCAGCCGCTGGCACCGCAACAGCCGCAACCTCAGCCACAGAGTGCACAGTAGGCGATCACTCTGTCCAATACTATCTCGGCCACCCACATGTAGGTAGTGTTGGAGGAAGGCCGATGCCTGTTTCAACTACGAAAAAGTGGGGCATATGCTGAGAGATTGCCCTAAGACTAAGAGACTAACAACTACACCCGCGCTACAACAATAATCGCAGCAACGTCAAAGGGGCAGACCCTAGAATAATGCTCGAGTGCACGCCATGACATACACTGATGTCCAAGGATCGACCGATGCGGTCACAAGTATATTTACTTTACATATTTATGAATTGATAAATATTATATTTGCATAACATGTACTTGAACTCCTAAACCCTTAGGTGCAATACTCATCAACTAGGTCCCAACAAATGTGTTATTTGATAGTGGTGCAAGCCACTCATTTGTAGCAAAGAAGTTTGTCAATAACCTTGAAAGTTGTTCTGAACGGCTAGACACTCCTTACCAGGTAATAGCAATGGGAGACCAGGTGATTATCTCTCACCATCGATGCATGCACTACAGACTGGAGTTCAAGGACCGCGTGTTCGATGCTTCCCTAATACCAATCCAGATGAGCGGTTTTGACGTAATCTTGGGAATGGATTGGTTGGCGTGCTATCATCATCGACTGCCAAAAGAAGCAAGTGGTATTCAAAGATCCGATGCAAGCCGAATACACGTTTCAGGGGAACACCAAGTTAGAGAAGCTACCCCGAAATGTCTATCTGACTGCAACACAGGCTCATAAAGCGTTGAGGAAAAGAGGCAAAGGATTCTTGGTGTATACCCTAAATAGTGAGTTAGAGACGCCATCCATTGATGATATTCCAGTGGTCAAGGAATATAAAGATGTCTTCCCTGATGATCTGCTCGGATTGCCACCAAACAAAGAAGTAGAATTCGAGATCAATCTAATACCTGGAGTTGAGCCGATCTCGAAAGCGCCGTACAGGATGCCCCTAGCCGAGCTAAAGGAACTTAAGGAACAATTACAAGAGCTGCTGGACAGGAAGTTCATAAGACCCAGTGTTTCAACTTGGAGAGCGCCGGTCTTATTTGTCAAGAAGAAAGACGGTAGTATGAGAGTATGTATAGACTAGTGAACTCAACAAGATCACGATAAAGTGTAAATATCCGCTACCAATAATCGACGATCTATTCGACTAGCTAAAGGTAACACTGTTCAGTTCAACAAGTTATTCATATTATAATTATCGACATTGGTGTAACGCGATTGTGTGTAAGGTGCTAAAGTGTTTACCAAGATTAATCTTCGGTCAGGGTATCACCAACTGAGGATCAAGGCTGATGATATTACGAAGACGGCGTTTTGCACGAGGTACAAGCACTACGAGTTTCTCGTGATGCCTTTCGAATTGACGAATGCACCTGCCACTTTCATGGATTTGATGAACACCATATTCAGAGATCAGTTGGATCAGTTGGTGGTGGTGTTCATCAATGATATTTTGGTATACTCACCCGATGAAGTGATGCATGCTGAACATCTACAAAAAGTGTTAGAGATTCTGAGAAAGAAAAAGCTATACGCCATGTTCAGCAAGTGCGAGTTCTGGCTCAGAAGTGTGACGTTCTTGGGACATGTGATATCGCCAGATGGTATTGCAATGGACCCCAAGAAGATCGAGGCTATTACTAAATGGCCGAGAAAGACCAATGTCACCGAGGTAAGAAGTTTTCTGGGCTTAGCAGGATATTACCAGAAATTTTCAAAAGGATTCTCGAGAATCGCAGTTCCATTGAGCCGCCTAACACAAAAGAAGACCAAGTTCGAGTAGACACCATAATGTGAAAGGAGCATTGCCGAGCTCAAAAGGAGACTGACCAGTGCACCGGTATTAGCACAACCCTCTGGTACGGAAGGGTTTGTTATATACAGTGACGCTTTAAAAAACGGCCTAGGTATATGTATCGTAACGCATAAATTGTGAATAACTAATTATAAACCGTGGCCTAACCCTTTAATTTCAGTATGCGTCTTAATGCAAGGAGAATCAGTGATTCCATACGCATCAAGGAAATTAAACCTCTACGAGCAAAATTATCCCAGTCATGACTTGGGCTTGCCGCAGTGGTATTCGCACTAAAGATTCGGAGGCATTACTTACATGGCGAGAAATGTGAAGTCTTCATCGACCACAAGAGCCTCAAGTATTTATTCATGCAGAAGGAATTAAATATGAGGCAGAGATGATGGTTGGAGCTCATCAAAGCTATGATCTGACTAGCAGCTACCATTTGGGTAAAGCGAATAGAGTGACAGATGCACTGAGCCAAAAGTCAAGATACTCGAGACAGACTACACTAGAGAGAGATAGTAGAGTTCGATTGTGATATAGTTGATTCGACGATGAAAGTTTTAGCAGCACTGAAGATCACGCCGACTTTGATGGATCGACTAAAAGAGGCTTAGAAAGATGATGAGAATTTATGCAGTATCAAAGATAGACTTCAAAAAGACACAGTTGAAGGGTTTCAAGTATCTGATGATGGTAGTTGTGGTTTCAGGGGCGACTATGTGTATCGAGTGATGAAGCATTGAAGAAAGAGTTACTGAAAGAGGCGCATAACACACGTATCTCTATACATCCAGAGACTACCAAGATGTACCAAGACTTAAAGAAGAATTATTAGTGGTACAGAATGAAGTGCGAGATTGCTGAGTTTGTCGCCTGATGATTAGTATGCCAACAAGTGAAAGCCAAACATCATCGTCATGGATGATACTTACAGCCGTTGGAGATTCCGGAGTGAAAATAGGAGCACATTACGATGAATTTTGTTGCAGGTCTCTCTAAGACGAGAAATGGCAACAATGTAATATGGGTGATCGTAGATCGTTTGATGAAGTTCGCATAACTTCATACCTGTATTGAGCGAAGTGACGATGGAGAAGTTAGTGAATTTATATGTTGATAACACCATTAGTCTACATAGAGTGCCAATAAGCATCGTATCAGACAGAGACACCAGATTTACATCTCAATTTTGGACAGCATATCAGAGAGTCATGGGGACCGAGTTGAGATTGAGTACCCTTTTTCATCCCCAAGCAGATGGACAATCAGAATGAACTATTCGGACTCTCGAGGACATGCTTAGGGTTTGTGCATTGGACTTCAAAGAGAATTGGGACAGTATGGTGAATTTGATGGAGTTCTCGTACAACAATAGTCATCGTACTACGATTTGAATGGCGCCCTTTAAAGCTTTGCATAGAAGAAAGAGTCATTCACCGTTATATTGGGACGAGATTGGGGAAAAGGCAATTATTGGACCTTAGTTGGTAGAGCAAATGCTTGAAAAGGTAAAGATTATTCGAGACAGACTCAAGATAGCCTAGGATCGTAGAAAAAGTTGGGCGGATTCTAAAAGGAGACTGTTAGAGTTTTCAGTAGGCAAAAAAGTGTATTTGAGAGTTTCCCCAACTAAAGGTGTGATGCGGTTCGGCGAGAAAAGTAAATTGAGTCAAAGGTACATTAGACGTCGAGAGACTTGGAACATTAGCCTATCGACTAGCGCTGCCTCCAGCATTGTCGCAAGTGCATAATATTTTCCACGTGTCACAACTACAATGTTTCATGCCTGACCCAAGTTATATATTGAAGGCTCGACCGTTGAAAGTAAGAAGCGATGCGACTTACGAAGAGACGCCGGTTTGTATTATTGATCGTAAGGATCAAGTGCTTAAGAGGCGAGTAATTCCGTATGTCAAAGTTCAATGATCAAACCACACTAAACAAGAAGCAACTTGGGAGCTCGAGGAGGAGATCCGAAAGAAATACCCATAGCTATTTGACTAGGTATGTAAGTTTCGGGGACGAAACTTTTTGTAAGGGGGAAGAAATGTTATAACCCTCGTTTGTGTTATTCAATATGTAAATATATATATATAGACACACACACACAATATATATATATATATATATATATATATATATATTTGATGAAAGACGGGCGGTACCGTCCAGGGATTTTATTGATGGAAATTTGCCCTCACTTATGGCGGAGGAATACCGTGGTTACATTTATTGCCCTATTTACGGAGGGAGACTCTCCCAAACCAAGTGAATCAAAATAAGGAAAATATATAGAAAACGCAACATAGTAGCTAATAAAAATGATAATGTAGTAAAACATAAACTGTGACATAAAGCTAAAGACCGGGATGTTGATTTGTAAAAGGCTTGTTGATGCTTCCTGTAGAGAAAAGGGGGTTTGAGTGATTTCAAAATAAGTGACTTAAATGCATGATATATATACAAACGTGTACATGTATGCATGATACTTTGCTATTACTTGCCTTATTTAGCTTATATATAATGCCAGACTAACGAGCCATGAAGCGTTAAAGCTTACATCATATGGCAAACATTTGTTATGTTTATACTATTTTCAGGTGCCACCATTAATGAACTAAACTAGTTCATTAAGTGAAGTACTTAGTTTATTAAACTAAGTAGTTCATTAAAGGAAGCCACATTTGGAAAAGGCACAAAGGCAACAAAGCTAAGGAAGGAAAGTTTTCTCCTCCTCCCCTCTTAATTATACACGCCACATATACATATATTACATATATTTTCAAATTTTTTGAAAAAAAGGCACATACACATGTATTCCAACGTACTACCGACACGTTTTATGTTTTACGTATGTACGTTAACGTCACACCACTATACTTAACCCATATTTATGAGTATATTCAGGTCTTATATCATATGATATAAGATATGGTGATGACAAATCAAATACGACACGATAAAAGGTTCTAAACCGAAAATTGTCGTATCGGGCGAATACCGAAACTTTGCCAACGTGTCACGTACTTGCCATAAATAAATGGCCAGCCCCTATACTTCAAAAATTGATGAAAATTTCGTGTACATGACAGAATATTCAGCCAAAAATACTTTCCATGTTGGCACACACAAATTAATCCACATTAAGGCCAAAATGTGAAGATTCCAAGTTTAATTTTGTCACATGTAAATGGTACCACTTTAGACCAGCCAAGTGCTGAGATTTAAAGTATATATTATATATATTATGTATAACATAATATATATATCATGTGCAAAATTCGGAATTTAAATTAGAGAAAAATCGGGTAATCGATAAATATCGAAAATTCGGTTTTCTACGCGCACAACACATGGAACGTTTTTGGTACATCATGTGACACGTATCTAGACACTTTTTACATATGATATACATCTTAAAGTGTTATAGAAAATTAAATTAAGGGCTGATTGGAATATAACATGTGTGTATTATTAAATGTGCATTATTTTACAAAGTTAGCAAAAATAAATTTCAGCACATGCACATACATATCCAACGCCACCTACAGCTGAGATGGAGCTTATTTGGAGCCTTGTTGGCATATTGATTGGTCAAGAATCAATCACACAAAGTTGGTGACTCAAAGAGAGAAGCTACAAAAGGTAACAATTCAAATTTTGTCACAATTGTGACATATGCTGAAAATTCAGCATGTGTGCTAATGATGGCCGAAATTTTCATCTATTATGAGACATATTTTATTATCTTAAATTATGTTATTGATTGGAAGAAGAAATGGAAATGATTTGAATATTATCTAATTTAATAAAGTGTGATATTCTACATATCACACATGCTGAAATTTTTCAGCATGTGTAAGACTTGTGATGGCCGAATTCTAGAGCTTAAGAGTGTCCAAGTTCATTTCTCATGTGATAGGAACATTTACCATCAATTTGTGATTCATTTTAATTAGAAAAATCAAAGAAAAATGATAATATTTTAAATTTTATCTTCATGTGTCACATGCTGAAAATTCAGCATGGTAACACCTATTATGGGCGATTTTTTCATCTTAGCAAGAAAGGAATTTTTGTCTTGCAATTTATGAGATATATCTTATGGTTTATGGAAACTATGTTGTGATGATTTTGGCACATGTTTAAGTGTAATTCTCAGGTTTTTCCAAGTCATCCATGATGACAATATTCATCCAATAAGAAGGTGCCAAGTAAGCGAAGACTAAATGATCATCCAATAAGAAGATGCCAAGTAAGCAAGACCTTGTCACAATGATGTCTTGCATCCTCCCAAGGACTTAGAAGATAATTTTCAAGAGGGGGAGGCACCACCTAGGGGACGGCTATACACATTAAAAGGAAAGAGAAGAGAGCAAACAAAACAAGCACAAGCATTGCAAATCAAAGTGATCAAAAAGCCTAGCTCTTCTTCTTCTACATTCTCTTTCTTTCTCTCTTCTTGTAAGCCTATTGTATTCATATCTTTCAATCTTGAATAGGCTTGATATAGACCACCACTCATTATATATCTTTGTAAAAGATTGATCAAGGTGTGATCAATCTTCATTCTTGTGAGGTGGTGGTGTTCGTACAAATTGTATTCACTATACAAGTTTTGTAAAGGGTTGGAGTTAGGTGTAACTCTATCAACCCTGTGGTAAGGTGTATTGCGTGTGTGTGATTGGTGTGAACCAAGGAAGGTGTTCCTTGAAGACTGGAGTAGGTTGTTTATAACCGAACCAGTATAAAATTCTTGGTGCCATTTACTTTCTGCATTTACTTTTCAGGAACTGCACTGATTATCCTTCTTGTTCGCATTCGTAAAAATAGTTAACGAATTTCAAAAATCACGAAAATTTCCATAAATATACTCACACGTTCTAGGGTTAATTTGGCACAAGTTTCAACCCTTTTGGATAAGTATAAGTCAATCAAACATCAAAAGTTCTGAGACTAGTGCAGTCTGATTTTCAGACTTGCAAAGGTTGAGACTTTAATTGTAGTTGACCTACTTCTCAAAAGAATTTTGCAAAACTGTTTCAACTCACTTAAATATAGTGTATAAGGAGTTAGTGGTCAAACTTTCAGAGCATTTGGAAGTTCACACAAATAGGAATAAATTTTTCAAAACCATCTACCGTCTCTGGCAGATTCGAGCAATCTGAGCACCAACGGTTTTTGAAGGGGTTAAAGGTTGAATTTTTAATTTGAAATTTTTAGGAGACCCTCATAACATCTGAGGCTAAGTTCTCTCAGAATTTCATAATTTTTGGAGACATATAACCTGGTTTTAAAAAACGTTTTAAAACTGGTCCTGAAAACAGAATCTGTTTTCAGAAGTTGAATTGTTTAGGTTTAAACAAATTTTAAAAACCACACTTTCCGCACCACCTATTCAAGTTTAAAATTGCTTTAAACTTGAACAATTCAAGTTCTGAAAACTGATTCTGTTTTCAGTACCAGTTTTAAAATGTTTTTAAAACTAGGTTAGAGGTCTCCAAAAATTATGAAATTTTGAGAGAATTTAGCCTCAGATGTTTTGAGGGTCCCCTAAAAATTTCAAATTAAAATTCAACCTGTAACCCCTCCAAAAACCGTTGGTAATCAGATTGTGCAAATCTGCCAGAAACGGTAGATGGTTTTGAAAACTTAATTCCTATTTGTGTGAACGTCCAAATGCTCTGAAAATTTGACCACTAACTCCTTATATACTATATTTAAATGGGTTAAAACAGTTTTGGAAAATTCTTTTTGGAAGTAGGTCAACTACAATCAAAGTCTCAACCTTTGAAAGTCTGAAAATCAGACTGAACTAGTCTCAGAACTTTTGATGTTTGATTGACTTATACTTGTCCAAAAGGGTTGAAACTTGTGCCAAATTAACCCTAGAACGTGTGAGTATATTTCAGAAAATTTTCTTGATTTTTGAAAATCGTTTACTATTTTTACGTATGCGAACAAAAAGGATAAACAGTGCAGTAACTGAAAAGTAAATGCAGAAAGTAAGTGGCACCAAGAATTTTATACTGGTTCGGTTATAAACAACCTACTCCAGTCTTCAAGGAACACCTTCCTTGGTTCACACTAATCACACACACGCAGTACACCTTACCACAGGGTTGATAGAGTTACACCTAACTCCAACCCTTTACAAACCTTGTATTGTAAGTACAATTCGCACGAACACCACCACCTTGCTAGAGTGAAGATTGATCACACCTTGATCAATCTTTTACAAAGATATATGAATGGTGGTTTATCTCAAGCCTATTCAAGATTGAAAGATATGAAAACAATAGGCTTTACAAGAAGAGAGAAAGAAAGAAGATGTAGGAGAAGAAGAGCTAGGCTTTTTGATCTCTTGGAATTGCAATGCTTGTTTTTCTTTTGTTTACTCTCTTCTTTTCCTTTTTAATGATGCAGCCGTCCCCCTATGGTGTGTCTCCCCTCTTGAAAATTATCTTTTAAGTCCTTGAGAGAGTGTAAGACATCATTGTGACAAGGCCTTGCTTACTTGGCATCTTCTTATTGGATGATTATTTAGTCTTCGCTTACTTGGCACCTCCTTATTGGTTCAACGTTGTCATCATGATGACATGGAAAAATCTGAGATATACACTCAACCATGTGCCAAAAATAATCACATAATACCTTCCATAAATCAAGAGATACATCACATAAATTACAAGATGAAAAATCCTTCCTAACCATGCATAAAATCGGCCATCTTAGCAATCTTGCCATGCTGAATTTTCAGCATGTGCATCTTTCCTTTTCTTTCAAAAGAATACCAAATATTCTTTGATTTTTCATCATAAAAATGAATCAACAATTTATGGTAAGCATTTCTACCAACTAAGAAATGAACTTGGACACAATTAAGCTTTCAAATTCGGCCATACAACTTGTACACATGCTGAATAAAATTTTCAGCATGTGTGATATGTAAAATATCACCATTTATTTATTTAAATAATATTCAAAACCTTTCCATATCTTCTTCTAATCAATCACCTAATAAAAGATGACAAAACATGTCACATTTAAGAGCTAAAAATCAGCCAGCTTGTGTGTAGTATGCTGAAATTTTCAGCATGTGACATAAGAGAGATATACCTTGAATTCTTACCACTTGTAGCTTCTCTCTTCAATTTACCAATATTGTATGATTGATCCTTGACCAATCAAGATGCCAACAAAGCTCCACATGTGCTCCAAATCAGTTGTAGGGGCGTTAGATGATATGTATACATGTGCTGAAATTTATTTTCGCTAACTTTGTAAAATAGTGCACATTTAATAATACACACATGTAATATTCCAATCAGCCCTTAATTTAATTTTCTATAACACTTTAAGATGTATATCATATGTAAAAAGTGTCTAGATACGTGTCACATGATGTACCAAAAACGTTCCATGTGTTGTGCGCGTAGAAAACCGAATTTTCGATATTTATCGATTACCCGATTTTTCTCTAATTTAAATTCCGACTTTTGCACATGATATATATATTATGTTATACATAATATTTATAATATATACTTTAAATCTCAGAACTTGGCTGGTTTAAAATGGTACCATTTGCATGTGACAAAATTAAACTTGGAATCTTCACATTTTGGCCTTAATGTGGAGTAATTTGTGTGTGCCAACATGGAAAGTATTTTTGGCTGAAAATATCATGTATGGCACGAAATTTATGATGATTTTTGAAGTATAGGGGCTGGCCATTTATTTATGGCAAGTACGTGACACGTCGGCGAAGTTTCGGTATTCGCCCGATACGACAAATTTTGGTTTAGAACCTTTTATCGTGTCATATTTAATTTGTCATCACCATATCTTATATCATATGATATAAGATCTGAATATACTCATAAATATGAGTTAAGTATAGTGGTGTGACGTTAACGTACGTACGTAAAATATATACCGTGTCGGTAATACGTTGGAATACATGTGTATGTGCCTTTTTCAAAAATCTGAAAATATATATTTTTATATGTATATGTGGCGTGTATAATAAAGATGGGGAGGAGGAGAAAACTTTCCTTCCTTAGCTTTGTTGCCTTTGTGCCTTTTCCAAATGTGGCTTCCTTTAATGAACTACTTAGTTTATTAAACTAAGTACTTCACTTAATGAACTAGTTTAGTTCATTAATGGTGACACCTGAAAATAGTATAAACACAACAAATGTTTGTCATATGATGTAAGCTTTAATTCTTCATGGCTCGTTAGTACGGCAACATAATATATAGGCTAAATAAGGCAAGTAATGGCAAGATATCATGCATACATGTACACGTTTATGCTTGTTTACGTTTATATATATATATGCATTCAAGTTACTTATTTTGAAATCACTCAAACCCCATTATATCTACAATCTCCCCCTTTTGATGATTTTCAAAATAACTTGTGTACATGATTTAAATGCTATCTCTCCCCCTTGAACCATGCACAAATTTGAAATTTGAAATTCGAATTTCAAATCCGGCTCCCCCTTGATTTGTGCAATTAAGATCAATCAGTATCAATTAAGATCAATCAGTGTCTCTCCCCCTTAAATCATGCTTTTCTCTCCCCCTTTATTTTGGAAAGTAAATCAAAAGATTCCTGTCAAAAAGGAAAGTAAATCAAATCACGTCAATTTAAATCATATCAACGGGAATCATGCCTAATTTAGAACGAAGAGATTCATATGTGGCTTGATTTAAGGCTTTTGTAAAGATGTCCGCTACTTGTGCTTCTGTGCGTACGTGCTCTATGACAATGTCACCATTGTTTACGTGATCACGAAGAAAGTGATAACGTACTTCTATGTGCTTAGCCTTAGAATGTAACACGGGGTTCTTAGACAAATTTATGGCACTCATACTATCACAATATATAGGAATTTTATTTACGGTAATTCCAAAGTCCGAAAGTTGTTGTTTTATCCACAACAACTGTGTGCAACAAAGGCTAAGAGCCATGTACTCAGCCTCAGTGGTGGACAAAGCAACACTTGCTTGCTTTTTGGAAAACCATGAAATAAGAGAATTTCCTATAAATTGGCAAGTTCCGCTCGTGCTTTTTCTATCTATTTTGCAGCCACCATAATCTGCATCAGTGTAAGCATGTAAGTTAAATGTAGAATCCTTATCATACCAAATTCCTAAGGTGGGCGTGTGCTTAATATAACAAAATATTCTTTTTACCGCACTGAAGTGTGACACCTTAGGTTGACTTTGAAAACGTGCACACATGCAAACAGTAAACATGATGTCAGGTCTACTAGCAGTTAAATATAGCAAAGAACCTATCATAGATCGATATAATCCATTATCAACGTCTTTACCATGTTCGTCTTTGTCTAATTTAGTAGTGACACTCATAGGGGTGGGGGATGGTTTCAAATTTTCAAAATTAAACTTTTTAATCATGTCATTAACATATTTTGCTTGGCTTATATGAATTCCTTTACTCGTTTGCTTAATCTGCAAGCCAAGAAAATAATTAAGTTCACCAACCATAGACATTTCAAATTCAGATTTCATGCAATTTTCAAAATCTTTAACAAGTCTATGTGAGGTAGAGCCGAAAATAATGTCATCTACGTAGATTTGAATAATAAGCAAATCCGATTTTTCTTGTTTCAAAAATAGTGTACTATTTATAGTACCACGTTTAAAATCATTTTCTAAAAGGAGAGTAGCAAAACGATCATACCATGCTCTTGGCGCTTGCTTTAGGCCGTATAGTGCCTTCTTTAGTTTGTATACGTGATCTGGATGTTTCAGATCTTCAAAACCAGGTGGTTGCTTCACATATACTTCTTCTTGTATGAATCCGTTTAGAAAGCACTTTTTACGTCCATTTGATACAATTTAAAATCTTTCATGCAAGCAATAGCAAGTAAAAGTCGTATAGCTTCTAGACGTGCTACGGGTCCAAATGTTTCATCGTAGTCAATTCCTTCCTCTTGATTATAGCCTTGTGCTACAAGTCTCGCTTTATTCCTAACGACATTTCCTTCTTCATTCATTTTATTCCTAAACACCCACTTTGTGCCTATTATAGTTTTATCTTGTGGTCGTGGCACTAAATCTCATACATCGTTTCTAACGAATTGATTAAGTTCGTCATGCATAGCATCAATCCAAGAAGAATCACTCAAAGCATCATGCACATTTTTGGGCTCAATTTCAGAAATCATAGCATGAAATTCATTTATTTCATCCGAAGTAATTCTTCTATGTGGTCGCACACCGTGAGTGAGGTCACCTATGATGAGATCATGTGGGTGATCTCTATGCCATCTTGGTTGATTATTTTCTAAGTTATCATGCATTTCTATGTGATCATGCACTTCTAGTGTCTCATTCATATCATGCATATCAAAAGAATCATTATCTTCATTCAAAACGGGTTTCAATTCAAAATCATCTTCATATTCCTTATCTTTATCAATCTCACCAAATTCATTGAATTTAACATGAATAGATTCTATAATTTGTCTAGTGAGAGGATCATAACATCTATATGCCTTCGAATTTATAGAATATCCAACAAAAATGCACTCAATTGATTTTGATTCAAATTTATCTAAATTATCTTTTGTATTCAAGACAAAACATTTGCATCCAAACACACGAAAATAGTCAATCTTAGGCATGCGATCATTCAAAATCTCATCAGGCGTCTTGTTTATTTTCTTTCTTATAGATAGGCGATTTAAAATATAGCATGCACAATTTACGGCTTCCGCCCACAGAAATCTAGGCAATTTATTTTCGCAAAGCATAGTTCTAGCAATTTCTTGTAATGTTCGATTCTTTCTTTCTACTACTCCATGTGGAGTTCTAGGTGGCGAAAATTCATGCTTAATTCCTTTTTCTTCACAAAACGAAATCATTTCTTTGTTTTTAAACTCACCGCCTCTATCGCTTCTTATCCTTTTCACATTTACACCGTATTGATTTTCAAGTTGTTTAATTAATTTAGCAATCTCAATGGCGCTATCATCCTTATGTGCAAGAAATAAAGTCCAAGTGTAACGGGAAAAGTCATCAACAATTACACATGCATAGTGACGCCCACCAAGGCTTGTAGTGCGACTAGGACCAAACAAATCTATATGCAATAGTTCTAATATTCTAGTCGTGCTTATTTCATTTTTTGGCTTAAGTGACTCACGTGTTTGTTTGCCTTTTATGCAAGATTCACACAACTGAAAGTTGTCTAAATCAAGCTTAGGCAATCCCCGTACTAGGTTCTTTTGTTGAAGCTTTTCTAGTGTGGAAATGCCAATGTGTCCTAAACGTCTATGCCATAAATTCACATTGGGTTCATTTGACATAAAACACTTAACTTTAGCGTCTACTACATCATCCATAGATAGCGTAAAAATATTGCCTTCTCATTTTCCTTTTAAAACGGTTTCTCCATTTTTATTTATTATGTTGCAATAAGGGTGAGTAAAACACACATTGAAACCATTGTCAACAAATTGAGAAATACTAAGAAGATTGTAGGATAAGTTGTTACCAAAAATACGTTGGAGATTTGGAGTGTGTTCGGATTACCAATCGTACCTTTTCCGATGATCTTGCCTTCATTGTTGTCTCCAAAGGTCACGGATCCGCCTTTTGTGACCTTCTTTAATTTGGAGAACAAGCTCGGGTCACCCGTCATCTGCCTCGAGCAACCACTGTCAAGGAACCACTTTATTGATGTATCTTTCGATGTGTGGTCTCCCTGCAATGTGAAAAGATGATTTAGGTACCCTTTTAATTTTGGGTCCTTTCGAGTTAGTTAATCACCTCTTGGTAAAAGTACCTTTCGGTACCCATACTTGGGTGATCCTTCTCGGTTTTTCAAATGGCAAGAATGTAGATGAAGGTGTGATATAATAGACATGTGGTGCATGCACTTTGGGCCTTTGCCCAAGGACTCCCTTATACTCATTAAATGAAGGATGTTTTTGATATGTCCTTGTGTGTGTGCGCGTAGTGCATGGATGATATGAATTCCGTGTATGCATTATTCTCTTCTTTTCATATCTATAAGGTACAAAGTTGTATTTCACATGATATGAAGAGATGGGGCGTGAGGAAGGGGGCGTTTTCTGCGTCATCTTAGATGCCACTTGCGGCTTAGGAGTGTCTACTTTCTTAGACACAACAAACTTGGTTGGTTTGGTTGATACTTCGTTAGTGTCAACGTATCCCAATCCAGTTTTGTCGCTGTCATGCTTTTATGATAATATGATGTGATGCAACATGTTGGACCCTGTATCAAACTGTTTCATCATTTTCTCTAAATCGGTATTCCTTGATTTCAAATTTGAAATCTCGGATTTCATTTCATTATTTTGAGTGGTTAATGATGAAATCTTAGTCTTTAATGCAGTGATGACGCATGATGACTCTTTCTTTGAATCGCTTAATTGAGCGACAAGATTCTCGTTAGAAGATTCTAACAGTTTCTTGTCTTCAATTAATCGTTTCTTTTCTTTAGCGAGAGTCTTAGTAAATTTATGCAATTCTAGATACTGACTAAAAAGATCATCATAAGAAGGTTCAGAGTCAGAGTCAGAATCAGATGATACCTCATTAGATGCTTTGGATGCAAAGCATACTTGTGCGGTCTCCTCTTTGGTCTCAGTTTCAGAATCTGATGAATCACTCCAAGTGGAGGCCTTTAGAGCACGTTTCCTTTGTTTGGGTTCTGAGACGAGTCTATGTTTGTTCCGCTCCTTGTCAGGGTACTTAGTAGTTTGCTTTTCTTTATTTGGGCAGTCATATGATAAGTGTCCGAGTTTGCCACATTCATAACATTTAACGTCTTTATCGTTTGACTTGTTCTTATTTCTCTTAGTAGTAGTGCCCTTATTTTTGTTTCTAAATGACCTTCTCATAAATTTTCTCAATCCTTTAGCCAATAGAATTAGGCCATCATTATCTGATTCGGAATCACTATCCTCTACGTGATCGGAGGGGGGGAGACGTATTCATTTGATTTAAAAGCAATAGCTTTACCTTGTTTAGATGATTCCGATTTCCGAATGGTGAGTTTATTTTCATAAACTTTAAGTGATCCGATTAGTTCTTCCATCTTTATTGATTTAGTTTCCTTGCTTTCTTCTATTGCGGTCACTTTTGGGTTCCATTCAGAAGGAAGGCTTCGTAGGACTTTCTGTACCTTTTCCTGCATAGTAAAAGCCTTGCCAAGAGACTCAAGAGAGTTGTAGATGTTAGTCAAACGAAGATCCACATCTACAATAGACTCATTGAGCAATAATTTGAAAGACTCAAGTGTGGACATGAGCATGTTAATTTTTGACTCTTTTACTTGACTCGTGCCTTCGTGTTTCATTTCTAGAATCCTCCACATTTCTTGTGCACTCGAACAGTTTGACACATAACTAGACTCACTCTTACTTAATCCATTTAGAAGCAATTGCATGGCCTTATCATTCATACTAAGTTTCTTTTTATCATCACTCGTATATTCTTGTCTAGTTTTAACAACTTCTAAAGTGACTCCGTCTACGGTGGATACCTTAGATGGGACATAAGGACCATCTTCAATGATTGACCAAAGATCTATATCTATAGCCATAAGAAAAAGCTTCATCCTAAGTTTCCACTGAATAAACGACTCACCGTCAAAAAGTGGAGGCCTTTGGCTCGACATACCTTCCTGCTCGGTTTTGAGATTTGTGGTTGCCATCTCACTGAATCGTTGGATTCCTTGAAGTGAGTGTTCCTGCGCTCTGATACCACTTGTAGGATCTGCAAGGCACCACTAGAAGGGGCGTTGAATAGATGGTGCGGAAAGTTTGGTTTTTAAAATTTCTTTAAACTTGAACAATTCAAGTTCTGAAAACAGATTCTGTTTTCAGTACCAGTTTTAAAACGTTTTTAAAACTAGGTTAGAGGTCTCCAAAAATTATGAAATTTTGAGAGAACTTAGCCTCAGATGTTGTGAGGGTCCCCTAAAAATTTCAAGTTAAAATTCAACCTGTAACCCCTCCAAAAACCGTTGGTAATCAGATTGTACAAATCTGCCAGAAACCTTAGATGGTCTTGAAAAATTAATTCCTATTTGTGTGAACGTCCAAATGCTCTGAAAATTTGACCACTAACTCCTTATATACTACATTTAAATGGGTTAAAACAGTTGTGGAAAATTATTTTGGGAAGTAGGTCAACTACAATCAAAGTCTCAACCTTTGCAAGTCTGAAAATCAGACTGCACTAGTCTCAGAACTTTTGATGTTTGATTGACTTATACTTGTCCAAAAGGGTTGAAACTTGTGCCAAATTAACCCTAGAACGTGTGAGTATATTTCGGAAAATTTTCTTGATTTTTGAAAATCGTTTACTATTTTTACGTATGCGAACAAAAAGGATAAACAGTGCAGTAACTGAAAAGTAAATGCAGAAAGTAAGTGGCACCAAGAATTTTATACTGGTTCGGTTATAAACAACCTACTCCAGTCTTCAAGGAACACCTTCCTTGGTTCACACTAATCACACACACGCAGTACACCTTACCACAGGTTTGATAGAGTTACACCTAACTCCAACCCTTTACAAACCTTGTATTGTAAGTACAATTCGCACGAACACCACCACCTTGCTAGAGTGAAGATTGATCACACCTTGATCAATCTTTTACAAAGATATATGAATGGTGGTTTATCTCAAGCCTATTCAAGATTGAAAGATATGAAAACAATAGGCTTTACAAGAAGAGAGAAAGAAAGAAGATGTAGGAGAAGAAGAGCTAGGCTTTTTGATCTTTTGGAATTGCAATGCTTGTTTTTCTTTTGTTTGCTCTCTTCTTTTCCTTTTTAATGATGCAGCCGTCCCCCTATGGTGTGTCTCCCCTCTTGAAAATTATCTTTTAAGTCCTTGAGAGAGTGTAAGACATCATTGTGACAAGGCCTTGCTTACTTGGCATCTTCTTATTGGATGATCATTTAGTCTTCGCTTACTTGGCACCTCCTTATTGGTTCAACGTTGTCATCATGATGACATGGAAAAACTCTGAGATATACACTCAACCATGTGCCAAAAATAATCACATAATACCTTCCATAAATCAAGAGATACATCACATAAATTACAAGATGAAAAATCCTTCCTAACCATGCATAAAATCGGCCATCTTAGCAATCTTGCCATGCTGAATTTTCAGCATGTGCATCCTTCCTTTTCTTTCAAAAGAATACCAAATATTCTTTGATTTTTCATCATAAAAATGAATCAACAATTTATGGTAAGCATTTCTACCAACTAAGAAATGAACTTGGACACAATTAAGCTTTCAAATTCGGCCATACAACTTGTACACATGCTGAATAAAATTTTCAGCATGTGTGATATGTAAAATATCACAATTTATTTATTTAAATAATATTCAAAACCTTTCCATATCTTCTTCTAATCAATCACCTAATAAAAGATGACAAAACATGTCACATTTAAGAGCTAAAAATCGGCCAGCTTGTGTGTAGTATGCTGAAATTTTCAGCATGTGACATAAGAGAGATATACCTTGAATTCTTACCACTTGTAGCTTCTCTCTTCAATTTACCAATATTGTATGATTGATCCTTGACCAATAAAGATACCAACAAAGCTCCACATGTGCTCCAAATCAGCTGTAGGGGCGTTAGATGATATGTATACATGTGCTGAAATTTATTTTCGCTAACTTTGTAAAATAGTGCACATTTAATAATACACACATGTAATATTCCAATCAGCCCTTAATTTAATTTTCTATAACACTTTAAGATGTATATCATATGTAAAAAGTTTCTAGATACGTGTCACATGATGTACCAAAAACGTTCCATGTGTTGTGCGCGTAGAAAACCGAATTTTCGTCATTTATCGATTACCCGATTTTTCTCTAATTTAAATTCCAAATTTTGCACATGATATATATATTATGTTATACATAATATATATAATATATACTTTAAATCTCAGCACTTGGCTGGTTTAAAATGGTACCATTTGCATGTGACAAAATTAAAATTGGAATCTTCACATTTTGGCCTTAATGTGGAGTAATTTGTGTGTGCCAACATGGAAAGTATTTTTGGCTGAAAATATCATGTAAGCACGAAATTTATGATGATTTTTGAAGTATAGGGGCTGGCCATTTATTTATGGAAAGTACGTGACACGTCGGCGAAGTTTCAGTATTTGCCCGATACGACAAATTTTGGTTTAGAACCTTTTATCGTGTCGTATTTAATTTGTCATCAACATATCTTATATCATATGATATAAGACCTGAATATACTCATAAATATGAGTTAAGTATAGTGGTGTGACGTTAACGGACGTACGTAAAATATATACCGTGTCGGTAGTACGTTGGAATACATGTGTATGTGCCTTTTTCAAAAAATCTGAAAATATATATTTTTATATGTATATGTGGCGTGTATAATAAAGATGGGGAGGAGGAGAAAACTTTCCTTCCTTAGCTTTGTTGCCTTTGTGCCTTTTCCAAATGTGGCTTCCTTTAATGAACTACTTAGTTTATTAAACTAAGTGCTTCACTTAATGAACTAGTTTAGTTCATTAATGGTGACACCTGAAAATAGTATAAACACAACAAATGTTTGTCATATGATGTAAGCTTTAATTCTTCATGGCTCGTTAGTACGGCAACATAATATATAGGCTAAATAAGGCAAGTAATGGCAAGATATCATGCATACATGTACACGTTTATGCTTGTATACGTTTATATATATATATATGCATTCAAGTTACTTATTTTGAAATCACTCAAACCCCATTATCTCTACACTATCCTCGTATTGCAAAATGACTACGTAGTGGTCTAGAAAAGATGGTTGCTATTTCATTCCATAACGGTTTGATTGCAGAATACTGAACAAAGATGTGGTCTATGTTGTCCGACTACGCTCTATAGAAAACACATTGTGTAGGATAGATAACTTGCCATGATTGAAGATTATCTGCTATAGGTAATGAGCGCATCCATAATTTCCATAAAAACAATCTCCCTCCAAACGGCATCGTATGCCACCAAATATATTTTGCAGTGGAGAACTGCGACTGCTCCAAAAACCACACCTTGTAAACCGATTTCAACGAAAACTGACCAAGAGTTTCAGCAGTCCAGATGAGGCCATCATTTGAATTCTGAACTAATGTTACCATGTAAGCATTAATTCTACAAATACGCTTCCATGAAGGAGAGTCATAAATGTGAGCATAGAGTGTATTCCTTTTGCCATACTTTATCCTGCAGTATTCGGCCCATAAAGTAGAGGAATGATGATAACGCCACCACAAACGACAATCATATGAATGCTGCACTACAGAAAGAGATCTAAGGTCTAGACCCCCATATTCTTTGGGACGGCAAATTTTATCCCATGATTGCCAATGATGTCTATTATTCCAAAAGAAAAGAGACATTTTCCGATTAAGAACCGCAATGACGCTCTTCGTCAATCTAGAGCTAGCAATAATGTGTAGAGGCATAGAAGACCGTACATGTCATAAAAGAACAAGACAGCCAGCCATGCAGAGCAATTTAAAAGACCACGAAGTCAACACAGCATCGAAATGATTAATCAAAGATGTACAATAATTAGCACGATTTATACCTCGATATAAATACGATCCCAAAATACTTGATAGGCAAGGATGTCTGGCGCATGCCTAAAGCTTGAGCAACACGGGATCCAGAAACACCCTCTCCAATCACAAACTGACTTTTGAATAAATTAACTAATTGCCTCGACGCACGTTGATACACATCCAGAAAATGGCAAAAAAATTTCAAATTCAATATTGAGCCATTTAAGAAAATAACCAAATCGTCAACAAACCCAGATGTGAAACCCGAGGTACCCTTCCTGCATTAAATCCGGTTATGACACCATCATCCATTTGTTTATTAAGTCCGCGAGAAAATCCTTCAGAAGCCAATATAAACAAGAGAGAAGAAAGAGGGTCTCTCTGTTTAACGCCCCGAGAGACCGGGAAAAAACCAGCGGGTTTGCCATTGATTAAAAATGAACATCGTCTTTGTCATACCCCGCAACTTCTGGTCCGACATTAAATAATTAGGAAGCAACTTAAAGTATAATTGATTAATTGTATAGATTTATGAGGCATAATTGAATAAAATATAGGTGGAAAATAATCAAAAAGCTGAATTAAGGAAAATTAGGCTAAAATACCCAAAACGCCCTCCCCACTTAAATGATGGGGGAGTTACAAAATCTAGTATAACTCTCCTTACACTATGGTGCCAACGGTTACAAAGCCAAAAGAGAGGGGAAAATGCCTAGAGAGAAAAGAGAAGGAGAAAAGAGAAAGAAGAAGAAGAGAAGAAGACAAGGAAGAAAGAGCGGTCAATCTAGGTGCAACCTTTCTCGAAATCCTGCAGTACACTCGTAAGGCTAACTAGAAACAAAGGCAAGTAATCTTTCTATACGCTTTACGCTAATTTTGATCCTAGAGGCCCTATGTTCTTACAAAGAGAAACCTTGGATCACACATTAGTAGTTTTGATTTGTCTATGCTAAATGTTTTACTATACATGTAATTGTTGTTGTTGATTGAGTAAAGTTATGTTCTTTGGGCCAATATTTGAAAATGGTTATGTTGTGATCTTTGTTGTTAAATATGCCCACAAGAGTATTATACGTGATATATTCATTGTTCTTGTGTAAGTTCTTAAGATGGTGATTACACCTTAGATGTTTTGAGTGTGTTTGTAGGGAGTGGAAGGATGAATGTTGACATTGTTGTAAGACTTGTTAGGTTGGAAGGTTTGAAGATATCTATTGAAGGTAGTGGGTGATAGAAGGTTTAAGGGGATACTAGTTTACTTGTTTAAGAATCCAATCATGTTAGTTGTGTGTTAAGCATGATGAATCCAGGAGCTAAGATGGATCTTGAAGGGTTGAACATGAAGGGGTTGAAGAAGAAAGGTGTTGGGTGGAAGTTACTGCAGAAAAACTACAGTTTAGAACCGTCAGAACACTTCGAACACCTACATTAGGCGCTTCAAGTCACATTAGGCGCCTAATGTAGCGTTCAATGTGTCCTGAAGCTTTCCCGTACAGAAAAAAAACTGCAGTTTAGAACCGTCAGAACACTTCGAACACCTACATTAGGCGCTCTATGTCACATTAGGCGCCTAATGTAGCGTTCAATGTGTCCTGAAGCATCCCCGAACACTTCGAACACCTACATTAGGCGCTCTATGTCACACTAGGCGCTTCATGTAGGCGTTCAATGTCTACGGCACATCCCCGAACACTTCGAACGCCTAGTATAGGCGCTCTATGTCACTTTAGGCGCCTCATGTGGCGTTCCAAGTATACTGGAAGTCCTTTTGACCCTTTAGGCGCCCTATGTATGTGTAGTAACCTTATATACTTCTTATGAACATAAAATGCAAAGGTATTTGAGGTACAATTGAGGTGTAGATGGTAAGTTTGATCAAGTAAGAATAAGATTGAATCCTGAGGGAATTAGTAAGACGAACGGAGTTGGAAAGATACGAACATAGAGTGTTTGAGGTGCAAGACCAGGTATTTGATATGTAAGAAGTATGTGTGTGTGTGTTACATGTTTGATACGAAGTTACATGTGCATCCTGCATCATGACATGGGCACTTGCATTTGATTTGAGATTTGCTTTGCGAAAGAACATGTGTTTACAAGAAAAGTTTAAAGTTTTCGAAAGACAAAATGGCTGCTGGTTGATCACAGGGTATAAAAGTCACGTCTGCGAAGGCAGGGTATAAAAGCGTGACCTGTGAATCAACAGCGGGGTATAAAGTATGTTATGGGGCCGTGGACCTATCAGCACGGAAAATAAAGTATTTTATGGGGCCGTGGACCTATCAGCACGGATATATGATGTATGTAGTGGGGCCGTGGACCTTTTAGCACGGGGTATAAAGTTCTGTTTGCTGTGGACTGATCACCCACATGGTATAAAGTTCTGCTACGCGAAGAATATGATATGAAAAGTGATGAAATGTTTTGTGAAATGACACGCATGACATGCTTACGGAAGAAGGCATATGCATGGGTGTTGTGTGTGATTTTAAAGAAGTCCATGCATCATGATACACGAAGCATAAGACTTGATATGCAAGAAACGTGGCTAGTTTATGACTTGCTTATGTGATAGGTTGTTTTAATACATGTTTGTTCTCGTACCCGTGTACCGTATATGTGCTTTATCTGTTTTGAGGAGTTCTTATTAAGATGTTATTTGTTAACCCGAGCACCTTATTTTTGGGCAATGATTTTTACACTGGTGACTCGTCGTGTGTGATTCCGTAAGGTGTATAGACGGGTTACTTGCTGGCGATAATTTTGCTAAGAACATTTACTCTATTCCTTTTCAGGTGAGCCTGACTATGAGTTGATATTTATCGAAGACGATGGCGAGTGGGCTCAATGGGATGACGGACATGGGAATAGATAGATGTTGGACTATTTTCTTTAAGTTTGGAAACTCAGTGTTATAATGTTGTTCTGGAACTTATAATAGCTAGATGAACAAACACCTTTTATTTCCGCTGTATTTTCTGGTTGTATTATTGACGATGAAGTTTTAGATTTTATGACGTTTCTGCTGATTTATCTTACGTCATAAATGATGTACGCTTGATCCGCTTTGACGTTTCGTAGTTCTCATAGTAGACTACGGCGGGTGCACTAGTTCCGATGACAGTGTCGGGCTGGGGCGCTACAGGTGGTATCAGAGCGCCTAGGCTTCAGATCTATCTCGGAAACTTAGGTTCATGATCTTTTAGACACCTAAGTTATGATTCTCCCTTAAGGTTGATCCTTAGTTATAAGTACTGATTTCTTTAGTGTTTAAGTATGACCTGGGTTGGGTGTGTGCGAGCGCGTATATTATTTAAATTTCTATAATAATTTAAATTTCAGACCCCATTGATCTCTGGGACACAATTCTGCGATATGCCTCTCTGTAGTATTACGTGCCCGAGATAGCAAGCTTAGACAAGATAAGGGTGTCCGACAGGCTGAAATAGGGTCGGATGACAGTGTCGGAGTATGCCGACTGTTTCCATGCGTTGGGTTAATTCGCTCCTACGATTATGTAAGATAATTGCTTAGAGATGATGAAGTTCGAGCGAGATTTGTTCTCAAGAATCCAGTCGCAATTGTGAGTGCTGGGAGGAGAACCAAAGAGGACATGATGGACACGTGCTTTCACGTCGAGAGTGATTTCCGCAGAGTTGCAGTAGGAGATGGCTGATGCAGGATACTCTGACAAAGGTTAGAGATCAAAAGAGGAGAGTGGAGTTAGTGACAGGCCATAGGAGTTGCTGCATTGCAATAAGAGTCATGATGGGAATGTGGGAAGTTGGCAAGAGTATGTTACCAACACAGACCGGTGGGTTGTCTCATTAGAGATTTCCAGAGATGAGGAAGAATGCTCGGGAAGAGGCGACTCAGCAGCCGAGAACGAATACCGCGTCCATGTTATGACTAATGCGGATAACTAAGAAGCTATCGACGAGTATGAGGTACAATTTTAGTGAATAAGATATTGGCCAATGTACTTTGCAATAGCGGTGTGAACCACTCTTTCATGGCAAACGGATGCGTTAAGCGCCTTTATGGTTCACCGGAATAGTTAGAAACTCAGTACCATGTCCAAGCACCCAAGAACAAATTATGATTTTACACAACACTTACTATCGATTGAAGCAAGTGTCAAGAAAGAATCATGAGATGGAAGATGTAATCTTTGAAGGGGTTTGGCGTTGCCGTTGAATCAAAGAAAGTTGAAGTTACCACCGATTGGTCTAGACCATGGATGTCATCGATGTGCGGAGTTTCTTGGGTCTAGATAGTAATTACATGAGGTTTGTCGAGGGATTTTCGATAGTAGCAATGCCTCTCAGTCGTCGTACTCAAAAGAAGTCCAAGCTTGAGTGGACGGCGGAATGTGAGAAAAGCTTCACGGAGTTTAATAAGAGATTAACCACATCCTCAGTATTGGCTCAACCCTTTGGAACTGAAGGGTTTGTGACCTATAGTGATGCGCCAAAAAAAAGGGGCTTAGGTACGTAAACTGTAACATAGGTTATGATTTTCCATCGAAATCAAGTTTAGTTTGATACTTCACTTGTAGGTTGTGTTTTGGTACAACACGAATGAGTTATCGCGCATGCTTTGAGATAGCTAAACATGAGGCAGCGAAGATTGTGGGAACAACTAAAGGACTACGACATGACCATTAATTACCATCCCAGAAAAGTTAATAAAGTGGTAGATGTATTAAGCAGAGAATCTAACCATGCGCGACACTCATCACTTGAGAGAAAAATAGAAGAATTTGGCTTGAATTTGATTGACTCTATGGTTAATGTTTTCGCATTATAGACCGTCATCTCAAGTTTGATGAATTAGGTGAAAGAAGCTCAAAAGAAGAATAAGACTGTGGGAGATATTGCTTGGAAACTGAGGCATAGTCAGGCTGATGGATTTCAGACCAATGAGGACGGGCACTTATGTTTAGAAAAAAAATGTGTGTATGCCTGATTTAGATGAGCTAAGGAAATAAATATTGCAAGGGGCTCACAGCTCAAGGTTATCGATATATTCTAGTAGCACCAAAATGTACAGGGATCTATGACAATACTATTGGTGGTGTAAGATGAAGAGGCATATTGTAAAGATTTGAGGGATGTCTGGTGCGTCAGTAAGTGGAGATAAACACCAACGACCTGGTGGATTATCGATGCTGTCGGATATTCCAGAGTAGAAATGTGAATGTGTCACAATGGACTTGGTGACTGGTTTACCGAGAACAATAAGTGGATACAACATGATTTCGGTGATTGTGGATCGGTTGACCAAGTCTACACATATTCTACCTGTCTCGAGGGAAGCATCTCTTGATAAGTTGGTAAATTTGGATATGGTCAACATTTGTCAGCCTGTATGGTGTTCCCATGAGCATAACGCCTAACCGAGACCAATGGTTTACTGCCAAGCTCTGGACAATATTTTAGAGAGCCATGGGGACGGAATTAAGGTTAAGTACAGTGTATCATCTCCGAACCAATAGACAATCTGAGCGGACTATTCAGACCTTAGAAGACATGTTAGGGACTTGTGTCCTATACTTCAAAGGAAGTTGGGATGGAATGATTAAATTAATGGAGTTCTCGTATAATAGAAGTCACCACCATGCAAGTGACGTGGCTCTTTTCGAAGCGTTGTATAGAGGGAAGTGTAGGTCCCTCGTTTATTAGATGAAGTTGGTGCGAGGACCCTCACAGGATCTGAGTTACTTGAGAAGACATTAGAAAATGTGAAAATCATTCAAGATAGACTTAAGACGGCTCAGGACCGCAGCAGACGTTGGACGGATGCCACGCGACGGCCTTTGGAGTTAATGTAGGTGAAAAAGGTCTATTTAAGAGTATCGCCTACAAAGGGTGCTATGAGATTCGGAATCAGAGGTAAACTAAGCCCCGCTTTATGGGTCGTTACGAGATACTTGAGAAGCTGGGAGCTTTGACATATAGGTTGGCATTAACTCCGGTATAAGTGCAAGTTCATAAAGACTTTCACGTATCACAGTTAAGGAAGCACGTGACAGATCCAAGCCACGTGCTCGAAGCACAACCTTTGAAACTCAAAAGTGATGTTATTTATAAAAAGGCACCGGTGAGAATAGTGGACCGGAAGGAACATGTGTTGAGGAAGCAGGTGATCCCTTATATGAATGTCGGGTGGAGCAAACACACGGAATGTGAGGCCACTTAAGAACTTGAAGAACAAATGCGAGGGAAGTATCCTCAACTTTGTAACTACGGTACGCAAGTTTCGAGGACGAAAACTTTTTGTAAGGGGGTGGAATGTCATACCCCGCAACTTTTGGGTCCGACATTAAATAATTAGGAAGCAACTTAAAGTATAATTGATTAATTGTATAGATTTATGAGGCATAATTGAATAAAATATAGGTAGAAAATAATCAAAAAGCTGAATTAAGGAAAAGTAGGCTAAAATACCCAAAACGCCCTCCCCACTTAAATGATAGGGGAGTTACAAAATCTAGTATAACTCCCCTTACACTATGGTGCCAACGGTTACAAGGCCAAAAGAGAGGGGAAAATGCCTAGAGAGAAAAGGGAAGGAGAAAAGAGAAAGAAGAAGAAGAGAAGAAGAAAAGGAAGAAAGAGCGGTCAATCTAGGTGCAACCTTTCTCGAAATCCTGCAGTACACTCGTAAGGCTAACTAGAAACAAAGGCAAGTAATCTTTCTATACGCTTTACGCTAATTTTGATTCTAGAGGCCCTATGTTCTTACAAAGAGAAAACATGGATCACACATTAGTAGTTTTGATTTGTCTATGCTAAATGTTTTACTATACATGTAATTGTTGTTGTTGATTGAGTAAAGTTATGTTCTTTGGGCCAATATCTGAAAATGGTTATGTTGTGATCTTTGTTGTTAAATATGCCCACAAGAGTATTATACGTGATATATTCATTGTTCTTGTGTAAGTTCTTAAGATGGTGATTACACCTTAGATGTTTTGAGTGTGTTTGTAGGGAGTGGAAGGATGAATGTTGACATTGTTGTAAGACTTGTTAGGTTGGAAGGTTTGAAGATATCTATTGAAGGTTGTGGGTGATAGAAGGTTTAATGGGATACTAGTTTACTTATTTAAGAATCCAATCATGTTAGTTGTGTGTTAAGCATGATGAATCCAGGAGCTAAGATGGATCTTGAAGGGTTGAACATGAAGGGGTTGAAGAAGAAAGGTGTTGGGTGGAAGTTACTGCAGAAAAACTGCAGTTTAGAACCGTCAGAACACTTCGAACATCTACATTAGGCACTTCAAGTCACATTAGGCGCCTAATGTAGCGTTCAATGTGTCCTGAAGCTTTCCCGTACAGAAAAAAACTGCAGTTTAGAACCATCAGAACACTTCGAACAACTACATTAGGCGCTCTATGTCACATTAGGCGCTTCATGTAGGCGTTCAATGTCTACGGCACATCTCCGAACACTTCGAACGCCTAGTATAGGTGCTCTATGTCACTTTAGGCGCCTCATGTGGCGTTCCAAGTATACTGGAAGTCCTTTTGACCCTTTAGGCGCCCTATGTATGTGTAGTAACCTTATACACTTCTTATGAACGTAAAATGCAAAGGTATTTGAGGTACAATTGAGGTGTAGATGGTAAGTTTGATCAAGTAAGAACAAGATTGAATCCTGAGGGAATTAGTAAGACGAACGGAGTTGGAAAGATACGAACATAGAGTGTTTGAGGTGCAAGACCGGGTATTTGATATGTAAGAAGTATGTGTGTGTGTGTTACATGTTTGATACGAAGTTACATGTGCATCCTGCATCATGACATGGGCACTTGCATTTGATTTGAGATTTGATTTGCGAAAGAACATGTGTTTACAAGAAAATTTTAAAGTTTTCGAAGGACAAAATGGCTGCTAGTTGATCATAGGGTATAAAAGTCACGTCTGCGAAGGCAGGGTATAAAAGCGTGACCTGTGAATCAACAGCAGGGTATAAAGTATGTTATGGGGCCGTGGACCTATCAGCACGGGGTATAAAGTTATATGTTATGGGGCTGTGGACCTTTCAGCATAGGGTATAATGTTCTGTTTGCTGTGGACTGATCACCCACAGGGTATAAAGTTCTGCTACGCGAAGAATATGATATGAAAAGTGATGAAATGTTTTGTGAAATGACATGCATGACATGCTTACGAAAGAAGGCATATGCATGGGTGCTGTGTGTGATTTTAAAGAAGTTCATGCATCATGATACACGAAGCATAAGACTTGATATGCAAGAAACGTGGCTAGTTTATGACTTGCTTATGTGATAGGTTGTTTTAATACATGTTTGTTCTCGTACCCGTGTACCGTATATGTGCTTTATCTGTTTTGAGGAATTCTTATTAAGATGTTATTTGTTAACTCGAGCACCTTATTTTTGGGCAATGATTTATACACTGGTGACTCGTCGTGTGTGATTCCGTAAGGTGTATAGACGGGTTACTTGCTGGCGATAATTTTGCTAAGAACAGTTACTCTATTCCTTTTCAGGTGAGCCTGACTATGAGTTGATATTTATCGAAGACGATGGCGAGTGCGCTCAATGGGATGACGGACATGGGAATAGATAGATGCTGGACTATTTTCTTTAAGTTTGGAAACTCAGTCTTATAATGTTGTTCTGGAACTTATAATAGCTAGATGAACAAACACCTTTTATTTTCGCTGCATTTTCTTGTTGTATTATTGACGATAAAGTTTTAGATTTTATGACGTTTCCGCTGATTTATCTTACGTCATAAATGATGTACGCTTGATCCGCTTTGACGTTTCGTAGTTCTCATAGTAGACTACGGCGGGTGCACTAGTTCCGATGACAGTGTCGGGCTGGGGCGCTACAGTGTTGCCCCCAAATTATTAATCAAAATACAAATCAATCTTGGATGAAACCCGATTTTTGTCAAAATCGCCGTCAAATAGTTCCAATTGACCCTATCAAATGCTTTAGCCATGTCTATTTTAATTAACACATGTGACCCCGTACTGGACTATCTATAACATGCACAATTTCCTGTGCTAATAATATCTGCTCAATAATGTCATGGCCTTTCATAAATCCTGCTTGTTCTAGAGAGATCAAGCGCATTATAATGAGTGAAAGACGTGAAGCTAGAATGCGTGTAATTACCTTTGCCAAAAAATTCATCAAGCATATCAGACTAAACTCAAAAAAGGATGATGGGCTGGACACCTTAGGTATCAATGTGATAAGAGCTTCCGCCATTTGTTTCGGAGGAGGGATCCCAATAAAAAATTCATGCACTGCCTTATGTACATCCAATGAGATTAACCACCAGAAATGTCGATAAAATGATCATGGGAAACCATCAGGACCCGCTGCACTTGTAGAGCTCAACTCCCACACGGCCTGCTTTACTTCTGTTATCGTCGGCAAGGCCATAAGTTGAACGTTATCCTCATCTGTGACCTGTCGATGTATATACTGTAAAATGTAGTCATAGCCTTCAGTATTTTCTGCCAAGAATAATGACTGGAAATAGCGGACTGCCTCAGTTTCGATCGCCTGTTGCGTTTCACATTCCTCACCTTTATTATTTAGGATACGTCGAATACATTGTTTACGTCTCATCTCTTTGACGGTTTGATGAAAGAATCTTGTGTTTCCATCACCTTCTTTCATCCATTTTACATTCGCCTTCTATATCCAAAACGATAAGGCTCTAGACTGAGCTAAACGTAACGTAGCCATAGACTGGTGATAGGACATTCGATTATCAGCCGTAGGGTTAGCATCATATAGTTGTTCCCATCATAAGACATCCCTTTCAGCGTTAGCTACTGCATCAAATATATTCCCAAAGACATCCTTATTCCATGCAATCAGACATCTTTTCAGTTGACACAGTTTAGTATAAAATCCTCTCATTCCTCCAATTGTTGTAAAAGAATGCCAATTATGCATGTCAAAATTGTCAAAATCTGGATGTGTCACCCAAGCATCCAAATATCTGAATGAAGCAGGTGATCCGGCAGACTGCGCAACACAGTCCAAAAAGATAGGAGAGTGATCCGAGGTTGTCCGATTGAGATGCTGATACTGAACTGATGCAAATAAATCAAAAAATCAAAAGGAGCAAAGATAGCGATCTAATCGACGACACACACGCCCCAATCCCCTTCCATCACACCAAGTGAAAGGAGCGCCTTGAAAACTAATTGATTGTAATGAGAAGTAGATATAAAATCATTAAAATCGTGTAATGTGTGCAAAGATGGCTCAGATCTTCCATTATGTTCATCAAGAGATAAAAAAGTATTAAAATCTCCACCAACCAGCCATGACAAATCAATTGAATCATGAAAGGATGATAAATCCTCCCACAACAGGCGACGTGCTGTAACAGTATTAAGACCATAAACTACCGTGAACTAGAAAATATCTCCTGTAGACAACCAGCAAAACTTGAAAGAATGATTTTGAACTCCTTGTCGTTGACATCTAAACGCAAAAAAGAGTGACGCCAGAATACCCAAATGCGACCATCACAGACACACTGCGCCTGAGGAAAACCCAGCTGCAATCGATATGATACTAATGCATCCGATCGCACTTTAGGTTCAATAATAACAACGATTTGATAATTATATATGTGAATTAAGGATAGTAATCTAGCTATAGAGGTTCGTATGCCTCGAACATTCCAAATTAGAATCTTCATTGATCTGATAAAACATCAAATGAGTTATTGAGAGCAGCTCGTGAACGTGTAATGGTTGGGGAACCCAGCTCCAGCGGCTGACGCGTACGATGTAATAAGCATGGGGCCACCTTCATGTGAGCCTTATGTTCCAAAGTAGATGGAGTTGTAGGGTCAGTTGGCTGAGCCTATGCATATGGGACAATAGCCAAATCATCAACATTTGTATTTAGGCTATCCATAGGAGCCTCATTATATGTAGGGTTTTCTCCAGCTTCTCCATCTGACATAGACCCAGGATTTTGAGTGACAGGCCAATCAAATAATATGGTATCATCAGCTCCTTTGAATCTATTGAGATCTTACGAGTCTGAAATATCTTTTTGCAACATATCTGGTGACTGTAAAAATATTAGCATGGAAGCACTGTGATCCTCAATATTTAGCTGCGCCATCTTATCAGATGTGGATTCTTGCGGAAGTTTTTTAGGTGTCCATCGCTGAATAGGCTCCTTAATACTAAGCTTATTCAATGGAGGTTTAATCGGAGCTGTTGCATTAACACCAGTTTCCTTTGTTTCTTTCCCACAAGAGTTAGCGTTATGGCCAAGCCTAGCACAACTCATACAATACAGCGGCAAATCCTCATATATGCCAGACTGTGAAATGCAGTGGCAGGAAGTTTATATAAATATACGTTCAGGCAATTCCTGAGATATATCCAATTCAATACATAACCGCACTACTGATGGTCGTAAATTATTGGCTGTAGCCGAATCCAACTTCATTGGTGTGCCTAACATACGTCCAATCTGAAATAATGATTCTCGCTGATGAAAATGAACTGGTAGCCCTAGTAGGGAGACCCAAACTGGAACGATTGGAACATCAACTGCAGGATCATAATCAGGCGTCCACTTTGTAATCCGCATATATCTCCCCGAAATCATCCAACTTTGTCTTGCAAAGCAACGTAAATAATCCTGTTCTTGTGAAAAATTCATCAAGATATGATTTGAATCAAGCAGGCCAACATTTACTGTACCGTTAAAGCCAATGCGACCAATGGTGGCGCGGATGGTGGCTAGTGAGGTCGTCCGTACTAGAATGATCTAACCAAAGAAAACTTATATGGTTCCGCTAAGGATGTGATTTCTTCTTCCGTAAACGATATCATTGGACTTTCCTTGTATTTCTGTATTGGCTTTGTGGGAATGGATGAAGAAAATGCCGTCTTGAACAAAGAGGCGAAAGAACGAGATGTCTTCTGCGATGGCGGCAGGATTTGAGAATCCATAATTGTGATCGCAGAAATTCAAGTATCAAACCGGTGAGGAAACAACAGCAATGTAAGCGGATATCAACGTAATTGAGATCAAAAGAAACCAAGAATGCAAATCAACGGAGGCGGCGGTGGCTTGCGCCTACCGCCGTGAATCGCCTGTGCCTTGCGCCTCCATTCTTTTTTTTGTTTTGAAGTCAAAATTTAAAACCTCAAAATAATCATACTCAATAATATCAATGTCTAGGGAAATCTAAATCCGATACTATGGTCAAACATAAATAAATACTAAATTTGTAAATTACATAAACCTCGAGTAGCAAAAGTAAATGTCTCTACTAAATCCTCATTGATTCTCATCAGAATATCCTCAACCCCGAAACCTCCATTCTTAATCATCCTTGGGTATACTAACTCAATTACATGTCTATCTTGTGTCTCGATTCTACACGATATACGAAGGGTGGATAAAGAATTGATGGATCTTTCTTTTTAACTGCTGCGGCAGGAAGTTGCTATTCCTCGGATAAAATAAGGCAGCCGTTCTTATAATATAAACATTGAAGAAATTAAAGATCTGAGAAATAAGGGTGGCTGCTGTTTATAGTATGAAGATTAATGGAATTGAAGTTGAAGAAATTCTGGTGGCGGCAGCAATTCTAGTGGATTATTCAACCTATATCTATATATACACACATATCACAAAAAATCAATCCCCACATCAAACATATACACACATCGGCCAACACCTCCCCTCCCCACAAACATAATCGGACGCCCCTCCCAAGGTAGAAGAAGATCCAAATTTTGTTTGTTTTCATCCCGATTCTTCGTGTATTATGTTTAATCAAGGTAAAAATAAGTATCATTGCTATATTTGCTATATTTTCGCAAAGTTATAATGTTATGTTCGTATCAAATCGAATCATACATGTCGTATTTGTGTTTTGCATAGATTGTTGATTATATGTATGTATTCGTTGTAATTATGTATCGATTATATGTATATATATGTTATAGTGGATAATCTTTGGTGTTTCTTTGTTTTAGGGCCGCGGCTGGGGTGTGTGTGCCGCTACCTAGGCAGCGGCCATGTGATCCATATGTATATATGATATGCATGTTATAAGGTGGATCATTATATGTGTATTTCATGTGATCGAGTTTATGTGCTGTGAAATTGTATTGGATGAAATTAAATGTGTGTTGGCCAAATTCCATGAGGGCTCGTCAGTGAATTATGAATTGAGCCATTGATGTTGGAAAATCATGAATTGAAATAGAAGAATATCGGTGTATTCGAAATTAGGGTTTTTGCGGAAGAGGGGAAAACCATTTTTGAAAAACGGGCTTTTTGGTGATTTGAGGGCAGAACATGATAGGAAATAAGGAGAGGAAAATTCGGATGGTCGGAGTGCCAGAGTATGGGTAGCGCGTGGCCAGTTTTCTGGCGACGTGTGAGGGCACGTCCGGGGGAGTCTGGATACTATTTTTACGGGAGTGTACTAAGCATGAATAGTACTAGGTGTCTATGGGGTTAGATGTGAGAAAAAGTCAGTACCACAAAATTACAGTATAGGACGAGATGGTTAGTGTGCGGGAGAGGAAAATTATGGTTTTGAAGGTAGCGGGGTGCTGGGGCCGAGGGAGCTGAGGGCAGGGATACTGGACTGAGGGGCAGTAGGGGGCCTTGAGGTTAGGGGTTAAGGGTGAGGTGAGTTTGTGTATGGGGTAGGGGGAAGTGAGTCGGGGGCGATACACGTAAGTATAAATACGTATATGCACATGTATGGGCGCAGACATATACGTGGGTGTACTTATAAGTGAGTGATAACGGATAAAGTAATGAAAAGTTAAATCGGATTTGAAATGGAAATTAAAGTGATGAACAAGAATCGTATCGAAAATTGTAAATTGTTTGTGAAATTGCATATTTTAAAAAGTCACCCTTACAAAGGAAATATATTGTGGAGTTGTTTGGATCCGAACAAATGGGCCGTCCGAGCACATATGGCTATGCGAAGTGAGAGATAGGCTGCTCGGATACATATGACCGTCAATTGGGACGTCCAGACATATATGACTATGAGGAGATAGGCCGCCTGGACAAATACGATCATTGAGAAACCAAGTCGGTAAATCTTGCAATATAAGTCACTTGTAAGGTAAGAGACATGACCATTGCAACGCATAAGTGAGAATTGTATATCACAGATGGATATCGGAAGGGGTATCGCATATGGGCATCAGAAATGGATATCAGAAGAGATATTGCATATGGATATCGAAATTGGAAATGGAAATGGAAAAAGGGAAAATGGTTATCGTATCGTTGCATTCATTGTTTTAAAAGTTGCATTACGGATTTTTAGTTGTACTAACACTTGTGTGCGATGACTAAGTTGTGTGTGCTTTAGTTGCTTGGTTGATCAGAAGGGCAAAGAGGTAGATTTTATTTGCAAAGAGAAGCATGCTATTTTATATTTCGTCGTTTATTTATTTTAGTTACACTTGCTTTTCCGTATATGATCCCATGGTAAATATAATCAGGTTATTGCTGGATGATGTATGTCGCTCACCCCACATTATCTGTTATTTTTGCAAATCCCCAGGACTTTGAGCTAGTGTATGTAAAGGACGATGAGGAGTGGCGATATTGAGGCTTATGACTTGAGGCTTTGTTCGAGGATTCTTAGTAGCTTGTTTATTCTGATTTAATAATTCGTTTTTATTTTGACTTTGTTTGCGCCTATGCACCCCAAGTGGGACTAGGAGAATAGGAGAAGAAAATGTTTTGGGATTGCTTAGATGGAGTGTTAAAGGCAATATCCAGGGAGGAACGAATTTTTATCGGAGGTGATTTTAATGGACATATTGGAAAAAATAGTGATGGTTTTCAAGCGGTACATGGCGGGTTTGGTTATGGAGATAGAAACGAACAGGGTAGAGATCTGCTAGACCTAGCAGTAGCCCATGACCTAGGCATTATAAACTCGTTTTTTAAGAAAAAAGAATCACATTTGATCACGTTTAACAGCGAAGGACGTCACACGTAGATCGACTATTTTCTGATGAGGCGTGAAGACCGACGGTTGTGGAGGGACTGCAAGGTTATACCAAGAGAGACAGCGGTGATGCAACACCGTTTATTAGTGGTAGTTATAACATTGAGACAAAAGCTGAGTAAGGGGGTTGGAAAATTCTCACCCAGTATTCGATGGGGAAGTTTGAAGGACGAAAAAATTAATATATTCAGAGACAAGGTCATCTCTGCGAAACTAGATCGTCTAGGTGATGACACAAATCAGATGTGGGAAGCTATATTGACTACTATTACTCAAGCGGCGAGAGAAACGCTCGGGGTAACAACAGGAAAGAAGTCCGTACATAAAGAGGCGTGGTGGTGGAACGAGGATGTGCAACAAAAAATAAAAGACAAACAGAAGATTTTTGGAGAGCTGTTAAGATGCACTAATGGGGAAGAAAAAGTGCGATTGAAGGATAATTACAAAATAGCCAGGAAGGAAGCGAAGAAGGCAGTGACAGAGGCAAAGACTGTAGCTTATAAAAGGATGTATGAGAGACTAGAAACAAAAGAAGGAGAGCATGATATGTTCAAGATTGCCAAAGCTAGGGATCGAAAGAGGCAGGACCTAGGAGGTGGGAAGTTCATAAAAGGAGAAGATGGACGTGTGTTAGTCAAAGCACAAGACATCAAGTTGACATGGCAAACATACTTTTACAATCTTTTCAACGACAGTAGTGCTGACTACGAAGAACGAGAAAGCACCACTAACCAACAACGACAACATAATAACTTCGACTGTCAGAACATCACATAAGGAGAGGTGATGAGAGCACTAAAGAAGATGGGAAGAGCTAAAGCGGTCAGCCTAGATAACATACCCATTGAGGCGTGGAAGCATTTAGGAGAGGAAGGGGTCCGATGGCTAACTACCCTGTTCAACCGTATTTACAAAACAGGGAAGATGCCAGATGAGTGGAGAAAGAGTGTCGTGGTCCCCCTATATAAGAACAAAGGAGACACACAGTGTTGTGGGAACTATAGAGGGATTAAGTTGTTAAGCCATACCATGAAGTTATGGGAGAGAATAATCGACACCCAGATTAGGAGAGAAACTCAGGTTACGGTGAACCAATTTGGTTTTATGCCAGGAAGGTCAACTACGGAAGCAATACACATTCTCAGGAGATTAATGGAGAAGTATAGGGAGAAGAAGCACGGTTTACATATGGTTTTCATTGATCTTGAAAAAGCATATGATAGTGTGCCGCGTAGCCTGATATGGGATAGTCTGGAGGCAAGAGGGATCCCTATCAAGTATATAGACATAATTAGAGATATGTATGCTAGGACAAAAACAACCGTTCTTACAGCTGTGGAGAATACAGACTTCTTTCCGGTGGAGGTCGGTCTCCATCAAGGGTCTGCGTTGAGTCCATTTCTTTTTGCAGTTGTCCTTGATGAGTTGTCAAAGCCGATACAGGGGGAAGTTCCGTGGTGTATGCTTTTTGCTGACGATATTGCATTAGTCGCAGAAAGTAGACATACCCTAAGTATGAGAGTAGAGCAGTGGAGAGATGTCTTAGAGAGAAAAGGCTTAAAGATTAGTCGTTCTAAGACCGAGTAACTGCACTGCGATTTCAGCGGCGTAGCAGACAGTGAGGATAGCCAGCTCACCATCGATGGTCAAGTGGTACCACAAGTAAGTAAGTTTAAGTACCTAGGATCATTTGTGCAGCAGAATGGTGACATAGATAATGATGTAGCACATCGAGTTCAAGCAGGTTGGTGTAGATGGAGGGCGGCCTTAGGGGTGCTGTGTGACAAAAATTTCCCAACTAAATTAAAGGGAAAATTTTATAGGGTGGCAGTGCGACCAGCAATGCTATATGGGACAGACTGCTGGGCTATCAAGAAGTCACAACTACAGAAGATGGAAGTGGCAGATATGAAAATGTTAAGATGGATGTGTGGCATACAAGGCTAGACCGGATCAGAAACGAGGTGTTTCGAGAAAGGTTAGGCGTGGCTAGTATAGCCGATAAGATAAGGGAGGGAAGATTGAGATGGTTTGGGCATGTCAAACGGAGACAGACAACGGCGTCGGTCAGAGCAATTGAAAGCCTAATTGTAGAGGGAAACAAGAGTAAAGGCAGACCCAAACTGACTTGGGATGAGCAGATAAGACACGACTTACTAGATTTGCACCTCTCTGAGGACATGGTCCACGATAGGAGTTCATGGAGACATAAGATTAAGGTTAACGAGGTATAATTCATATATAGGGACACTTTAGAGTATATTTAGGGACATAGATAGGTGTAGACACTATCTACACTTTAGGTTGACTTTCCACTTGGTGGCGTATGTTTTACCGTTGTTTCACATTACATGTACATATATACGTGAGGTGTATTTTACTATCGAAAGGCCTTTATTTGTATTTCTTGAATTTACTCACTAACACACTAGCACAACATATCCTTATTATCATGTCATTTATGCAGATAGAGCCGGGGGTCTCACTGGAAGCAGACTCTCTATCCCTTGGGATAGAGGTATTGTCTGCCCACCACTTACCCTCCCCAGACCCTGACGATAGATTTGGCTGTCATTGGAATATACTGGGTACGGATGATGATGATGATGATTTTGACTTTGTAAAGCCTAAATTTTCGAGACTTCGACATTTCTATTAATGGTATTTATTTTGAGATTTTAATTTGTAACGCTTCCGTTGATATTGGTTTGCGCTATTATGCTGACATGTAATGGCTCGTATCGACGCCTTGTATTTTCTTTAGCAAAATACGGCAGATGAGTCGTTTCGAGTACTAGAACTAGAGACGGATCGCTACATCAACCATGATATTTTCCTCGTTTTTCTTTTATTTAATAGAGAAATCAAGTCCTAAAAACTTTGTCAAACCCCTTCTGTTGCAAAACGATGCGGGCCTGTTGTTCCAACAAGAACTTAAGTCACTGCTGATCTGTCTTTATCAAAAAAGGCCTACTCATTATTAAGCAATGCTTCCATTTGGTAACTGCAAAAATGACTGCTGAAATCTCTTTTTCATGAATGGATAACCCCATTTCCTTGCTGTTAAATGCTCTTCTGGTAAAGGAAATAGGCATTCCTTCTTGCTACAATACTGCTTCAATTCTTTTCCCATAGGCATCAATTTCCACCACAAACCTCTTGTTGATATCAGGTAAAGCGAAAATGGTGATGAACACATTGCTTCCTTCATCAACTTAAAAGATTTTGCATCCTCTAAAGACCACTCAAAATTATTCTTTTTGAGTAAATCAGGCAAGGGACTATCCTTTTAACTCGTACAGCGATTGTCTCAGTTTTCTTCAAACTCATCATGCTTTCTATCTTTTTCGGATCTTCCTTGACAACTCCATCAGTGATCATATATCCCAAGTATTCTATCTGTTTATGGCCAAAAGAGCTGTGGAAATGAAGTCTCAGTTGAGCTAAACTGAAGTGCCGAGCTAAACTCAGGCTAGCGAACCTGATCTAGACAACCAACATGCTGGAAGACAAATTATCAACTGAGGTGAGCTAAGCTGACAGAAGTGAAAGTTACATGTAGCCGTGCTGAGATGAAGAGGAACTGAGGTGAAGCATGGAAGTAAGACGAGAAAAGAAAGTGTGGCCGTCCTAAGCTGAAGAGGAGCTGAGGCGAAGCACGGAGCTAAGACGAGCTGGAGAACAATGTAAAGAAGTGCTAAACTGCGGTGACGAAGTGAAGCACAAGATAATAATAAGGCCGACCTGCCATACTTAGTAAATATTGTAATCAAGAATTATTTCACTATACATAGCTGAGCTGCGTTGGTAACTAGGTGTTACCACAACCGTTATAGTTTACTGTATATAAACAGTAACATAAGTCCAAGTGGTAAAAACAGGCGTTAGAAATAGTTTTTCTCCCTCATAAAAGGGAAACAACCTTGTAAATTAAACTTTAACTTGAATGAATCTAAATTCTTTCAATCTCGACATGGTATCGGAGCGAATCTGATTCTAAATACCTACAGTTTCCATACTCTGTTTCTTTGCAACTCTTAAAATTCTGCAAAATGACTATTCCCTTCAGCCCTGCTGAATATACAGAAGCCACCTCCACTTATGATCAATCAACAGGAGTGGTGCGTGTTCCTTAGCTCACTGATGATTCCTCTATAGTCATCACCAGCTACAAACTCAACGGAGATAACTACCTCTCTCTGTCTCGAGGGGTAGAGATGTTTATTACTGGTAAAGGAAATGAGGAATAGATATATGAAACAGTCCCTGTTCCAGCTGAAACTGATGCAAACTTCCGATTATTGAAGTCAGAAAACAGATCGACAATTTCCTGGCTGATATGTTCCATGCAGCCAGATATTTCTGATGATTTCATGACGTATAATACTGCAGCACATTAGTGCTCTTGCATCACTGATGCTGCACTATACGCATAAATTACAGAATGAAAGCGAGTTGTTTCGCTTCCTGACTGGACTGAATCTAGAATTTGACAATGCATGAAGTCAAATTTTGAGCACTAAACCATTGTCAACTCTGAAGGCTGCCTTCGCCGAAATAAAACAAAAAGAAAACCGGAAGAAGGTCATGATGTGGGGACCTACAACTGTGAAGTCCTCAGCACTACACTCTGAACAGCCAACAGAATCCTCTGGGCTGGTTGTTAGAAGACACTTTGTCTCTACTGGGGGTAAAGTGTGTAAATAATGCAAAAAGGAAGGTCATACAGTCGGCAACTGTTGAAAACTACAAGCAAAGCTGGTCTGAGAAGGAAAGCCACCTCTTAAGACCAGCAATGCACCCTGGAGACCACAACAAAAACTGTTCACTACTGGACACAATGCTGCACATCAGGTAAGTAGCACAACTCATCCTGGAGCATCTCGTCCGAACACAACCCACCTCAGTCCTGTCAAAGTAGCTGATGCTGAAGTGATTACAAAGGATCAGATTGCCACTCTTATCAATTTTCTAAACTGACAAGGAAGCCGAGCAGACCTGCAACAGGAAACTATGGCAGGCTACATCCAGCCAAGCTCCAGCATTTCATGGATCATTGACTTTGGGGCTACTGATCACATGACCAATAATGCTACCCTTCTAAACTCCTGCTCTTTATTTTATGTACCTAAGAAGATAAAAATTGCAAATGGAATTATCTTAGAAGTTGTCGGAATAGGCTCTGCTATAATGAATAACAAAATCTCACTGAGAGGTGTCCTGCATGTCCATAGTCCAAGTTTCAACCTATTGTCTATTGGAAAACTCACTAGGGATAATAACTGTTTAGCCTGCTTCTCATCCACGAAATGTTGTTTTCAGGAAAAAAAGTGAAGGGGATGATTGACAGCGCTAGGAATATAGCAGGCCTACACATACTGGAGTCAGAAAACAAAGCATTAATAAGCTTAGCCAAGCTGCCAAGTGACCAAGACTCTAGTATTTTGCATCCTAGAAATATATGTATAGGGGAAATTTTGTTATGGCATAACAGACTGGGTCATCCCAATTTTGTATATTTGAAACGATTAATGTCAAAGTTATTCAGCTCAACTAGCCTAAATGATATTACTTGTGAGACATGTCAACTAGCTAAACATGCAAGTCATCTACGCCTTTTAATCTTATTCACTCAGCTATATGGGAACCATCTAAGGTAAATAACATCAATGGAGCATGATGGTTCCTAACCTTTGTGGATGACCATACCAGAATAACATGGGTATACATGTTAAAGAATAAAAGTAAGGTTGGAAAATTATTAAGAGATATGTATCATTTATTATAAATCAGTTCGACTATATCATTAAAACGCTTAGGCCAGACAATGGAACTGAATATTTGGACAGCAATATTCAAACATTTATGCAGGAAAATGGTATTTACCACCAAACCACCTGTATCTATACTCCTCAACGGAATGGAGTTGCTGAAAGGAAAAATAGGCATCTCCATGAAGTAACTCAAGCTATCATGTTTGCCATGAATGTACCCAAACAGTACTGGGGTGAAGCCTTCCTTACAACCACTTATCTTATAGACAGAATGCCGTCCAGAACCCTGTCATTTAAAACTCCTAGAGAAATACTTCTCCGTCGTTACCCTCATACTAAGCTACTCTCTGACTTGCCTTTCAAACTCTTTGGGTGTACAACATACGTCTATATTCAGCCAAGTTTAGAGAGAAATTGGATCCTAGATCAGTTAAGTGTATCGTCCTAGGATATCCAGGGTCACAGAAAGGTTATAAGTGTTACTATCCAGCCAATAAAAGAATGTTTGTTACAATTGATGGTACCTTTAATGAAAGACATTCATTCTACAAACCATTAACTGCAAAAAATAATTCAAGAATTAACGAATATTGGAAAACAGTTGATGGTATAGAGAAAACTCTTTCCATTTCAGAATTGGAAATTCTTTCGAGCTCAGCAGCTCTCAGGTTGGCGAGGTTAATTCCCCATCTGAACTTTAGTCTCCCATAGTCTCCAATTACCTGGAAGTCCCAGAAATTAGTAGCCGGGCTGATATCCCAGAACAAGTACAGTTAACAGCCGAAGACACAGTAGAAGAAACAAATAAGTATGACCATGAAACCCAAATAGACAATATACCAATGGCACTAAGGAAAGGAAGTCGGGAATGCACTAAGAATCCTGTCTGCACTAAATACACCGTAAAAGAGGATATATCCTACAATAAGTTGAATCCAATCTTTAGAAAATTTGTGTACTCACTTCATGATAAGATTATCAGTAAAAACATAGAAGAAGCACTAAGCCGACCTGAATGGCAAAGTGTAGTAAATGAAGAGATGAATGTCTTAATAAGGAATCAAACGTGGGAACTGACTCCCACCTCGGCCACTATAAAGCCAGTGGGTTGTAGATTGATTTTCACCGTCAAGTATAACAATAATGGAACAATAAACAAATATAAAGCAAGGTTAGTAGCTAAAGGTTTCATCCAAACATATGTAGTAGATTACTTAGAAACATTTGCACCAGTGGCTAAACTTAACACCATTCGAGACATCTTTTCTATCACAGTAAATCTAGACTGGGGACTCTACCAACTAGATGTAAAAAATGCATTTTTTTACTGGAGATTTAGCTGAGGAAGCATACATGAGTATTCCACCAAGGTTTACCAATGAAACAAATAAGGATAAAGTTTGCAAGCTAACGAAATCATTTTATGGGCTGAATCAATCACATCGAGCTTGATTCAAGACCTTCACTAAAGTAGTGACGGATCTGAAATTTAGCCAAAGTCATAGTGATCACACATTTTTCACCAAAATTTTACCTAAGGGGGAGCTGACCATACTAATAGTATATGTAGATGATATCATAATTACTGGAAATGATGACCTCGACATAAATAATATTAAAACAAAACTATCTGAGCAATTTGAAATGAAAAATGTTGGTAAGTTAAGATATTTCCTAGAAATGGAAATTGCTAGGAATAAAGAGGGAATGTTTATTTCACAAAGAAAGTACATTCTTGATCTTCTAAAAGAAACTGGTCTGTTCGGATGCAGACCAACAAACACTCCAGTAGAACCTAGATACAAACCAAGAGAGCAGTGGGATACTACTCCAACTAATAAACTTAGTTATCAAAAACTAGTTGGAAAGTTAGTCTATCTATATGTTATGCAGTTAGTGTTGTATCTCAATATATGCACAGTCCTACTAATAAGCATCTCTAAACTGCACTTAGAATTCTCAAGTACCTCAAGAAGGCACCTGGACAAGGACTATATTTCAGGAAGAGCAAAGATCGGAGTATAAAGATATTTACAGATGCAGACTGGGTTGGATCCAAAACTGACATGAGATCGACTACATGTCATGGGACATTTTTTTGGGGGAACTTAGTTACATGGCGAAGAAAGAAACAACCTGTAGTGTCAAAGAGCAGTGCAGAGGCTCAGGTAAGAGTACTTGCATTAGGAATATGTGAGGAGATTTGGATCAGAAGAGTACTCGAAGATCTTCATATAAAGGCAAGTCTACCAATCTGAATCTACTGTGATAGTGTCTCTGCAATAAGCATGGCAGAGAATCCAGTTTAGCATGATAAATCGATGCATGTAGAAATCCACATACATTTTATCCGAAAAAAGATAGAAGGAAATGAGGTCAGGTTAGTACACATCTCCACCAAGGATCAAGTAGCTAACCTTCTCACAAAACCACTCTCAACTAGTATTTTCCAGTACTTAATGTCCTAGCTTGGTTGTATGAATATATACAACTAAGCTTAAAGGGGAGTGTGGAAATAAAGTCCCAACTGAGCTGAACTGAAGTGCCAAGCTGATCTCAAGTCAGCCAACCTGATCTAGGCAACCAACGTGCTGGAAGACAGACCGTGAGCTGACCTGAGCTAACAGAAGTGAATAAACAAGGGTAGCCAGAGTAGAAAAGATAGACACTCGGCCCAATCATAAACCCTATACGTCTACCATACATGGCTTACCAATAAATGTGAAACCTCATTTGATACTATGAGAATCTAAACCACTCTCTAGCGCTAGACTCCTAGAATATGTCTGATGTCCAGTCCCAATGGACAAGTTTGTCGTCTACGCCATTCATCCAAAATGAAGTAGTACTCAGACTGAACATTGAAGTCCTTGAAACCATTGGTGACCGTGAAGGGGACACATCATGTAGCGACCCGTCCTGAGCCTTAGTACTCGAAACGACTCATCCACCGTACTTCACTAAGGAAATACAAGGCATCAAAGACAAAACATATACATGTCAGCGGAAGTCAAAAATTAAAACCTCGAAATAATCATCATCATAAATATCAATGTCTGGGCAAATTTAAATCCGATACAATGGTCAAACGTAGATAAATACTAAATCTCCAAAATTACATAGACCTCGAGTAACAAAAATAATTGTCTCAATTAAGTCCTTGAAAGTCTCATCCAAATATCCTTAGTCTCAAAATCTCCAGTCTAGATCTTCCACGGTATACTAACTCCTTTACCTGTATATCTGAAAAACTGATTGATAGAGGGGGGGAAGCGACATACATCGCTTAGCAAGTAATCCCACTATACTTACCATGGGATTATACGCAGAGAAGCAAGTGTGATAAAATAAGTGACAATATAAAATAATAGCATGCTTCTGTTCGCAAGTAAATTTATATTCTATCCCTAACATCAAAAAGCAAATCAATAAATAGACCCAACAAAGTACGTAACAAAGTCCAATAAAGTACATAACAAAGTCCATTTAAGGGTTAGTCCAAATAGAAAATCGATGATGCAATTTTCCAAATATGCAATACCAAAATGTCTAAAGTCAAAGGCCCAGAATTCAAAGTCCAAAAGTCCAAATTCTAAAATTTCCAAATCTGATTTAGCTGGTCCAAAGTCCAAATCCAAATCCAAGTACCATTCGGTCCAAATCCAAATATCAAAGTGATCAAAATCCAAAACCTGGCTAAAACGGTCCAAAATAATGCAATGGCAATAACACTTTCCCTACAAATCACTTATACCGTAAGACTTACGAATTGGTCCCCCAATAGTCAATATGCCATAAACTCCCTGAATATTCTAGGTAGTTACGTCTATGGCGCCCTAATGGCGGCCAATATGTTCGTGCTCCCTGAACATTCTAGGTAGTTATGTACGTACGCTCCGTTTGTTTAGAACCAATCCAGCTTAACAATATATTTCATGTGTAGGAGTGAATTCCAAAAATATGCAAATGCAATTTCCAAAATCATTTTCCAAGTATCAAAGTTAGTCCAATTTACCAAAATAGGCCAAAATGTCAAATTTGTCAAAATTACCAAATTACCCTCCAAATACCAAATAATTCCAAACACAAATAGACCAAATAACAAATTATAAAATGTCAATGTCCAAATACCAATTTCCCAAACGACCACCATCCACGTATATCCATATACATATATAATAGAAAATTATAATTCCATATACATATTTTCGATTACACATATACGTAGAATCATAGGCTACTCTTATTATATTCATAAAATTATTTATTATATACAATGTTAGCCAAAGCCAGTACCCACAATATTTATTATATTCCTTTGTAACATAAGCGGTAGCGGTAATTCTAGTTAAAAGAAAGGTTAAATAAATGTATTAATGATTGTCTTGTAAAAGAGCTTTGAAAAAAATTTATCTGTTAAATTATATTCACCAGCCTCTTTCGATTAATCTATTTAACAAATTACCGCCCTCAAGTAAGATGAAATTAAATGTTGATGCCTCAGTTGGACGTCATATGGCTGCAGTTGGTGCAATATTGCGCAATGCTTGTGGGGAATTTATTTCAGCTATTTGCTTTGCTTTGCCGTGTGTTTCGCTGCTCCATGCTGAATTAATGGCGACATTGTATGCCCTAATTTTCTATGCCCAAATCATGACTGTCTTATGGTTGAGACTGACTGCGTATACTACTTAGCATGCTATCTAATCCTTCACGATATACGGGGTCTTTGCTGGTGGATCTACGTCGCACGTCGAGTGTGTTATGTCTCAATGCTTCCACACTAAGCTATAGCCCACGAGAGGGTAACACAGCGGCACATACATTAGCACGTTGTGGTTTTCATGCGCCAGGTGTCATAATATATTCTTCCATTACTGCTTTGCCATATGACATGCGTGGCTCAATGCGCTAGATGCATCGCTTCCAAATCTATGGGTGTAAGTCTCCCTATGGGTTAGCGTATTTCCACACGAGTTGCCTGTGTCATCAATTGGCAAAAGCGTCGTTGGTATGTTTCTATTTCTCATATTAGTGTTGCATACCTGCCTGCTGTTCTTGCATTTCACTCAAATGCTTCTTTGAGTAACATATTTTCTTTCTCTGAGTATTATGAGGAACAAATACATCACAATCTAGACACTCTTTCACTTTTGGTCCATCGTTGGCTTGGCAATATCTCTTGGTTGTTGCCCGTTGTCGTTTGGCTACAGGCAACTTGGGTATGCCTTCATTTCCTCGAGACAAATTCTTGTTTTATACATTATTTATCTTGCTGCATTAATGTGATTTTTATGGCTACGTTCTGAGGTGTACTTCATTTGGCTTTAATATGGTGCAAGGCCTCCCATATGGGTTGGTGCTCTCATTTCTTTTGTTGCCTTGGTCAGCCCTTGGCCAAGGCAACGGCGGTATGTCTCTTAACATCTCTTATTTTTCGTCCGTTTATTCTACTCATCTTTAACTGCCATTTGACCCCTCTTTTTGCTCATTCTGGCGGGTGCATTTGTCTAAGCTTCAGAGTCATTCCTGGTGATCGAGCTGTCATGATCTGCAGAGCTGCATTGTCAATTTCACACGTTTATCCATTGTTTTATTTCTGTTTCATAGGAGCAATTGTATTCAATAATTTTTTGACATATACTTTTTGTGTTTTTCTTTCGGCAGAGTCTTCCATATGCACAGGAAAGCTAATGTAACCACGGTATTCCTCCGCCACAAATGAAGGCTACAAATTAATAAAATACTGGACGGTACCGTCCGTCTTTAACAAAAAATATATATATATTTTTTTTAGATGAAGAACGGGCGGTACGTTCGGGGATTTTATTAATATATACCCTCACTTGTGGCGGAGGAATACCGTGGTTACATTTCAGTTGTATTTATGGGGGGAGACTCTCCCAAACTAAATAATGTAATTTAAGAAAAACATATAAGAATCGCAAAATACAATTTAAACTTGAAATACAGCGAAAACAAGGAAGTCTATGAGAATCATGTGCTGGAAGAAAAAAACCACCGCGAGGATGTAATAGCAGATCCAGTTGCATCAACCTCCCAACGCTTGATCTCTTGCCAGAGCCAATGCATGTACTTCAGAATAATAACCAAAACAGCAGTCACACCTATTTGCATCCATAAATAGCCATAGCAAATATGAAAACGAAGATATGAGTAGAAGAATGTACCTAGGCTGCCCGACGCGAACACTGGTTCGGGCAACAATGGTATCATACAAGCCCACGGACAAGCCACAACGTGATGTTTGTTATTGAGCAAGCGTCCACACCTCAGCAAAATAATGCAGTCCATAGTCATGTAAGAAAAATATACGAACAAGAAGAGACATAAAAAGCACCAACTCACCCAACCGCCCACATGAAAGTGATGCAGGCGGGAAAACCGAAGGACGTTCTTAGTGCCGTAGAGTAGTTGTATGAACATTAGCCTGCAAACTGCCTCTAGCTATCGGCCGCAATTCCCAAATATGAGCATAGACATGCGTCGGCCTTTGTCCAAGAGCATGATGTGCCAGGAAATGTGCCACGCAGTTACACTCACACAGAATGTATGAAACCGATGCTCCCGTAGAAGAGAGTAGACTATATAACCGCGCATAGTCCCTGCCCAATCTAGCAGTGAAGACTGCATTACCTGCAATAAGCTGCTGCAACTGCAACCAATCCGTTTCAACCTCCAATAAGATATGACCCGCTATGGCAAAGTAAAGAATAGAAAAAAGAAGAGCTTGTAGTTCAGCATGCAACGGTGACAACAACGTGCTATTTCAAACAATGCCTCTTGTTTGTGAAGATAAACAGGCAACGCAGGCAACGAAATCCAAACTGGAACAATAGGCATGTCAATCCTTGGATCAAAATCATACGTCCATTTAGTCACTCGCATATGATATCCCAGCACTGTCCATGTACGGCGAGAAAAACATCTATAGTAATCTGTCTCTGCATCAAAATTCATCAAGATATACGTGGGATCAAGCAGCGTAATTTTGATGGCTGCCGAAAATCCAATGCGCTCAAAGCATTTACGAATTGCGTCCAATCTAGGACGCCTATACCAAAACGTATCTACCAAACAATGCTTAAAAGAATCCGATAATGCAGTTACCTCCTTGCATGAGAATTTGATAGCAAGAACCCCTTTAAATTTAGTGATTTCACAAGGAGGAAGGATCGCAAATGTCGTCTTCAAAAGTGATGCATACATTCGTTGCGGCTCCATTGCTGCCGAAAAGATCGCTGCAGATAGCAGCCGCCTAGGGAGATCGCACATCTCTAAATGATACCAAACCAAATCGCTGTGAAAATGAAATCGTGATTTAGAAATAGAGAAACAGCTGGTGATCGATGTCAATGTCGTAGCAGCGCTGGCATGACGCCGCCGCCTTCACAAAAATCACCAGAGCGCAGGCATCTTCCCTCTCCTGTATATATAAAAATACATACATACATACACACACACATATATATATATATATATATATATATATATATATATATATATTCAAGCCAATGTTCTGAATCACCATTTTTTCTTTTTTTTTCCTTCTGCATCTCTTATTCATATATATATACCACATAATACAATTTACGGCCTGCTGCCCAACACTCAAATTCCAGAACAACCACATTTTTCGGCAAACATGAATTTATTTGATTTAGGTGTGTAAAACATATACTACTATATGTACATAGAAAACACACACACACATATATATATATATATATATATTATTATTAAAAACCTCTCTTATGGCAGAGGAAAGCCATATTACAAACGTCATCGTATGCGAATAAATGTAATAAAAAATGAAGTATTGTATATCTCCAGTCGTATATGTTGTGCCGCATTAAAACCTTGCCAAGAAAAACCACCCTTGTGGATGAAAACTTAGCGAAGGAAAAAGCGTACATATTTATACATCTATCATAGATAAAGAGTATATCGACTTTTGAATACAAGGAAGTGTTTAATGAATAGTAAAAAACAATTGTGTCGCAATGGATTGGAAGTGCACATGATGTTGATGAAGGACTTCAGCAGGAGGTTGAGAGAGCCCATAGATTGGCCTGTTTCCGCTTGAAGATCAACGATGTTGCCCTCGTCAAGAGTATTTGCAGTGAAGTGCAGCATACCAAAAGAAACATGGATGTGAGGCTAAGAGATGCATATGTAACAATAAACAGTGATGACATATGACGAATAAATAGCGAATTAATAGAAAACACACCAGTGTTGCCTGTGTTGGAAAACACAGACAACAACCAGGATGTATAGTCCAGCAGGTCGCAATATGACGATCTTGCCAAAAACAGCCGTGAGGAGCGAAGGGACCAGGTCGTCTCATCCGCAGCAAGCATGTGAGCCATCCAGAGGAAGCACCTAATCCATGCACATGTGAGGAATAAAGCAGCGTTAAAAGTGAGTATGGAGCAGAATAAAAGCTGTATCATCAATGGAAGACAAAGCGTACCAAGTCTGTCTGCATCCGACAGGATACAGGCAGTAAAATACATATATATATTTATGTATATATATAAAATACATCAACCAATAAACATATATGCACATCGCCATATATACGGCCTCTGGCCTACACAGACAAATATACAAATTCAAATCGCATAGAAATCTCATGTACAAACATATACAAATTGCTTCACATATACCTTTATACATGATTCTATACAACTATGCATTCAAGAATACTTATACATGATCCGAGTTTATAACGAACATAACATATAGAATTTTCGAAAAACATAGTAAGTATAGGGAGATTACTTACCTATATCAATATACTATACCATGCGATTAAATCTAGAGTGGTTGGTTGCCCGAAATCCTCTCTTCCTTCCCTTGATGCTTTCGGTTGGATGAAGAATGGAGGCTGCCTTTATATTTCTTTTTTCTTTCTTGGTTGTTTGTTTGCTGCGCAGGAAAGTGGACGCAACCCTCCTGTGTGCTAAGGTTTTTTTGGCCACTGATTGTGGAGAGGAACAAAAATTAGTGTAGAATGTTTTTCTTTTCCCAAGGTACATCTTGGTTGGAGGCACAAGGGATTGCAGCGCTCTCTCTTTATTTTGTTTTTCCTCTTCGGTTGCTGCTGATGGGAATTGCCAACAATAATGATGGTGTTTGTGGAATTAAAGATATTATATAAATAGGTATATGGTAGGTAATCTAAGTATATTTCAAATAGTTTTAAGATTTATCATGGGAAATTCTATCCAATTTCATAGTTCTATTTAGTTTAGGATTGTTCCTATAGTTTGGGTAAGATAACTATTCTATTTAATTCTTAATATTTTATTGTATTTTATTTTCTTTTCCCCTTATGGAGCACGGGCATAACACATCAGACTATCATACTCTCCAAGGATGATTGAAATTCCTCAGATTAGAAACACATCCTACTAGGATAACAGTTCCATCAGCATATTAAAAGTCCAAAAGGACCCATCATGATGCAACATGTCAACAACTTCCAAATCATCAGGCCTAGGATTTCTACCAGCAAGCTGAGTGGCCTACTCTGATTAGGCAGTCCCGATTATCCCCGGGAAGCAAACTGTTATGAATAAAAGTTGTATTTCATTGATTAATGTATATCATACAAGGTCTTAATTTATAAGACAAAGTAATAACACGTTAAGCATAATCTACGAGATTTGATTATGATTTGAATTTGATTCCCATATCATGCAAGCTTGATTTCAGGGATAAGATTTCGTTTTTGTAACACTCTTTATCAAGTTGTGTAGCGGGACCATCAATAGTACCAACATTATGTAAGATAGGAGAGCCTTTGGTATTATGTAGATCACTTACTTCTTGTTGGACATCCAACAAAGAAGACTCATCGGTGGTGGAAACGGGCTCATCGGCCCTTCTTTTGTTGGGAGAGGAAAGCTCGGTTGCACCATCTACTCACTTTTTTTAGACAGTCTCCAGAAACTTGAGACTTGCAACCAATCTAGTGACTCACCCGCTATTGTAATCGTGCATTATGAAAAAGAGAAAAAAAAGATTTAATTAATTTATTTAAATTTAAACCAAAACTTTATCCTAATTTAACTACCCATCACCCTCAACCTCTCCCCCAATTATCCAATCACTCCTTAACCACCCCACTCCCCTTAATTTTCTCCCCTATCCCCTCCATCAAATTTCCCCAGCCGTTATTTTTCCATTCCTCTATTTCATTTAACCGTCCCTTTTCCCCATTCACCTCTTCACACACACACACAAACGACATCTATGGCAAAGAAAAAAAAATATAGATAGAGAAAGTAAGGGGGGCAACGGCTGAGAGCAGGGAGGGAGAAAGGAAAAAAAAAGAGAAGAGAGGGAAAGAGAGGGAGAAAAGAAAAGGGAGAAGGAGAATTGGCCACCCACATCAAATTCAACACCGTTTCTTCTCAGTGAGTTTATATTCAAGAGGTAGGTTACCCTCCCCTCTGTCGGATTGCTTTGGATTCCCTCGCATTCTGTTTTGAGAATTATTTGATTATCATTGCATGTCTATCTTTTATATGTTTATCCCGAATTCTTTATGTTTTGGTATGGGAATTGCATGTTTGGCCTTAGATATAGATCACATGGCACGGAAATAGGCTGGAATGGGTTCGGGTTGTCGAAAAACGCGCACAGAGACGGCGCGTGTAGCACACGCGCAGCGGCCCACGCGCGCCCCTGAGCGGCGCGTGCAGTTCACGCGCTGATATTTCAGTTGCGTTGAAAAGAGTGCGTTAAACGGAGTCCAATGGAACTGGTTTGGGGTTAATTGGAGTTAAACTGAAAAAGTTATGAATTTTTGAGTGTGTTTAGGAATTAAGAAATTAAAGAAAAGTAAAATAAAAAAAATAAAAAAAAATAACGGACGTGCTGAAGTTGTCAGATGCGTTACAAAGAGAGTGTCGAATGGGCTACAATGAAATTGGTTTGGGGTAAATTGGAGTTAAAACCAAAAAGTTATAGATTTTTGAAGAAAATTAAAATTTAAAGAAAATAATAAAATAATTACAAAAAAAAAGGCGCTACAGGCCATTCGGCCACAGGGCCTAATAGGGGAAAAAAGGCCCACAATTTAAAAAGGGCTGCTTATTGTTTAAAAGAAAATTAAACAAATTTTGATATAAATAAAATTTAGAAATAATAATAATAATAATAATAATAATAATAATAATAATAATAATAATAATAATAATAATAATAATAATAATAATAATAAAGTAAAAAAGAGGACAAGTTGACGTCAGTAACGGAAGTGAGAATATATATATATATATATAATAAAATGAAAATAATAAACAATATATAAAGTAATATAATTATTATTTAATAAATAAGAAAATAGAAATACAGGGAAAAAAATTAAAATAAAAAGAAAAAAGAATTGGCGTTAGTAGAGTAGTAACAAATAAAAGATTAATATAATAATAATAATAACATATCTATTTAATATGATAATTAACCAATTTAGAAACTCATGAAATAAATTAAAATGAACTAAAAAAAGAAGAAGAAAAAAAGAAAAAGGAGAGAGAAGAAAAGGAAATTAAAGCAAGAAAAACAAAATAGTAGGGCAAGATAAAAATGAAAATAAAAGAATGAAGTGCTTGAATGCGTAGGAAAATTAAAATAAAGTGCATAAACCTAAAATAAAGTCTAGAAAGATTAAATAACGGTAGAAGATAAAATACAGTAATGAACCCCACGCAACATAGGGTAACTACGCAATATAGGTAATACGCAACATAGAACGGAGCATGCAACATAGGACAAACGGAAGTGTGCAAGCGTGACGCATTCATGCCACGAGCATTGCATTTGGCCTATGAGCCGTGTGGCCTGACGAGACGTGTGATGGGTGTTGGTAATAATGGTTACCTTCACCTAATAGGACCCGGGACATGCATAGCATAACATGAAAAAGAATGAGCATAGCGTGTGATATTAAATGACTGCGTGTGACACGGAGATAGAAGAGCATGCATCATGAAATTGGCACATTGCATTTATTATTGTTGTGATTATCGATGACCTTGTTGTTAAGTTGTTTCAGTACTATGTTTTGGGAATCGGATCGGTTCGGGTATGTGATATTTCTTATTTATGCTTTATTTGTTTTATTATTTATATGTTTATGTTTTATTGCTTTATTTATCTGCTACCTGCTTTACGTGCTTAATTGTTTGCCCGACTCAGCTTGTGACAGTCTCTTTTCGGAAGAGACGGGTAACCTACGAGTGACTCCCATCACTCACCCCTCCACCACCCCTCCACAGGTGAGTAGGATTAAGAGTATATATATTTATCGAGGATGAGACAGATCACGCGAGCTGAAAAGAGTGAGCTTGGCTCGAGAAGGGATCTTGTTGACCAGGAGCTTGTTCTTGGGATAGTCAGATAGAGCTTCACCTAGGTTTATTGTTTGATTTTAGTATTTCATACTTAGCGGGTTTCGTCAACCCTTGTACTTGATTTTATTCTGATGGATTTAATTTAATCAAGATGTTTATTCCTTTAATTATTGTTTCTGCGAAAAATTTCTACGTCAGTTCTGACGTGCAAAGAAGTTTAAACGACGCTTTGTAGTCCTCGTAGTAGGCTACGGCGGCGGGTACACTATTCCCGATTCTAGGGCTCAGGAGCGGGGCGCTACATGTGGTATCAGAGCCGAGGCTCCAGATCTGCCTCGGAAACGCAGGATTAACTAGATCATTTAGACTTAAGCTACGATCTTTTTCTAAATGACGATTGTACCCTTAAGCAACAAAATAGGGTTAAGTGATGATCTTAGCTTTAAGTTATGATCGGGTTAAGGGGTACGAGGGTGAGCGATCGTTTCATTACGTAATTACTATTCTCACTCTAACTTTTAGCAAAAATTTTGTAAACGACAGAATTTCCAAAATTACCCCTGAACAATTGCATACGACCCCCTAAGTTGTTCGACATTCCCAAAATACCCCTAACTTAACATGTACTTAAATAAGTATATTTTCGACCGTTCTATATTCTAAAAAATGTCTGCAAGACGTGAACAAGTCGGTAATAAAGGAAATGCTGGTGAGAACCAAGAGAATGAGGGGATCATCCCAAGCACTTGAAGATGCCATAGTTATCATGACCAACACCTTAGCACAGTAACACCAGTTGTCGAACTAGCAGACACCGTCTCCACCACCACCGCATTCGGACCGGAGATTCTTCGACAAGGAGATGTGGTATAGTGGTGGCACAGCACAACCACCACCGATCACTTGGATCTGACCTCGGAATGAGTCCAAGAGGTACTACATGCCGAGAGTACGATCTTTAAGACATGGCTCTAGACCCATGAGAGAAATGTAGATTTAGGCCATGATATTAGAAATTAAGCTACGATTTTACCCCTAAGTCACAATCTTAGACATAAGTAATGACTTGAACATAAGTCACATTCTTAAACATAAATAACGATTCCGATTAAGAGTTGACTTTGGACATAAGTACATAAGGTAGTCATAAGCGTTGATCATACACTAAGCACGATTTTAGAAATAAGACATGATCTTAGACTTAAGAAACGATGATATTAAGAACAATCCTAAAAGTAAGTGATGACCTTATACTAAAGGGGATGATTGACTACGAAACACATATACCTAGGGTATCCCATACTATTCTACCTTATCTAAGTTGGTCATCACCCTTTGAGCCGTGATCTTAGTAACTTTAGTTGAATACTATATAATTAATATGAAAAAAAATTAAAATGTTTACCAAATCACCCTACTGCAAACACTAGTGACATATTAATATGTCAGACAATAACTTGGGGCTGCTTCACCGCAACAACAGCATGGGACTCGGTACCATTAAAGTAAAGTAAAATGAGCTCATATCCTTACTTGGACGGTAACATCAGAGCAGACTTAGGTCTAAGTTGAGACAACAACTACTAAGAAATGAATTATTATAGTGTGATAGGTACTAAGAGAGGATTTGTAGAGAATGATAGAAACTAAGTAACGGGTCATAAGCATTATAATCAGTAGCGTTTAGCAAGAGAATCATACGAAGAATTTATAGTCTAAGGAAAAATGTTGAAATTTAGAGTTATTAAGTAGGACGACGATATTAGTCTTATTAGAAGTATTGATCGGTAGCAAAAAGCGCAAACCGACTATAACAGGTACATAGGAACAATGAGCTGTTACAAACTTTTAGTTGAGTGTTGATTTATAGAAACGTTGAAGTACTTGACTTGAATGTAGTAAGCTTGAACTAAAATAGATCGGGCATGAACAAGTAAAGGTTGTTTTTTATGAACTAGAATAAAATTAATGGTTCAAATAATCAAGTAACGAGGTACACTGGATCAGTGTGGCGCGTGGAAGCATGGTGAATTAGAACAATTTAGTCGATCAATAATTAGTGTGCCATGCTGTAATTGGGCCAATTTAAGTCAAAGATTTTATCATGAGTAAACAAAAGTTAGACTTATAAGAAACTGTACATAGGATACCTTATCCGAAAAAGAGGATGACCTATAGAATTATACGAAATAGTGAACTGATGTATTTTTCAAACAGATAAATATTTTATATAAGCACGTACACCAATGTATAACTATATTTTAACAAGTACTTTAAGAATTTATGTCATCGGAAATACCTTATTGAGACTCAATTTTTTTAGGCTACTAAACTTTACAACGCTAATTTTTTTTCCTGTATATGTATATCAATACAATAAAATTTCAATTCTTTTGACAACCTTAAAAAGGAAAAACTTTTAAACTACTGATGTTCTTCAAAAACAATATGTTTATACATATTCCTTACACAAGATTTCAAATTTTCGTTTCATTACATCTATTTTATTCAAAAATTAATTTTACCAGACGACTATCGATATCGCAAGCATTTTTATCCGTTAAAGTATTTTCGAAGTTATTTATCGCCTTGTGATGACCTTACTTAAATTTTGTTAAGTCAAAAAAAAATATAGCTTTCAAAATGTATACCTCTTTTAGAGAACGAAAGTTACCGTATTCAAATCGTTTTATAAAACCTTACCTTACTAAGTTTTCAACTATTTTAACGCAATTTTACCAAAATACTTTGCAAACAAGTTATATCGTTGTTTTTATAAGAGGTGATTTGAAACACCGCCTTGCGAAAATGAATATATTATTTAGGTTCTTGCGTTTAAAAAAAAGGAATGGTTCACGTTTATTAGGAGAAAGGTATGCCGTACACATATTTCGTACATTAGACTAATGATATTTTCAAAGAAGTAAGGGCATGATCGTAGATTTAGTTCGTAAGTATATAAGAATTAATTTTTAAGGACTTGGTTTTGTGTAGCAAGTACCATATCAGTGTACATCAAGGATATTAGTTGGTTAATTATCTAGGGGGATGAACCATATATAATGAGTTAAGAATTCGGAATTGTAGACTACAGTAAATTGAATGATACCCGTCAAATAGTATAAATTGAGGTTTATACGTTGTAGTGGTAGGAATTAAGTTAAAGATTAAAGTACATCTAAGAACTGATTTTAGAGAGCTGCTGATGGCCGCACATACAAGTATCTTATTCACCGAAGATTGGGTCGTAGAACCCCGGTATGATGATAATACCTTTAAGTTGATTCAATAATCATAGGTAGGTTAGGTTACGATCTTAAATAAGCAAAGAGAAATGAATTTAGAAATTACTTGTATTTATACAAGGAATGGTTATGAGGATTTAGTCACATGTCGAGAAAGTATAATGTTAACATATAATATATGCAATGGACGTTTTAATTTGATCATTATCTTGGTGGATGAATCAAGTAGAACTATGCTAAGTTGTTGTTTACATAATACACAAGTTACGAGGACGAAACTTGTTTTAAGGGGGTAGAATGTTGTAATCGTGCATTATGAAAAAGAGAAAAAAAAGATTTAATTAATTTATTTAAATTTAAACCAAAACTTTATCCTAATTTAACTACCCATCACCCCCAATCTCTCCCCCAATTATCCAATCACTCCTTAACCACCCCACTCCCCTTAATTTTCTCCCCTATCCCCTCCATCAAATTTCCCCAGCCGTTATTTTCCCATTCCCCTATTTCATTTAACCGTCCTTTTTCCCTATTCACCTCTTCACACACACACACAAACGACATCTATGGCAAAGAAAAAAAATATAGATAGAGAAAGTAAGGGGGGCAACGGCTGAGAGCAGGGAGGGAGAAAGGAAAAAAAAAGAGAAGAGAGGGAAAGAGAGGGAGAAAAGAAAAGGGAGAAGGAGAATTGGCCACCCACATCAAATTCAACACCGTTTCTTCTCAGTGAGTTTATATTCAAGAGGTAGGTTACCCTCCCCTCTGTCGGATTGCTTTGGATTCCCTCGCATTCTGTTTTGGGAATTATTTGATTATCATTGCATGTCTATCTTTTATATGTTTATCCCGAATTCTTTATGTTTTGGTATCGGAATTGCATGTTTGGCCTTAGATATAGATCACATAGCACGGAAATAGGCTGGAATAAGTTCGGGTTGTCGAAAAACGCGAACAGAGACGGCGCGTGTAGCACACGCGCGGTGGCCCACTCGCACCCCTTAGTGGCGCGTGCAGTTCACGTGCTGATATTTCAGTTGCGTTGAAAAGAGTGCGTTAAACGGAGTCCAATGGAACTGCTTTGGGGTTAATTGAAGTTAAATTGAAAAAGTTATGAATTTTTGAGTGTATTTAGGAATTAAGAAATTAAAGAAAAGTAAAATAAAAAACAAAAAAAAAAATAATAACAGACGTGCTGAAGTTGTCAGATGCGTTACAAAGAGAGCGCCGAATGGGGTATAATGAAATTGGTTTAGAGTAAATTGGAGTTAAAACCAAAAAGTTATGGATTTTTGAAGAAAATTAAAATTTAAAGAAAATAATAAAAGAACAAAAAAAAGGGCGCTACAGGCCATTCGGCCACAGGGCCTAATAGGGAAAAAAAGGCCCACGATTTAAAAAGGGCTGCTTATTGTTTAAAAAAAATTAAACAAATTTTGATATAAATAAAATTTAGAAAATAATAATAATAATAATAATAATAATAATAATAATAATAATAATGATAATAATAATAAAGTAAAAAAAGAGGACAAGTTGACGTCAGTAACGGAAGTGAGAATATATATATATATGTATATATATATACATATATATATATATAATAAAATAGAAATAATAAACAGTATATAAAGTAATATAATTATTATTTAATAAATAAGAAAATAGAAATACAGGGAAAAAAATTAAAATAAATAAAAATAAAAAAAGATTTGGTGTCATTAGAGTAGTAACAAATAAAAGATTAATATAATAATAATAATAACATATCTATTTAATATGATAATTAACCAGTTTAGAAACTCATGGAATAAATTAAAATGAACTAAAAAAGAAGAAAAAAAAAGAAAAAGGAGAGAGAAGAAAATGAAACTAAAGCAAGAAAAAAATAGTAGGGCAAGATAAAAATGAAAATAAAAGAATGAAGTGCTTGAAAGCGTAGGAAAATTAAAATAAAGTGTATAAACCTAAAATAAAGTCTCAAAAGATTAAATAACGGTAGAAGATAAAATACAGTAATGAACCCCACGCAACATAGGGTAACTACGCAATATAGGTAATACGCAACATAGAACGGAGCATGCAACATAAGACAAACGGAAGCGTGCAAGCGTGACGCATTCATGGCACGAGTATTGCATTTGGCCTATGAGCCGTGTGGCCTGACGAGGCATGTGATGGGTGTTGGTAATAATGAATACCTTCACCTAATAGGACCCGGGACATGCATAGCATAACATGAAAAAGAATGAGCATAGCGTGTGATATTAAATGACTGCGTGCGATACGGAGATAGAAGAGCATGCATCATGAAATTGGCGCATTGCATTTATTATTGTTGTGATTATCGATGACCTTGTTGTTAAGTTGTTTCAGTACTACGTTTTGGAAATCGGATCGGGTCGGGTATGTGATATTTCTTATTTATGCTTTATTTGTTTTATTATTTATATGTTTATGTTTTATTGCTTTATTTATCTGCTACCTGCTTTACGTGCTTAATTGTTTGCCCGACTCAGTATGTGACAGTCTCTTTTCGGAAGAGACGGGTAACCTCAAGTGACTCCCATCACTCACCCCCACCACCCCTTCACAGGTGAGCAGGATTAAGAGTATATATATTTATCGAGGATGAGACAGATCACGCGAGCTGAAAAGAGTGAGCTGAGCTCGAGAAGAGATCTTGTTGACCGGGAGCTTGTTCTTGGGATAGTGAGATAGAGCTTCACCTAGGTTTATTGTTTGATTTTAGTATTTCATACTTAGTGGGTTTTGTCAACCCTTGTACTTGATTTTATTCTGATGGATTTAATTTAATCAAGATATTTATTCCTTTAATTATCGTTTTCGCGAAAAATTTCTACGTCAGTTCTGACGTGCAAAGAAGTTTGAACGACGCTTTGTAGTCCTCGTAGTAGGCTACGGCGGGTGCACTATTCCTGATGCTATGGCTCGGGAGCGGGCCGCTACACCTGCTATCTCTCTCTGAGTCCTAGCTTGGGTTTTAACGAAATAATCAGACTCAAGAAATACACAATTCATGCTGACATGAATCCGATAAGTAATAGGATTATAACATCGGTATCCTTTTTTGTTAGTACCATACCCGACAAACACACATTTTTCAACACAATGATCCAGTTTCGAGCGTTCATGTTTTTGGATATGTATGATCTCTTAACAACCAAAGACACAGGACGGAAGTGTGAGGAATGATGTAATCGTAATTTGAGTGGCTAGTATTTGTAATAGAGTTTTTTTTCATGTATTTTTGTGAGAAGTCGTTTCGAGAGGTAAACTGATGTGGCAAGAGGTTTAGTTCAAAACTATTGAGGGACATGGGATTCAAGCATCGTTGCTTTTGACTACTTTGTTTTATTGTGGTGTATTTGGACAGGTTGTTTGATGAATCAGGCCGTGCTGTCAAGGAAAATTTTTCATTGACTCATCAACATATTCCCTGCCATTATCAAAATGAAGGATCTGAATTTTTTTGGTTGTCTTGAGTTTGGACCATTTTGAAGAAATAGATAAATTTTTGAGGAACTTTCGACTAATTTTCAAGAAGTCTACCCTGTCGGACATGTATAACACCATTAGAAAAGGGGGGTTGAATAGTGAATACAGAAAAATTGGGTTTTAAAAACTTTTAGTGACCAATTAAGCACTTCTGAAAACATATTTTGTTTTCAGATCATGTTTTTGATTGACTGAATGACCAGGTTCTAGACCTCTAAAATTTGTGAAATTTTGTGAAAACGTACTCTCAGATGTTATATATATGTCATAAGAATTTCAGATTAAAACTCAAAGTGTAAGACCCTGAAAATATGGTTTTAATTGGACTCTGCCAATTTGTGAAAAACTTTCTCCTAGAATGAAAAATTAATTCCTATTTAATGACAAACCCAAACGATCTAAAACTTTTATGAGATTTCTTTTAAGATGTCTAATGTAATGGGTTGAAACAGTTTTTTCAAAATTCATTTAGCAAGTATATCAACCACGTTGATGTTCTCAACTTTCTAAATCTAAAAATTAGATTGCACTAGTCTCGGAACTATGAACGTTTAGATGTCTTATACTTATCCAAATTTGATGAAACTTGTCTTAAATGAAGCATAAGACATTTATATATGTCTCTGCAAAATTTGATGAATTTTTGAAAAAGTTTTGTTATTTTTTCCAGAGGCGTTGAAAACGATGTAAAAATAGAAACTGAGAGTAAAAGTGCTGAAGGTAAGAACACCAAGATTTTTATACTGGTTCGGTCGAAACGACCTACTCCACTCTTCGAGGACACCTTCCACGGTATTAACTAATCATCAAAAACACCTTGGGGCAAAGGTGGCTGCAGCTATACACCAACTCCTTTAATGTCCACTCCTTTTACAATGAACAACACATCCAATCAACAAGAACACCACCACCTCACTAATGAAGGTTTGATCATACCTTGATCAACCTTATGCAAGAATAGAACATGTATGGATGGCATAAATGAAGCTTATAAATATTATAGAATGTATATTTGATAGGCTTGAAGCTATGTGCAAGAGAAGAAGATAGGAGAAGAAGAGAAGTCATGCTTTGCACTTGATAAAATATGAAAATGAGTCTTGTCCTTTGTTTGATCTTCTTGCTTGCTTTTGTAGATGTTTGGAACGCCCTCCTTGGCTGAGAGTGCCCTTGAAGAATGTCTTGAATACCCTTGGAAGATAACTTGTATAGCCTTGTGATATACCTTTGCTTCCTTGGCAGAATGTGATTGGACAATTGATGTGTCTTTGCCTTGTTGTCACTCTATGATAGGGTCTTTATTTATCTACCTTGGCACAAAAAATATGACCTGGAAATTAACAATAAAAATCTGAAAACAATTCAAATTTCAAATTTCTTAATTGTCAATCAATCATAAGTGTAATTGCTTCATATTTTTGGAATGAATTTGATGTTGAACACATGCAAAAATTGGCCAGCAGCATGTGCTGAAAACTTCAGCACCCTTTTTGAATTTTGAAAGCTTTCCTTGTGTGTCTTGGTCTCCATCAATACTACCATTCATTTGTGGATCATTCTCCATCAATCATATTGCAAAATAAGCTCCACCTAGGCTCCAACTCAGCTCAAAACAGCCGCGCAACTCAGCATGCATGTGCTGAAAACCATTTTTGAATTTTGCAAAATAATGATGTAGTATCTTCATATACATGGTATATTTCAATCAATATTTAAATTTATTTTCTAGAATTCTCCAAGATATGTCTTGGATGTGTAAGACATGTCTAGATACATGTCACAAAGTGTAGCAAAAAAAGCATCTTCTTGAAAGTGTAGAAAACCGAATTTTCGACTTCTTTTGATTGCGCGATTTTTCTCTACTTTATCTTAAACCCCTTAGATATGTAAAATGTGTTATACACCATATAATATACATAATATAATGTATAATTTCAGCTCTAAAAGCTGAAAAGAATTTCGTTCATGTGGGGTTTTATTTTGAATTTGAATTTTTAACAAATCAAGGCAAATGATAGGTAATTGATATATGCAATTATGGTCTGAATTTGGGGCTGTATTAGACATGTGGTGCACGAAATGTTTGTGTATTTGAAGTGCATATTGGCTGGCCATCTTTGTATGGTAAGTATGTGACATGTCAGTGACGGTTCGGCAAACATTTGATGTGGCAATTTTCGGTTTACAGACTTGTAACATGTTGATATATTTTGGGAAGCTAGATGACATGGAATATATGACTTGTATGTATTCAAAAGGATGATGTGTATATGGTGGATTGACGTTGACGTACGTTGATGATGTGTTGATGAGATACCGGGATAGAAATATACGATACGCTCTGGCACTAAAGCACACCAGCGGTGCTAGCCGCCGCCTTCGCCGGTACCACTTTCCCCCCATTTTTCTTCCCGACCACCTCTTCCATTACCCGCTATATCCCTGCTTCGCTCAATTTCCATCAAAAGCTCCTATTTTTTCAACCCGCATTGCCATCATCATGACTGCCGCACCTTCCTTCGCTGCGGTGGTCACCGGATCAACCACCGTCAACAATATTTTGATCACGCCGAAATCGGTTTCCCGGTATAAAGGAATACCCATGATTTCTTTTCTAGATGCTGAGATTGATTCACTTGCAGAGCCTTACAGGTATACTTTGGTTGGAACTTTTTGGTATGGTCGACCACCTGTGAAAATTATACATGAAGTTTTTGAGAAAATTGGATTTCATCAAGATTTGCGCATTACACTGATTGATCAATCTCATATACTTTTAAATTTCCGCAATGAAGCTGATTATTTGAGGTGCTTTTATCGTCGTTCATGGCATATCTCTGGGTGTCACATGCGGATAACCAAGTGGACAGTGGACTTTGATCCGTCGGCGGACGTCCCCATTGTCCCGGTTTGGATTGCATTGCCGTCTCTGCCGATTCATCTGCACCATCGTGCAGCCCTTTTGAAGTGGTAAGGCCGATTGGAACACCATTGAAATTAGATGTTGCGACTGCGAACGGCCTAAGACCATCAGTGGCCCGTGTCTGTGTTGAGTTTGACGTTTCTCAAGATTTGCCGCAGAAAATATATTTACAGACTAAGGGTAGGATGATCTTACAATCGATCGTTTATGAAGACCTACCTTTATTCTGCACTTCATGCCGCAGACTCGGTCATTCAACAAGCGCATGCCCTCCAAAGGACAGCAGCAACGTTCCTCACCCCCCGCAGCCTCCCCCGCCGCCACCGCTCCCACCGCAGACACACTCCACAAGGCAGCGCTGGACACCAGTCAAAAAGAAATCATCAGCGTCTACTCTGCCAAACCCAGATGTATCTTTTAAAAATAATGATCAAACTGATCAGCCGGATATCGGGGAGATCCCTCCTTCAGACACAACCCTACCTCATACTACATCTGCCCATTTTGAGGAGGAATTTTGTGATGCTGCGGATCATCATCTACCCACTGAACTAAACCCCGTTGAAACGGGTCACTCATCAGATACAGATTTGCCGATTGATGATCATAATGATGATATACCTAATGTTCCAAAGGACGTTGCACGTCGAATGCAGCTACTACCGCCTTCGCCTGATGAGGAGGTATTAATATCACGTTTAGAAGTGCATGCTGCTGAGACCGAGTTCATCCCAGTTGTCCCACGTCGTAAGCGAAGGGCGCGCAAAGATTTACCACCTCTACCACCATCCACGATCTTAACACGTAGTGCGTCGCACATCGTACATGGAAATTCCTCCTCTCTTTCTCAATGAATGCCGTCGTATGGAACATCCGAGGCATGCGTGCCTCGTTACCTAGATTAAAACAAATGATTCATGAGCATCGTTTACACTTACTTGCTTTGCTCGAACCCAAACATGCTCCCTCCCATATACATGGATTTGCTTTACAGCTTGGTTTTTCACATTCTTATGCTTCACAATCAGAACGTATTTGGTTTTTCTGGCGTGATACTGAGTTTTGTTTTCTTGCTACTCAGGATCAGGAATAGGTGATACATTTTACTTTCCAGTCAATTTCACTGCAATGGACCTTTGTATTTTCGGTTGTGTATGTGAAACATACGCCTCTCCAGCGTCGACCACTTTGGCGTTCTTTATGTGACTTTGCTGACTCATGTCAATTGCCCTGGATGGTGGATGGTGATTTTAACACTTTTCGAACCATCGAGGATCATAGCGGTCGCTCAACTCCGTCTTTAGAAGTATTACAAGACTTTAATGACTGTATCGAAATGTGTTCCCTCATGGCGCCGCCGCACCAAGACTCTAGATTTACTTGGGCAGATGGCAGAGGTCTTGGTCGTATACGTCGCAGATTGGACTGGATTTTTATAAATTCTGCTTTTCAGGATGGGTTTGCGGATATACAGTTGTCGCATCTGCCAAGGGTCACCTCCGATCATATGCCATTACTATTCTTGTGTCGACAACGTGTGGCACATAGCAAGCGCTCATTTCGATTTTCGGACACCTGGCTACATCACTCAGATTTTCACTCTTATATGCAGCAGGCATGGTTATCATATCCCACTACTGGAGGCATGTACGGATTCTATAATAAATTGTTTTCATTCAAAAAAGATATCTGCCGGTGGAATAAAGACATCTTCGGCAACATTTTCAGCAATCTAAAACATGCAGAGGATCAACTTAATCATGCAGAGGCAGCCTGGGATGCGCATCCAACTGCGGAAACAAGGGAAGAATATCATAGATCCAAGGCCGAGTATCTGCGAGCGTCTACTTCTAAATTACAATTCTGGAAGCAAAAATCTCGAATTAAATGGCTTAAAGAAGGTGATGCGAATACACAGTACCTTCATTCTATTGTCAAAGGGAAGCGAGCACATCTGCGTATTCAAAACATTCTCAATGCAGAGGGCCATCTTTTAACGAATCCGAGTGACATCATGGCTGCAGCAGTCTCTTTCTATACTGATTTATTTGCTCATGCACCAATGCAGAATCATTCTGCTATACTTTCGCACATTCCTCGGCTGGTAACAGAAGCGGACAATATTATGTTGACGCAGCTTCCTACTGAGACTGAAGTTAAGGAGGCAATGTGGCACTTGGACCCTCACAGCGCCGCCAGTCCGGATGGGTTCCATGGTACGTTTTATCGTTCATGCTGGTCTGTCATACACTCTGATGTTGTTAAGGCAGTGCAGGAGTTCTTTCTTGGTATACCACAGCCGCCTGTCATAGCTAGTGCATTGATTACTCTGCCACCCAAGACGCAATCCCCTCAGACGTTCAGTGATTTTCGGCCTATCTGTCTTACAAATTTTATGAGTAAAGTTTGCACCCGCATTATAGCCACATGTTTGGGGATGCTTCTCCCGAAGTTAATTTCTCCAAAGCAAACAGGATTCCTTTCGGGACATGATATTTCAACTCAAGTTCTATTGGCAAGAGAAATGGTACATATGTTAGATAGTGGTGCGTCTCATTTATGCCTGAAATTGGATATGATGAAAGCATTTGATCGGGTCAATAGGATTATCTAGAGCGTCTCCTGCTGCAGTTTGGTTTTTCAGATTTTTTCTCTCGGATTATCCTCAACCATCTTCGAGCTACTACGTTATCAGTTTTGATCAATGGAGAGCCATCACCTACATTCTGCCCACATAGAGGTGTCAAACAGAGAGATCCTCTATCTCCATTGCTATTCATTTTGACATCGGAGGGTTTCAGCAGAGGGTTAACCTCATTGGTGGCGGCGGGCCATATACTGCCATTTCGTCTAGGCCGCATTCCTTTCGCAATAACCCATTTAGCTTATGCAGATGATCTCCTTATTTTCCTGCAGGGAACACAGTGTAATTTACGTCATTTCCACAAGTTATTAACGGAGTGTGAAACTGTTTCTGCTCAAAAGGTTAACTTTCAAAAGAGTAGTCTCATCTCGTCGGCACGCCTTTCATCCCGACGAGTTCGAACCTTACAAGAAATACTGGGCATGCGACTCTCTTCTCTACCGTTTCGATATCTTGGTTCATATCTCCACAGGGGGATAAATCGATCCTGATTTTGTTCTACTCTGCTACAGCATTTTGATGATCGATTAAATGGTTGGCATTCCCGCCTCCTTTCATCAGTGGGTCGTTTAGTCTTACTGCGTTCAGTACTTTCTGCGCTCCCTCTCCATATCATTGCCGCAGGAGGATTGCCAAAGTCTGTCATTAAGATGATACACAGAAAGATGGCCACTTTTTATTGGGGTAAACGACATCATTGGGTGGCATGGTCAAAAATCACTTTGCTTGTTGAGGAAGGAGGCTTGGGGCTACGGGATCTTAACATGCTTCAGCAGGCATATCACTGCAGAATTTGGTGGCTATATCAGAAACATGACACTTTGTGGAGTCGTTATATGCATGTCAAATATGGACGGCGAGGGGATTTTCGGCCAAGACTACTGGATTCGCCGGTTTGGAAACTCATCTGTCGCATTTATGATGTTTGTACTTCGCAATCGACAGGTACTGGTACCCATCTTACATGGAAGCCAACACCCTTGGGTGAATTCACTCTAAAATCAGCCTATGATGTTTGTCGCCCATCTAGGCCAACGTTACTCTCTGCTAAGTTCATCTGGTTCAAGCAACATTCACCCAACATAAGAGTACTACTTTGGCATTTATTTCACGCAGCACTGCCATTTGAAGATTACATTGGTAATTATTCTGCAGCACGCCCAACGCAGTGCCCCTTTTGCAATCAACACTCGGCAATGGTTGATCATGTTTTCCTGTATTGTCAGCCAATTAGTCTATTATGGACTTTCTTTGCGGCGGAGTTGCACGGCGTCTACCTCACTACTCTGACTCTGCGCCAATATCTCTTATCCTGGTGGTACCGCTCCTCCTATTCTTCCATTCTTGGGGTTCTAAAAATTGTTGTTCCGGGTATCCTAGTGCATAATATATGGCGCTGCTATGATAGCTTAGTATATGGGGACACTGCATCTTTTTCTTTATCGGCGCTGCGGGCCACTATCCATTTTGACATTGATATGTGGATTCATACATTACATGGTTCAAAACTCGCAGCAGGGCCACCTGCATCACTGACATGGATTCCAAATGTTCGACCTCCTCGTCTTAAAGTGGTCAGATGGCACACTCCTCTGTCAGGACGATTTAAAGTTAATGTGGATGCAGCCGTTGGACACCAGTATGCTGCAGGCGGAGTCATCATGCGTGATTCTGACGGCGTCTGTGTGCGCGCCTTATCATTTTGCTTACCACCATGCACACCGCTGATGGCTGAAATTTAGGCTACCCTATTTGGATTGCTCTATTTTCTTCCATTATATCGGACACTTGACATAGAGACGGACTGCGCGCAAATGCTGCTGTGCCTACGTCAACCACAACCTATCTTTGGAAACTATCATCTCAGACTCTTACACATGTTGATTAATTGCCATCATTTGGAAATCGCGCATATATGCCACGAGGCCAACATGCCGGCACATTACCTTGCTCAGTACGCAATGACGTCACCGATCACATGCTCCTTCACTAGCAACAGTCTGCCACCCATGGTTCGTGCCTCTGTCACTTTGGACCTCACGTCAGCAACCTTGCGTACTCATTGATTTCTCCGTCTTCCATATGGATTGGCGCACTATAATATCCTCTGCCTGTACTCATGTGAGTACAGGAAGACTCGGTATGTTTCCCTCGCTCCTTCATAGCATCTCATATCGTTTGCTGCCTATTGATGCACACTTTATTTTCTCTTCTACATGGAACACAATTTGCTCTGGCTTGATGATTTTCATTACATCTGGCGAGTGTCAACACTATCAAGTCTTCCTCATGGATTGGCATGCACTCGCATTCGCTGCCTGTACTTTGACAAGTGCAGGCAGCATCGGTGAGATCCACATCTTCTCATTTTGTAATACTCGTTTATATTTTCTCATTCTGCTTGACGCACTTTTATGTCTCGTTGCTACATGGGCGATTACACATCTTTGCACTTTTAATGCTGCTGCGTCACCGGTCTTCCACATGGATTGGCTCTCATTTGATTCCTTTGCCTGTACTTCGGACAGTACAGGCAGACCCGGTATGCGTTACATTCGCTGTGTTGGCTGCATTGTCTTATGTATTCTCTATATGTTTCACACACTCTCCTGTTTTTATGATGCATGGACGACCCCAAAATTTCTGTTGGCTATTCGCACGCATGCTGAGGATGGCGTTCGGGAGCTTCTATGGCATCATCATCAATTGCTTCAAGTGTCTCACATGGGGCTTCCTGTTTTTCTATTATTTCATTGTAAAGCGTCTCAACACTCCAAGAGTATAAATATGTACGCTTTTTCCTTCGCCAAGATTTTATCCACAAGGGTGGTTTTACTTGGCAAGGTTTTAATGCGGCATATCATATATTTCTTGGATGTTGGAACTTCTCATTTCCATTGTACGTTATATTTTCTCCATGTAATAAGGTTTTCCTCCGCCATAAGTGAGCCATAATCAATAAATCACTTTTAAAAAATATATATATATAATACATATATGCAGTCGTGTGTGTATATGTAGTGTGGAGAAGAACTTTCCATTTCAAATTTGTTGCCGAATAGGTATTTGCAAAAATATCTCTTTAAGTACTTCATTTAATGAACTAGTTTAGTTCATCTCCTTAAGCATTTCATTAGATGAACTAGTTTAGTTCATTTAACATGGCACCAGAAAATAGTTAAACACAACAAATGTTTGCTGTATGATTTAAGCCTTAACGCTTCATGGCGCATTAGTACAGTAATGATATATATAAATATATAAAGCATATTCATCATGTACGCATGTCATGTAACACTTAAATCATGCATTTCAATAACGCGTAACATTTAAATTATGTATTTTGAAATCACTCAAACCCCGATTTCTCAACATATTCATGTCATACATGAGAAATCATCAATAAAAAATAGAAAGTACTGAAAATCACTCTCATTAGGCTCACACGTCAGAATGTACTATTATATAAGTATTATTCAACTGATAAGTAGTTCGGTAATTTTTACTGGATACACGTCTCATAGGGTACACAAACAATTTTATTGGTAAAGAAACTAGGAATAAAAGTTTAAGGTAACCGAAGAAGGGGTACCTAGATGGCAATGCCATAGCCATATTTGTCGATTGATTGTCCCAAGAGTGAGATTAGACCGACCTTGTTGGGCAACTTCGTCAACGTAGTACATGCCTCTACGCTAGTGCCATGCCTAATTATCTCCTTTGTAAGTATGTCTTGTAAGAGGCAAAAATGAGGATACATAATTATAACACAGTTGTGTTCTTTGTTAACATGGCTCAAAGACAACAACCTTGACGATAATGTCACAACATAAAGATAGTTATCCAAATGCAGTCGAGGGGAAAGCATAATGGGTCCCCTGCCATGTACTTGGACTAGTTCTCCATGAGAGGTTTTAATATGGGTTTTGAAAACTGAGAGATATGGGGAAAGTTTGTCGGGTCATTCGTCATAGTGTCAGTGGGTCCACAGTCGAAAATCAACTCATTTGATTTGTTTTGTGGTGGTTTTAGACTTGGTGTTAAGGGCTTTAGGTGTGTGGAAGTTCTGAGGGTAAATTGAGAATTTTTCAAAAGTGAGGGGTTGAATTTATAATTTCACTGGGCTTTTGGGTTAAATTAGGATTATTTAAGGAGCTAGGGGTTGAATATGCTGTTTCAGTGGAATTTCAGGCCTTCTCGCAGAACTCACTAAACTTGGGGGTGGAAGCCATTAATTTCAGAACTAATGGGTTTAGCAATTTCAGAAATTAAAGGGGCTTTATGACAAAAATCAGTCCATAAATTAAATGGGTTGGCACCACACATCTAGAAGGTTCTACAGTAGTCTACCCCTTTTTTTTTCATGAAAAGGATCTTTATTCATAAAATGAACAGCCGAATGTTACATAATAAAGTTGAAAGACAACAATAATGCTAAACTGCGTTATCTACCAAACCAGAAATACATGGATTCAAGACGACCTCATCTAACTTTCTAGCCCAACATGATATTTCTTTAGATACAGTTATTGACGGAGGAAGATGTAGAATATTTCCATGAATGAGCTGATTCCGCCAATACCAGATGCATGACAATGCTTCCCGAAAAATGTACCGCCATTCTACCCTTAACTGTGGAGAGTGTCTCCAACTGTGTATATTGAACGTGATCCATGGTTGGACTTCACTGTGTCGACGGAATTCTCTCCATTTCTCACGGCTGAGCAAATGCTGCCAAACTCTGCATGCCCAATAACAATCGTGCAAGGCATGTAGCGTATCTTCCACAGGATGGTTAAAGATGTCGCAACGGCTGTTATTCCGAACGTGTCTCTGATACAAGAAGTCAGCAGTGGGTAGGAGGTTCCTATTTAACTGCCAGAGAAAAATATTCAAGCGACCCGGTCCCTTCATTCTCCAAATATACTCCCACTTGCGGTCGGCCTGAGGAAGTAGACTAGAGGTTTGAAATTCATAGGCGCTGGTGACCGTGAATTTTCCCAAGGGTGTGTAGCCCCACCGGATGCTATCATGTGTGCCCTCTGTATCATGAGTGTTTGAGGTTTCCAGATAGGCTCTTAACAGTGGTACAATCGACTTTATATGACACCACAAGGCGGACGTGTTCCTGCATTGTTTAGGTTGCATCAAATCTCCATATTTATGCTTAAGGATTCAGACCCAGAGTGTATCAGGGCATGTCAAAATCGTCCACCCCAATTTAGCTAGCATAGCTATATTCATATCCCTTAAGCGTTTAAAGCCCAGGCCACCTCGATCTTTTGGGAGACAAAGACTCTCCCACGAGCACTAGTGAAGTTTCCTAACACATTCAGTTTCTCCCCAAAAAAAATTTCTAGAAAGTTTATCAATTTCATCCAATAATCCTGCAGGTAATCGCACCGTTTACATTGCATAAATAGGCATCATGAAAATCACACTCTTAACAAGAACACACCTCCCGGCTTGTGCGAGGGTTTTTGTCTGCCACGCCGCAAGCCTTGCCCGCACCTTATCGAGAATACGATTGTATGTATGCCTACTAATGCGACCTTGAATAAGTGGCATACCATGATATTGGACGAAGTCGTCTGTGAGGTTAATACCGAGCCGAGTGAATGCAGATGGCCGAAACTGGGATGCAATGTTGGGTGACATTATGACGCTTGACTTACGCACACTAACGGTTTGGCCAGAGATCCTGCAAAACTCGTTTAATATGTCCACCATAATTGGTGCTTGCGATTCTGTGCCAGCACCAAATAGCAACAAGTCATCAGCGAAAAACAAATGTGATATATACGGCCCCGATCTAGATGTACAAAGGGGGGGGTCCATGATTTATTAGCTACTGCTCGGCTGATCTTGACATCCAACACTTCCATGCACAACAGGAATATATATGGGGCATGGGGGTCGTCCTGGCGAATACCGCGTTGCGGGTGAAAAACCTCCGTGCACTGACAATCCCATATTAAAGCTAAAGAGGCTGAGGTAATGGTACACATGATGATATCTGCCATTTTGGTATCAAAACCAACTTTCATAAGTAAACATCGCAAAAATGACCAATTCACCTTATCGTATGCTTTCTGTAAATCAACCTTGACAGCAATATAGCCTGTATGTCCGCATTTATGTTGCATGGAGTGAACGATCTCCTGCGCAATAATAATATCATCCACCCTGCCGCTGGATGCTATATTTCTCATATCGGTGACCCATGGGATGTCCATTTTCCTGTTGATTGCGATCCTCCCATTACTCTGGTATTTGATCAGTTGAAAGAAAGCATATTTGTATGCTTCTTCCTTCTACAATGGGAGCATCTAAGGTGGGTCTTATCTTCTTTCTCAAATCCGCGTGATTAAGTCTCTGAGCATGGATGTGTGGTTGTCCAAGTCTCCGAGCATGTGCTTGCTCTTGGCCGAATTTGTGTTCCTTAGTTTCTAGTCTTTCGACCAGCCAAACCGAGCCCAAGCCCGATGATGTCTCTGTCTTGGTTGAAGTGGTTGATTTTAAAATAAATATCTTGGCTTTCTCTCTTCTGATGGCGGTGTATGCCGCCTCAACTAATGGTAGTGGTTCTTTTTTCAGAAGTTTCCTTTTCACTCGTTCAAATTTATTATCAACCGCCGTTAGAAGTTGCAACGATTGGTATTCATGGATCTTCTTGTTATAAATGCCGATGTCGTCGGGATCTCTCATTAGGTTGGGATATTTTCTGTATATATTCATCCAAATTGATTTGAATTTGTTCTAGATTTCATCAAGTGTATATGTCCTCTGCCGTATGGAGTTGATTGTCTTGTTCAAATCGAAAACTTGAAGTGAATCGGTGCCAGATCCACATATAATGGCAAGCCATCCGAAAGGGCTTTGGCTGTTGGATTATTCTGGATCAACCAGGTGAAGACGCATTTATCATCTTGTTTCATTGTGGGAAAATGGGTTTGTTTGTTACGGAGTGGAAGAACCCCTGAAAGGTAGGTGCTCCTCCCCTATCTCCTATTGCCTTTCATATTAAGGTCGCCACAGGGAATAATTTTTGCCCTGGAGTTTTATTCGATCAAATTTTTGCAATTTGTTTGAATTTGCTGATAGCCGAGGCTATGGCGGAGTAAATTCGTAAGTTGTATTATAAATTCATTTGGGAAGTTATTCGGATTTGGTTTAGTTTCAGAGCTTTCGCTTTTGCTTGACATGGTTACTTGGTGTGATGCGCAGGAAATTGTGAGGCTATTTTTGTTTGGCTGAAAGAAGGATGATCACTATCGGTCCATTTTCTGGTCATTCAACTGGGAAGGGTAAGAGAACGACGATGACTTGTTTCCGAGTCCCAAATGTCTTGGATTTGGTTTTTGTCTGGGGAGTTTTTTTGTTGGTTGAATGTGTTCAAAGGGTTGGTGGCTTTTGCCGTGTGATTTTTGTTGGAGAAATTAGAAATAAATATAAATGGGCCAAGTTGCGTTAGCAACATACTTTGAGCTAAGTTATAATTAGTTTTTATTAATGACAAGTGAAAACTAATAAACTCTTAATTATCTAAGTAATGAGTAGATGATTTTAGGGTTTGAAATCACTCAATTGCGATACCGGGTGAATGAGAAATTAGTGCTTAAAGTAGAGATAACATAACTTGAAAGTCAGTTGCTTGACCATAATTCAAATTTGAAATCTGTTATTTAACAGTAATTCAAATTCAAAACTTCGGTTACTTAACTGTAATTCAAATTTGAAAAGCAATTATCTGTTATCTGATCTACCGGTGGTAATCTGATCCGACGGCTGTGGTTAAAGTGTCAATTAACCACCCTAATCAATTTTTCCCCTATAAATAGTGGCCTAGTTGACCTCTCTGGTCACTCACTCAAAATCTGATTTTCTCATTCTCTCCTCCTCTACATACACATGCGCATCTCCCATCTTCTCCTTCTATATTTGCATCAAGTCCGAGAAGTTCAGGACATCTTGCAGGTTCATAGAGTTCATGCAATGCAGTGGCACTCGTCTGAACCGACTTTCGTTGTATCCTAGGAGACGATTGCTCCATCCGGTTGAGCACAGTATACCGGAGCAACACGTCTTAAGGACGGAGTCCTAGACTCACCTCGGATCTCTTCTTAGTAGAGTTGTGAATGTTATTGCCGAGCTAAGCTCTGCTTTGTGCTGCGCTCTGCTGTTTGACTGAGAGAATTCGTTCTTCTACAGGACTGCTGTGTTGAGCTCTGCTTTGTGTTGAGCTTGGCTGAAGTGGCTGAAAGCTCCACTTTTGTAGTTTTGTTGAAGTGTCGAGGCCGGCAGGTAGATGATCAATCTAGAACGCAAATGCCATTGCGCTGACTAAACTGATATGATCTGTCTGATCAGACTGTAGGTCGACTGATTCATCAGAGCACAAACTCATTTGCGCTATCTGAATTGTCTCGACTTAGCAGATCAATTCAGCCTACCTTGAGCTCTGCAGATCGACCACTGCTTTATTCCAAAAGCAAATTGTATAGAAGTCAATCTGAAGTGAATTATTCCCAACAGTTCTTAAGACGTATTCGTTTTGATTCTATATTTATTATTGTTTGTTTCTGATCTTATAGAAACTAGACGGAGAATGCGAGCTCAAGCTCTGTCCAAGGCGCATACGTACACATTTATGCCCTAATGGCACCAAATGCTTGGGTGCTGATGCATGCTCCTCCTGCACAGGGTCCTGCAGTGGCCCAAGTGGAGAAACCGGAGAAGTTCAGTGTGAGCTTCTTCAAACGCTGGCAGCAAAAGATGTTGTTCTTCTTGACAACCATGGGGTTGGCTACCTTTCTGACTGAGGACCCACCTGTGGTGGATCTAGTGGAGGATCAAACACAGAATATGCAGAACAAACTTCCGTTTGAAGCATGGAACTTCAACAATTATGTTTTTTGAGTCATATTCTGAGTTGTTTGGACAACTCCTTGTATGGTTTGTACTGCACGTACAAAACTGCTAAGTCTTTGTGGCAGGATTTGAAAAAGAAATACCGTACGGAAGATGTCAGCACTAAGAAATTTATTGTTGGCAAATTTCTGGATTCAAAATGTCTGATTCTCGTACTGTTATTTCTCAAGTTGAGGAACTTCACATATTGGTAGACGAGATGGAAGAGGAGGGCATGTTGCTCAGTGAATCTTTTGTCGTGGCTGCAGTGATTGACAGGCTACCTCTTTCGTGAAGGAAATTCAGAAGCTATCTCAAGCACAAGAGAAAAGAAATGACATTTCAGATCTGATTGTCCTACTCCGCATAGAGGAAGACAATCATAGATCTGAATGAAAGCCACAGTCAAGTGCTGGTTAGGCCAAGGCCCATGTTGCAGAGGCCAAAAAAAGAAGGGCCAACTTGGAGTGAACAACAAAGGCAAACAGATCGTCAAGAAGTTCACCAGAAAATGCTACAACTTTGGCATTCAGGGGCATGTTAGCAATGATTGATGGAAGCCCAAGAAGAAGCAGACAAAGGCAAAGGCTAACATAGTCGATACCATGGATGATCTGAACCTCTGTGCAGTGGTCTCAGAGTACAATGTTTTGAGGAACATGCGCGAATGGTGGCTCGATACTGGTGCCACAAGACATGTCTGCTCTAGTAGAGATATGTTTATGGAGTACCAGCCAGGAAACAATGAACAGCTTTACATGGGGAACTCTGCCTCTTCGAAGATCGAAGATGAGGGCAAAGTTGTTTTGAAGCTCACCTCAGGGAAGCATTTGACTCTACCAAATGTGCTGCACGTCTCCAACATTTGGAAGAATTTAGTATCTGGATCTCTTCTAGTCATGCATGGTTTTAGACTAGTGTTAGAATCCAATAAAGTTATTCTTTTGAAAAATGACATGTATTTAGGGAAGGGGTACTTGTTGAATAGGATGTTTAAACTGAATGTCATCACTATTGTACCTAAAAGAGATTTGCGCGCAGAGCTAATGAGAATGTTTCCTCTTCTGCTTATATGCTTAAGTCTTCTTGTTTATGGCATTTTCGATTGGGACTGTCAATTATAAGTCAATACAACTTATGGTTAATCTTAACTTGTTGCCCAAATTAAATTTTGATAATGAGAAATGCCAAATATGTGTTGAAGCGAAGATGGCAAAAGCGCCATTTCCTTCAATAGAAAGGAACACTGAACTTTTGAATTTAATTCATACCGATTCATGTAATTTAAAATTTGTGCAAACAAGAAGTGGTAAAAAGTATTTCGTAACTTTTATAAACGATTGCACACGATACTGTTATGTCTATTTGCTAAGTAGGAAATACGAGGCTCTTGGTGCTTTCAAAGACTATAAAAATGAAGTTGAGAATCAACTTAGCAAACGAATTAAAGCAATTCGTAGCGATAGATGTGTCGAATATGATGCATGGTTTAATGAATTCCATTCAGAGCATGGCATTATCCATCAAACTACTGCACCATATACACCTCAATCGAATGGTATTTCTGAACGCAAAAACCGAACTCTAAAAGAGATGATGAATGCTATGTTGATAAGTTTGGGCTTACATTAAAACTTGTGGAGGGAAGATGTTCTCTTAGCTAACGTCATTTTGAATAGAATTCCATCCAAGCAGATGAATGAAACCCTATACGAACTTTGGAAAGGCCACAAGCTTAGTTACAAATACTTGAAAGCGTTGGGGTATCTGGCAAAGGTTCCTGTACCTAAACCAAGACAAGTTAAAATCGGATTTAAAATGGTTGACTGCATATTTATAGGATATGCGACTAACAGTAGTGCACATTGGTTCTTGGTTCACAAATCGGATATTCCTCACATACATGAAAATGTTGTCATGGAGTCAATGAATGCAGTGTTCTTCGAAGATGTCTTTCCAAGGAAAGACAAAAATCAAGAAGAAACAAGTACTGGTAAGCGGATGCTTGAGGCGATTCCTCAAGGAATTGAGTAGCTTCGTCAAAGAAAGCATGCCAGAATGACAACTTCGTGTGGACCGGATTTTCTAATCTATATGGTAGAAAATGAGTCAAGGACCTTTTCCGAGGCAATGTCAACTCCAGAAGCTCCTTTCTGGAAAGAGACAATTAACAGTGAGATAGACTCGATTCTTCAAAATCACACTTGGGAGTTGGTTGACCTTCCACCTGAAAGTAAACCACTTGGTAGCAAGCTGATTTTCAAGAGGAAATGAAACAGGATGGGTCTATTGAAAAGTATAAAGCCAGGTTGGTAGCTAAAAGCTATCGACAAAAAGGAAGGCTTTGACTTTTTTGACACCTACTCACTAGTAACTAGGATCACTTCTATAAGGATGTTAGTTGTTATTGCTGCAGTCTATAACTTGGAAATCCATCAAATGGATGTGAAGGCTGCATTTCTGAATAGTGAGTTGGATGAAGAAATTTATATGGAACAACCCAAAGGATTTTTGTGGTTCCATGACAAGATTCAAAAGTCTGTAGACTCGTTAAGTAGCTATACAGACTTAAGCAAGCGCCTAAACAGTGGCACTTGAAATTTGATCAAGCTATGTTAACTAATGGTTTCAAGATCAATGAGTGTGACAAGTGTCTCTACATTAAGAACACACAGAATGCATATGTGATAGTATGTCTCTATGTAGACGACATGCTGATCATGGGGAGTACTCGGGACATCATCTTAAACACAAAGAAGATGTTGACGAGAAACTTGGATATGAAGGATATAGGAGTTGCCAACGTTATTCTAAGAATTAAAATCTATAGGATAACCAAGGGACGCATACTGGCACAAACTCACTATATTGAATCTATTTTAAAACGTGTCAATAGGCTTAATGTGAAACCCGTGAAAACTCCACTTGACTTAAGTATACACTTAAGGAAGAACTGAGGCGAGCTAGTAGCTCAATTAGAGTACTCGCAAGTAATAGGAAGTCTGATATACATAACGAATTGTACAAGACCAGACTTAACGTGTTTGATAAACAAGTTGAGCAGGTTTACTAGTAATCCAAGTGATGAACATTGGAATGCTCTGAGTAGAGTAATGAGATACTTGAAGTATATAATGAATCTTGGATTACATTACTCAAGATATCCAGCAGTATTGGAAGGCTATTGTGATGCCAACTGGATATCGGACAATAAAGATTCTAAGTCCACCAGTGGATATTTATTCACTATTGGTGGAGATGTTATGTCATAGAAATCCACGAAGCAAACGTGCATAGCTTGTTCCACAATGGAAGCGGAGTTTATATCACTTGATAAAGTCGGAGAAGAAGCAAAGTGGCTTCGTAATTTCATGGAAGATTTGCCCCTCTGGCCTAAGCCAATCGCTCCTATTAGTATACACTGTGATAGTTAGTCAGCTATAGAATGAGCACAAAGCAGCATCTATAATGGTAAGTCTGGACACATGCGTCGAAGACACAATACCATTAAGCAGTTGATCTCGAATAGCGTGATTTCCATTGATTATATAAAATTAAAGGAGAATCTTGCAGATCCGTTTAAAAAAGGCTTGCCTAGAGATCGGGTGTTAATTTTGACAAACAGAATGAGACTAAAACCTATAATACATGAATCTTTGCAACGGTAACCCAATCTTGTTGATTGGAGATCCCAGAATCTTAGTTCAATGGGACAACTAAGTTATGGAGTTCAATGAGCACTTACTCATTCTGTTAAATAATAGTGATGTCTACAGATAAATGAGGGTAAGCTAATGCTTTTAATGGTCCTTATATCTTGATATGTCAAGTGGTGTACGGCATAATACTCTTGATAGGAAACACCTATGTAAATGTGAAGTGTGGCCTCTTCTATGAGAATTTTGCAAGGACAAAGTTCTCTAGCACACTTTCTGAAACCAGGCGGTTTATGGCCCAAAAAACACAATCATGAGAACAAAAAAAGGTATTAAAGGAAATGTTCTGTGAGTATTATTGTGTAGGTTCACACTAAAGACTGGTTAGTTCAAGACATTAAGTTTACTAATTAGCCGAGTGGATCTGATAGTATATCACTAAAAAAGTTTCAAAGCCGGAAGCTACCTCTTCTGATGCAATATTTTCTTGTCTGACTTCTCAGTAGAGTCAGCATAAACACTTGCATTTTCCCATTTATATGGGGGATTGCTGGAGAATTTGAAAATAATTGAAATGGGCCAAGTTGCAAACTATGGTTAGCAACGTACTTTGAGTTAAGTTATAATTAGTTTTTATTAATGACTAGTAAAAACTAATAAACTCTTAATTATCTACGTAAAGAGTAGATGATTTTAGGATTTGAAATCACTCAATTATGATACCGGGTGAATGAGAAATTAATGCTCAAAATAGGGATAAAATAATTTAAAAGTCGGTTGCTTAACCGTAATTCTTTTTTTAAAATCTATTACTTAACAGTAATTCAAATTCAAAAATTTGGTTACTTAACCGTAATTCAAATTTAAAAAGGGGTTATTTGTTATCTGATCTAACTGTGACAATCGGATCCGACTGTGGTTAAACTGTCAATTAACCACCCTAATCAATTTTTTCCCTATAAATAGCGGCCTAGCTGACCTCTCTGGTAACTCACTCAAAGTATGATTTTCTCCTCCTCCGCATACACTTGCTCATCTCCTCTCTTCTCTTTCTATATTTGCATCAAGTCTGAGAAGTTCAGGGCATCTTACAGGTTCGTAGAGTTCATACGATGCAGTGCCGCTTGTCTGAACTGACTTCCGTTGTATCCTGGGAGACGATTGCTCCATCCGGTTGGACGCAGTATACCGGAGTAATACGTCTTAAGGACAGAGTCCTGGTCTCACCTCGGATCTCTACTCAATAGAGCTGTGAAGGTTATTGCCGAGCTGAGCTCTGCTTTGTGCTGAGCTATGCTGTTTGACTGAGAGCATTCATTGTTCTACAGCACTGCCGTGCTGAGCTCTGCTTTGTGTTGAGCTTGGCTGAACCGACTGAAAGCTCAACTTTCGTAGTTGTGCTGAAGTGCCGAGGTCGACAGGTCGATGATCAGCCTAGAACACAAATACAATTGCGCTGACTTGACTGATCTGATCTGTCTGATCAAACTGATTTAGTTCAGCTCGGTTGAAAGGCTGATAGCACAAAACTACTGTTCTGAAGTGCTGTTCAGTTCAGGTCGGCAAGTCAGCTGACTCTTCAGAACACAAACTCAATTACGCTATCTGAACTGTCTCGATTTAGCAGATCAATTCAGCCTACCATGAACTCGTCAGGTCGGCCACTGCTTTATTCCGAAAGCAAATTGTACATAAGTCAATCTGACGTGAATTATTCCCAACAATTTTTTAGGAAGGTTTTTATTCAGACAATGATGTGAGTTTTTATGAGTCCTCAAACATCAAATGATTCTTTCTGATACTATTTTATGAACGAAAGTCGTATTTTATTAGATAATGTGTATCGTACAAGTAACTAATTTATATACAAAGTATTAACACGTTAAGCATTATCTACGGGATTTGGATTCGATTCCCATATCATACAAGATTAATTTACGGCATAAGATTCTCATTTTCGAACACAAACAATCACCCCAAACGTTGACGTCAGAGTCATTCCCAACTCCATTCTATTTCCGGCAGAATGTATTCTCTAACGTCCAAAATAGATCTCGTTGAGTAGGACCCTCCAGCTGCTGCTAGAACTTCATCGAAAAATTGCTCCGGGAAATAAAGGCCCCTATAAGCTTGAAACAGCGGAAGGTCAGGTTGATTGTAAATCCGTCAGGCTTACTTCGGTGGTAAGGCCAAACTAAAAGCCTTTGACGTCACGAAAGTCGAACCCCCGCGTTTGCATACTGCTATTCAACTGCCCCCAATTCAGCCAATGGGTTGAATTCCAAATTCATGCTTTCCACTAGAAGTTTGCAATGACAGCTTGAATCTCTCTTAAGAAGACATCTGGAAGCCTAAAAGAAGACATCGTGTATAATACCATCACGAATCACAGCCTTGACCAACACTTATATCTCCGCTTTAGGCAACTTCTTCTCGTATCATGACAAAAATTAAACTAACAATCGAAGAAACAAATCGAGTAAAAAGAATTGCAATTGAGACTGGAGAGAAAGAGCAATGAAGGAGGAAGAATTCGGTAAAATGCTATACCCGTCGTCTTCGAGTTGCAACTGCAACCCGACTTATACACAGTCCAGAAAGAAGAAGAAGGACGTAAAATTACTCTACTACCCTTGCTAATACAACAGTACAGTTTACCGCTAAAGGGCAAAACAGTAATTTCATCCCCTTTTAAATTCTACCGTGTGCCAGCCTTCTTCAACCTCCCTTCTGCGCCATCTAACTACGTCGACTAGTTGCAGCTCTGTGATCCCACATTCCACTCCACTCAACATACAATCTCAGCCTTTAATCTCAATATTAATCCCATGCATATGAATCTTACTGCATTGGTTCAACTAGGTAGTGCTTGTTCATCACAATGTCCACTGTCACTCTAAGCTTTGCCATGCCAATTGGAACTTCCTTCAACACCCTCCCCCAATCCTGACTGAGCAAATATGTTACAGACTCCCAAAGCCTCAGTCAGGATGCACAACCTATGAGAATCTACCGCCTTTGTAAAGATGTCAGCAAGTTGCAGCTGAGTATTAGTAGGTACAGGTCTAACAATGCCTTCTTGATATTCATCTCTTACAATGTGACAATCAATTTCAATATGTTTGATTCTCTCGTGAAATACTGGGTTTTCAACAATGTAAATGGCACTCCTGTTGTCACAGAATATATCAACTGGTTCACCATGTTCCACCTTCAATTCCTTTAGCATATAGAGAATCCATTACACCTCACACGTTGTTGAGGCAGGAGCTCTATATGCAGCCTATAATGAAGACCTAGAAACTGTAGTTTGTTTCTTTGCCTTCTAGGATATCAAAGAATACCCAAGTAATACGCAGTATCCCGTTACATATCTCCTGCTTTCGGAACAATCTGCCCAGTTTGAGTCTGAAAAACTTATAAGCTTCAAATCACCTGCTAGGATATAAGAGACCTTGCCCTGGTGTGCCTTTCAGATACCTCAACACTCTCTGAGCATCCTTGAGATGTACAGTGGTAGGAACGTCATGAAATTGGCTAAGCTGCTGCACTGCATATGTAATATCTGGCCAAGTGATGGTCAGATACAGTAGCTTCCCAATCATTCTCCTGTAACCAGACACATCATCTATCAAATCTGAATCATTATGTGCTAACCTTAAATTTTGCTCCATAGGGCTCTTGGTATGCTTAGAAGCCAGGGTTCCAGTTTCTTGAAGTGATTCCAAGGTATATTTTCTTTGACACAGTATAATCCCCTCTGAGACCTGGCAATTTCTAAGCCTAGGAAGTATTTAAGAGGTCCTAAGTCTTTAATTTTGAATGCCTAATGCAAGGTGATCTTGAGGGTCTGAATGTTAGTGAGTGAATTACCAGCTACAAGTATGTCATCAATATAAACTAGAAGAACAAGAAATGTGTTTGTAATCTCCTTAATGAACATGGTTTAGTCATTTTTAGATTGTTTGTAGCCATTAGACAACAGAAACTGAGTGAGTTTCTCATTCCGTTGTCTACTGGCTTGTTTCAAGCCATAAAGGGAATTTGTAAGTTTGCAAACTGTGCCAGGAGTAGGAGATGGCACACCCTCAGGAAAATTCATGTAGATCTCCTGATGTAAATCTCCATGTAGGAAGGCATTGTTGACATCAAACTAATGAACATGCCACTGTCTGATAGAATCCAAGGCCAACAAAAGTCTGACAGTGGTCATCTTAGCCAGCAGAGAAAATGTGTCACCATAATCAATACCAGCTTGCTGTGTGTACCCCTTTGCAACCAACCTAGCCTTGTATCTTTCAATACTGCCATCAGCCTTCCTCTTAATTTTGTATACCTATTTACAGCCAATTGGCTTCTTGCCTTCAGGAAACTTTACTAGGCACCAAGTGTTGTTGGCCTCTAAGGCTGCCAGCTCCATGTGCATAGACTGCTGCCAGTGAGCTGACTGTGCTGTCTGGTGATAGGATGTGGGTTTTTGCTGCAAACTGATGTTAAGCACATAGTTTTTATAACTTGGAGTCAACTGATGCAATGAATAATGAGATTATAGAGGGTATTTAGGAAGGTGACTGACAGAAGACGTAAGTTGATTACAATGATAATCATGAAGGTAGGCAGGTGGATGCCTTTGTTTGAGAGGCCTTGATGGAAGTTTAGGCATTGAAACATATGGGACATTAGAATCATGAAGTAATTGTTGATCCTCTGGGATGATGATGAGAGGAATGTCTAGATTAAAGTTAGGGAGTGTTGATTGCAGATGTGTTGATTGCAAAGGGAGTTGTTGGGTTGATGGTGATGTAGGTGGATGTAAAGGTGTTGATGTAACAGGTGGCTGTAAAGGAGAAGAAGTGGATGAATTAGGATTTTGTGAAGAATGTACAGGTGGTTGATTAGGACGGGCACATGATGCAGGATCAGAATGATCTGAAAAGATGATAGTAGGATTAGAGTGTGGCTGAAAAGATAGTTGTGCAGATGTGGGAGTTTTAATGGAAGAAAAGGGAAAGTGATGTTCATGAAACTGTACATCTCTAGATATGAGAATGTCTCTGGTTTCAAGGTTTTGTAGGAGATAGCCTTTTGTGGTAGAAGGGATGCCTAGGAACAGACACTTGATGGTCCTGAGAGTAAACTTGTGTTTGTTAGGTGATTGATTGTATGCATAAGCCAAGCAGGCAAACACTTTAAGGTGTTGATAAGCAGGTTTTGTTTGATACAACAGCTCAAATGGGGTTCTGTGATAAAGAATAGGAGTTGGTATAAGATTGATTATATAGAGAGCATGTGAAATGGCAAAGCCCCAGTATGACATAGGTAAACTTGCCTGAAACTTCAAGGACCGTGCTACTGTAAGTATGTGTTGATGTTTTCACTCCACCAAACCATTTTGTTGCGGTGTATATACACAACTAGTCTGATGAATCATGCCATGCTTCAAATAAAACCCAGGCATGTTATACTCCTGGCCATTGTCTGTCCTAAGGACTTTTATCTTTTTCTCAAACTGAGTGGTAATGTATTGGCAAAAATTTTGTAGTGAGGGTCTGACTTCAGACTTTGTTTTCAACAAATAAACCCAAGTATATCTACTGTAATCATCAACAATAGTAAGAAAGAATCTTCGGGCGTACAATGTAGGGTGTTTATTATGCCCCCAAATATCAACATGTACAAGATCAAAGGAATTTTTGGACATTGAAGAAGAAACTGGGAAAGGAAGTTTTCTGAGTTTAGCTAAGGGGCAAATTGAACAAGGAATAACAGACTCTAATACTGATACTGAAGCATCATACTTTTGCAGTTCTTTTATTTTAGGGGCTGAAGCATGCCCCAATCTGTAGTGCCACAAGTAGTTGGCTGTATCAGATGCCTTTGTAGCAAGACAAACTGGTTTGGAGTTCACAATTGCAGCCCTTTGAAAATAGTATAGGCCATGGGACAACTCAGCTAAACCAATCAACCTCTTGGATAATTGATCTTGGATCAGGCAAGTATCACAATGGAATTGAATAAGTAAGCTAGGATCAGAAGTGAACTTACTGAGGGAAAGAAGATTAAAAGAAAAAACTGGGACATATAAGACATTTTTAAGAATCAGAGTAGGACTAATAATAACTGTGTCAATATGTGTTGCAGATATTGTCTTTTTTGTAGGAAGCTTGATAGTAATGTGGTTAAGATGTTTATAAGAAGAAAACAAAGACAGATGAGATGCAATATGATCAGTTGATCCAGAGTCCAAAATCCATGTGTTTAAGACATCAGTAGGAGCTTTACCTGCCATCTTATCAACCTGGGCAGACATGGCAACTCCTTGGACATCAGATCTTGCATCTCCCTCCAACTCATCATCTTGTTTGCTCAACAATTTCAACAATTTCTGATTCTGCTGAGGTGTCAACATGAGTGACTGGACACTCTTCTCAATCTGGACCTTCTCATGCTCCACATCAGCCACCTCAGCCATATTGGTTCTTTGCTTAGACTCACCAAATCCAGGTGGATATCCATGCTTCTTGAAGCATCTCTCAATGGTATGTCCCACCATACCACAGTAAGTACACTGAAACCTCCTATTATCTCTAGAAGAAAATCTCACACCTCCTCTCTTAAATCCACCAGTCTGTTGCTTTTTTACATATTTAGCAGCCATACCTTCTGAGCTCTCCACTTCATTCATCAGTGTAGTATTCCCATCAAGAGAGACCAATGGGGAACCAGACATTACCTTTCTCTCAAATTTCAAGGCCATAGAAAAAGCAGTATTAATGTCAGGTAAAGGTGTCATTACAAATACTTGAGCCTTAACTGGATCAAAGTTATCATTAAGTCCTTTAACAAACTTGATGACATAGTCACTCTCAACGTACCTTTTCATTTCTGTGGTTACATTACACCTACAATCTCTACAGTTACACACAGGCACATGTCTCAAAGCCATAAGTTCCTCCCATACAACTTTCATCTTAGTAAAGTAATCAGTTACAGACATGACATCTTGTTTAATGCAGTAAAAATTTTCTAGCAATTCAAACAACCTGAAAGGATGTGTACTACCATATCTCATAACCAAATCATTCCACATATCAACAGCACTACCATACCACATGATACTTTGTGCAACAGATGGAGAAACTGAATTCATTATCCAAGATTGAACCATAGAATTTACTTGCCTCTATACAGGATACTGAGGATCTAACTCCAGAGGCTAGGGGATTGTACTATCAATGAAACAGATCTTGTTCTTCACCAATAATGTCATTCTGAAAGTACGGCTCCAGGTATGAAAGTTCTGAGCATTTAGAGGAGGTTGAGCCAACACATACTGTCACCAGGATGCAAATAGTAAGGATTTTGCAACGAATTCTCAAGATTTGGATTCTGATTCACTCTCGTTCCAAATATCACGTTCTGTGACTGACTATCCACAGGTGTACCTCGATTGTTACTCGGTGAAGCCATTACAATCACAATTCAAAATCAACAGAGTACAAAAACATTTCAATCACAATACTCTCAAAAACAGGCTGATCACAACACTAGAAGCTCTGATTCCATGACAAAAATTGAACTAACAATCGAAGAAACAAATCGAGGAAAAACAATTGCAATTGAGATTGGAGAGAAAGAGCAATGGAGAAGGAAGATTTGGGTAAAATGCTATAACCGTCGTCTTCGGGTTGCAGACTTACACACAACCCAGAAAGAAGAATAAGGACGTAAAATTACTCTACTACCCTTACTAATACAACAGTACAGTTTACAGCTAAAGGGCAAAACTGTAATTTCATCCCCTTTTAAATTCTCCCGCGTGCCAACCTTCTTCAACCTCCTTCCTGCGCCATCTAACTACCTCGACTAGTTGCAGCTCCGTGATCCCACATTCCACTCCACTCAACATACAATCTCAGCCTTTAATCTCAACATTTATCCCACGCAGATGAACTTACTGCATTAGTTCAACTAGGTAGTGCTTGTTCATCATAATCTCCACTGCCACTCTGAGCTTTTCCATGCCAATTGGAACTTCCTTCAACATGTCAGCCTAGAATATGATGTTTAAGATCGCCAGAAGCCAGCCTCCTGTTCCTAATAATACTAGCTGGTAGCCATAAATACTTCGAATGTTCCATAACTTATGGAATCCCCAAAATAAAGGTAATATGTGTACGACACTGAACCTTGGCGTTTGATATGAATAGGATGACAGATTTGGTTGTATTAATCATTTGGCAAGAAGCCCTGCAATATAAACGCAGGATTTGACTCAATGCCTCTGCCTCCTCAACCGAAACCTTGGCACGGTATCATCCGCAAACAGGAGGTAGGTGACATGCGGCCCTTGACTGCCAGCCTTAATGTTCGAAATGTGCCCACAACGACCTGCATTATTTAGAAGATCCGATGAAGCTTGGGCACAAATAAGAAACAAATAGGAGGTGGGAAACCCTTGTTGAATATCTCGGCCAATTGTCAATGTCCAGACTGTACCCTATTTATCCGAAATTAAACTTAAGACACACATGCACACGTAAGGACTACAAACTGATGTCCAAAACCTGATGCCTGCAAAAGCTAAAAGAAATGCATATTTAACTCGATCAAAGGATTTCTCCATGTCAAGTTTAACAGAGATCAAGCCTTCACTAACTGTTCGACGCCTTCCGATCAAATTGTGTACCTCTTATGCCACCAACAAGTTGTCCAGCATATGTTAGTCCGAGAGGGATGACTACTAGAAGCCAGAAATAATAGCTGGATTTGCGGATTTTAACCTATTTGAGATTGCTTTAGAAACATCTCCATACAACACAATGTGTGGCGCCCTGCACCCCAGCCTAGCCGGAGTCGGTGCACCCGCCGTACTTCACTAAGGAGAGTACCAGACGTCGATCCATAACACGTCATGGTCCATGATAGAAAACATGGACTTTCGCGCTTATACGTCATCAAGTAAACGAAACCGTGGCAGAATAATAACTTCAAATTAAAACATCCACGAGATCATTCTTAGCTTTTACAACCCAAATCAAAAGTATCAAAATTCTCAAAGATAAATGTTTCTCATCACAATTACAAAATCAGTCATTAGTCACCACCAGCATGCCAAGTCACCTAATCTGTCCATCTCTCGCTGCACTCACGGGTAGAGAACCCTAGGTTCATCCTCGATCCATTCTACCTTGTCCCTTGCAACCTCTGGGAGGAAAAATAGGGGGTGAGTGACAAAGTCACCAGCAAGTATACTATAATAATTGAGGATTAAATGGAAAGTACATACAAGAACCGAAGTCCAAAAATCTCGGTTTAGAAACATACCTGTCCTCCATTCAATACCCGATGGTGATCAACACTTAATGCATCAAGATCATATCTTAAACATAATCATTACTTAATAAAGAACATAACAATAAAAGACCGTAACATGCATCAATTCATAACATATCAAGGATCATTAGTAATGAGGTCATACTTAGGAGCTACAAAGTTATAACAACTTAGTCTAAATATCATGTGTCACTACACGATGACTCAGTAAACGCGACATGCATATATATGTACGTGTGATGCATCATGATAAAAATGGGAATATGATCTTTCATGATTTTCTTTCAAATCATCATCGTCAGAAAACAATAGAGTGTTCAGATCTATCTTTCCGGATCTGAGGCGGTCACGTCTCTCCTTCGAATCTATTATTCCTGGATTTGGAACAGTAACGTCATCACTTATCGGGTCTATTCTCTCTGGGCCCGAACGGTCCATATCATGTATATTCTCTCCGGGCCTGAACGATCCATATCATCAGATCAATTAACCCCGGATCTGGGCGGGTCTTTACTGGCCAGGAACATACACACGCGGTACCGGTGGGAAGCGTTCTTTTAAAACAGAATCTTTTCTTTAAAAACGCTTTTCATCTTTCTTTCACATAAAACCAATGCCATAAATCATGTAAATGACGATGATGCAATGCATGACATGTAATATGCAAACCATGACATAATGCATTACATATGCACATATGTACAACTCGTCGCTATGTTGAAAAAATTTCCAGCATGAACACTCCTTGTATTCAGCCCTAATCCCTTGTGGTTAGGCCCACTAACAATAATGATCGTCATGCGTATGCATAAAAATGCCCCATTTGTTCATAATAAAATTCTCGTGATAATACAAAATGCATAAGACACTTAGTTTAATTAATCCCGAAACAAGGCTGCTGAATTTCGGAAATTCAGCGCCCCTTTCTTTGGTCTTTCGTGTAAGCCCAATAAAACTCTTTTAATTTGGGCCAGCTTCGAAAACTTATTATTAACATTACCTTAATTGGTGATTGTAGGCCCAAGTCGTATAACTAGCCGAAGTCCATTCGATTAAGGCCATATAATAAGTTCCTCAATTCTGCCCAAAATCTCAGATTAGTGATGTCCACTTATTTATAGTGTTTACCCTTTAATTAGTCATTCTAAAAATAAGTGGCTTACATAGAAGGGTTCACCTATATCTTAAGTAGTTGGTAAATAAATTTCTCGGATTTATAATATCGTTAGAGGCATCATTTATTCTTTTTCCTAAAACCGTTACATGCTGATTTCTGGATTGACCGACTTTACTATAAGTGTTAGTGTGACCATATCCTAACTCCTTTTTCAGAAATTCCAACTCTCAAGCTTAGTAGACACCTCAGGCTAGCATCCTACCAAAAATTGGTCCAATTGCATATTACTAAAATCCATTTCCTGGTTGCTCATGGTCTCACATAAAATCTGCCTAGCCCTGTAAAATTCTACAGCATCACCAGTTTTAGTAAACATTTTACTAAAAATAATCCGTAACTCCTTTTAACAAAATTCCAACTCTCACATCTAATATACACATAAGGCTAGTGTCCTACCAAAAATCAGTTAAATTGAATGTCCCTAAGGTCTCTTTTTGGGTCTCACAATACAGCCCAAAATCTGTCCTGCTCCAGTAAATTTCCTAGTTGTCAAATTTCCTTCCTAAATGGCCCTAACTTGCATTGTTTGTCATAAACCCTTTATTAAACTTCAAACTTACTCTTTTATGGGGAATTTACATATTCAACCCGCCACAACCATCATATGCAATCTCTTACAAAACAATTTGTACACCACATACATCATCCTTAGGCTAAGCATACCACATTCCACTAAATCAACATTAGCAACAATTTTTGGTGCATACGCACCCTAGCCACCAACAGCCCATTTAGGTACATGCAAGGCAAAATAATATATCCACAAGGAACATGTTAAGCTTAGCACACAAAAGCATAATCTTGTCTCCACTTTACCCCATAATTTATCATTTCATGCAAAACTACCCGTATCTCTTTAACCCCTTCAACCGTATACCCCATCCAAGGAAAAGAAAGAATCTTTAGAATGTTCATCTTAGGTTATCACATAATAGTGCATAAAACCAATAAAGATTCCACCTTTAAACAAAAATTCAAACCTATACGCCGTTTGACCCCTAGGCCGCAAGTTTATGCATCAAAGCTTAGCATATCACAACTAAGATTGAATCTTAAGGTCATCTAGCCATTCATGCAAGCACTCTCACATTCAAGCCACAAACAGTATAGTGTACTTGCCTTCATAGTCTTTGGATCTTGCTTGAGCTTGGTGGTACAAGAAGTACTTCCTCCTATTTTTTTCTATCACAGACGGTTTAGGGGTACTTGTTAGCCATCCCTTGGATTGCATAACACAACTTAGAGGAAGGATGGAGAGTCTTACCATTTGCACCTTGGATGGATTGAGGGATATCCACTCTTGCTAGGGCACTATCTTTGTTTGGTGTCTTGAAAATCTTCGCCTAGAACCGTGAAGTTCACGGTTTTGTCAAAGAGAGTGATGCCATGTAAGCTTTATTCCTTCAAATGAAACTTCCTAAGGATTGTAGAGGGTGGTCTTACCTAGATAAGCCTTGAGGTTGTAGAGTTCTTGGACTCTCCTTAGCTCCTCTTCCCGCCGGCTCTTTGAGAGGAGAGGAAGCATCACTCTTTATTTTGAAAGAGTCTTTTGAATATCCTTCATTTAAGTGGATAGGGAAAAGACTTCCTTGTAGCAAAGAAAGTGGGAATTAACTCCCCCTTGGTTATGCAACCGGCGGCTATTAACCGTGGGGGAGGAAGGATGCATCTTAATTACCCACCTATACCAAGCTTTTCTTAATTGCCTTGAATTCAAATGCTTATCTTCCCCCAAAGTCTCCTAGCCGATATATGCATATATAGCCCCTATATATATTTCTCAATAATATATATGTGTATATGTATGTGTGTGTGTGTGTGTATATATATATATTGGAAAAACATGTTATTATTATCCCTCTCTTCTGGCGGAGGAAAACCTTATTACAAAGCATAAAAGTATGACGATAGCAGCAGCAGATGATTACCAACATCCAAATGTATATGATATGCCGCATTAAAACCTTGCCAAGAAAATTACCCTTGTGGATAAAACCTTGGCGAAGGAAAAAGCGTACATATTTATATAGATGGAGTGTTGATAGGCGCTACCGTATAAAATGTAATAATGTATAATCTGAAAAGAGTACAAAAATAACAAAAAGATAATAAGACATAAAGATGTCCACTGTTGATGTGTTGCCCTCGCCCCGTCAGAAAAAGCAAAGCCGTCGTTGCGTAAGCAGATAAATGTGAATCGTAGTCCCGTCCATGCACAAGGTAAATGTATGACAGGTCTGCCGGCACCCAATAAGGGACCGACAGAAATAATAATGAAATGCCAATCTATTTGGAAGACATACAACAGTGAGGATCCGTTTGTTTGTATAGGGGGCTGGTCGTTTGAGCGGAAAGACCAACTTCGCCGTCGCAGGTAACAAATTTGAGTTGTAAGACATTCCATGCAGAAGAAACATTAAACGCTGAGTGAAGCCGACATACTAAATATAGAGAAAGGTCTGTGACAAAACGAAAATATGCCATACCAGGTCTGCCTACCCCGAGTAAAGGACATGCAGAGACCGGAAGAAGTTGTCAATCTATTTGGAAGACATATAATTTGGGGACGTGAAGACAATGCAATGGCAGCATCCCAGCTGGATTCCACTTGGAAATGACATGAAAATGTCCAATCCATGCACAAAGACATAAAGCCGCAACGTTATCAACAATCAACCAGCATAGGCGAAGAAAGAAAAACAGTAGGTAACAAAGCATACCAAGCCTGCCTGAACCCCGAAGGACACAGGCAGGGAAATTTTGTTTGAGCCAATCCATATGGAAGACCTGAATATATCAAGGAACCCACAAATGTACTAAAGAGAGATCCAAGGAGACTGAACTCCGCACTAACGGCGGAAGAGAGCGAGCACCGTAGACTTGAGTGCATGGGTTTAACATGGCATGCTGTGCAAGGTAATGTGCTGACATGTTTGCTTCCCTATAAATATGATGGAAATCCAGGTGATGAAGACGCACTAACGTGTGTAGCAACTGAATGCAATAGTTTCCGTGAATCAGCTGAGGGCGTGACAACTGCGATATCAGCAACACACAATCTGATTCGAGAATAATCGATCGATATAGAGGTAGAAAATACAACAGACCAAAAACCGCAGCCTGTATCTCCACATGAATAGGGGAACTTGGGGGTAATCGAAAAGAAAGTGCTCCTACACATGTACCAGTATGGTCTCTCAAAATAGCACCACCTGCACTATAATGTCTTCCAACTGCAGCATCTGTATTTAATTTAAATATACCGGATGGTGGTAACCGCCAGCGCACCAAAATTGGACGTGGATTCCGAAGCGGAGGAAGCCAAGGAAATGGTTGTCGAGGACCCATCAGTATCTTGGATCCACCTAATGACTTACACCACATGATGATATCATATTGTATGGTGAACTTTAAAGACTGTTTGGAAAAAATTTGTGGTTCACCGTAGACTAGGGATGCATATGCACGCCACACATTGTAAGCGATGATAGCCGGGATAATGATGCGCAAAACCCCAAGGAAAGATGAAAAGGTTGATCGATACCACCAAGAGAGTAAATATTGTCGGAGCCTCAAAGAGGTCGGGAGCGAACAGTGTAACTCGCTGGCAAAATAACTCCAGATCGATCGAATGCCCAAGCAGTATAAAAATATATGATCCACCGCAGCTAACTCCTGCTTGCAAAAAGGGCATTGGGATGGACATGCTGTAAAATACTTACAAGTATAGTCTTCAAAAGGCAATGCCGAATGAAATGTGCGCCATAGAAATATCTGAATAGTGGGTGAATGATGCTTGAACCAAATAAATTTTGCCGAAAAGAGTGTTGGACTGGAAGATCGGCATATATCATATGCACTCCGCAACGAAAACTCCCCTGTCGGCGTTGGAGTCCATGTAAGATGCTCCATCTGACCGTCGGCGTGTGCAACACAAGTAGGATGAATCCTACAAATAAGTTTCCACACAGGTGAATCAGGTAACCTAGGCAAATAATCCCCGCAATGACCATATTTGTCGTATATGTATTTACTCCAAAGTGTAGTTTGTCTGTGATACGACCACCAGATATGACAATGATATGCTTGTTGTAACATGTAGAGGTTACGAAGTCCCAATCCGCCCTCCTCTCGGGGCGTTGTAATAGTAGCCCAAGATACCCAATGATGCCTACGTCCCCAATAGAACGTTGCCATTTTGCGATGTATTATCTTGATGACCAATTTGGGCAGGCCCTTTGCTGCGAGAATATGTAAAGGTAGCAAGGATACAACCAAACGTAGCAAAACAAGCCGACCAACAGAAGATAATAATTTAGAATGCCAACCTTGGAGGCGATCATCGATATGCTGCAATAATGAAACACTGTATCTTGATCGGTTGATGCCCTTATGTAAATAGGACCCAAGATATCGAAATGGCAGGTGCGATTCCCGCATTCCCGTGATAGTCTCATAGTCTCGCCGCTGTTGTAAAGTTACCGTGGCCGATGGAATAAAACTGCTTTTCTGAAAATTAATCTTTTGACCAGAGGCATTTTCATACTGTGCTAAGAAGGAGTGGAAACGTCGAAGATTACGCTGAGTTCCCCGTAAAAACACCAACAGATCATCTGCATAGGCTAGATGGGTGACATTAAAAGAGGCTCTGCCAAGACGAAAAGGCTATAGTGCTCCCGATGCTACTAATGATTTTAATCCCCTGCTAAAACCTTCAGATGAAATAATAAAAAGCAGAGGGGATAAAGGATCCCCTTGCTTAACACCCCTGTATGGTCGAAAGGAAGCTGAAGGTTGGCCGATTACTAAAACTAATAATGTGGTGGCACGCAAATGATTTAAAATGAGGCGAATGAAAAACTCAGAGAAGCCAAAAGCACGAAATAACCTCTCTAGATATTCCCAGCTGACTCTGTCAAAAGCCTTCATCATATCTAGTTTCAAGCATAACTGGGAACCACCTTTATCCAACATATGAATCATCTCTCGAGCCATTAGAACTTGTGTTGAAATATCAGAGCCCGGGAGAAATCTAGTCTGCTCTGGCGAAATGATTTGTGGTAGCAAATTATTGAGTCTAGTAGCAATGATTCTCGTGCAGACTTTGCTTAAAAAATTCGTGAGGCAGATGGGCCGAAAATCACTAAAAGTGTCAGGCGATGGTTTTTTAGGGATCAAAGTGATAAGTGCACTAGCCATGACAGCAGGCTGTGGGATACCCAAGAAAAATTCCTGCACTTCTTTAACCACGTCAGTATGAATAAATGACCAGCAAGACCAATAAAAGTTACCGTTGAAGCCATCAGGGCCTGCTGCACTATGGGGGTCTAAATGCCAGACTGATGTCTTAATTTCCTCCACAGTGGCATCGCTGTAAGCATTAAGTTGTCATCCACGGTGACTAGGGTTGGTATATTATTGAGCACGACATCATAATTGTGCGTATGTTCTTGCGTAAATAGTGATTTGTAAAAGGCCACTGCTTCATCCTGAATAGTGGCAAAATCAGTGCATAGTCTGCCATCAGATGCACGGATTTGCCGGATACGCAGTTGAGATCGTCGACCTTTGACTATGGAATCGAAATAGCGGGTGTCTGCGTCCCCATCTTGTAACCATCGAACTCGTGCCTTCTGTTTCCAATAATGAAACTCATATAGGGAAGCTTGAATATACTCCGCTTTGGCTTTGTGGTACGCCTCACGGTTTGCGTCAGAGGAGTCAGTGTCCCACGCATGTTCAGCAAGGGTAATAACTGATTCAGCATTCTTGACATTGGAAAAGATGTTACCAAAAATTTCATTATTCCAACGCTGTATATCCTTCTTCAGTCGGAACAACTTTGCATAAAAGCCATACATACCTCCTGTTGTGGGATAGGATGTCCAAGCATTTTTCGCATAACTATGAAAATCTGGATGAAGCAACCAGGAGTCTAAAAAACAGAAAGATCTGCGTCCCTCTGGATTACCCAATCGGCATATAAATAATAATGGAGTATGGTCCGAAGAAATGCGAGGAAGATGTGAAAGGCGTGTGTCATCAAAAATATCTTGAAAAGCGGAATTATAGAACAACCAGTCTAACCTTCGACGAACGCGGCCAAGACCTCTACCATCTGTCCAAGTATAACGTGACCCATGATACTATGGAGACATTAAAGAACATATTTCAATACAATCATTAAAATCCTGCAATGAAGAAAGCGACGGTTGAGAGAGTCCTGCATGATCCTCAAGAGAACGAAAAGTATTAAAATCACCCCCAACAATCCATGGCATATCATTTGATTCAGAGAAAGTAGATAGTGAATGCCATAATCAGCGACGCAAAGATAATGTATGATTGCCGTAGACCACTGATAAGACAAAATTTTGTTGAAGGCGGCGAAATGAGAAAGTGAAATGAACCACCTGATTTTGGTCTTGTGAACCAACCAAATGATAATCTGTGTCACGCCAAAACAACCAAATACGTTCTGATTGGGAAGAGAAATGATTTGAAAAGCCAAGATCCATAGCAAAACGAACAATGTGAGATGGTGAGTGCTTCGGTTCAATCAGAGCTACTATATGTAAATGATGTTCATGTATCAAATTATGCAATCTAGGAAAAGAGGCACGCATGCCTCGTATATTCCAGATTAAAATATTCATTGAGCAAAGGTAGAACCACTTCCCTGAATTGCATGAGACGCACTACGAGTTAAAATCGTGGAGGGTGGTAATGGTGGGAGATCCTTTCTTGCACGATGTTTGCGACGAGGAACAACTGGAATAAAATCTGCATTCGCAGTGGAATCCTGCAGGCGAGATAATAAAACATCGTCCTCCGGTGATGTAGGAATTAGCTCCATTCGCCTGACGACATCGTCCGGGACCGTTGATACTTCCGGTTGCTGATCGTGTTATGGCAACTCATTGTCAGAACAGTGGCCAATGTCACAGTTTTCGGATATATCTTGCGGTGCTGTTGAGTCACCAGCGGGCAGTAAATCATCAACCACATGTATTGGATGGTCACTACCTGGAACATCTTGCCTTTGGACTTCTACCAGTTGCGCCTGTGTGTTCATGGAAGTATTATTCACAGGTGCATCTGCTGCGTGTGGGTTTCCCTCTTTACGTTTAACAGGTGTCCAGCGTTGTGCACATGGTTGGGGTGGTGGAGGCGGCGGCGGAGGTGGCACATCGCCCTTCTCTTTTGGATGACAATCTGGAAATGCATGGCCAAGTCTTCTACATGAGGTACAAAATTGTGGCAAATCCTCGTAAACCACAGTTTGTAGGATCAGTCGATTTTTTGCCTGTAAATATATCTTTTGAGGCAATTCTTAAGAGACATCCACTTCTACACATACTCGTGCAACAGACGGCCGTAACCCGTCCGCCGTCGCAACATCAAGTTTTATCGGTGTGCCTATTGTGCGGACTATTTCAAACAACACTTCCCGGTAATAGAGATGAATAGGTAAGCCAAGAAATGCAATCCAAACCGAAACTATTGGAACATCAGTAGTGGGATCGAAATCAACAGTCCATTTCGTGATACGCATATGACATCCGGAAATGTGCCATGAACGGCGATAAAAACATCGTAAATAATTTGCTTCATTGCGAAAGTTCAAAAGAATATGCTTTTGATCGATAAGCGTGATGCGTAAGTCCTGATGAAAGCCACTTTTTTCAAATACCTCGTGTATAACCTTTAATGGTGGTCGGCCATTCCAGAAAGTGCCGACTAATGAATGCCTGAATGGAGCAGCAAGGGCATCAATTTCGGAATCGAGGAATGAAATCATTGGGATGCTCTTATATCGTGATACTGTCTTTGGCGATATAGTAATACGCTGGGAAGAACCTTCGCCTGCAACCACCGCTGCGAAGGATGGCAATGCTGCAGAAGACATTGCGGCTGATTAAAAAAAATTGCAGCTTCAAATACTATAATGATCGAAACGGAAGATATGAGCGAAATTGAGATGAGAAAGAATGATTGTGGTGCGTTTGGATCAGCGGCAGCGGCAGAGCCGCAATGTCGGCGACGATCGCCTAAGCGGAGCGGCCGCCATTTTCTAACTGCTATATATATATATATATATATATATTTATCTCTTATCATGATCATTTGGGTGTACTTTTCTTAATCATAAATTCATTAGGCTGCCCTTTTGTACATATGGCCGATATATATGTATATATATCCCACATTTATCTTTTCATAATTCTTGCCCACATGTGTATAGCTATGTATATATATGTATATACGCCCATATATATATTTGTACTTCCTTTGAAATAAGTCATGAACCTTAAAAGAAGTACACATTATAGCCGAAAACACTAAATGGATGTGTGTATATTATATATATATTTTTTAAGAGAGATTTTATTACTAAAAGCCTCACTTATGGCGGAGGGAAGCCATAGTACAGTTGTCATCGTATGTGAATAAATGGAATAAAAAACAAAGTATTGTGTATCTCCAGTCGTATATGATATGCCGCATTAAAACCTTGCCAAGAAAAACCACCCTTGTGGATAAAAACTTGACAAAGAAAAAAGCGTACATATTTATACGTCTATCATAGATAAAAAGCATATTAACTCTTAAATACAATGAAGCTTGTAATGAAGTATAAAAGACTAATGTGGTATGACAGCGTGGAAGTGCTCTTGATGTTGATAGTCGGCAGGGGGTTGAGATAGTCCATGGATCCGCCTGTGGCCGCTTGATGAGAAATTGTGTTGCCCTCGTCAAGAGTAATTGCAGTGAAGCGCAGCGTAGCATAAGAAATACAGATGTTAGACGTTGAGACACATATATAACAAGGAATTGTAATGACATATGACGAGGAAATCGCGAAGTAATAGAAAACGCACCAGCATTGCCTGTGTTAGAAAACACAGACAACAACCAGGTTATGCAGTCCAGCCGGTTGCAACCTGATGAGTGGACTAAAAAATGCCTCAAGAAGTGAGAAATCTCGTCCGCAGCAAGCATGCAAGGCATCCAGAATAAACATCCAGTCCAGGCACATGTGAAGAATAATGCCATATTAAAAGCAAATATGGAGCAGAATAAAATCCGTATCATCAATGAAAGAGTAAACGTACCAAGTCTGCCTGCATCCGGCAGGATACAGGCAGGAAAATGTATTGTGTGCCAATCCATTTGGAAGACCCAATTAGTGAACACGCAGATAGGATGTGGAGAGATCTAATGAAATGGTGGCACGGACTAACGGCGGCAGCGAGTGAGAAGTATAATATTGAGTGCGAGGATTTATCATTGCATGTGCCAAATAATGGGCTGCCATATTTGCCTCTCTGTAGATATGTAGATAATCTAGTCGATGAAGATGTGTTAATGTATGTAGCCATCGAAGGTAGTAATTGCCATGAAGTAGGCTAGGCTGCGATAGGTGGGTGGTCAACTGTAGACAGTCTGTCTCTAGAACAATTGAGCGATACAGTGGAAGGAAATACAATAAGCCGAAGACGGCTGCTTGTGTTTCTGCAATGAAAGGAGTGCTTGTGGGCAAGCGAAAAGAAATCGCCCCAATACAGCAGCCGGCATGATCTCGTAATATCGCTCCTCCAGCTGCATAATTTCTGCTAACTGCTGCATCGACATTTAGCTTAAAACGCCCTGAAGGTGGTGTACGCCAACGTACTAATTGAGGCCTTGGGCAATGAAGTTTAGGGATCCAAGATAGTTGTGGCGTAGAAAATGCTGCTAATTTCGTGCCATGAAGGGTTTTGCTCCATGTGCCAATGTCAGATTGAACCGAAAACCGAAGAGAAGCCGTACCAAATGTGTACTGCTCACCATACACTAGGGAGGTGTATGTGCACCAGATGCGATATAATATAATTACTGGAACGATGATTTTAAGAACACCAAATAGTGAGTGAGTTGTAGAACGATACCACCAAGATAATATGTATTGTCGAAGATGTAATGAGGAAGGCATAGGACAATGTAAGTCATTTGCAAAAAAGGTCCAAATCGGTCAGACACTTTCACAGTGCATAAAGATATGATCCATCGTGGCCGATGCTTGCTTACAGAATGGGCATTGTGTTGGTCTGGATGAAATATACTTACCTATGTTGTCCTCAAAAGGCAACGCAGAGTGAAATAATCTCCATAAGAATAATTGAATGACTGGCGTGTGATGCTTGTACCAAATAAATTTAGCAGAGAGTTGAGTTGGGTGCACTTGGCGACAAGTATCATAGGCTGAACGCAACGTGAATGCTCCTGAGGGCGATGGTGTCCATGTGAGAAATGAGTCCTGTCCTTGAGTCTGAGGTTGGCAGATAGAGTGAATTCTACAAATAAGCCTCCAAACTGGCGAGTCAGTCAGTCGGGGGAGATAATCCTGACGCCTTCCATATTTTTGATGCATGTACTGACTCCATAATGTATTATTCTGCTGATAAATCCACCAAATGCGGCAGTGATAAGCTAGTTGCAGGGAAGTGAGATCTCTAAGGCCCAAACCCCCTTCCTCTCTAGGAGTGGATATTGACGACCAAGCAACCCAATGATGTCTTCGGCCCCAGTAGAATATAGCCATCTTTCGACCAATTATCCTGATAACTAACTTGGGCAAACCACCAGCCGCAAGAAGATGTAATGGGAGAGAAGATAGCACTGAACGAAGCAATACTAGACGGCCTGTGGAAGATAAGAAACGAGAGTGCCAACCCTGTAGACGTCCATCAATATGCTGCAGTAATGAATCGCAATATCTTGCTCGGTTGATGCCTTTATGCAAATAAGAACCCAGATATCGAAAAGGCAAACATGTACTACTCATGCCAAGCAGAGACTCAAAATTGTGTCGTTGTCTTAGTGAGACATGGGCCGATGGAATAAAACTATTTTTTTGGAAATTCACCTTTTGCCCCGAGGCTGTTTCATATTGAGTTAAGAAGTTATGGAATCGGCGTAAATTTCACTGCGTCCCTCGTAAAAACACCAAAAGATCATCCGCATAGGCCAAGTGTGTAATGGTGAAAGATACCCTTCCCAGACGAAAGGGTTATAGCGCTCCCGAATCAAACAAAGCTTTGAGGCCCCTACTGAAACCTTCAGAAGATAGAATAAAAAGCAATGGGGATAATGGATCACCTTTTTTAACTCCACGATAGGGTCGAAATGTGGCAGATGGCTGACCATTGATTAAGACTGCTAGAGTGGTAGCTCGCAAATGATTAAGAATAATACGAATGAAAAACCCCGAGAAGCCAAAGCGCTGGAGAAGTAAATTCAGATATTCCCAACTGACTCTATCAAACGCCTTCATCATATCTAATTTTAGGCATAATTGAGAACCTCCCTTATCAAGTATATGGATTATCTCCTATGCCATCAAAACTTGTGTGGAGATATCATACCCTGGTAAGAAGCCTGTCTGCTCTGGAGAGATCAGTGCAGGTAGCAGTGTATTCAAGCATGTGGCAATGATCCGCGTACAAACTTTACTCAAAAAATTAGTGAGACATATAGGGCGAAAGTCACTGAATGTAGCAGGGGATATTTTCTTCGGTATCAATGTAATTAAAGCACTCGCCATTACCGTTGGCTGTGGAACGCCAAGGAAAAATTCATGTACTGCCTTCAATACATCTGATTGAATAATTGCCCAACATGATCGAAAAAACTTACCATTGAAACCGTCAGGTCCTGCTGCGCTTTGAGGATCAAGATCCCAGACTGCTGATTTGACCTCTTCTAGCGAATGTATCTGGGTGAGTGAAGCGTTATCTGATTCTGAGACAAGCTGTGGTATGTGTTGAAGAATGGCATCAAAATTAGTCTCATTCCCACGTGCGAATAAAGTGGTGTAGTAAGTAACAGCTTCTGCCATTATCGCCAATGTCGTAGTACATTGCTCGCCGGAGGTAGCGCGTATTTGCTGTATACGCAACTGTACCCGTCGGCCTTTGACGATCGAGTGAAAGTAATTTGTGTTAGCATCCCCGTCTTTTAGCCATTTAATGCGTGCTTTTTGATTCCATAAATGTAACTCATAATTTGCAGCACTGAGATATATTGCTTTTGCTCGATTGTATTCTTCACGTGTAACCTCATTCGGTGTTTTGCTTCCCAAGAAGACTCAGCTCTTATGAGATTATCCTCAGCATGCTTAACATTTGAAAAGATATTACCGAAAATCTCCTTGTTCCACCTCTGAATATCTTTCTTTAGACGAAACAACTTGGAATAGAAGCCATACATACCGCTTGTGGTGGGATAAGAGTCCCAAGCATTCTTCACATAAGCATGAAAATCCGGGTGCAACAACCAAGAGTTCAGGAATCGAAATGATTTACGACACTCATCCTGTTTGATGCGGTAGATAAACAACAAAGGGGCATGATCTGAGGTAACGCGCGGTAGATGTTGAAGCTGAAGATCATTAAAAATGTCTTGAAAAGAGGAATTAAGGAATAACCAATCTAAACGCCATCGAACTCTACCACGTCCTCTCCCATCAACCCATGTATACCGTGATCCAGTGAATGGCGGATCCATGAGAGAGCATGTTTCAATGCAATCATTAAAATCTTGCAGAGCAGCAAGTGATGGGTTGGAGCGCCCATCATGATCATCAAGAGCACGGAATGTATTAAAATCATCTCCAATCATCCATGGTAAATTAGATGTCGTAGAGAAATCACACATAGACTGCCACAATGAACGACGTCAAATGGAACTATGTTTTGCATAAACGACTGACAGAACAAATGTGAGCTGTAGCGGGCGATATAGTAACGTTAAATGAACAATTTGATCTTGATCCTGCGTTGAGAGCATATTAAAATCTGTGTCTCACCAGAAAATCTATATACGTTCCGAGGTCAATGAATTGTAATATGAAAAGCCAAGATCCAATGAAAATCGAGTAATACTAGATACTGTATGTTTTGGTTCAATCAAAGCTAGCAAGTTTAACCTGTGATCACGTATCAATTGATGCAACCTAGTCATTGAGGTACGCATACCTCTTATATTCCATATTAGGGTATTCATTGAGAAAGAGTAGTTGCACTTCCCTGAGAAAGACGTGAGGCACTTCGTGTGAGAATAGTTGAGGGCGGCAAAAGTGGCAAATCTTTTTTTGCACGTCTCTTTTTACGTGGAACTACCGGTATGAATGGTGCATCAGCCGTTGACTCCTCTAGCCAGGATATTAAAACCGCTATCTCAGGAGTTGGTGGGATCAACTGCATTCGTCGTACCACTTCCTCTGGTATATGCGTCATATTCAAATTATTTTCTCCAGCGGGTGCTAAGTCTGTATCTGATGAATGACCAAAATCATATTGTTCCATATCCTGCGATGGAACATCAGCTGGATCATCACATACCTCATCACAGTTGGTGACGGAATCTAGGTGAGAATCCAGTGGAGGCATATCAGCGGGAGGCATGTCAAGCATAGATTTTTGAGGTGGCACTAAAGATGATGGTGTCGTAAATGGTGTTGCTGGTGGTTTCTTTTTTACTGGCGTGCATCGCTGTTTTGGCGGGCGAGACGGGGGCGGCGGCGGAGGCGGTGGCACTGATGAAATTTGTGGTTGCACCGAGGAAGCTAGTTTTGGCGGACAGGACGATGTTGCATGCCCGAGACGATGGCAAGTAGTACAAAACATGGGCAAATCTTCATATATCACTAACTGCAGTATGAGTCTATTCTTTGCTTGTAGATAAATTTTTTGTGGCAAATCCTGTGAGACATCAACCTCAACACATATTCTGGCCACTGATGGCCTGAGACCGTCTGTTGTTGCGACGTCCAGCTTGATTGGACAGCGAATCGGTTTCACAATTTCGAAGAGTGCATCACGACAGTGAAGATGGATTGGCAAGCCAGGTAGGGCAACCCATACTGGAACAATGGGCACATCGGCGGATGGATCGAAATCAACAGTCCATTTTGTTATCCGCATATGACATCCGGATATATGCCATGATCTACGATAAAAGCATTTGAGATAGTCTGCTTCATTGCGAAAATTTAAAAGAATGTGGGTTTGATCAATGTGGGTAATGCGTAAATCTTGATGGAACCCAATTTTTTCAAAAACATCCCGTATCACCTTCAACGGAGGACGACCATACCAAAAAGTCCCAACTAATGAGTATTTGAATGGCGCGGCTAGGGCATTGATTTCAGAGTCAAGAAATGAGATCATAGGAATACCTTTGTGTCGCGAAACAGTTTTTGGCGAGATATTGATCTTCTGCACAGAGGTTTCGCCGGTGACAGTATTCGTGAATGACGGCGGCTGCAATGTCGACATGATGAAAAAAGATATGGTGAAAAAATGACGGAAGATCGAAGACAGGAGTATGTGGGAAGCAACGGTAAAAGGATCGTGATGAATCAGAAGCGACGACGGCGGCTAGTGCCGCCGGATCGCCGTGGATCGCCGGAAGCCCTGCGCCATCTTTGGTCGTGCCTACATGTGTATATTATATATATATTTAACCGTATAGATAGAACTGAACGAAGCAATACTAGATGGCCTGCGGAAGATAAGAAACGAGAGTGCCAACCCTGTAGACGTCCATCAATATGCTGCAGTAATGAATCGCAATATCTTGCTCGGTTGATGTCTTTATGTAAATAAGAACCCAGATATCGAAAAGGCAAACATGTACTACTCATGCCAAGCAGAGACTCAAAATTGCGTCGTTGTCTTAGTGAGACATGGGCCGATGGAATAAAACTGCTTTTTTGGAAATTCAACCGTATATATATATATATATATATATATATCATACTTCTCCGAAAATCATTTTATTGCCATATATATGCCTAGATCCATATATATATATATATATATATATATATATATATATATATATATATATACACCAATATGTATGTCCTCATGTATTAGTCATAATCTATCCATTTTATAGATATTGTTGTCACACCTTAGAACTTAAACGTGGGTGATCCATTTTGATGTAAACGTTTACTTAGATCTTTGGAATTCATGAAGTATCAAGAAGATACATAGAGTCGTGTATTTCCTATATACGGTTCTTTAAGCAGACTTTTCATCGTATTGTAATCCATTAAGCCATTTATTACATGGTAGCTTTCACTTTATACTATACATGTACATATATTCGTACATATCTACATACATATATATCCAGTGCTTACACAAGCGTGTCGTGTAACTTATTCTCCGCTAAGTTAAATCTACTAGACCTTAAGAATTTCTATTATTAATGGCTAAAGTTCCTTTGGTCTTACCTCAAAATGGTACCCAACGGCCATATTGGGGAGGAATGAAGAGAGTTCTCAACTTATTAAGGGCTTAATTAGGCCCATCTTTTGGAGTTTGTATAAGGAACCCTATCCTAATTAGTTACTCCTTAAAACCCCTTAGCCGAAAACATATGTGGATGTGTGCAATTCAATTGAATCATGCTCTCATTTCCCTTTCTTTATATAATATATACATACACACGTGTTTGTGTATTACTATAGGCTGCCCCTTACGTATATTTCCTATGGACCATAATCCATTGAACCTCTAATCATATGATAGTCCATCCTGTGGTGTATATCCAGATGTATGCCCATACCATATGTATATGGGCGTGCCACATAGTCCGACTTCTCATTTAAAGTTGCCTAGAAAAAAATACTTCTTCTCATTGTTCTAAATTTCTCAGGTCAATCAATTTAGTATTCTAACATAAACTTCCAACGGCTCGCTTGCCTCACGTTTTACGCTTTGAGAGTATGCTAATTCCCTTTAACCTTAAATAATCATAGGTAAGCCAAAGATACCTCCCTTTTGAGGTATCATTCCCTTGCCTTGCTTCACCACATCCCTAGATGCCGTACTAATTTTTGGGCGGAGTATAACATTCTCCCCCCCTTAAAATAAGTTTCATCCTCGAATCTGGGATAGTGGGGCCTACGCTTCCATGTTTCCCCAGTCTTTTTACAACTTTAGTTGTTTACTCTGTCCATTTATCACTACCTATGTTGAATCTCCCTTCAAGGTTCCCTATCATATTCCTTTATGACTCACTTTATTTGGAATAAGTAAGACAAAACGTGGGTACTTCAGTTTGGAGAATCCAATGTACCTGTCGGTAGTTTGGGTGTTCCGAGATCCTTGGATGCATCATCCTTTGATCTAGGCTAGTGCCTCTGATCGCCTTATGCGTGGCTCCATAAGGATACGGCGCCACCTTCCACCCTCCCTCTTCATACGCTTATTCAATCTCCTTTGTTCCTCCATCATCCGGATATCATGCTCCACTTTATAGCAGTCCCTTATCAATCCATCGAAAGTATTTGGATATACTTTGCCCAATCTAGCTTTAATCCGAGGATTCAGACCACGTACGAATTTAGTTATCTTCCACTTTTCATCCTCCATGATCGTAAACTGACGGAAATATCCTAATACCGGGGTGCCCGGTTCTTGTCTTAGTGTATCGAATTCTTCAATTCTCTCGACCACCAACTCCAGTGAGAGGTAAGCTCCACAAAATTCTTCCAGAAATCTCGCCCAGGCTATAAGTTGAGACAGTGACTGGACCCTCTTCCTCCACCATTGACTAGCTTTACCGATCAGGAATGGCCGAACAATTAGTGCTCTCATCTCATCTGGTATCCGAACTCTAACAAGGTGGTCCTCAACCTCGTCCAACCACTTTTAGCTTCTTCGGGTTCGGACTCCCCGCCGAATCTCGGAATTTGTGCTTTATCTAATTGCCAGTAATAAAATTCGATACTTCCCAGAGGTGACAGTGACGATGTCCACGTACCGGTCTGTGGGGTCATCTGCACCACATAACGTCTGTTTATTTGCGGTCATACTAGAATAAGTGACACTATTTAACTTGTAACCTAATAAAAGTTCTCGGTGGCACATAAATAAATTTGATACGGTTCGTATTTTAATGAAAGTCCATAACCAAGGGTTTTGTTATCAACCGAAACCCTAACTTTCTAGTCTAAGTCATCCTAGTCTAAGGTCAACTCTCATCTAGAATCATGACTTAGGTCTAAGATCAAACATAGTTGACTACGATCATAACTTAATTCTATATTCTGCCCGGATCTGGAGCCTTAGCTCTGATACCACCTGTGGCGCCCCGCACCCCGGCCTAGCCGGAGTCGGTGCACCCACCGTACTTCACTAAGGAGAGTACCAGGCGTCGATCCATAACACATCATGGTCAATGATAGAAAACATGGACTTTCGTGCTTATATGTCATCAAGTAAGCGAAACCGTGGCAGAATAAAAACTTTAAATTAAAACATCCACGAGATCATTCTTAGCTTTTACAACCCAAATCAAAAGTATCGAAATTCTCAAAGATAAATGTTTCCCATCACAATTACAAAATCAGTCATTAGTCACCACCAGCATGCCAAGTCACCTAATCTGTCCATCTCTCGCTGCACTCACGGGTAGGGAATCCTAGGTTCATCCTCGAACCATTCTACCTTGTCCCCTGTAACCTCTGGGAGGAAAAATAGGGGGTGAGTGACAAAGTCACCAGCAAGTATACTATAATAATCGAGGATTAAATGGAAAGTACATACAAGAACCGAACCGCAAAAATCTCGGTTCAGAAACATACCTGTCCTCCATTCAATACCCGATGGGGATCAACACTTAATGCATCAAGATCATATCTTAAATAGAATCGTTACATAATAAAGAACATAACAATAAAAGACCGTAACATGCATCAATTCATAACATATCAAGGATCATTAGTAATGAGGTCATACTTAGGAGCTACCAAGTTATAACAACTTAGTCTAAATATCATGTGTCACTACACGATGACTCAGTAAACGTGACATGCATACATATGTACGTGTGAGGCATCATGATAAAAATGGGAATATGATCTTTCATGCTTTTCTTTCAAATCATCATCGTCAGAAAACAATAGAGTGTTCAGATCTATCTTCCCGGATCTGAGGCGGTCACGTTTCCCCTTCGAATCTATTATTCCCAGATTCGGAACGGTAACGTCATCACTTATCGGGTCTATTCTCTCTAGGCCCGAACGGTCCATATTAGGTTTATTCTCTCCGGACCTAAACGGTCCATATCATCAGATCAATTAACCCCAGATCTGGGCGGGTCTTTACTGGCCAGGAACATACACACGTGGTACCGGTGGGAAACGTTCTTTTAAAACAGAATCTTTTCTTTAAAAATGCTTTTCATCTTTCTTTCGCATAAAAACAATGCCATAAATCATGTAAATAACGATGATGCAATGCATGACATGTAATATGCAAACCATGACATAATGCGTTACATATGCACATATGTACAACTCGTCGCTATGTTGGAAAAATTTCTAGCATGAACACTCCTTGTATTCGGCCCTAATCCCTTGTGGTTAGGCCCACTAACAATAATGCTCGTCATGTGTATGCATAAAAATGTCCCATTTGTTCATAATAAAATTCTCGTGATGATACAAAATGCATAAGACACTTAGTTTAATTAATCTCGAAACAAGGCTGCTGAATTTCGGAAATTCAGCGCCCCTTTCTTTGTTCTTTCGTGTAAGCCCAATAAAACTCTTTTAGTTTGGGCCAGCTTCGAAAACTTATTATTAACATTCCCTTAATTGCTGATTGTAGGCCCAAGTCGTATAACTAGCCGAAGTCCATTCGATTAAGGCCATATAATAAGTTCCTCAATTCTGCCCAAAATCTCAGATTAGTGATGCCCACTTATTTATGGTGTTTACCCTTTAACTAGTCATTCTAAAAATAAGTGGCTTACATAGAAGGGTTCACCTATGTCTTAAGTAGTTGGTAAATAAATTCCGCGGATTTATAATATCGTTAGAGGCGTCATTTATTCTTTTTCCTAAAAACGTTACATGCTGATTTCTCGATTGACCGATTTTCCAACTCTCACATCTAATATACACATAAGGCTATTGTCCTACCAAAAATCAGTTAAATTGAATGTCCCTAAGGTCCCTTTTCGGGTCTCACAAGACAGCCCAAAATCTGCCCTGCTCCAGTAAATTTCCTAGTTGTCATATTTCCTTCCTAAATGGCCCTAACTTGCATTGTTTGTCATAAACCCTTTATTAAACTTCAAACTTACTCTTTTATGGGGAATTTACAGATTCAACCTACCACAACCATCATATGCAATCTCTTACAAAACAATTTGTACACCACATACATCATCCTTAGGCTAAGCATACCACATTCCACTAAATCAACATTAGCAACAATTTTTGGTGCATACGCACCCTAGCCACCAACAGCCCATTTAGGTACATGCAAGGCAAAATAATATATCCACAAGGAACATGTTAAGCTTAGCACACAAAAGCATAATCTTATCTCCACTTTACCCCATAATTTATCATTTCATGCAAAACCACCCCTATTTCTTTAACCCCTTCAACCGTATACCCCATCCAAGGAAAAGAAAGAATCTTTAGCATGTTCATCTTAGGTTATCACATAATAGTGCATAAAACCAATAAAGATTCCACCTTTAAACAAAAATTCACACCTATACGCCGTTTGGCCCCTAGGCCGCAAGTTTATGCATCAAAGCTTAGCATATCACAACTAAGATTGAATCTTAAGGTCATCTAGCCATTCATGCAAGCACTCTCATATTCAAGCCACAAAAAGTATAGTGTACTTGCCTTCATAGTATTTGGATCTTGCTTGAGCTTGTTGGCACAAGAAGTACTTCCTCCTATCTTTTCCTATCACATACGGTTTAGGGGTACTTGTTAGCCATCCCTTGGATTGCATAACACAACTTAGAGGAAGGATGGAGAGTCTTACCATTTGCACCTTGGATGGATTGAGGGATATCCACTCTTGTTAGGGCACTATCTTTGTTTGATGTCTTGAAAATCTTCGCCTAGAACTGTGAAGTTCACGGTTTTGTCAAAGAGAGTGATGCCATGTAAGCTTTATTCCTTCAAATGTAACTTCCTAAGGATTGTAGAGGGTGGTCTTACCTAGATAAGCCTTGAGGTTGTAGAGTTCTTGGACTCTCCTTAGCTCCTCTTCCCGCCGGCTCTTTGAGAGGAGAGGAAGGATCACTCTTTATTTTGAAAGAGTCTTTTGAATATCCATCATTTAAGTGGATAGGGAAAAGACTTCCTTGTAGCAAAGAAAGTGGGAATTAACTTCCCCTTGGTTATGCAACCGGCGGCTATTAACCATGGGGGAGGAAGCATGCATCTTAATTACCCACCTATACCAAGCTTTTCTTAATTTCCTTGAATTCAAATGCTTATCTCCCCCAAAGTCTACTAACCGATATATGCATATATACCCCCTATATATATTTCTCAATAATACATATGTGTATATGTATGTGTGTGTGTGTATATATATATGTATTTATCTCTTATCATGATCATTTGGGTGTACTTTTCTTAATCATAAATTCATTAGGCTGCCCTTTTGTACATATGGCCGATATATATGTATATCTATCCCATATTTATTTTTTCATAATTCTTGCCCACATGTGTATAGCTATGTATATATGTATATACGCCCATATATATATATATATATATATATATATATATATATATATATTTTAAGCAAGAGATATCTTATTATTGATAAAGCCTCACTTGTGGTGGAGGAAAAACCATATTACAAAGCATCAGAGTATGAGAATAAATGAAATAACGAGCTAAGAATAGCATATCTCCAGTCGTATACGATATGCCGCATTAAAACCTTGCCAGGTAAAACCACCCTTGTGGATAAAACCCTGGCGAAGGAAAAAGCGTACATATTTATACAACCATCCTTGATATGTGTTAAATCTGCGTATAAAAACGATGACATGTATGTCATAAGTGCTGATAACATGCAAGAGCGCCATTTGTAGCAGGGAAGAGTGCTAGTCCGATCCAGGAGGCCTTCAGAAACAAAGCTTGGGTGTGTAGTGTAGGCTGCGGAGGCCATCAGTGTGTAGTATCTTGCCAGCAATATATACAGCCCAAGACATGAGAGAACAAGCAGGTAAGAGGCAGTTATGAAGCAGAAGGAGACAAGATAAAATAATGATGAGAAGGAGACAAGACATACCAAACCTGCCTGAATCCCGCAGGAGACAGGCAGGGAAATTCTTGAAATGCCAATCCATATGGAAGACAGTCTGAGACATCAGAAGGATGAAACACCTATACATCATTTTAGGGTCCACCATTGGGTTAAGATCGAAAAGCTGGAAGCGTGAAGTCAGTCAAAATAATCCCTCGTATATGTGCAGGCACTAATGAAAGCTTGGAATACGATGTAAGGAGCATAGTCCGTGAGCCTTCCTGGGATAGATAGTGCGCTGCTTGATTTACCTCTCGAGGCGCATAAGATATGTGGATAGATGATTCAGCAAGAAACGTGCGTAGACGATGAAGATCCGGAGCTAAGGGAGACCGAGCATGCATGAGCGTGAGTAGCTGGTGACAATCTACCTCAACCTGTAATGGGCCATATATCGGCAGATAATGTAAAAGTGAAATTAATACAGCTTGTGCTTCAACCCTAACTGGATAGTCATGGCGCAGAGGAAAGGAGATGGCATGAATAAAAGAGCCTTGCGCATCACGTAATACTGCTCCACCCCCTGCAGTGTGACAACCAACAGAGGCGTCTGTATTTAATTTTAGTCTACCAACGGGTGGAGGATTCCAACGAACAATCCGCAGTCTAGACAAACGAAGAGGAGGAGAAAGACCATTACTAATGAGACGAGGAATATTGGATACTATTTTTGTTCCGCTTTGTGCCTTGGCCCAGAGAAACATATCTAGGCGAATATTCTTGAGGAGTGTTTGCTGAGACCAAGTTCCATCACCAAACACCAATTCGGCATAAAATTTCCAAACATTCCAAAATAGGATTCCAAGATATATTCGCTGCATACAACCAAGAAACCCATCTGCCGCTTCTAACCACACCGAAATCATAAAGCTGCGCCAACCAGTGGCATGAGTCGGCCGAATGTCTAACAAGTCATTGAAATAATGTCGAACAGGGCGGATTTGGGAACAATGATAAAAAATGTGATTGTGAGAGGCTGAATCCGCTCGACAAAACGGACATATACTTGGCAGAACTTGAATAAAACGGGAGAGGTTGTCTGGCAAAGGCAGTGCATTATGCAAGAGCTTCCAAAGAAATACCTGAATCATCGGACGTTGACGTGGTACCCAGGCTATTTGGTTAGACAGTAGAGATGGAGCCGTAGATCGAAAAGACTCATATGCATCCTTTAGCAGGAACTGACCCGTGGAGTTTAGCCAAACTGGCGCCCCATTAATCCACTGCACCAATGTCTGACATTGTGAATTAATATGGCAAATTCGTTTCCATATAGGAGAGTCATATATACGTGGAACAAATGTTTGAGTTCTTTGATAGCGTAGACGCATATATTCCCCCCATAAAGTTGAACTCACATGATATTGCCACCATAATTTTGCTGCATAGGCACGCTGAATGCTATCAAGACTCCGAATGTTTAGACCACCCTCTTTTGTAGGACAACAAATGGTTGACCATTTAACCCAATGGCGTCTATCAGGCCCCCATAAAAAAACCGCAAATCGCCTTTCCAGTGATCGAACGACACTACGTGGAATAGCAGATGCAGCCAGAACATGCAAAGGTATAGATAAAAGGACAGAGCGAATGAGCAAAAGCCTACCAGCAGTACTTAATATCTTGGCTTGCCACCCATTGAGTTTAGAGTCAACATGCTGTAACAGGTCTAAGCAGTGTGTTGATCGCGTAATACCTTTATGAAGATATGAGCCTAAGTATTTCATCGGGAGGCTTGTCTGCCGTGCTCCTAGTAAAGCAGTACATACACTGCGCTGCGATGTAGAAACTGCATCCGAGTAGACTACCGAACTTTTGTTCCAGTTTACCGCTTGTCCCGAAACTTTTTCATAAGTAGATAGAAAATTCTTAAATGCCTGAAAATTTTGTCGACTAGCATCAAGAAATATAAGTAAGTCATCCGCATAAGATAAATGTGTAATGGTCATAGGGATGCGGCCAATAGAGTATGGTCGTATAACTGAGTGATCAACCAGAGACTTAAGTCCACGACTAAAACCCTCGGCAGCAAGAATAAATAACAGGGGTGAGAGTGGATCCCCTTGTTTGACCCCTCGAGTAGGCCGAAAAAACCCATACGGAACACCATTCGTTAGTATTGAAATATGCGTAGCCTTCAACTGATTTAATACCAATGTGACAAACATAGTGGAGAATCCAAAACAATGCATGATGGCTTGCAAGTATTGCCAATTTACCCTATCAAAGGCCTTTGCCATATCCAGCTTAAGAACTGATTTGTGAGATCGCACACCTTTATCAAGCCAATGTATTAATTCATTGGCTAATAAGACTTGCTCTGTGATACCCCTTCCCTTTTGAAATCCCGCTTGCTCTGGAGAAATAAGCTTTGGCAACAGCGCGTTCAACCGCGTGGCAAGAATACGCGTTTGAACCTTACTCATGAAAGTAGACAAAGCAATAGGCCTAAAATCATTAAATGTACGTTGAGATGATCCTTTGGGGATCAGAACAATCATCGAGTGGGCCATGGCACGTGGAACGGGGAAGCCTAGAAAATATTCTTGTACCGCTTTATGCACATCTTGACAAATAACCTCCCAACAAGCGCGAAAAAACCACCCATTATAGCCATCGGGACCTGCAGCACTATGAGGGTCTAAACTCCATACAGCTGCTTTTACTTCCTCCAAAGATGGTAGAGCAGTGAGCATTATGTTTTCATCCGCAGTAATCAAGGAAGGAATTGGGGATAAAAATGTTGTTGGATCTTCTATTGGCTGAGCAGTGAACATACGGGTGAAATGATCCACAGCCGCTCGACCAATGTCCTCTGGCGTATTACAATAAGTACCATCCTCAAGGTAGATTCCTTGCAAGCGTTGTCGACGTTGTTTATCTTTAACTATAGAATGGAAATATCTTGAACCACAGTCACCCTCTTGCAACCATTTGACCCTAGCTTTTTGTTTCCAATATTGTAGCTCAATATTTGTCACACGGCGCAGCTCAGATTGAGCCTCAAAATAGGCCATGCGAGTGCATTCGTTAGGCTCCTGATCGAACTGGATCTCCGCTGAATTAGCTTGACGTTCAGCATGCTCTACCATATGAAAAATATTACCAAACACATCCCTATTCCATTGTCTAACGTCCTTCTTGTATGCCCGTAGCTTGGCACATAAACCATGCATACCACCAACTGTGGGATACGATGACCAAGCTGCTTTGGTGAAAGTCATAAAGTCTGGGTGTGATGTCCAGACTGTCAAAAAACGAAATTGCTTTGGACCAGGTTGAATGTCAGTCGAACATTGAAGCAAAAGTGGGCAATGGTCGGATGTTGTACGACTCAGATGAGTCAACTTCAACATTGGAAAAACATTGTAAAAACTTTCATTACAGAATACCCAATCCAGTCTACGCCATACCCGTCCTAGTCCACGACCACCTTGCCATGTATAGCGAGTTCCATTGTGGGGGACCAACTGTAACTCAGCATATTGGACCGTGTCGTTAAAATCTTGAAGAGCTGAAAAAGAAGGACGTGACGTACCTTTATGATCTAAAGGCGATAGAAATGTGTTAAAATCTCCCGCTATCAACCATGGGTCATGACAAATATCATAGCAGTGCTTAATCGATTGCCAGAGAATCTGCCTGTGCTGCACAGTGTGTCGACCATAAACACAAGAAATACGCACTATTTGTTGCGTATGTAACTGAAAACGAAAGTGAACAATTTGCTCCAACAGGCAAGCATCCAGAAGTTGCAAACTAGAGGTTTTCCAGAAACACCATGCACGCCCTTCACAAACACTTTGTGATGCAGTAAAACCTAAATTTATTTGAGCTCTGGTTAAGCGTGATTCTGGTTGTTGAGGTTCTATGAGAAAAAGAAATTGTATATGATACTGAGTAAGCAGGAGTCTCAAGCGAGGCAATGAAGTGCGTAGACCTCGCAAATTCCACGTTAGTGTATTCATTGAGACAGCTGGGAGGTAGAGCTTGAAGAGCGAGCAGCACTGCGAGTTATAACCTGTCGAGGGGGCCTAGGAATCTGAGAGTGCAAGCGACGAGTACGTTTACGTATGCATGGAATAAATCCTTCTGCATCAGCTTCAAGAGTAGGATTAGAAATTCTATGAAGCAGTTCAGCATCCGATGATCCTTCTCTTGCTCGAGGCATGCGCGACGATAATAAATCTGAGGCTCGTTGGTAGTCTTCTTGGGCAGCTGATGGATCAGTTACCGGATGGGGCAACTCCATGACATCTGCTTCAGACGAGGTGTGCAGAATGTCTGGAGAGGAGGAAGGCGTTTGTTGACCTAACTGTGTGTCGTCGTTAAATCTGGTCATGTCAGGCTGATGTTGCCGCGGGGGGTCAGAGCTCTCATGTGCTTGAAGATCAGAATCCTCTGCTGTATGACACACAGGAGGATCATCTAGAAATGCAGCATCAGTGGTTCTCTCCTGCGGTAACTGTGCATCAGTGGCTGTATTAACTTCCTGCTGTTGCAAAATAGTAGGGTCTGCCACTGTATCATCGTGGGGCTGATTGACATCAGTTGCAGGTTTAGGGCGCCATTGTTGTAGAGGTGGCGGCGGCATGGGAGCCTCACCACAGCGATCACGTTTGTGGCCCAAAAGATTGCATTTTGAACAATAATCCGGTATATCCTCATAAATCACTGTTTGATAATGATGGTGCTCTATACTTTGAATGTGAAGTTTAGTTGGTAATTCTTTTGACACATCAATTTCCACGCAAATTCTAGCCACAGACGGACGGAGTACCTTTTGGGTTGCAGCATCCAATCGAATTGGTGTTCCGATCATAGCGGCAATAGCAAAGAGCGATTTTTCATTCTGTAAATACACAGGCAGCCCAGGCATAGAAATCCAGATGGGTACAATGGGAGCATCATATCTAGGATCAAAGTCATGAGTATATTTGGTGATGCGCATGTGAAAACCTAGGATATTCCATGATCTACGTCCAAAACAACGGTTGTAATCCACCTCCTTCTCAAATCGCAGGAGCACGTGAGATTTGTCGAGTAACCCTGCATGAACGGCACCAGCAAAACCTATACGATCTAGTGATTTTTGCAATGCCACCATAGACGGCCTTCCATTCCAGAAAGATCCAACCAATGAAAACCGGAATGGAGACAATAGTGCTGTTACCTCAGATTCATCAAAAACGATTGAGGGTAGGCCTTTATAGCGCTGAGGTTGTTTTTGGGAGATCGTTGAAGGTAGCGTTGCAGGAGATCCAGCCAGTATGGCAGCGTAGGACCGGCCGGCCGTAGCCGCCGGCCCGGAGGTCGACATTGTCGCAGAACCAGTGAGGAAGACGATCGCCGCCGATCGCTAGAGCTTTTTATATATGCGAGTATTCATATATATATATATATATATATATATATATATTTGTACTTCCTTTGAAATAAGTCATGAACCTTAAAAGAAGTACACATTATAGCCGAAAACACAAAATGGATGTGTGTATATTATATATATATAACCGTATATATATATATATATATATATATATATATATATACACCGATATGTATGTCCTCATGTATTAGTCATAATCTATCCATTTTATAGATCTTGTTGTTACACCTTAGAACATAAACATGGGTGATCCATTTTGATGTAAACGTTTACTTAGATCTTTGGAATTCATGAAGTATCAAGAAGATACATAGAGTCGTGTATTTCCGATATACGGTTCTTTAAGTAGACTTTTCATCGCATTGTAATCCATTAAGCCATTTATTAAATGGTAGCTTTCACTTTATACTATACATGTACACATATTCGTACCTATCTACATACATATATATCCAGTGCTTACACAAGCGTGTCGTGTAACTTATTCTCCGCTAAGTTAAATCTGCTAGACCTTAAGAATTTCTATAATTGATGGCTAAAGTTCCTTTGGTCTTACCTCAAAATGGTACCCAACAGCCATATTGTGGAGGAATGAAGAGAGTTCTCAATTTATTAAGGGCTTAATTAGACCCATCTTTTGGAGTTTGTATAAGGAACCTTATTCCAATTAGTTGCTCCTTAAAACCCCTTAGCCGAAAACATATGTGGATGTGTGCAATTCAACTGAATCATGCTCTCATTTCCCTTTCTTTATATATTATATACATATACACGTGTTTGTGTATTACTATGGGCTGCCCCTTACGTATATTTCCTATGGATCATAATCCATTAAACCTCTAATCATATGATAGTCCATCCTGTGGTGTATATCCAGATGTATGTCCATACCATATGCATATGGGCATGCCACATAGTCTGACTTCTCATTTAAAGTTGCCTAAAAAAAATACTTCTTCTCATTGTTCTAACTTTCTCAGGTCAATCAATTTAGTATTCTTACATAAACTTCCAACGGCTCGCTTGCCTCACGTTTTACGCTTTGGGGGTATGCTAATTCCCTTCAACCTTAAATAATCGTAGGTAAGCCGAAGATACCTCCCTTTCGAGGTATCATTCCCTTGCCTTGCTTCACCCCATCCCTAGATGCCGTACTAATTTTTGGGCGGGGTACAACACAATGCAAAGGCTGATTGGATGAAACTGTGATTCGAGCTCTGGAATGGCACAATTACGAATGAGCACTATAGTAGTATCATTGAGGCTCTGGACAATAACACTCCGGTTAAGCATAAGCAACAGTGCTTGGAAAATTGTATCCCCAATCAAGTGCCACTATTTTTTGACAAAAAAATCAGGGAAAAACCATGCCAGAGGCTTTGAGCGGATGCATACCAGACAAAGTTGAGGTTATCTATAAGACGGTGAAGACCGCATCCAAGGAAGCTGACATTGAACCTCACACCCTGCCCCTAAACCTGCTAGCCACAAAGGACATATCTTGTCGACAAGGTTGTTCAAAAGAAAAGACACGAACAAAGTTGTCGGTGATCAAGTGCTGAATGCCCTCTTTTTCCGAAACCATGTGTCCACTATCCGTCCTTAGACTGGTGATCCAATTTGACTTGAAATGTTTGTAGAATTATAAGTCCATTCGAGGTGTGCAAGCTTAGCCGAGGTGAGCTGAATTGATTACAGAAGTGGCCATGCTAGGGAAGTAAAGACAAGTGACCGAAGAGAAGCTTTACTGAACAGATGAGGTATTACTGCCGTACCGAGGTGATCAAGACAAAGAAAGAAAGAGGCAAGGTGAAGATGAGCACAAAATCATGAATAGCCGATGTGAAGAAGGGCATTGAAGGTGAGCAAGAATAAAGGTGTGATGAACCGATGTGATGAGGTGAAGGCATAATCAGTTTTGTAGCAAAGTTGAAGCCAAGCTACAATACTTAGTCACTTACATGTAAATATGGTAACTTAGAACTTTAACTGTGCGCATGTCCGAGCAGTACAGATAAGTAGTCGCTAACTTTATAGCCATTAGAAGTCAAGTAAGATTACTGTAAATGAACATAAATTACTGTAGATTAGAAAATAAAGTCGTTAGAGGCAATGTGAACTCCTACTAAAGGAGAAACACTTTGTAAATTTTAATTTAACTTGAATGAATTTTACGTTCTTCCAATCTCAACATAGTATTAGAGCTAAACTGATTCCTTTTTTAACTAAAATCTGTCTTCTTCCACTACCTTGATTTCTTTTAAATGGCTACTCCTTTTGGCCCGATTAAATACACTGGGGCCACATAAACTTCTGATCAAGTATCGGGAGTAGTCTGTGGTCCTCACTATCTGATGATTCTTCTAATGTCATTACCAACCATAAATTAAATGGAGATAACTACCTCTCGTAGTCTCGAGGGGTGGAAATGTTCGTCACTAGCAAAGGCAAGAAAAAATACTTATATGGAACAGTCGATGTTCCTGCTGAAAACGATGTGAATTATTGACTGTGGAAGACAAAAAAATAGCATGATAATGTCATATACTGATACGCTCCATGCAACCTTACATTTTTTATCACTTTATGATGTATAATGCTACAGCAGAAATCTGGGCTGAAGTAAAGAAGATGTATTACAAACAAGACAATATCTCCGAACTTTATGTAATTGAAGCTCATCTTCATGAGCTTAAACAAAGTGATCATGCGGTGCACAAATATTATACCTTATTAACCAAGGCGTGGTAGGAAATAGATACCTTTGAGAATGGTCTTATATAGCTGATTCTGGCCTCTACAAAGAAGTTACTAATCAAAAAAGCGTATTTTGCTTCCTTACTAAATTAAATTCAGAATTTGATAGTGCTCGAAGTCAAATCCTCAGCATTAAACTGCTTCCAAGCTTACAAGCTGCCTTCGCTGGGATTAAACATGAAAAAAGTCACAAGAAGGTTATGATGGGAGGAAATTCAAATACAGAGACCTCTTTGTTACTTCGTGAACAACTAGCAAAAGTGTTTGGTCTGGCTGTTAAACGAAGTACTGCAAAAAGGAAGGACATACAGCCAATAATTGTTGAAAGCTTCAAGTCAAGATAGTACGGAAAGGGAAACCTCATTGAGGCCTAGCAGTGCCCCTGGAGGCCATATTCAAAATCATTCGCTGCTGGACAAAGTGTTGCACATCAGGTTGACAACACAATGCAGCTCGGCGCAGCTTGACAAAATACAACGTAGCTCGGCTTAGCCTATATTGCGGAAGTTGAGATTCCTACAAAGGATCAGATCGCAACAACGATTGAATTGCTGAGGAAACAATATGGTTGAACTGAATCCATTCAAGCTACAACGGTAAGCTACGTCTAGCTGAGCACCAATAGTTTGTGTATCATAGACTTAGGGGCTACGGACCATGTGACAAGTAACGGTAATCTTCTGAACTCCTACTTTATGTTTTCAGTACCTAAGAAAGTTAAAATTGCTAATGGTACTTCCCTTTACGTTATTGAAATAGGCTCTGCAATGATTAATGATAAAATGTTGTTAAAGATGTCTCGCGTGTCCCTATCTTAAGCTTCAATATATTATCAGTAGGTAAGCTAACTAGGGACAGTAATTGCATAGCCTGCTTCTTATCCTCAAAATGTTGTTTTCAAGAAAACAAAATGAAGGGATGATTGGAAGTGGTAAGAAGGGTCTCTTCCTACTGGAATCTAAAAACAGAGCATTAATCAGCACAACTGGGCAGCCAAATGATTAGGGCCGCTAGTGCATTGAACACTAGGCAATCTTATATAGATTATATTTTGCTATGACATAATAAACTGGGTCATCCCAATTTTGTATACCTTAAGCTCCATTGACCTTAAAAGCATTGCATGTGAAACATGTTAATTAGATAAACACACAAAACATAGTTATCCTGCTAAAATATACAAGTCATATGCATCGTTTAATCATATTCACTCTGATATATAGGGACCATCTCGATAGCTAATATTAATTGTGCAAGATGTTTTATGACCATTGTAGATGATCACACTAGGGTCACATGAGTCTACCAGCTTCAGAATAAAAATGATGTCAGACAAATATTTATGAGATACTTTAGACTGATTAAAAATCAGTTCGGCTGCACTATTAAAACACTAAGATTAGAGAACGCGGCAGAATACATAGATAGTACAGTCCAAAAATTTATGCATGAAAATGTTATACACCATCAGACTTCTTGTACCTAACTCCACAACCGAACCGTGTTGCAGAAAGAACAATAGACACCTACTTGAAGTAACTAGAACCATTATGTTTGCAATGAACATACTTAAACACGACTGGTGAGAAGCCTTGCTAACAGCCACATACTTAATAAATAGAATGTGATCAGAACTTTATCGTTTACAACCCTAAGAGAAATGCTGCTCTGCCACTTCCCAAATACTAAACTACTCTCGGATTTATTGTTCAAACTGTTTGGATGTGTAGCATATGTACACATTCAGCCCAGCCTATGGGGAACATTAGATCTTAGATCAGTTAAGTGCATTTTCCTAGGATACTCTGGGTCACAAAAGGGCATAAGTGTTATTGCCCGAGTAATAGGAAAATGTTTGTCAAACTTGATGTTACATTTGACAAAAAGCATGTCTTTTACAACTCCTCCGCTAAAACAGAAGACTTAAAGCATATTGAATATTGGAATATAATAGACTTTACAGACTAAACTCGGGAGAGCTTATTATTGCAAGTCCAGCCGAGCTCAACAGCTTAGTAGAGCTCAACACTATAGCTCGGCAACACGATATCGCAGCTCGACACGACAAATTCTCAACTTAGAACCAGTATTCCAATGACTTGTGATGATCAGGAAACCCTTGGATGGGATAGACGACCTAGTACACCTGAATACACACAGCCTATGTCAGAAGAGGAAGGTTCATTAGAGGAAACTCATACTAAATATGAAAATGTACCGCAGAATGATAGTGTTAGTGCATGTGCCATGGGCCATTGATTTAGATCTTTATGTTATACATTTATTATTAATAAAGAGGTTTTATTATCATTATTGTTAATTAGTATGTTACATAATTTTGATATATGTCCCTGGTTCATTATTGTTATAGAGATAAAACAATTTATAACCAGTATGAGTATTGATTTGATAATCATGAGATGATTATGTATATGATGATACAAATTAATTTCACAGATCTTTGTTAAACAACAATGTATTGGATGGACTTATCATGAGATTACTGCATGGATTATCATCATAAATAAATCTCATGATAGTTATGTTTTAATCCTTAGACTTGAGATTGTCATAGTTTCTAACATAAGGACTATTATATTCTGATATGATCAAACATTATCCATAACTGGATAATAATAAAGGTCATGATTGAATATGATAGAAATTATGTAGAGGATATTGAACAATCAAGATAGGAGTTGCCCTTTATTTTGGTAGAGATATCTTTTGCTCCCCTCAATAAGTGAGACTGTGAAATGCATTGCCTTGCTCAAATGAATGGATAATGTGATCAATATCATTTGCTCTATCAGTCTACTTGGAGATTAAGTGATTATAGGTTTGAACAATATAAGTATGACACTGACCATGGTCTATGTTCAAACTAGATATCGTGTGACAAAAGAATTAATACTTGTACTATTATTAGGCTAGTTGGACTATACTCGTATTAATTGGGTAGACTTAATGCCTTGCTAGAGACAAATTGTTGGTTTAATAAAGATTTAACCGACTGCCAATTAATTTGGGCCTATCGGGTCGCACACAAGAATGCATATGGGTTGAGATTAATATTAATAATATTGATATAAGATATTATTTATTATTATTATTATTATCTGTTTTTCTTTAAATCTTTGTATATATTGGAAAATATTAACAAAATCCATATCTAATATGGATTTTGAATGGTGTTATCCAATCTTGACAGAATCCATATCTAATATGGATTTTGATTGCCTTTAACCAATCCAATTTCGAATCGGATATAAAGTGTGTGTATATATATATATATATATAAGGACGGGCAGTACCCTCCGTAGATTTTATTAATAAAAAAATCTTCACTTGTGGTGGAGGAATACCGTGGTTACATGGTGTGTGGGAGACTCTCCCACTAAAATGCAGATGAATGAATACAATGTAAACCTGCCAAAAAATGAGTGAATGCCGAAAGAATATGTGCAGAAAGCACATAACCTATACATCAAACTACGAAATTTCATATGGAAAATTATGTGTAAACAAATGTAATATGCACATATCCATCTCCAGAAGCCATCAAATCCCACTCAATGAGCGATGGTCATCGCGTTGCGTCATTGAGAAACTCCAGCTAGCGCATCCGTCATAGAAAATAAAATGGTCAAAGGACAACATAAAACATAAATCAAAAGAAGATAGGCAATGAATGTAATCCAATACATACCCGTGTTGCCTGCATTCTGTTTGAACATATGCAACTGAATGTATAGCAGGCCCATATGCCGCAATGATCATGTCATCGCATCTTGTCATACCAAGGCTCCAAACTCAAAAAAGAAATGGTGTAGTTACTTGGTGAAATGAAAATTTTCTCCCACTCTTAAGTAAATTAAATCAAGCAAGAAAAAGGCTAAATCATACCAAGGTTGCCTGCATCAACCAGTGATATAGGCAACAACAATGACATATTGCCAACGAAATAGGAGACATATAATCAGGGCACTAGAGCAGGTGTAGCAACATCCAAAATAACAACACCATCGAACCTCGCATGGAACGTCATGCAAAGACGTATACAAGGTGAGCCCAGCCGAATATAAACCATGCGTGTGTTGAATATGTGGCCCTTAACGTCCATCTCATGAAAGAAGATGCGTAGTTATCCACTGAGAAATAAAACATATGCACTATAGATATAGAAAATGGTTCGTGCAGGCAAGGATGAATGAAACAAACACACCAAGGTTACCTGTATCAACCAGTGACACAGGCAACAACAAAAAAGGCTGGCCAATCCAATGGGAGACAAATCGCGTCATAGTCGCAAAGCAGGAACTCATGCCTCCAATGAAACTGCTCCTCGTACCTCACATGGTAAACTATGGTTAGACGAGAATAACGTCACCTCGACCGAGTGGTAGCCATGACGAGGCAACCCGTGGGCTGCAGAGTTGGCTTCTTAGGGATAATATTGTAGGGTCAAATGATTGAGAGCCGAAAACATAAGTGCTCGACGGATGTCGGAAGCCAATGCGCCCATATATAAATGTTGCTGGGTAATGCAAAAAAGAAGCAATCGACAATCCGTTTCAATGATCAACTGAGTATACTGCTTAACGTATAGATGAGAGCCAGTAATTCAGTTCTCAATGGAGAAGGCAAAGGCAAAGAGAAACATATAGCCGAGACAAAGGATCCATGGTCATCCCGAAGATCGCACCCCGAGCCATAGAAGACCTGCCAACTAATGCATCCACATTTAATTTAAGCATACTCAAAGGTGGTATCTCCCGACGGACCACTCGAAGACGACGAGACTGTAGAGGCGGCGAAAAAAGCGGCTAATTAAATGAGAAATGGAATGAGAGAATTTTTTACCTACCGTAGCTGCACACCAAGTATATATACTAGCACGGACAATCTCAAATAAGCGACGATATGAGAATACATCATCTCCAAAACGCACTAAAGCATATTTTTTCCAGATAGACCAGGTCAATAACATAGGAACAATTATCCGTAGCTGCCCTTGCATAGAAGTAGCGGCTGAGCCACGCCACCAACGCGCAAGATGAGCAAAACATGGAAGTCTGGTGTGGCATAGGCCCTAAAAAGATAATGGAGACTTTCTGCCAAAGGGATATAACAGCCGGGCATTTTAAAAATACATGATCCTATGCATTAGAAGCGCGCCGGCAAAAAGCACATTAAGATGGTAAAAACGGAGCTCCAAGCACACAGATTATCAATCATCAAGAGAGAACGCGACCATAAACGCCAAAGAAAAACATGGGCTCCTGGAGGGGAGCCCTTCCACCATACCTAGCGGGAATAATAAAAAGAGAAATTAGTCCAGAAAATGGTGAGATAGGCAAACTTGAGTGAGAATTGCCCATTACCATCCCCAAGCCAAGACAAACCGTTAGGCGTGTGCTCCACGCGCTGGGACATAAGATCATGAATTCTATAAATACGCTTCCAAGCTGCGGAATCATAAATATGTGCATAAATAAAGGATTGACGCCCATATTTCTACCACCAAAACTGTACCCACAAAGAATGAGAGCGACGATAATGCCATCGAAGCTAATAGTCATATGCCTGCTGAATATCTGTGAGGCCGCGTATGCCTAAGCCCCCGGCCTCTACTGGACGACATAGTCTGTCCCAGGAGAGCCAATGATGTCGACCATTCCATAAGAAAACCAACATCTTACGATTTAGCTCATCAACAACACTCTTCGGTAATCTTGAACTCGTAATGATATGTGTCGGCATGTAGCGAAGAACATGTCGAATAAAAGTGATACGGCCAGCCATAGAAAATATTTTGGAAGACCACATATTTAACTTAACATCAAAATGACTAAGCAAGGATGCACAATAGCTGGCCCGATTAATACCCTTATACAAGTAAGAACCGAGTTATTTAATGGGCAAAGTAGCTAAATGCATACCTAGAAACCAAGATACACGCATGCCTGAAACTCCCAAACCAACCACAACCTGGCTTTTGTGACAATTTACCAACTGATCTGAGGTTTGCTGGTATGTCTCCAAAGATAGTCAAAACGCTCCAAATTATGCATGGAGCCATTCAAGAAGATCACCAAATCCTTGTCAAAGCCCAAATGAAACATATGAGGCACATGACCTGCCCAAAATCTGAGAAGATCACAGGTATCCATGAGGGCGTTAAGACCTCGCGAAAAGACTTCCAAAGCCAGTATAAATAATAATGGAGATAAAGAATCTACCTACTTAACCCCACGTTGCATAGGAAAATATCCCACCAACTTACCATTGATTAAAATCGAACACTTAGTGGCCAAAAGATTATTAAAAATGAATTTTTCAAAGCAAGGATGAAAACCCATCTTATGCATAAGATGACCAAGATAATTCCAGCAGACTCGATTAAAAAGCTTTGGCCATGTCCAACTTAATAAGGACATGTCCGCCACGGGTAGAACGGTCAATAACATGAACCATTTCTTGAGCTAAAAGAATCTACTCTGTAATGCTCCTACCCTTCATAAAACCAGCCCGCTTAGGAGAAATTATACTAGGGAGAATAACCGCTAACCGGGTCGCAATCAAACGTGTGACTACTTTAGATAAAAAATTAGTCAAGCAGATTAGGCCAAAAATCAGCGAAAGTCTGAGGGCTCGGCACTTTAGGGACCAAGGTAATCAGTGCTGATGCCATCACAGCTAGGACTCGAATGCCCAGAAAAATCTCCTGCACCACCTTATGAACATCAGAACATATGATAGGCCAAAACGTCGATAAAAAAGAACCTTGAAAGCCATCCCGACCAGCCACACTAGTGGGACTGAGATCCCACACAGCCTGCTTAACCTCATGCATTGCGGGCATAGCCATTAAATCTATGTTATGATCCGTGGCAATGAGTGTCAGAATATACTGCAAGATACAATCGGAGTGAGTAGTGGTGTCAACAGAGAATAAGCCACTATAAAAACGAATGGCCTCCAATTCAATATCAGTGGGTGTGCGACACGCCACCCCGTCAGTTTGAATAATAATTCAGATAGATTGGCGTTGCCGGCGATCCTGCACTGTCTGATGATAAAAAGCTGTATTAGCATCTCCCTCCCGAAGCCACTTAATTCGCCTTTTGCTTCCAATAAAGAAATGCCCATGATTGGGCCAAACGTAATAAAGCAGCACTCAAATAATACTCTGAACGCATCCTATCGGACGGATTAGAATCATAATCACTCTCACGTCGAGTAACCTCAATCTCTGCATTGGCAATCCAATCAAATCTATTTCCATAAACCTTGCAGTTCCAACGCCGTAAATGAGTCTTTAACTGCCGCAACTTGTGATAGAAACCCAACATGCCATCCACTGTAGGAAATAACTGCCAGTGGTGTTGAACAAAGCTATCAAAATCCGAATGGGTAGCCCAGACATCCAAATAGCGAAAAGACAATCCACCTGTAGTACGTGCTGGGAAACACTAAAGAAAAAGAGGCGAATGATCCAATGCGGCCCGATTAAGATGCTGATAATGAACCACATCAAACAGGTCATAAAAGGATTGAGAACACAGAAACTTATCCAGTCGCAGCCAGACTCGTCCTAAACCCCAGCCATCGCACCAAGTGAATAGAGAACCTTGAAATGAAATGTATTGCAAAGAGCAGACTGTGATGCAGGATTTAAAATCTTGCAAAGACTGCAATGTGGGCGTGGAACGACCCCTATGCTCATCGAGTGATAAGAATGTATTAAAATCACCGCCTACAAGCCAAGGTATACTCAAAGTGCTAGGAAAATGAATAAGATCCGCTCGCAGCGGCTGGCGCGCCACCAGCGAATGAAGGCCATAGACAAATGTACATCAAAATGAGTCACAAGAAGCTAACTATTTAAATTTCAGTGAATAATTCTAGATACCACCCGAGTATCCTCTAATGCGAAAATAGAATCATGCCAAAACACCCAAATATGATCTTCACAAACAGATACAACTTGCGATAAACCAAAATCCAGATGATAATGGACTAAAGACGAGGCTCAGGCATTCGGCTCAATGATAACTAACATATGCAAGTGATAACGACGAATTAAAGATATCACACGATGATGAAAGGTACGAATAACTCGAACATTCCACATGAGTAGTTTCATTGAGATAATATATCAAAAGAATTGGAGACACAAGCAGCATGAGAACGAGTATAATGTGGTGATAAAGGAGGGTTAGATTTTGGATTCCAATGCAATAATTTAGGCTGAGCCAAAACCCTTGGTAGATCACATAATCAGAAGGCGGTTGAGAACGATACCCACCATAGAATTAGACGAAACTTGCTTGACCTGAGTGTGAATGTAATCAAGAAGCTCTGCATCCAGATCATCTAAAAATGCGCTCCTGATATGCTTACCAACATCTAACTCACCGTCTGAAATAGAATATGCCTCGTCTGTAGCAGGCAAATCATTGACCATACTATCGTCAATCCCACATAAACAAGACAGATCTTGTGCATAAGAAATCGATGGAGTATATATATATATATATATATATACATGTCACGGTGTAGCAATATAATAAAAAAAGTGAGGATGAGTTCCGGCGATCGTGCGATCCGCCGGCTATAGCCGCCGCCAAGCCATGCTGATGTCTTCCGCCGCTGCTTTCCGCCGCAACCTACGGTAACGCAATCACATTCCTCGCTTTCGCTACAATCAACAAAAGTCGGTTCTTTTTCTTCTTCTCCACTGAATCCCTGATCGATGGCCACTGCTCCAACATTCGCAGCAATGGTTGCACGCAATGATGCCGCCAACAATATTACAATTACACCAAAAACGGTTGCACGCTATAAAGGTATCCCTATGATTTCTTTTCTTGATTCAGAGATTGATGCTCTTGCTGTGCCATTCAGATATTCATTAGTTGGCACTTTTTGGTATGGCCGGCCAACTTTGAAAATTATACATGAGGTTTTTAAGAAAATTGGGTTTCATCATAATCTGCGAATTACACTGATTGATCAGACACATATACTGCTAAATTTCCGCAACGAGGCAGATTATTTGAGATGTTTTTATCGACGCTCTTGGCATATATCTGGGTGCCACATGAGGATTATGAAGTGGACAGTTGACTTTGATTCTTCATCAGACGCTCCTATTGTCCCGGTTTGGATTGCCCTCCCTGCATTACTGATTCACCTCCATCGCCGAGAAGCCCTTTTTGAAATTGTGCGGCCTATTGGAATACCGATAAAACTTGATGTTGCGACCTCGGAAGGACTGCGACCATCAGTGGCTTGTGTATGTGTTGAGATCGATGTTTCGCAGGAATTGCCTCAAAAGATATATTTACAAGCGAAAGGACGCTTAATATTGCAGCCAGTAGTCTATGAAGAATTGCCATTATTCTGCACCTTCTGCCGTAGACTGGGCCATGCAACCGCTGCATGCCCTCCTAAGGAAACATCTAACATGCCTCCCCCGCCGTCGCCTCCCCCTCCGGCGCGACAGGCCAAAACACGTTGGACTCCCATCAAAAGAAAGCCATCCACACAACCTCCAGCAGTACAAGAACAGATAGACACAGGCGAAGATGATGTGGATCACACTGCACCTGTTCTGCTGTAGCCTGTAGTTCCACCTAGCAGTCCGGTTGATCTGTGTGACAAGGATAATGTTACACTACAATCTGATACTATTGAGCTACAACCTGAAAACGAGTGCAAAGACCACCTCCAGGAGGATTTCTGTGATGCTGCAGATCATCAAATGCCAAATGATGTTACGCAAATGGATATTGGCCATTCTTCGGATAATGATTTGCCAGTTGATGTCCAAGCTGAGGACATCCCTACTGTGCCTGAAGAGGTTGCACGTCGCATGCAGTTAATGCAATCATCGCCTGATGATGAAATATTAATTTCGCGATTACATGACCAGGCTGAGGAGTCTGCATTCATACCAGTCGTTCCACGTCGGAAACGCAGATCCCGCAAGGACCTGCCTCCACTGCCGCCATCAACCATTTTGATGCGCAGTGCATCTCATATCATACAGGGAAGTACCTCCAATCTTACTCAATAAATATATTAATATGGAACATTCGAGGCATGCGTACGTCATTGCCTCGATTACAACAGTTGATTAGAGAACATCGTTTGAATTTACTTTCTTTAATTGAACCTAAGCATGCTCTATCACAAATACATGGATTTGGTTTGTGTCTTGGCTTTTCACACTTTTATGCCTCACAGTCGGAACATATCTGGTTTTTTTGGCGTGATAATGAATTCCGTTTGCTTGCAACACAGGATCAGGATCAAGTGGTTCATTTCACTTTATTATCGTTTTCACTGCAGCAGACTTCTGTTCTCTCTTTAGTCTATGCAAAACATACTGCTTCACAGCGTCAACCTCTATGGCGCTCCTTATGTGACTTCGCCGCAGTGTCACAATTACCCTGGCTTGTCGGAGGAGATTTCAATACTTTTCGATCCCTTGAAGATCATAATGGCCGCTCCACTCCTTCTCTAACAGCTTTACAAGATTTTAATGAGTGTATTGAAACATGTTCTCTTATGTCACCTCAATATCATGGTTCAAGATTTACATGGGCTAAAGGCAGAGGTCTTGGCCGAGTTCAGCGTAGATTGGACTGGATCTTTGTCAACTCTATGTTGCACGATGTGTTTGAGAATTTGCAGCTCACTCATTTACCACGGGTTACATCTGATCACACTCCACTTCTATTACTATGTCAGCTAAGTGCTCAGTCTGCCCGTCGTTCGTTTCGCTTTTTAGATGCTTGGCTTCATCATTCAGATTTTCATACATATGTGAAGAATGCATGGATATCATATTCCACAACAGGAGGCATGCATGGTTTCTATACGAAGTTATTTTCCCTCAAGAAAGACATACAAAAATGGAATAAAGATATCTTTGGGAACATTTTCAGCAATCTGAAGAATGCAGAGGCATAGCTTAATAGCGCTGAAAATAGTTGGGACGCAAATCCCACGGAAGAGACACGCGAGGCATTTTATAAGGCCAAAGCAGACTATTTGCTCGCTTCTAATTATGAATTGCAATTCTGGAAACAAAAGTCAAGGGTAAAATGGCTACAAGAAGGTGATTCTAATACATGGTACTTCCACTCACTGGTCAAAGGTAAACGCTCTCAGCTACGTATTCAGCAGATTCGAAATTCGGATGGGACACTGCTGACGAATCTGGACGATATTATGACCGTAGCTGTCACGTTTTATACAGATTTATTTGCTCGTGAGGCGACACAGAATCATTCAGCTATCATGTCACACATTCCAAGCCTGATATCTAAAGCAGATAACCTCATGCTTACACAGCTACCATTGGAATCAGAGGTAAAAGAGGCAGTGTGGAGTCTAGATCCTCAGAGTGCAGCTGGACCTGATGGTTTTCATGGTAATTTCTACCGTTCATGATGGTCTATAATACATTTGGATGTTCTAAAAGCGGTGCAGGAGTTTTTCATTGGAGTCCCACAGCCTGCTGTCATGGCTAGTGCTTTACTTACATTGATACCAAAAACGCAATCACCTCAGACATTTAGTGATTTTCGCCCTATTTGTCTTACAAATTTTTTGAGCAAAGTTTGCACTCGTATTATTGCCACTCGCTTAGGGACGCTACTGCCACAGTTAATCTCGCCAGAGCAAACAGGATTTCTCCCCGGTCATGATATTTCAACTCAGGTTTTATTGGCCCGGGAAATGGTTCATATGTTGGATAGAGGGGGATCTCAGTTATGCCTGAAATTAGACATGATGAAGGCTTTTGATCGGGTAATTTGGGAGTATCTCGAGCTACTATTACGCAAATTCGGATTCTCGGATTTTTTCATTCGGATTGACATCAATCACTTAAGTGCCACAAAGCTGTCAGTATTAATAAATGGACAGCCATCGGCCTCTTTTTGCCCATTTAGAGGTGTCATGCAGGGTGATCCCTTGTCCCCTTTGCTGTTCATTTTATCATCTGAGGGCTTCACCAGAGGTCTAAAGTCGTTAGTTGCAGCATGCTACATTCAATCGTTTCGACTAAGGCGCATACCCATAGCCATCTCTCACTTGGCATATGCAAATGATTTACTGATTTTTTTGCGAGGTACACAGCGTAATCTCAGGCGATTCCACACATTCCTCACTACGTATGAAACTGCATCAGGTCAAAAGGTTAATTTTCACAAAAGCAGTTTCATCCCTTCGGCTAATGTCACCTCAAGTCAGTGTCGGACATACAAAGACATATTAGGCATGCGATCTACTACTCTACCTTTTCGATACCTTGGTTCATATCTTCACAAAGGCATTAATCGATCCTTATATTGCTCGTCCCTATTACAACATGTTGAGGACCGTCTACAAGGCTGGCATACCCGTTTACTCTCCTCGGTGGGATGGTTAGTGCTTTTGCGTTCAGTGATTGCACCGCTTCCGCTTCATATTCTGGCAGCAGGCGGCTTGCCAAAGTCAGTCATCCGAATGATCAACAGAAAGATGGCAGCATTTTATTGGGGAGACATGCATCATTGGGTGGCATGGTCAAAAATTACCACGCCTATTGAAGAAGGCGGGTTAGGACTTCGATATCTTAACGAGTTGCAGCAGGCACATCAGTGTCGAATTTGGTGGTCATATCAAAAGCAAAATACTTTATAGAGTCAATATATGCATATGAAATATGGCAGGAGGGGCGATTATCGACCACGGCTCCCTGATTCCACAGTATGGAAACTAATATATAGAATTCATCACACTTGCATCTCTCAAACGACTGGTATGAGATCTTTTCTTACATGGACGCCTACACCCACAGGCGAATTCACGCTCAAGTCAGCCAATGATATTTGTAGGATATCAAGGCCAACCCAACTATCTACAAAATTTATTTGGTTTAAGCAACATTCCCCATCCACTAAAATATTGATGTGGCACCTCTTTCATTTGGCTATGCCATTTGAAGATTACATTGGACGGTACTTAGTGGTCCGCCCCATGCAATGTCCTTTTTGCAGGGACCACTCGCCACAGTGGATCATATCTTCCTTTACTGCAGTCGCATCCGCCATTTATGGGTCTTTTTTGCCACAGAGTTGCATGGAATACTCCCGACATCACTAACTCTGCGTCAGTATCTATTAGCTTGGTGGTATCGTTCAACATCTTCATCATTATTTGGGGTTTTAAAAATTGTCATTCAAGCAATTACAGTTTCCAACATCTGGCGGCATTATGCTCAATTAGTCTATGGGGACTCTACATCCTTTTCTACCACGGGGCTAAGGAATTCCATACACTTTGACATTCACATGTGGATACAGAAGATACAGGGATCCAAGCTTGTAGCAGGACCGGCTCTCTCCCTCTCGTTGATTCCCCGGCTTCGTCCTCCACGTCTCCGCATTATTAGGTGGCAAACTTCACCTTCAGGTAGACTCAAATTAAATATTGATGCAGCATTCGGCCGCCATTACGCCGCGGGTGGGGTCATTTTGCGCGATCATGGCGGTAACTATGTGCGTGCACTTTCTTTTCGTCTGCCTCCAAGTGCGCCATTGATTGCGGAGATTCAGGCTGCTCTTTTTGGTCTGATGTATTTTCTCCCCTTCTATCGCTTGCTCATAGTAGAATCTGATTGTGCTCAAATGTTGTCACGACTACATCAACCACAACATATCTATGGCAACTATCACCTACGACTTTTACATACATTACTTCATCATCATAGACTGGAGATAGCTCATACGTATCGCGAGTCCAATATGCCAGCTCATTACCTTGCTCAACATGCCATGATGTATCCCGCGACATGTTATTTCAACAATCATAATCTCCCAGCTTTGGTACGTGCATCACTCACATTGGATCTCACTTCGGCTAGCTTGCGTGCATGTTGACATTCTAATCTTACTCATGGATTGGCGCATTTCTGATTATTCTGCCCGAACCACAATGGTTACGGGCAGGCACGGTATGCATTGCCTTCCTTTGGCTCACTGTTGCACCATCTATATCTTCTGCATATCTAATGTATTCTTTTCTTACTCTTTGTATGGACGACAACGCAACTACGCTACCCACTTGGATCGATGCAACCAAGTTCCTACAACTAAAGTCTTCCATATGGATTGGCATTTTCGCAATTTCTCTGCCTGTACTTTATTGAGTACAGGCAGAGTCGGTATGCTTGATTTTCAATCATCCTGCTGGTTAGAATATGTCTTTTTCTCTGCATTGATGTGCCTGTTTGTTTTCTTTGTGCGTGACCAACATCACCACATTGGTGTTCTTCCCTCGCTGCATACATCTCATTTGGCGTGCATTATATGTGGACTGCTGCCCTTTGGCTTGCTTTGTGTATGGATGACATCGATGCATGGGTGTTCTTTGCTCGCGGCTGAGATTTCATTTCATTATGGACATGGATCACGTACTCAAAATCGAAACTCCACACTGTCTTTGCATCCTATGCACACCCTGTCATGGTTGATGCAAAAAAGTTGCTGCCTTCTATTGCAAGTCTTCCAAATTGATTGGCGTATCTTCTATATCTCTGCCGGCACATTAGTTTGTGCAGGTAGACCTGGTATGATCTTCATTCGATTCGCCTCACGCACTTCATTATGTCTCATATTTTTGATTCACTCAACCTTTTGTTTCTTTAATGCATGGACGAGGACACGAATTGCACTTTATTTCCAGACCATTGACGTAGTTTCCGCCTGGACAAGAAAGCATCATCAGCAGTGGATGTTCAGATGGCCTTTTGTTTTGTTAAATTTATGTAATATCCGATTTTCATATTCTTTCATTTTATACGATAGCGTACCTCAACACTCCATTTATATAAATATGTAACTTTTTCCTTCGCCAAGGTTTTATCCACAAGGGTGGTTTTACTTGGCAAGGTTTTAATGCGGCATATCGTATATAATATGGATGTTGATGATCATATACTGCTACTATCGTCATCTTTTCAATTGCTGTAATAAGGTTTTCCTCCGCCATAAGTGAGGGTTTCCGCTAATAAAAATTTCTTTCCAAAAAAAATACGTCATGGTATAGCAATGATCTATTCACACTTCGATTCTCAAGTGCGCTGGATTTGCCTTTGAGGTTACCTATGTTCAAAATGAATACAGGCAACGTTGGTATGTATGGAAATTGCAACACTTCTGTTTTATTTTCATTGGTTGATATTTTATTAATCTCCTCGCTTTTGTGCTTCGCATGGCATATATTGATGAATCATTGGCCCACACGTGAGACATGATGGAGAAAGTCTATTTGGCTATGCTTGGAACGGTTCATCAACGGAATGCATCATCTTGTACTGAGCAACAAATTGCAATTCTACAGCAATAGTACAGCCGTGACATTTAATATGCACATATCTCATTGTAATCTATTTAGATTCTTAAACTATATCTTATTGTTTGCAGGTTTTTTGCGTTTCCTGTATATTTTTACTATTGCTTAATTTGGGAGAGTCTCCCACCCTAGCTTAGTCATCATTTTGTAACCACGGTATTCCTCCGCCACAAGTGAGGGAATGACATATAAATAAAACAACTGGGCGGTACCGCCCGTATTTCATCAATATATATATATATATATATATATATATATATATATATATGTTATAAAAAAAATATATATATATATATATACACACACATATATATATATATATTGATGAAAGACTCCTTATATATATATATATATATATATATATATATATATATATATATATATATATATATATATATATATAAGGACGGGTGGTACCGTCCGTATTTTTTATTAATAAAGCAACCTTCACTTGTGGAAGAGGATTACTGTGGTTACATTGTGTGTAGGAGACTCTCCCACTAAAATGCAGATGAATGAATACAATGTAAGCCTACCAATGAATGACTGAATGCCAAAAAAATATGTGTAGAAAGCATTAAGCCTATACATACAACTATGAAATTTCATGTGGAAAATGTTGTGTGTAAACAAAAGAAAGATGCCTATATCCATCTCCAAAAGGCATCTAGTTCCACTCAATGCAGGATGGTCGCCATGTTGCTTCATAAACTCCTGCCAGCACCACCAGTATAGAAAAGCAGAATGGTCACAGGACAACATAAAGCATAAATCAAAAGAAGATAGACAATGAATGCAATCATATACATACCCTTGTCGCATGTATTCTGTTCGAACACAGGCAACCAAAAGTATAACAAGTTCATATTTTGCAAAGATCTTGTGGACGCATCTCAGCATCCCGAAGCTCCAAAACCCTAGAAAAGAAATGACGCAGTTACCCAGTGAAAATGAATTCCACCTGAACCTAATTAAATTAGATGAAGCAAATGAAAAGGCTAAATTATACCAAGGTGGCCTGCATCGACCAGTGATGCAAACAACAACAAAGTAGTGCCAACCCAAATAGGAGACGAGAATCTGATACGTGAATTAGGTGACCATAATTCGACTCTCGTATGTAAGGCCATGCAAAGACTAAAATAAATGGAGTCCAGCGGAATAGACCATGCGTGTGCTAAAGATGCGGTCCTTAACCTCAAGCTCATGAAAAAAGATGCGTAGTTATCCATTGGGAAATAAAATGTATGCACCGTAAATAGAGAAATTAGTGTGTGCAGTCATGCATGTGTGAAAGTAAACATACCAAGGTTGCCTGTATCAACCAGTAACACATGCAACAACAGACAGGCTTGCCAATCCAATGTGATATAAATCGCATCACAGTCTCAAAGCAGGAACCTATGCATCCAAATAAACCGCTCCAAGGACCTCACACGGTAAACTCTGTGTAGAGGGGAAAGACGTTACTCCTGACAAATGGTAGCCATAATGAGACAACCCATGAGCTACAGAGTTGGCTTCTTGAGGACAATATTGTAGGGTTGAATGATTGTGAGTCAAGAATAACTTCTCGACGTATGTCGGAAGCTATTGCAACCGTATATATATGATGCTGGGTAATGAAGGAAAGAAGCAATCGACAATCCGTTTCAATGATCAACTGAGTATACTGCATAGCATAACGGTAAATAGTCTCCTCTGACCCCATATTTGAGATGCATATATTTACTCCAAAGCGTATCATGCTGCTGATATGTCCCGGGATCCTAACACACGCTCCGTAACGTGGAGTCAGCGCACACGCTCTGTAATATGGAGTCAACGAACACACGTTCTGTAACATGGAGTCAACGAACACACGCTCTGTAGCATAGAGTCAACGAACACACGCTCCGTAACATGGTGTCACTCGTCCCGAAGGGATGCACGTGCCATGAATGCTGCACACTTCTACACTTCCGTTTCTCCTGTGTTGCATGTTCCGTTCTATATTGCGTATTACCTATATTGCGTAGTTACCCTATATTGCGTGTGGTTCATTACTGTATTTTATCTTCTATCGTTATTTTATCTTTCTAGACTTTATTTTATGTTTCTACACTTTATTTTATTTTTCCTAAGCTCTCAAGCACTTCAATCTTTTGTTGAATTATTTTGATCTTCCCCTACTATTATTTTTTTTCTTGCTTTAATTTCATTTTCTTCACTCTCCATTTCCTCGCCCTTTTTTTTCTTTATTTCAATTTTATTTTAATTTATTTAATCAGTTTCTAAATTCTTCTTAATTTATATAATAATATTAATATTATATTAAATTATTTCTTTAGTTTTACCATTTTTCCCCCTTCGGCTGACCATAATCTGACCTCCCTTTTTTAATTTTATTTTCTATTTCATTTCTACTAGATGACTGAGACTTTTGGGTAATTTATGAGGTATTCGAGGTACTTTGTGATGTTGTAATACATATGTTTTGAGGTTAGACATTCTTGTACTTGGTATATCATACTTGAGAATGTATTTATTTAAAAGTTTTAGTTATGACGTTTCCGCGACTGATTTCTACGTCATTTCTGACGTGTAAAGGAATTTTGGACGACGCCTTGTATTCTACTTAGCGAGATACGACAGTTGAATTGTTTCCGATGCCAAGGCTCGGGAGCGGTTGCGCTACCAGAACTACCAGTCACACGATTTTCAAATGCATCAATGCTCAGTCACATTTCTCATTTCAAATGCATCAACGCTCAATAACCGTTTACTCTATCATTTTAGCCATCAAGCACATGTTCTGTTAGCTTCTCTTTGTTCCTAAAAAAAATAGTTATAAAAACCTTCGATCAAATACTTAAATATCAAATCATCAGCGGTTGCATATCCTTATTTTTCCAGAAAATGCCTGACCGTATCCTCGAGAACACTATCATATCAGTCATCAACACTAAATATTCACCTCTAAACTTCAAAAAACATCACCAAGTTATCCATTTTAAATTGCAGTACGAAGATTTCAAATAAGCAACGAATGAGAAAAACAATGATCAAACAATATTCATTCGTAAACTATGAAGGAAGAACAAACAACGTAGTCGTACAATATGAGAGCATGCAGATAAAATTAGAAACTCTATTACGTATGATAATAGTGGAGAGATATAACAAAAACATCTTAACCAAGTCACAAAAGCCATCATTGTTTGAAAGCCTTATGGGATTATCTATATTGTTTTGAGTAATACCTGTGATAAAGTCTGTGTCAGCTGGATATCAACTTACAGATTTTTCTGACTAAACCTCCTGACACATGGTGTGTTATGGCCCGTACCCACAGGGAAAACAAATAAAAAAGGAAAATAAAAAATAAAGAAAATAATATAAAAGGAAAAAAGGAAATAAATGTAGATATAGATAATATTTATCTTATATATATATATATATATATATATATATATATATATATATATATATATATTGGAATAGGAAAAGTAAGATAGGAATTAAATTATAAAAAATTAACTTTACATTTATTTCCTAGAACTATGAAGAAACTATATGTGCATATGTGTAGCTGAGCATATATATGTATTTATATAAATGTAGGCCGAGTGAAAAAAAGGGTAAAGGCGCGAAGTTGTATGTGCACTGCCGTGAATAAGTGGCCATGTGTATTCTGAAAATTTAAAGTGGATGATGTGATTAAAGATATGTAAATGGTATATTCATATTTTATAATATAAAGTATATATATAGGCCGGTTTTATATATGAAATTGTGTTTTCCACAAACACTGGACCGAGGGTTTGCACCCAATCCAATAATAAGGTTTTCGGCCAGAATCTAAATTTTGGGGGGATTTTATGTATATTTTAAATGTGTGTGTGTGTGTATAAGCAATTGTTATCGTCTTTCTATGTTATGGTTGACTAATGAAATATTTACCAACAGAAACAAGTGTTAAGGAGATTTTTATTGCTAAATTAAAAGGCTTGTAATGTTTCTGACTCCAAATAGTATAATATTGTTAGGAAATAATCAGTTATAACATCAATAAGTAATTATCTAAGAACCGTGTATGTATATACGTATATATGCATATGCATGGGCACGTGCATACATATGTATATAGATACACGTGAATGAAGGGCATTTTGGTGATTTTGGCAATTTTGGACAAATTTGACATTTTGACCCAACTTGGTAATTTTGACTAACTTTTGTATTTGGAAAATGGTTTTGAAAAGTTGCATCGCATATTTTTGAAAATTCACCCCTACACTTGAAATATATCGTTAAGATGTATTTGTCTCAAACAAACGAGCCGTCCAAGCATTGGCTATTTTTGTATATAGAACGTCTGGGCATATTTGACCGTCAATTGGGTCATCCAGGCACATTTGACTATTTCGATAGGCCGCCTTTGACACATTTGACGAATCAGGGGGTCAATTTGTAAGTCTTACGGTATAAGTCATTTGCAGGAAAGTGTTATAGTCATTGCATTGATTTGGACCGTTTTAGCCATTTTGAAATTAGGACCAATTAAGCCAGATTCGGATATTTGGATTTGGACCGAGTTGTACTTGGATTTGGATTTTGGACTTTGGACCGGCTAAATCGGATTTGGAAACTTTGAACTTTTGGACTTTGGAATTTTGGGTCTTTGACTTTGAACATTTTGGCATTGCATATTTGAAAATTTGCGTCATCGATTTTGGTTTGGACTAACCCCTGATTGGACTTTGACGTACTTTGTTAGGTGTATTTGCTCTATTTGATTTTCGATGTTAGGGGCAGAACAATAAATTATTTGTGAATGAGAAGCGTGCTATTATTTTACATTGTTATTTATTTTGTTACATTTGCTTCTCCATGTATGATCCTATGGTAAGTACAGTGAGGCTACTTACTGGGCGATGTATGTCGCTCATACTATATATTGTTGTTGTTTTGCAGACAAATAGGTATAAGATAAGTGTGCATCGACGATGATTAGTAGTGGAGATAATGAGGTTCGAGGATATTCCGATGAGACTCGTTGGAGAGTTAGTAGAGACTGTTATTTTGTTACTCGAGGTTTATGTATTTGGGAGATTTAGTTATTATCTACGTTTGACATTTGCATCGGATTTAGATTTGCATAGACATTGATATTAATGAGGATGAATATTTCGAGGTTTTAAATCCTGACTTCCGGTGATGTGTGTTCATCTTTGACGCCTTTTATTTTCCTTAATGAAATACGGCGGATGAGTTGTTTGGAGTACTAGGGCTCGGGACGGGTCGCTAGAGGTGGTATGAGAGCATAGTTCTAGATCCACAGCAGAAATGTAGATTTAGGTCATGATCTTAGAATCTAAGGTCACGATTTTACCCTAAGTCATTATTTAGGTTTAAATATTTTGATATTAAGTATTAACCTTGGAGGTAAGTTTTGACATTAAGTGATGATCTGAACAAAAGTCACGATCTTAGACGTAAGAGATGATTTCAACACTAAACGATTATTTGAACATAAGTACTGATATTAGTCGTAAGCGATGATTATATTCTAAGCGTGATCTTAGAATTAAGAAATGACTTAGACTTAAGTGAAGATCGGTTGAGGGGTACACATACCAAGAGCGATATTATATCCTTGTGATTTCGGTTAATTGTATTATCTAAGTTTTGATCATAACCTTTGCATGTCCCCTTAGCCATGATCATAGTAACCCTATTTGAATAATATGTAGTTACAAAAATATATAAGTTGCAATATTAGCCAGGATGCCTTACCGCAGCGCTGGCTGATGCCTTAATTTAGATAGGCCCGGTAGTTAATAGGGTTGCTTCCCTATAGCAGCAGCATGAGACCTGGTACTATTAGTATAACTGAAGCGGGTTCATGCCTCTACTTTGACAGTAGTGTCGGAACGCGGCTAGGTCTAAGTTGAGATCGTATCTACTAAGGAATGATTTATAGCAAAATGATGAAAACTAATTAACAATTTATAAGCATAATGATCAGTAGAGATTAGTGAGAGATATTGTACAAAGGAATATATAGTCTATGGTTAAGATGTTTAATTTAGTGTTATCAAAATTGGTCGACGATATTAGTCTCATTAGAGATATTGATCGATAGTGACATACGAGAATCGATTATAGTATGTGCATTGGAATGATAAATTGTTACAAAATCTTTCGTTAAGTGTTGATCTCGAAGAATATCGAGTTAGTTGACTTGAATCTAGTAGGCTGAAATTGATATAGGATAAGCATGAACAAGTAGTGATTGCTATTCATGTAAGATTTAGCCAAGCTAAAATTAGCAGTTGAAATTACCAAGTAAAGAAGTACGATGGGTACTGTGGCGCGCGGAAGCGTGGTGAATTAGAATATCTTAAGTCGATCAATGTTTAGTGTGACATGCTAGGATTGAGTGACTTAAGTTAAAGAAATTATCATGAGTAGACGAACACTAGACCTATAAAAAAGGTACATAGGCGGATTTTTCTTTGGCAGTAAGGGGTGACTTTAAAAAATGAAACAAAGTATGGACAAAAATTTTTCAAGCAGTTAAATGTTTCCATATAAGAATGTATACCAGGATATATTCTATATTTTAAAGGTTTTCAAAGATGTTGCTTCTAAATATTTCAACCAGTTCGTTTATTTATATAGTCTACTAACTTCACAAGGCTATATTTACTTTCTGTATTTGTATATCAACCTAATGGAATTTCGACTACCCTTGCAACTTTGAAAAATAGATGTATTTGAATGTGTTGAGAAAAAGAGTTTGAGTGATTCACAAAATGCATGATTTAAATAACGCGTGTTTAAGAAATACATGACACAATGTATTACTTGACACGTTTTTGAGACAAACCTGCCTTATATACTTTATATATAATGTTGTCGTACTAACAAGCCATGAAGCTTTAAATCTTACATCAAATGGCAAACGTTTTTTGTGTTTGAACTATTTTCAGGTGCCACCATTAATGAACTAAACTAGTTCATTAAGTGAAGTACTTAGTTAAATGAACTAACTAGTTTATTAAATAGAGATATATTTGGAGAAGGCATGATGGCAACAAACATAGAAATGGAAAATCTCCTTCTACATCTATTCACACGTTTATATATATATATATATATATACACACACATTCAGATTTTTTTTAAAAAAAAGGCACAATACACATGTATTCCGACGTACTATCCACACGTTACATATATTACGAACGTACGACAATGTCACACCACTATACTTACCTCATATTTATGAGTATATTCAGGTCTTATATCATACGATATAAGTCATGGTGATGACAAAATTATTACGACACGTTACAAGGTTATAAACCGAAAATTGTCGTATCGGGTGACTACCGAAACTTCCCCAACGTGTCACGTACTTGCCATATATAGATGACCAGCTCCTATACTTCAATAATGGACACAAATTTCGTGGCTAACATGGTACACTTAGCCATAAAATCATTCCATGTTGGCACGCACAAATCATCCCCAATTAAGGCCAAATTGTGGAGATTCCAAATTCAATTTTCAAGCACATGTAGGCGCCACTTTAATCAGATATTAGAGCTGAATATTAAATTTATTTTATGTATATTATGTGTGACGTAATATATATAACATGTACAAAATGTTAGAATTTAATCGGAGAAAAATCGCGTAATCGACAAAAGTCGAAAATTCGGTTTTCTACGAACACAACACATGGAACGTTTTTGGCATGACATGTAACATGTATCTAGACACATTTTACATATTCAATACATACTAAAGTGTTCTAAAATATTCAAATTAGGGCTGATTGTAATATAGAATATGTGTATAATTGTTGTGCACTATTTTACAAAGTTTACAAAAATAAACTGAGCACAAGTTCAAGATGCATATACACGCCTACTCAGCCTTGGTGGAGCTTATGTGGAGCTTAGTTGGTATCTCAATTGGTGGAGAATAAGCCACACAAGGTTAATGACATAATGGAGGAAGCTACACAAGGTAATATTTCGAACTTTGTTACAAATGTAACACATGCTGAAAATTCAGCATGTGAGACATCATGATGGCCGAATTTTATGCCTTAATTGTGATCAATTTGCTTCTCAATATTCAAGGGATTGATGTATAGTAATATGGTAATATTTCAAAGTCTTGAGATTATTGCACATGCTTAAAATTCAGCATGTGTTACAATGGTGCTGGCCGATTTCTATGGCTTAATGGAGACTAATTTACTTTCCAAATTAGTAGGGATTGATTGTATGTGTTAGGAAATCGAACGAGATCACTGCAAAACGCGCAGCGGAAAACAAAAATTGATCTCTGATTTCCTACCAAGGATCCATGTTGTTCGTTTAATTCGACAAAAAAACAAAAAGTACCTCCGTAGATTCGAAATCTGCAGATGGAAGAAATACGAAAATACGATCACCCTCTGTCGGTATCCACACGAACGCTTCCGCCCGGAGTGCTAGCTCTTAAAACGGCGTGGCTGAAGAATTCGGTTTTCACAAAAACGATTCTTGCCCTTTCGTTTTCTACTGGTTGTGTGGTGTACGAGATACACCATGCTCCGTACATATATATAGATATCAAATCCGATTCCTGATCGGATTGGTTAATACCTATCATAATCCGCATCAAATACGGATTCTGTTAGGATTAGATAACACCAATCAAAATCCATATCAGATATGGATTCTCTGTTATTATCCGATGATATAAATATATACAAAAACGAAATTAATAATAATAATAATTAATATCCAATATTAATATTATTAATATTAAAACGAAAATGATAATAATAATAATTAATATCCAATATTAATATTATTAATATTATTAATCTCAGCCATACGCATTCTTGTGTGTGACCCGATAGGCCCATATTAATTGGCAGTTGATTAAATCTCTATTAAACCAACAGGTCGTAATTGGCCTCTAGCAAGGCATTACAACTACCCAATTAATACGAGTAAAGTCCAACTAGCCTAATAATAGTACATGCATTAATCCCTTTGTCACACGATATCTAGTTTGAACATAAGTCATGGTCAGCGTCATACTTATATTGTTCAAACATATGATTACTCAATCTCTAAGTGGACTGATAAAACAAATGATATTGATCACACTATCAATTCATTTGAGCACGGCCATGCATTTCACAGTCTCACTAATCGAGGGGCCCAAAGATATCTCTCTCAAAAGAGAGGGACAAATTCTATCTTGGTTTTTCAATATCCTCTACATAATTTCTATCACATTCAATCATGACCTTTATTATTATCCAGTTACGGATAACGTTTGATCATGTCAAAATATAATAGTCCTTATGTTGGAAACTATGACAATCTCAAGTCAAAGGATTAAAACATGACTATCATGAGATTTACTTATGACGCTAATCCATGTAGCAATCTCATGATGGGTCTATCCAATACACTGTTCTCTAACAAGTATCTATGAGATTGATTCGTATCACCATACACATAATCATCTCATGATTATCAAATCAATACTCATACTGATTATAAATTATTTTATCTCCATAACAATAATGAATCAGGGACATATATCAAAATTGTGTAACATACTAACCAACAATAATGATAATGAAACCTCTTTTATTAATAATAAATGCATAACATAAATATCCAAATCATGGCCTAGGGCACATACACTAACAATCTCCCACTTGCACTAGGCCTACAAATATTTGAGGCCCATAGATCTAGTATGCTGATCATGCTTGACCCGTGAGAGAGGCTTAGTCAATGGATCCGCTATGTTATCGTTTGTGTCAACTTTGCATATCTTGACATCTCCTCTATCGATGATGTCTCGAATGAGATGGTAGCGTCTGAGTATATGTTTAGATTTCTGATGAGACCTAGGCTCTTTTCCTTGTGCTATGGCACCATTGTTGTCACAATAAATGTCCACAGGATTTGCAATGCTAGGTACCACTCCTAGCTCAGTGATGAACTTCTTCAACCAAACTGCTTCTTTAGCTGCATCTGATGCTGCTATATACTCAGCCTCTGTTGTAGAATTAGCCACAGTGCTTTGTTTTGAACTCTTCCAACTAACAGCTCCACCATTCAATGTGAATACAAAACCGGACTGCGATCTGAAATCATCTATGTCGGTTTGGAAGCTAGCATCTGTGTAACCATTTACAACTAACTCGTCATCCAAACCTCCATAAACCAAGAATACTTCTTTAGTCCTTCTGAGGTACTTAAGAATATTCTTGACAGCTGTCCAGTGACCTTCACCGGGGTCAGCTTGATATCTACTGGTTGTGCTCAATGGATATGAGACATCTGGTCTAGTACATAACATGGCATACATGATCGATCCTATAGCAGAAGCATAAGGAATTTTATTCATTTGATCTCGCTCATCAGATGTCTGAGGACATTGATTCTTGCTAAGATGAATGCCATGAGACATAGGCAAGAATTTTTTCTTGGACTCTTGCATGTTGAACCTCTTCAACATTTTATCTATGTATGTACTCTGACTCAAGCCTGTTATCCTTTTAGATCTATCTCTATAGATCTTGATACCAAGGATATAGGTAGCCTCGCCCAAGTCCTTCATTGAAAATGAATTCCCTAACCAAGCTTTAACCTTTTGCAAGGTAGGGATATCATTTCCAATAAGCAATATGTCATCCACATATAGGACCAGAAACACTACTGCACTCCCACTGACCATCTTGTAAACACAAGGTTCATCTTCATTCTTGATGAAACCAAAGTTCTTAACTGTTTCATCAAAACGAAGATTCCAGCTTCGAGATGCTTGCTTCAATCCATAGATGGACCTTTGAAGCTTGCAAACCTTCTTTGAATTCTCAGGATTTACAAAACCCTCAGGTTGTGTCATGTACACATCCTCGAGTAAATTTCCATTAAGGAAAGCAGTTTTGACATCCATTTGCCATATCTCATAATCATAGTATGCTGCAATGGCAAGGAGAATTCGAATAGACTTAAGCATAGCTACTGGTGAAAAGGTTTCATCATAGTCTATACCATGAGTTTGCTTGAAACCTTTAGCCACAAGCCTTGCTTTGTAGGTTTGCACATTTCCATCCATGTCAGTTTTCTTCTTGAAAACCCATTTGCAACCAATAGTCTTAATACCCTCTGGAGGATCAATTAAAGACCAAACTTGGTTATCAAACATGGATTGCATCTCATAATTCATGGCTCCAAGCCATTTATCTGAATCTGGACCTGACACAGCTTTCTGATAGGTAGTAGGCTCATCTTGATCTATGAGCATAACTTGACTATCATCAGTCACAAGAAATCCGTACCTCTCTGGCTGACGATGTATCCTATCAGATCTGCGTTGGACTTGTGTTATATTTTCAGGCTCCACAACTGTTTGTGGTTCTGAAATCGTCTCTAAAGATGGTTCAACGATATCTTGTGGAACTTGAATTTCCTCAAGTTGTACTATACTCCCACTTGTTCTCTTGGAGAGGAACTCCTTTTCCAAAAAGACTCCATTTCGAGCAACAAACACTTTGTTCTCTGAGGGAATATAGAAATAGTACCCTTTAGTTTCTTTAGGATACCCCACAAAAATACATTTGATAGATTTTGGGGCTAGCTTATCTGACATTAATCTTTTCACATAAGCTTCACAACCCCAAATCTTAAGAAAAGACAAATTGGGTCTCTTACCAGTCCACATCTCATATGGTGTCTTTTCAACCGCTTTAGATGGTACACGGTTCAAAATGAATGCTGCTGTCTCCAAGGCATAACCCCAAAAGGATAAAGGAAGATCTACTTGACCCATCATAGATCGAACCATATCCAATAAAGTCTGATTTCTCCTTTCAGAAACACCATTCCATTGTGGAGTTCCTGGAGGAGTCAACTGTGAAACGATTCCACAATTTCTTAGATGTTGGTCAAATTCTTGGCTCAAATATTCACCACCTCGATCTGATCGAAGAGTTTTAATTGTCTTACCAAGTTGATTTTGTACTTCATTTTGAAAAGTTCTAAACATTTCAAAAGACTCATGTTTATGTTTCATTAGGTAGACATAGCCATACCTACTGAAATCATCAGTAAAAGTAATGAAATACTGAAATCCTCCCCTGGCACTAATGCTGATTGGGCCGCATACATCTGTATGTACCAAGCCCAATAAGTCATTAGCCCTTTCACTATGTCCAGTAAAAGGAGTCTTTGTCATCTTTCCAAGCAAACAAGACTCGCAATTTTCAAATGATTCAAAATCAAATGAATCTAATAATCCATCTTGATAGAGTTTAGATACGCGCTTCTCATTTATATGGCTAAGGCGACAATGACATAAATATGAAGGGTTTAGTTCATTTGGCTTAGTTCTCTTTGAAGACATGTTATAAATATTACCGTCATTGGAATCATCAAGGTTAAGGACATAAATGCCATTATAACTACTTGCAATACAATAAAGCAAGTCATTTTTATCAAAAATAGAACACTTCTTATTTTTAATTAAAAATGAATAACCTTCATCATCCAAAACAGGCACTGAAATAAGATTTCTTCTCATAGTAGGAACATAAAAGCAATTGTTTAAAACTAACAAAAGCCCATTGGGCAAGACAAGCTCATAGGTCCCTACAGCTATAGCAGCAACTCTTGCTCTATTGCCAACACGTAGGTCCACCTCGCCCTTCTTCAGCATCCTACTCCTTTTGAGTCCCTGCATATTTGTACAAATATGGGATCCACATCCAGTATCTAATACCCAGGAAGAAGAAGTAGATAAATTAATTTCTATAACATAAATACCTGAAGATGTAGTCGTACTACCCTTCAGCTTCTTCAACTCCTCCAAATAAACATCACAATTTCTTTTCCAATGCCCAGGCTTGTTGCAATGGAAACAAGTTCCTTCCTTAGGAACCTTTTCCTTGGGACCAGGTTTCGGTTTAGCTTGACCCTTTGCCCCTTTTGCACCCTTTGCACTTTTAGCCTTACCCTTGCCTTTAGCTTTCCTTTTCATTAGCTTAGTATTGACACTCAATACATGGGTAGGCTTCTTGATATTCCCCTCAGCAGTTTTGAGCATACCATGTAGCTCAGGAATGGACTTTTCCATATTATTCATATTGTAGTTCATGACGAACTGAGAAAAACTGTTAGGCAAAGAGTTTAGGATCAAATCCGTAGCGAGTTCCAAACTCAGGGGATATCCGAGTCTTGCAAGGTGATCTATATAGCCTTTCATCTTTAAAACATGAGCGCTAACAGATTCACCTTCAGACATCTTACAGTCAAAAAGTGCAACGGCGGTGTTGAACCTATCCTGCCTAGCCTGTTGTTGGAAGGATTGTTTGAGATGCACACTCATCTCATAAGCTTCTAAGTGTTCCAGGTCTTTCTGAAGTCCTGAACACATAGTTGCCAACATAAGACATCCTATGTCGTTTGAATCTTCCACATGCTTCTTATACTTGTTCTTAACAGCAGTAGAAGCATCAGCAGGAGGGGGTTCAGGGATAGGGTCATCGAGCACGTAGGACTTCTTTTCTTGTTTGAGAACAATTCTCAAGTTTCGAAACCAGTCAACAAAATTAGTCCCACATTCTTTTAGTTTTTCCTTCTCAAGGATAGATCGCAGCGATAAGGTGTAATTGTTATTAGCAGCCATTTATGATCTACAAAACATGCAAAGTAACACTTTATTAATAATGAGGTTAAAATTTATAAAACTCTCACCAAAACATAACCCTCAAAAGAAATATTTTAGTGAGCTAAGATCCATATTTGACTTAATTCTGAACTCAGCTTTGGCATGACGCTTAAAATTAAGTTATTTAGGTAGGTAACATCTTTACCAATTACATCTCATGTAACTCTTAGAATTTATGGAATAATGACATCATATATCATTGTATGTTAGATTCCATCTAATGCCTTGAGCCCAAAACCGTTTTGATAGCCCAATTAAGTCTAACCAATTTTAAACATATGAGTAGCACTATTACTCATCCTACGTAGCTAGGAATGTTTAAAGCACATTGCTTTGGCAATACCTACTTTAATACAATCCCAGTTTTAATAGGTGTTTAAGACATGGATGGCATCAAGACTTAAATTATTAATGAGGGTTCAACTTAGTTTATGTCTTGCATTGTATATCATTATATCGTAGCATCCTATATGCATATATAATATATCATCCACGCATCTCATACAAAATGATAAATATGTAAACGTGACATAGCATGGCCAAACTAAATATGATCTTCATGAGACCAAATGAAGATCATAAAGGAAACCCTATGTGAAAGACTTCCTATTACAACATTTGCAATGATACATATCTTCTTGTCTTGAGATCGTGCCTCCATCTCTATGGAATCCACTCGTCCTTGGTATGTGTCGCCATCACCACTTTTGTAGCTTGATTCTTAATTTATTACAATAATAAAGAAAAACCCTAACTAATTGTATAATAAAATACAATAAAAACTACAGCGGCACGCAGGCCATAATAACCCAAAACAGAAATATGACTAAGTCAATCACATAGGTCCTGAGGCCATGCTATGCACCATGCAAAGACATCAACAATTATAATATATTTTACACAAACATATTATAACAAATAAATATATATTGACATTCTTAATGTCACAGTAACGAACTATAGGGCGTACGCATACGGCGGTCCCGCATTGATAATTTTCTTTTCGAAACCCTAACACAGACGCGTCAATTATATTAACGATCTGACTGTTTTGATTACGTGTAAACCCTTATAGAAGCATCGATCGAACCGAGAGTTATCATTCAAAACCCAAAACAGAATCATCAATCGAATTGATAATCTGCTGTTCGAAATCCGAAACAGAATCAATCTGCCATTCGAAATCCGAAAACAGAATCATCAATCGAATTGATAATCTGTCTATTTTGGATATGCATAACTCTTACAGAATCATTATCGGTTGCTCATATCGATATAAACATAATCGTTTTTGATCATCACATGAAAAACGAAAACTTTATCTCATATATAACAATCTCGAATCATAACGTCTCATGAAAACGAATTGAAAACATCAATCTGCTCTCACCAGATGAGATTCGAATAGGGTTCTACACATAGCGTATGTTTATATCTAATATAAACAGAATCTGTTTTGATCATCACATGACAAACGAAAACCGCCGTATACAAATCATCTCATGAAAACGATTTGAAAAACACCATTCTTCTCTCATCATATGAAATCCGAGTTGGGGTTTTTGTACATATCATGTCATACGAAAATCAGTAAACATCTAATCACATAAGCATGATATAATCGATTTAAACGAAATCAACAAGTGGCTCTGATACCACTGTTAGGAAATCGAACGAGATCACTGCAAAACGCACAGCGGAAAACAAAAATTGATCTCTGATTTCCTACCAAGGATCCATGTTGTTCGTTTAATTCGACAAAAAAACAAAAAGTACCTCCGTAGATTCGAAATTTGCAGATGGAAGAGGTGCGAAAATACGATCACCCTCTGTCGGTATCCACACGAACGCTTCCGCCCGGAGTGCTAGCTCTTCAAACGGCGCGGCTGAAGAATTCGGTTTTCACAAAAACGATTCTTGCCCTTTCGTTTTCTACTGGTTGTGTGGTGTACGAGATACACCATGCTCCGTACATATATATAGATATCAAATCCGATTCCTGATCGGATTGGTTAATACCTATCATAATCCGCATCAAATACGGATTCTGTTAGGATTAGATAACACCAATCAAAATCCATATCAGATATGGATTCTCTGTTATTATCCGATGATATAAATATATACAAAAACGAAATTAATAATAATAATAATTAATATCCAATATTAATATTATTAATATTAAAACGAAAATGATAATAATAATAATTAATATCCAATATTAATATTATTAATATTATTAATCTCAGCCATACGCATTCTTGTGTGTGACCCGATAGGCCCATATTAATTGGCAGTTGATTAAATCTCTAATAAACCAACAGGTCGTAATTGGCCTCTAGCAAGGCATTACAACTACCCAATTAATACGAGTAAAGTCCAACTAGCCTAATAATAGTACATGCATTAATCCCTTTGTCACACGATATCTAGTTTGAACATAAGTCATGGTTAGCGTCATACTTATATTGTTCAAACATATGATTACTCGATCTCTAAGTGGACTGATAAAACAAATGATATTGATCACACTATAAATTCATTTGAGCACGGCCATGCATTTCACAGCCTCACTAATCGAGGGGCCCAAAGATATCTCTCTCAAAAGAGAGGGACAAATTCTATCTTGATTGTTCAATATCCTCTACATAATTTCTATCACATTCAATCATGACCTTTATTATTATCCAGTTACGGATAACGTTTGATCATGTCAAAATATAATAGTCCTTATGTTGGAAACTATGACAATCTCAAGTCAAAGGATTAAAACATGACTATCATGAGATTTACTTATGACGCTAATCCATGTAGCAATCTCATGATGGGTCTATCCAATACACTGTTCTCTAACAAGTATCTATGAGATTGATTCGTATCACCATACACATAATCATCTCATGATTATCAAATCAATACTCTTACTGATTATAAATTATTTTATCTCCATAACAATAATGAATCAGGGACATATATCAAAATTGTGTAACACACTAACCAACAATAATGATAATGAAACCTCTTTTATTAATAATAAATGCATAACATAAATATCCAAATCATGGCCTAGGGCACATACACTAACAGTATGCTATTTGGAAATGTTTTTTCTACTATTTTGGCACATGTTTTAGATGATATTCTCAGATTTTTACAGTCATTAAGTGATGACAAATCTCATCCAATCAAGTAGTGTCAAGTAAGCAAGGCCAAGACAATCATCCAATCAAGTTGTGCCAAGTAAGCAAGTTGATGTCTCATCTATACAAGGCATTCTTCCACGGACTTAAAAGAGAATTTCCAAGGTGAAGAGATACCCTAAGGGGTGCGGCCAATTTCAAATAAAAGGAGGAGAAGAAGAGCAAACAAATGCAAGACAAGTCTCATAATTTTCTAGTGCAAAAGGAGTCTTCTGCTTTCTTCTTCCACGTTTCCTTCTTTCTTCTTCTTCTTCTCTCAAGCCTATTGTTCTTATATTCAAATATATTGAATAGGATTTGTATATACCACCATACACTCTTATTGTTGTAAAAGGTTTATCAAGGTGTGATCAATCCTCCATTTGTTCGGTGGTGGTGTTCGTGAAAGGTGTGATTGCTTGTGACGTTTGTGTAAAGGTTGGAGTTTGTGTGTAACTCCAGCAACCCTTGTGATAAGGTGTTATTTTGTGATTAGTGATAACCGAGGAAGGTGTTCTCGAAGACTGGAGTAGGTTGTGTTAACCGAACCAGTATAAAATTCTCCGTGTTATTACTTTTAGCACTTTACTTTCAGTTTCCAGCACTTTGCATCGTTTTCATTGTAATAGTAAAAATACCAAACGACTTTTCAAAATTACCAAACTTTACAGAAACATAGCCACATCTCTTAAGTTTTATTTGGCGTAAGTTTCAACCCATTTGGACAAGTATAAGTCAATCAAACGTTAATAGTTCTGAGACTAGTGCAATCTGATTTTCAGACTTGCAAAGGTTGAGAACATTAACGTATTTGACATACTTTCCAAAATAATTTTTTAAAACTTTTTCAACCCATTTAAATAGATATATTAAGGGTGTTGTCATTAAATTTTGAGACCATTTGGAGCTACGGATTAATCGGAATAAATTTTTTAAATCAGACTACTGTTTCGAGCAGATTTGCGCAATCTGAGCACAAACGATTTTTCAAAGGGTTAGAGGTTGAATTTTGATCTGAAATTTTTAGGAGATACTCAGAACATCTGAGAGTAGAATCTCTCCAAATTTCAGAATTTTTGAAGGCCTGTAAACAAGTTTTTCAAACGTTATAATACAGGATCTAAAAACAAAATATGTGTTCCGAAGTTGGGTTTTTGGGTCAAAATATTTTAAAAACCAAATTTTCCGCACCCACTATTCAACCCTCCTCCCTTCTAAACCATCCAGCCGCTTCCCCCTCTGCAGATCAAACGAAAGAAAGCAAAACAACCCCAAAAGCCCTTTCTCTCACCTATTCAACAGAGAGAGAAAAAGAATTTGCCAACCTTTTTTTCCCACCACCAGTCCGCTGCCCTCAGAAGGAAAGAAAAATAAAAATAAAAGCTTGCCATCCATTTGAACCCCTGCAGCCGAGTGAAATAAGGAGGAAAAATGAAGAATTTTTTTGCCTTAATTCAACCCTAGCTTGCGGTATACGGTATAGTGTGGAGGATCGATGTAAGTATATTTTATGTATTTATTATGAATTTTTGAAATTCGTATCGTTATTTCCATATAAAATCTTGGATCATACATAAGTATGTATGTATGCATAGATGAATGTATATATGTGTGTATGTGTGGCCGAATATATATATATATATATATATATATATATATATATATATATGTGTGTGTGTGTGTGTGTGTGCGTGTGTGCGCGTATATATATGTATGTATTTATATAAATGTAAGCCGAGTGAAAAAAAAAGGGTAAAGGTGCGAACTTGTATGTGCACTGCTGTGAATAAATGGCCATGTATATTCTGAAAATTTAAAGTGGGTGCTGTGATTAAAGATATGTAAACGGTACATTCATATTTTATAATATAAAGTATATATATAGGCCGATTTTATACATGAATTTGTTATAAAATTGTGTTTTCCACAAACACTGGGCCGACGATTTGCGCCCTATCCAATAATAAAAACTTCGGCCAGAATCTAAATTTTGGGGGATTTTATGTATATTTTAAATGTGTATATGATATATATATATATACACACACACACACAAGATGATATATTATTGGAAGATTCTCACTTATGGTGTAGGGAAACCGTATTATAATAAGTCAGCATAAGAAAATAGATAATGGAGTGAACTAATGAGTTTCAACCTCCAATCATATATGATATGTCGCATTAAAACCTTACCAAGTAAAACTTCCAATCATATATATATATATACATATATATATATACATATATATATATAAGCAATTGTTATCGTTTTTCTATGATATGGTTGACTGATGAAATATTTACCAACAGAAACAAGTGTTAAAGTAAAGGAGATTTTTATTGCTAAATTAAAAGGCTTGTAATGTTTCTGACTCCAAATACTATAATATTGTTAGTCAATAATCAGTTATAACATCAATAAGTAATTATCTAAGAACCGTGTATGTATATATGTGTATATGCATATGTATGAGCGCGTATATATATATGTATGCACACATGAGTGATGGTTTTGGTATTTGGAATTTTTGGCCTATTTGGATTATTTGTTTGGAATTATTTGGTATTTGGAGGGCATTTTGGTAATTTCGGACAAATTTGACATTTTGGCCCTTCTTGGTAATTTTGACTAACTTTGATATTTGGAAAATGGTTTTGAAAAGTTGGATCGCATATTTTTTTTTTGGAAATTCACCCCTACACTTGAAATATACCATTAAGATGTATTGGTCCCGAACAAACGGGTCGTCCGAGCATATTGGCTATTTTGGTATATAGAGCGCTCATGCACATTCAGCGCCGATTGGACCGTCCAAACACATTTGACTTTTTCGATAGGCCGCCTGCAACACATTTGACCAATTGAGGGGGGTCAATTCGTGAGTCTTACGGTATAAGTCATTTATAGGGAAAGTGCTATGGCCATTGCATTGATTTGGACCGTTTTAGCTGGGCTATGGATATTTTGGAAATTTGAAATTTGGACCAATTAAGCCGGATTCAGATGTTTGGATTTGAACCGAGTTGTACTTGGATTTGGATTTTGGACCGGCTAAATCAGATTTGGAAACTTTAGACTTTTGGACTTTGGAATTTTGGGTCTGTGACTTTGGACATTTTGGCATTGCATATTTGAAAAATTGCATCATCGATTTTGGTTTGGACTAACCCCTAATTGGACTTTGTTACGTACTTTGTTGGGTGTATTTGCTCCATTTGATTTTGGATGTTAAGGGCAGAACAGTAAAATTATTTGCGAATGAGAAGTATGCTATTATTTTACATTGTTATTTATTTTGCTACACTTGCTTCTCCGTGTATGATCCCATGGTAAGTACGTTGAGGCTATTTACAGGGCGATGTATGTTGCTCATACTATATGTTATTGTTGTTTTGCCGACAAACAGGTATAAGATAAGTGTGCATCGAGGATGATTAGCAGTGGTGATAATGAGGTTTGAGGATATTCCGATGAGACTCGTTGGAGATATAGTAGAGACCGATATTTTGATACTCGAGGTTTATGTATTTTGGAGATTTAGTTATTATCTAGACTTGACATTTCTATCGTATTTAGATTTGCCTAGACATTGATATTAATAAGGATGATTATTTCAAGGTTTTAAATTCTGACTTCCGTTGACGTGTGTTTGTTTCGTCATTGACGCCTTGTATTTTCCTTAGCGAAATACAGCAGGTGAGTCGTTTCGAGTACTAGGGCTCAAGGCGGGTCACTGCACTTATACATTATAAACAGCCTAATATTTGGCCTATAATATATATATTTTGGGTATTTGATTGGCTATGAAAATGACATGTATATGATATGTATTATGTGTCACATGTGTATATGTGAATATGTAATTAAAACGAAAGTATTGTGTGTTGGTGTGTAAAGGGCTGAGATTGTGATTGAAAGTTGGGAAATATATGTTTTGGTCAGTAGGTTTTGGGCATAGGGTCGTGACATAAGTTGATAAAAATATGAATTATAAGTTATAATTTTATGTGGGATTAAATTGGTGAATTGATATTGATCTTGGATGAATTTGATAGTGGTGTAAGAGGAGAATTTGTATGATTTGATGGTGGGAATAGGTTGAAAATAAGAAAAGATGAATTTTAGTGGTCGACACCAGTGGGCAGCGGTGGCGTGTGACGGAGTGTGTCACCTCGATTTTTGAGACAGTGTGTTAGGAATCAATAATACTTGCTGCATGAGATGTTAGATGTGAGAGAATGAGGGTGGTGTGTGTTTTGGAGGTAGAATGAGGGGTAGGAAGTGGGTTGAGTGGAATTAGGCTTTAGGGAGAGTGAGGAGGGTCTGGGCTGAGGGGGTGGGGGTCTCTGATGGGTCTGATCAGTGTGGGCCGAGGGCGTTGGGGTGAGGGATGAGGTTGTAGGATCTGCAAGGCACCACTAGAAGGGGGGGTTGAATAGATGGTGCGGAAAGTGTACTTTTTAAAATTTCTTTAACCTTGAACAATTCAAGTTCTGAAAACAGATTCTGTTTTCAGGACCTGTTTTAGAACGTTTTTAAAACCAGGTTAGAGGTCTCCAAAAATTATGAAATTTTGAGAGAACTTAGCCTCAGATGTTATGAGGGTCCCCTAAAAATTTCAAATCAAAATTCAACCTTTAACCCCTTCAAAAACCGTTGGCACTCAGATTGTGCAAATCTGCCAGAAACGGTAGATGGTTTTGAAAAATTAATTCCTATTTGTGTGAATGTCCAAATGATCTGAAAATTTGACCAATAACTCTTCACACACTTTATTTAAATGGGTTGAAACAGTTTTTGAAAATTCTTTTGGGAAGTAGGTCAAATACACCCAAAGTCTCAACCTTTGCAAGTCAGAAAATCAGACTGCACTAGTCTCAGAACTTTTGATGTTTGACTGACCTATACTTGTCCAAAAGGGTTGAAACTTGTGTCAAATTAACCCTAGAACGTTTATGTATGTTTCTGGAAATTTTTATAATTTTTAGAAAACGTTTACTATTTTTGCGAACGTGAACAATATGAGTAAACAGCGCAGAAACTGAAACATAAATGCAGAAAGTAAATTGCACCAAGAATTTTATACTGGTTCGGTTATAAACAACCTACTCCAGTCTTCAAGGAACACCTTCCTTGGTTCACACTAATTTCACACACACGCAGTACACCTTACCGCAGGGTTGATAGAGTTACACCTTAACTCCAACCCTTTACAAACCTTGTATCGTGAGTACAATTTGCACGAACACCACCACCTCGCTAGAATGAAGATTGATCACACCTTGATCAATCTTTTACAAAGATGTATGAATGGTGGTTACTATGAAGCCTATTCAAGAATGAAAGAAATAAAGTACAATAGTCTTTTTACAAGAGAAGAAAGAAAGAAAGTGTAGGAGAAGAAGGCTTTTGCACTTTGATCACTTTTGAATGTAATTCTTGGTGTTATTTTTGTTTGTTCTTCTCTTCTCCTTATAGAATGTCCAGGCCGTCCCCCTAGGGTAGTCTCCCCATCTTGAAAATTTCCTTTTAAGTGCTTGAGAGGGTGTGAGACATCATGGTGACAAAGTTTTGCTTGCTTGGCATCATTCCATTGGACCATCATTTAGTCATTGCTTACTTGTCATCTTTTGATTGGCTCAATGTTGTCATCATTTTGATGACATGGATATTCTGAAAAAAACACTAAATATATGCCAAATAATCATCACATAATACATTCCATAACTTAAGAGATATTCACATAAATTGTGAGACACAAAATTCCTTCTTTCCATCTCAAGAAAATCGGCCACATAAGGTGATTCAATGCTGAAATTTTCAGCATTAACCACATGAAATAAATCTGGATTTCTTCCATTTTTCTTTGAATTTCTTCCATAAAAATTCATCCATTATTTAAGGTAAGTCTTGCTACAAGATTGAGAATGAATTTGGACACCAAAAGGAGGTTACATTCGGCCACAACATCTTCACACATGCTGAAAAATTTCAGCATGTGTGATATAAAGAATATCACACTTAATAACCTTACATACAATTCAAATCATTTCCATAACTCCTTGGATTTATTCCTTAATGAAAAATTGACAATTTATCTTCCTTAACAATGAAGAAAACGGCCACAAGGTGTGTGACATGCTGAAATTTTCAGCATGTGACATAAGAGAGGTGTATGTTGAAAACTTACCTTTTGTAGCTTCTCTCTTTGATTCATCAACATTGTATGATTGATTCTTGATCAATCAACATGCCAACAAGGCTCCACATGTGCTCCATCTCAGCTGGGGTGACGTTTAAGTGTGTATATGCATGTGCTGAAATTTATTTTTGCTAACTTTGTAAAATAGTGCACATTTAATATTACACACATATAATATTCCAATCAGCCCTTAATTTAATTTTCTAGAACACTTTAAGATGTATATTATATGTAAACAGTGTCTAGATACGTGCCACATCATGTTCAAGAAAAACGTTCCATGTCAAGTGCGTAGAAAACCGAATTTTCGATATTTATCGATTACCCGATTTTTCTCTATTTTAAATTCCAACTTTTGCACATGCTATATATATTATGTTATACATAATATATATAATATATACTTTAATTTTCAGCACTTGGCTGATTTAAAGTGGTACCATAAACATGTGACAAAAATAAAATTGGAATCTTCACATTTTGGCCTAAATGTGGGATGATTTGTGTGTGCCAACATGGAAAGTATTTTTGTCTCAATATACAGTGTATGGCACGAAATTTTTAATAAATTTTGATGTATATGGGCTGGCCATTTATTTATGGCAAGTACGTGACACGTTGGCGAAGTTTCGGTATCGCCCGATACGACAAATTTCGGTTTAGAACCTTTTATCGTGTCGTATTTAATTTGTCATCACCATATCTTATATCATATGATATAAGATCTGAATATACTCATAAATATGAGTTAAGTATAGTGGTGTGACGTAAACGTACGTTCGTAAGATATATAACGTGTCGATAGTACGTTGGAATAAATGTGTATGTGCCTTTTAAAAAAAAATCTGAAAATACATATATATTATGTATATATGGCGTGTGAAATTGATGTGGGGAGGAGGAGAGAACTTTCCTTCCATAGCCATGTTGCCTTCATGTCTTTTCCAAATGCATCTTCCTTTAATGAACTACTTAGTTTATTAAACTAAGTACTTCACTTAATGAACTACTTTAGTTCATTAATTGTGGCACCTGAAAATAGTATAAACTCAACAAATGTTCGCCATATGATGTAAGCTTTAAAGCTTCATGGCTCGTTAGTTCGGCAACATAATATATAAGCTAAATAAGGCAAGTTATCATGCATACATGTACACTTGTTATATATATATATATATCCAACGTTTATATATATATATATATATATTCAAATTTCTTTATTTTGAAATCACTCAAACCCTCATATTTCTACAATCTCCCCCTTTTGATGATTTTCAAAATAACTAGTGTACATGATTTAAGTGTTATCTCCCCCTTGAAATATGCACAGATTTGAAATTTGAATTTCGAATTTCAAATCCGGCTCTCCCTTGATTCATGCAATTAGAATCAATCAGTGATCTCTCTCCCCCTTAAATCTCTCCCCCTTAAATCATGCTTCTCTCTCCCCCTTTATTTTGGAAAGTTAATCAAAAGATTCCTGTCAAAAAGGAAAGTAAATCAAATGATATCGCATTAAATCACATCAACAGGAAGCATGCCTAATTTAGAACGGAGAGATTCAAATGTGGCTTGATTTAAGGCCTTTGTAAATATATCCGCTACTTGTGATTCTGTGGGTACGTGATCTATGACAATATTACCATTGTTAACGTGATCACGAAGAAAATGATAGCGAACTTCTATATGCTTAGCCTTAGAGTGTAATACGGGGTTCTTAGACAAATTTATTGCACTCATACTATCACAATATATAGGAATTTTATCTACGGTAATTCCAAAGTCCGAAAGTTGTTGTTTTATCCACAACAACTGTGTGCAGCAAAGGCTAAGAGCCATATACTCAGCCTCAGTAGTGGACAAAGCAACACTTGCTTGCTTTTTGGAAAACCACGAAATAAGGGAATTTCCTATAAATTGGCAAGTTCCGCTCGTGCTTTTTCTATCTATTTTGCAGCCACCATAATCTGCATCAGTGTAAGCATGTAAGTCGAATGTAGAGTCCTTATCATACCAAATACCTAAGGTGGGCGTGTGCTTAATATAGCGGAATATTCTTTTTACCGCATTTAAGTGTGACACCTTAGGTTGACTTTGAAAACGAGCACACATGCATACGCTAAACATAATGTTAGGCCTACTAGCAGTTAAATATAGTAAAGAGCCTATCATAGATCGATATAATCCATTATCAACGTCTTTACCATGTTCATCTTTGTCTAATTTAGTAGTAACACTCATAGGCGTGGGGGATGGTTTCAAATTTTCAAAATTGAACTTCTTGATCATGTCATTTACGTACTTAGCTTGGCTTATATGAATTCCTTTACTCGTTTGCTTAATCTGCAAGCCAAGAAAATAATTAAGTTCACCAACCATAGACATTTCAAATTCAGCTTTCATACAATTTTCAAAATCTTTAACAAGTCTATGTGAGGTAGAACCGAAAATAATGTCATCTACGTAAATTTGAATAATAAGTAAATCTGATTTTTCTTGTTTCAAAAATAGTGTACTATCTATAGTACCACGTTTAAAATTATTTTCTAAAAGAAAAGTGGCAAAACGATCATACCATGCTCTCGGCGCTTGCTTTAGGCCATATAGTGCCTTCTTTAGTTTGTACACGTGATCTGGATGTTTCAAATCTTCAAAACCGGGTGGTTGCTTCACGTATACTTCTTCTTGTATAAATCCGTTTAGAAAAGCACTTTTGACGTCCATTTGATATAATTTAAAATCTTTCAAGCAAGCAATAGCAAGTAAGAGTCGTATAGCTTCTAAACGTGCTACGGGTGCAAATGTTTCATCGTAGTCTATTCCTTCTTCTTGATTATATCCTTGAGCTACGAGTCTTGCTTTATTTCTAACGACCTTTCCTTCCTCATTCATTTTGTTCCTAAATACCCATTTTGTGTCTATTATTGTCTTATCTTGTGGTCGTGGCACTAAGTCCCATACATCATTTCTAACGAATTGATTAAGTTCGTCATGCATAGCATCAATCCAAGATGAATCACTCAAAGCATCATGCACATTTTTAGGCTCAATTTCAGAAATCATAGCATGAAATTCATTTATCTCATCCGAAGTGATTCTTCTACGTGGTCGCACACCGTGAGTGATGTCGCCTATGATGAGATCATGTGGGTGATCTCTATGCCATCTTGGTTGATTATTTTCTAAGTTATCATGCGTTTCTATATGATCATGTATTTCTAGTGTTTCATTCATCTCATGCATATCAAAAGACTCATTTTCTTCCTCCAAAACGGGTTTCAAATCAAAGTCATCATCATATTCCTTTTCTTTATCAATCTCTCCAAATTCATTGAATTTAACATGAATAGATTCTATGATTTGTCTAGTGTGAGGATCATAATATCTATATGCTTTAGAGTTTATGGAATACCCAATAAAAATGCACTCAATTGATTTGGATTCAAATTTGTCTAAGTTATCTTTTGTATTTAATACAAAACATTTGCATCCAAACACACGAAAATAATCAATCTTAGGCATGCGATCATTCAAAATTTCGTAAGGCGTCTTGTTTATTTTCTTTCTTATAGATAGGCGATTTACAATATAGCATGCACAGTTTACGGCTTCCGCCCACAGAAATCTAGGCAATTTATTTTCGCAAAGCATAGTTCTAGCGATTTCTTGTAGTGTGCGATTCTTTCTTTCTACTACTCCATTTAATTGTGGAGTTCTAGGTGGCGAAAACTCATGTTTAATTCCTTTTTCTTCACAGAATGAAATCATCTCTTTATTTTTAAACTCACCGCCTCTATCGCTTCTTATTCTTTTCACATTTACGCCGTATTGATTTTCAAGTTGTTTAATTAATTTAGCGATTTCTACGGCGCTATCATCCTTATGTGCAAGAAATAAAGTCCAAGTATAACGAGAAAAGTCATCAACAATTACACATGCATAGTGACGCCCACCAAGGCTTGTAGTACGACTAGGACCAAACAAATCGATATGCAATAGTTCTAGTATTCTAGTCGTGCTTATCTCATTTTTAGGCTTAAGTGACTCACGTGTTTGTTTGCCTTTTATGCAAGATTCACACAACTGAAAGTTGTCTAAATCAAGCTTAGGCAATCCCCGTACTAGGCTCTTTCGTTGCAATTTTTCTAGTGTAGAAATACCTATGTGTCCTAGACGTCTATGCCACAAATTCACATTGGGTTCATTTGACATAAAGCATTTAACTTTGGCATCTACTACATCATCCATAGATAGTGTGAATATATTTCCTTCACGTTTTCCTTTTAAAACAGTTTCTCCATTTTTATTTATTATATTACAGTAAGGGTGAGTAAAACACACATTGAAACCATTGTCAACAAATTGCGAAATACTAAGAAGATTGTAAGATAAGTTGCTTACCAAAAACACTTTGGAGATTTGAAGTGTATCCGGATTTCCAATCGTACCTTTACCAATGATCTTGCCTTCATTGTTGTCTCCAAAGGTCACGGATCCGCCTTTTGTGACCTTCTTCAATTTGGAGAATAGGCTCGGGTCACCTGTCATGTGCCTCGAGCAACCACTGTCAAGGAACCACTTTATTGATGTGTCTTTTGATGAGTGGTCTCCCTGCAATGTAAAAAGGTGATTTAGGTACCCTTTTAATTTTGGGTCCTTTCGAGTTAGTTAATCACCTTTTAGTAAAGGTACCTTTCGGTACCCATACTTGGGTGATCCTTCTCGGTCTATCAAATGGCAAGAAAGTAGATGAAGGTGCGATATAGTATACATGTGGTGCATGTACTTTGGGTCTTTGCCCAAGGACTCCCCTGTATTCATTGTATGAAGGACGTTTGTGATATGTCCTTGTGTGTGTGTGCGTAGTACGTGGATGATATGTATTTCGTGTATGCATTGATCTCTTCTTCTCATATCTATATGGTACAACGTTATATTTCACATGATATGAGGGAGTGGGGCGTGTGGAAGGGGGTGCTTTTTGCGTCATCTTAGACGCCACTTGATGCTTAGGGGTGTCTACTTTCTTAGACACAACAAACTTGGTTGGTTTGGTTGATACTTCGTTAGTATCAACGTATCCCAATCCAGTTTTGTCACTGTCATGCTTTTGTGATAATATGATGCGATGCAACATGTTTGACCCTGTATCGAATTGTTTCATCATTTTCTCTAAGTCTGTATTCCTTGATTTCAAATTTGAAATCTCGGATTTCATTTCATTATTTTGAGAAGTCAATGATGAGATCTCGGTTTTTAATGCAGTGATGACACATGAAGACTCTTTCTTTGAATCGCTTAATTGAGCGACAAGATTCTCGTTAGAAGATTCTAACAGTTTCTTGTCTTCAATTAAACGTTTCTTTTCTTTTGCGAGAGTCTTAGTAAATTTGTGTAATTCAAGATACTGACTAAAAAGATCATCATAAGAAGGTTCAGAGTCAGAGTCAGAGTCGGATGATACCTCATTAGACGCCTTTGAAGCGAAGCAAACTTGAGCGGTCTCCTCTTCGGTCTCAGTTTCAGAGTCTGATGAGTCACTCCATGTGGAGGCCTTTAGTGCACGTTTCCTTTGTTTAGGATCTGAGACGGGTCTATTTTTGTTCCGCTCCTTGTCAGGGTACTTATTAGTTTGCTTTTCTTTGTTTGGGCAGTCATATGATAAGTGTCCGAGTTTGCCGCATTCATAACATTTAATGTCCTTATCATTTGACTTGTTTTTATTTCTCTTAGATGTAGTGCCCTTGTTTTTATTTCTAAATGATTTTCTCATAAATCTTCTTAGTCCTTTAGCCAATAGAATTAAGTCATCATTATCAGATTCGGAATCACTATCATCTACGTGATCGGAGGGAGGGGAGACGTATTCATTTGATTTAAAAGAAATTGTCTTACCTTGTTTGGTTGATTCCGATTTCCGAATAATAAGTTTGTTTTCATAAACTTTGAGTGAACCAATGAGTTCTTCCATTTTTATTGATTTAGTCTCCTTGCTTTCTTCTATAGCAGTCACTTTAGGATCCCATTCCGAAGGAAGGCTCCGTAGGACTTTCTGTACCTTTTCCTGCGTTGTAAAAGCCTTACCAAGAGACTCAAGAGAATTATAGATGTTAGTCAAACGAAGATCCATATCTACAATTGACTCATTAGGCAACAACTTAAAAGACTCAAGAGTAGACATGAGCATATTAATTTTAGACTCTTTTACTTGACTTGTGCCTTCGTGTTTCATTTCTAAGATTCTCCACATTTCTTGTGCACTCGAACAATTGGACACATAACTAGACTCACTCTTACTTAAACCATTTAAGAGTAATTGCATGGCCTTAGCATTCATACTCAGTTTCTTTTTGTCTTCACTAGTATAGTCTTGTCTCGTTTTAATTACTTCTAGTGTGACTCCATCTACAATGGACAATTTAGATGGGACATATGGACCATCTTCAATTATTGACCAAAGGTCTATGTCTATAGCCATAAGAAAAAGTTTCATCCTAAGTTTCCATTGAATAAAAGACTCACCGTCAAAGAGTGGAGGCCTTTGGCTCGACATACCTTCTTGTTCGGTTTTGAGATTTGTGGATGCCATCTCACTGAATCGTTGGATTCCTTGTCGTGAGTATTCCTGCGCTCTGATACCACTTGTAGGATCTGCAAGGCACCACTAGAAGGGGGGGTTGAATAGATGGTGCGGAAAGTGTACTTTTTAAAATTTCTTTAACCTTGAACAATTCAAGTTCTGAAAACAGATTCTGTTTTCAGGACCTGTTTTAGAACGTTTTTAAAACCAGGTTAGAGGTCTCCAAAAATTATGAAATTTTGAGATAACTTAGCCTCAGATGTTATGAGGGTCCCCTAAAAATTTCAAATCAAAATTCAACCTTTAACCCCTTCAAAAACCGTTGGCACTCAGATTGTGCAAATCTGCCAGAAACGGTAGATGGTTTTGAAAAATTAATTCCTATTTGTGTGAATGTCCAAATGATCTGAAAATTTGACCAATAACTCTTCACACACTGTATTTAAATGGGTTGAAACATTTTTTGAAAATTATTTTGGGAAGTAGGTCAAATACACCCAAAGTCTCAACCTTTGCAAGTCAGAAAATCAGACTGCACTAGTCTCAGAACTTTTGATGTTTGACTGACCTATACTTGTCCAAAAGGGTTGAAACTTGTGTCAAATTAACCCTAGAACGTTTATGTATATTTCTGGAAATTTTTATAATTTTTAGAAAACGTTTACTATTTTTGCGAACGTGAACAATATGAGTAAACAGCGCAGAAACTGAAACGTAAATGCAGAAAGTAAATTGCACCAAGAATTTTATACTGGTTCGGTTATAAACAACCTACTCCAGTCTTCAAGGAACACCTTCCTTGGTTCACACTAATTTCACACACACGCAGTACACCTTACCGCAGGGTTGATAGAGTTACACCTTAACTCCAACCCTTTACAAACCTTGTATCGTGAGTACAATTTGCACGAACACCACCACCTCGCTAGAATGAAGATTGATCACACCTTGATCAATCTTTTACAAAGATGTATGAATGGTGGTTTCTATGAAGCCTATTCAAGAATGAAAGAAATAAAGTACAATAGGCTTTTTACAAGAGAAGAAAGAAAGAAAGTGTAGGAGAAGAAGGCTTTTGCACTTTGATCACTTTTGAATGTAATTCTTGGTGTTATTTTTGTTTGTTCTTCTCTTCTCCTTATAGAATGTCCAGGCCGTCCCCCTAGGGTAGTCTCCCCATCTTGAAAATTTCCTTTTAAGTGCTTGAGAGGGTGTGAGACATCATGGTGACAAAGTTTTGCTTGCTTGGCATCATTCCATTGGACCATCATTTAGTCATTGCTTACTTGTCATCTTTTGATTGGCTCAATGTTGTCATCATTTTGATGACATGGATATTCTGAAAAAAACACTAAATATATGCCAAATAATCATCACATAATACATTCCATAACTTAAGAGATATTCACATAAATTGTGAGACACAAAATTCCTTCTTTCCATCTCAAGAAAATCGGCCACATAAGGTGATTCAATGCTGAAATTTTCAGCATTAACCACATGAAATAAATCTGGATTTCTTCCATTTTTCTTTGAATTTCTTCCATAAAAATTCATCCATTATTTAAGGTAAGTCTTGCTACAAGATTGAGAATGAATTTGGACACCAAAAGGAGGTTACATTCGGCCACAACATCTTCACACATGCTGAAAAATTTCAGCATGTGTGATATAAAGAATATCACACTTAATAACCTTACATACAATTCAAATCATTTCCATAACTCCTTGGATTTATTCCTTAATGAAAAATTGACAATTTATCTTCCTTAACAATGAAGAAAACGGCCACAAGGTGTGTGACATGCTGAAATTTTCAGCATGTGACATAAGAGAGGTGTATGTTGAAAACTTACCTTTTGTAGCTTCTCTCTTTGATTCATCAACATTGTATGATTGATTCTTGATCAATCAACATGCCAACAAGGCTCCACATGTGCTCCATCTCAGCTGGGGTGACGTTTAAGTGTGTATATGCATGTGCTGAAATTTATTTTTGCTAACTTTGTAAAATAGTGCACATTTAATATTACACACATATAATATTCCAATCAGCCCTTAATTTAATTTTCTAGAACACTTTAAGATGTATATTATATGTAAACAGTGTCTAGATACGTGCCACATCATGTTCAAGAAAAACGTTCCATGTCAAGTGCGTAGAAAACCGAATTTTCGATATTTATCGATTACCCGATTTTTCTCTATTTTAAATTCCAACTTTTGCACATGCTATATATATTATGTTATACATAATATATATAATATATACTTTAATTTTCAGCACTTGGCTGATTTAAAGTGGTACCATAAACATGTGACAAAAATAAAATTGGAATCTTCACATTTTGGCCTAAATGTGGGATGATTTGTGTGTGCCAACATGGAAAGTATTTTTGTCTCAATATACAGTGTATGGCACGAAATTTTTAATAAATTTTGATGTATATGGGCTGGCCATTTATTTATGGCAAGTACGTGACACGTTGGCGAAGTTTCGGTATCGCCCGATACGACAAATTTCGGTTTAGAACCTTTTATCGTGTCGTATTTAATTTGTCATCACCATATCTTATATCATATGATATAAGATCTGAATATACTCATAAATATGAGTTAAGTATAGTGGTGTGACGTAAACGTATGTTCGTAAGATATATAACGTGTCGATAGTACGTTGGAATAAATGTGTATGTGCCTTTTAAAAAAAATCTGAAAATACATATATATTATGTATATATGGCGTGTGAAATTGATGTGGGGAGGAGGAGAGAACTTTCCTTCCATAGCCATGTTGCCTTCATGTCTTTTCCAAATGCATCTTCCTTTAATGAACTACTTAGTTTATTAAACTAAGTACTTCACTTAATGAACTACTTTAGTTCATTAATTGTGGCACCTGAAAATAGTATAAACTCAACAAATGTTCTCCATATGATGTAAGCTTTAAAGCTTCATGGCTCGTTAGTTCGGCAACATAATATATAAGCTAAATAAGGCAAGTTATCATGCATACATGTACACTTGTTATATATATATATATATATATATATATATATATATATATATATATATATATATATATATCCAACGTTTATATATATATATATATATATATATATATATATATATATATATTCAAATTTCTTTATTTTGAAATCACTCAAACCCTCATATTTCTACAATCTCCCCCTTTTGATGATTTTCAAAATAACTAGTGTACATGATTTAAGTGTTATCTCCCCCTTGAAATATGCACAGATTTGAAATTTGAATTTCGAATTTCAAATCCGGCTCTCCCTTGATTCATGCAATTAGAATCAATCAGTGATCTCTCTCCCCCTTAAATCTCTCCCCCTTAAATCATGCTTCTCTCTCCCCCTTTATTTTGGAAAGTTAATCAAAAGATTCCTGTCAAAAAGGAAAGTAAATCAAATGATATCGCATTAAATCACATCAACAGGAAGCATGCCTAATTTAGAACGGAGAGATTCAAATGTGGCTTGATTTAAGGCCTTTGTAAATATATCCGCTACTTGTGATTCTGTGGGTACGTGATCTATGACAATATTACCATTGTTAACGTGATCACGAAGAAAATGATAGCGAACTTCTATATGCTTAGCCTTAGAGTGTAATACGGGGTTCTTAGACAAATTTATTGCACTCATACTATCACAATATATAGGAATTTTATCTACGGTAATTCCAAAGTCCGAAAGTTGTTGTTTTATCCACAACAACTGTGTGCAGCAAAGGCTAAGAGCCATATACTCAGCCTCAGTAGTGGACAAAGCAACACTTGCTTGCTTTTTGGAAAACCACGAAATAAGGGAATTTCCTATAAATTGGCAAGTTCCGCTCGTGCTTTTTCTATCTATTTTGCAGCCACCATAATCTGCATCAGTGTAAGCATGTAAGTCGAATGTAGAGTCCTTATCATACCAAATACCTAAGGTGGGCGTGTGCTTAATATAGCGGAATATTCTTTTTACCGCATTTAAGTGTGACACCTTAGGTTGACTTTGAAAACGAGCACACATGCATACGCTAAACATAATGTTAGGCCTACTAGCAGTTAAATATAGTAAAGAGCCTATCATAGATCGATATAATCCATTATCAACGTCTTTACCATGTTCATCTTTGTCTAATTTAGTAGTAACACTCATAGGCGTGGGGGATGGTTTCAAATTTTCAAAATTGAACTTCTTGATCATGTCATTTACGTACTTAGCTTGGCTTATATGAATTCCTTTACTCGTTTGCTTAATCTGCAAGCCAAGAAAATAATTAAGTTCACCAACCATAGACATTTCAAATTCAGCTTTCATACAATTTTCAAAATCTTTAACAAGTCTATGTGAGGTAGAACCGAAAATAATGTCATCTACGTAAATTTGAATAATAAGTAAATCTGATTTTTCTTGTTTCAAAAATAGTGTACTATCTATAGTACCACGTTTAAAATTATTTTCTAAAAGAAAAGTGGCAAAACGATCATACCATGCTCTCGGCGCTTGCTTTAGGCCATATAGTGCCTTCTTTAGTTTGTACACGTGATCTGGATGTTTCAAATCTTCAAAACCGGGTGGTTGCTTCACGTATACTTCTTCTTGTATAAATCCGTTTAGAAAAGCACTTTTGACGTCCATTTGATATAATTTAAAATCTTTCAAGCAAGCAATAGCAAGTAAGAGTCGTATAGCTTCTAAACGTGCTACGGGTGCAAATGTTTCATCGTAGTCTATTCCTTCTTCTTGATTATATCCTTGAGCTACGAGTCTTGCTTTATTTCTAACGACCTTTCCTTCCTCATTCATTTTGTTCCTAAATACCCATTTTGTGTCTATTATTGTCTTATCTTGTGGTCGTGGCACTAAGTCCCATACATCATTTCTAACGAATTGATTAAGTTCGTCATGCATAGCATCAATCCAAGATGAATCACTCAAAGCATCATGCACATTTTTAGGCTCAATTTCAGAAATCATAGCATGAAATTCATTTATCTCATCCGAAGTGATTCTTCTACGTGGTCGCACACCGTGAGTGATGTCGCCTATGATGAGATCATGTGGGTGATCTCTATGCCATCTTGGTTGATTATTTTCTAAGTTATCATGCGTTTCTATATGATCATGTATTTCTAGTGTTTCATTCATCTCATGCATATCAAAAGACTCATTTTCTTCCTCCAAAACGGGTTTCAAATCAAAGTCATCATCATATTCCTTTTCTTTATCAATCTCTCCAAATTCATTGAATTTAACATGAATAGATTCTATGATTTGTCTAGTGTGAGGATCATAATATCTATATGCTTTAGAGTTTATGGAATACCCAATAAAAATGCACTCAATTGATTTGGATTCAAATTTGTCTAAGTTATCTTTTGTATTTAATACAAAACATTTGCATCCAAACACACGAAAATAATCAATCTTAGGCATGCGATCATTCAAAATTTCGTAAGGCGTCTTGTTTATTTTCTTTCTTATAGATAGGCGATTTACAATATAGCATGCACAGTTTACGGCTTCCGCCCACAGAAATCTAGGCAATTTATTTTCGCAAAGCATAGTTCTAGCGATTTCTTGTAGTGTGCGATTCTTTCTTTCTACTACTCCATTTAATTGTGGAGTTCTAGGTGGCGAAAACTCATGTTTAATTCCTTTTTCTTCACAGAATGAAATCATCTCTTTATTTTTAAACTCACCGCCTCTATCGCTTCTTATTCTTTTCACATTTACGCCGTATTGATTTTCAAGTTGTTTAATTAATTTAGCGATTTCTACGGCGCTATCATCCTTATGTGCAAGAAATAAAGTCCAAGTATAACGAGAAAAGTCATCAACAATTACACATGCATAGTGACGCCCACCAAGGCTTGTAGTACGACTAGGACCAAACAAATCGATATGCAATAGTTCTAGTATTCTAGTCGTGCTTATCTCATTTTTAGGCTTAAGTGACTCACGTGTTTGTTTGCCTTTTATGCAAGATTCACACAACTGAAAGTTGTCTAAATCAAGCTTAGGCAATCCCCGTACTAGGCTCTTTCGTTGCAATTTTTCTAGTGTAGAAATACCTATGTGTCCTAGACGTCTATGCCACAAATTCACATTGGGTTCATTTGACATAAAGCATTTAACTTTGGCATCTACTACATCATCCATAGATAGTGTGAATATATTTCCTTCACGTTTTCCTTTTAAAACAGTTTCTCCATTTTTATTTATTATATTACAGTAAGGGTGAGTAAAACACACATTGAAACCATTGTCAACAAATTGCGAAATACTAAGAAGATTGTAAGATAAGTTGCTTACCAAAAACACTTTGGAGATTTGAAGTGTATCCGGATTTCCAATCGTACCTTTACCAATGATCTTGCCTTCATTGTTGTCTCCAAAGGTCACGGATCCGCCTTTTGTGACCTTCTTCAATTTGGAGAATAGGCTCGGGTCACCTGTCATGTGCCTCGAGCAACCACTGTCAAGGAACCACTTTATTGATGTGTCTTTTGATGAGTGGTCTCCCTGCAATGTAAAAAGGTGATTTAGGTACCCTTTTAATTTTGGGTCCTTTCGAGTTAGTTAATCACCTTTTAGTAAAGGTACCTTTCGGTACCCATACTTGGGTGATCCTTCTCGGTCTATCAAATGGCAAGAAAGTAGATGAAGGTGCGATATAGTATACATGTGGTGCATGTACTTTGGGTCTTTGCCCAAGGACTCCCCTGTATTCATTGTATGAAGGACGTTTGTGATATGTCCTTGTGTGTGTGTGCGTAGTACGTGGATGATATGTAGGAAGTTGGAGGAGGAATGAGATGAAACTCTTGTTTTATCTTCTTCCTTCTTCCAGCCGTTGGAACCCTTTGCAGGAGCCGATAATGGGCTTTGTCCTCTTGTGATGACATGTCCTCATCTTTGTAGATCTTCTCTTGGATGGATGAAAACTTTTTGAGGAAGCTTCTTGTTGAGAGCTCAAAGAGGAAAGCTGACTTCTCTAAGAGAGAGTGAAAACCTGTGAAATTTCACTAAAAAGGAGGGTACAAATGTCAAGTAAGCGTTAGAAAGTAAAGCATAAGACATTTGTGACGTTGGTCACATGAAGCGCCTTAAGTGTTTAATGAACAGGCGTTCAATGTGACATGGAGTGTCTAATGTGGTTTTGAACAAGCGTTTGATGTGACATAAAGCACCTTATGTGAATAAGAAATACTTGTTCGATGTCATATTAAGCGTCTATTTTGGACAACAGAACTTGTTCGAAGTCACATGAAGCGCCTAATCTCAGCCTTCATACTTGTTCGAAATAATTCTGACTTTGACCAAAAAGTAACTTGGTGTTCATGCCCATTTTGGGGGGGAAAGTTCATTTAATGTTGTAATACACATGAAGCGTTGTTTAAGCATTCAAAGTGTCCTGTTTTTCAACATGACACATGAAGCGCTTGAAGTAGGCGTACGAAGTATACTGGAATTCAAACACTTCACATGAAGCGCCTTATGTAGGCGTTCGGAGTGTTCTGGTCTCCAGACACTTTACATTAGGTGTCTTATGTACGCGTTCGAAGTCTATTAACTTTCAGACACTTCACATTAGGCGCCTTATGTAGGTGTTCAAAGTTTCAATTGTGCAAATTATCAAAACTTAACATATTCTAACATTCTCCCTCTTTTTGATGATTTCACAATGTGCATAACTTTTTAAAGTTAGCTCCCCCTTAACCTATGCTCCCCCTCACGTTATACCTAAGAATTTCTTAATTTGAACTTGATGAATCAAATAGAATGATGCAAACAATATTTAACCAAAAATCATCATCAAATTTTAACAAGAAAAACAGAATGAATCCATTTTACTTCCAATTTAAATTACTAACTTACACATGTCATCAAAAGCAAGAAAAAGACAATTTCCAATCATAAAAAAATTATGCATTTCCAGCTCCGCTAACACCGGCACCTCCATCCGGGCGTAAATCCTCAAAAACCAAAACCTCCACTCGTTGCAAAATCAGCAAACCCACTCATGCATCCTTCAGCACCACCAGAACCGCCAGCAGCACCAACAGCACTAGTACTTTCTCCCCCCTAAATCATCAAAATCAGAGGGGAGCTGAAACCATGGATTTAGCTGTAAGAAGGCATTTTTGAGAACTGTCATATGGTATTCGTTCCGCAAATGCCGAGCTTCATGCTCTGCATCGCAAAGTTGCAATCGTTGAATAGTTTGTTCAAGTGATGCAATCCGTGATAGCAATTCTACACATTACTACCACCTTCACCTTCTTGAGGTCCTTCGCCGACTTCATCAGCAATATCTGAAATAGTAGTGGCCTTCCTTCGCTGGGAATCAATGGCTTGGGTAATATTGAAGTTGTCGTAGAAGTCTGTCTTTGCCATCTTTGTCAGTTCTCCATCAGGTATGACGATACCCTTGGACTTCATCAGAATGGTAACAATATTGGCAAAGGGTAAGGCCTTTGACCCCTTCCGGAGAGCAGCCATCATGACTTCTACCATGATCCATGCAAAGTTTAACTGGGTCGCATGTTTGATACAATAAGTAACATAGAAATCCATGTTGTTTGGATTTCTAGTTGCCTTACCGTTGACACAGTAGGTGACCACAGCCAACAGTATTCAGTTTACCAAAGACATGTTCTGAGTCTTCTTTCTGGGAAGATATCCCAAATCAAATTTTACATCTTGCTCCCGGACTCCGTATTTGCTACTCCAGTCAATTACAGAGAAATCACTTAATCCCTCAATTCTTACTCCTAGAACATCACATATTTCTTGGATGGAGAAGCTGAGGGGTGTATTGGCGACGACAGTGTGCAGGGAGAATTGCTGGGACTCAGATTGTGGGGTAATCCACATGTTGGCATAGAATAGCCTGGTGTGGCCTCTGAAGAATTTCTGCATGTCACGTCTGGACCAAGGAGAGGTCCAGCCTTGATGATCCAACAGGTTGATGACTTGATGTGCGTTATGAGCCTCAGTGAAGTCGCTGAGGCGAATCAGTTTGAGCAGCATGACGAGTCTGTTGTTGCTGCTCCATTCTTCAAATAGCAAGTGTGAATGCAGTGATATATGGATACCTTTGCCCGCGTAAGGAGGTAGATTGGTAATGTCAGTGTCAAATTTCTTTATCCAAGGAAAGTTATCCTTGGAGAGCCCTTCATGGGCCAACAGTTTACTTGACAGTTTACTTGCGTTTGTGTCCCCTTTAAATGCGTCTTGAAGGACCTGTTGAAGCCATCTTAGAGTGAAAATTGAAGTTTTGAGAATAGGAATAGAGAGGATTTTTAAAAGTTTTGTGAGAAGGTAAGAAGAAGAGGATGAAATATAAAGAGAAGAGGAGGAAGAGGAAGAGACACGGGCGGTCGGAATGGAAAGTGGGAGAGTGGAAGTAATTTGATGAGTAACATAAGAAGATGAAGAGGTGGGAGAAGAAGATGAACGGATAGAGAAGGAGGAAGTGGAGGGGGAAAGCTTGGAAAGTGGAGTAATTGGGAAATGTGGGAGGAAGGAGTGCAGGACGTGGGAAGAGGGAAAGACGACGCAGGTCAAATCCATCAATTCACGCGAAAAGATAAAAAGACGCCTGGTTTGACAGTGAATCACTAGGGTTTATGCACCTTATGTCACTTCGAACGACTTCATAAACTAGGATGACGCACCTGAAGTGACTTGGAACGGTTGTGGGTGAGTGGATTAAGCGCGTAATGTAGCTTTGAACGAGCAAAACAGTTTGTATGAAGCGCTTAATACTACTTCGAATGCTTGTATCTAGAGACACAGAGCGCTTGATGTCACTTCGAACGAGTGACATCCTTAGCATCAGGCGCTTGATATGACATTGAACGCCTGAACTAATTGTGATGAAGCGCCTTATGTATACTGATCTTGAAAATTTGAAAATTTTCTTACTTCAACTTAAGATGGGTTAATGTCAACCTATGTTAAGCAACCCCAACCTGCTTCTTATAGATGCAAACACATCACTAGGCAAGGGTTTCGTGAATATGTCTGCTAATTGGTCACATGTTGGAAAAAATTCCACACTAACTAAGTTCTTTTGTACACAATCACAGATGAAATAATATCTCACTTCAATGTGCTTAGTCCGACTGTGTTCGACGGGATTTTATGCAATATTGATAGCAGATGTGTTATCACACAAAATAGGCACTTTAGAGAAGTGAATGTTATAATCATTTGATGTGTTTGTCATCCATAACAATTGTGCACAACAAGAGACGGCCGACACATATTCGGATTCGGCCGTAGAAAGAGAGACACTGTTTTGTTTCATGGAAAACCAAGAAACAAGACAATCACTGAGAAATTGACAAGTCCTGGATGTGCTCTTTCAATCAACAAGACTCCCTGCATAATCGGAGTCGCAATATCCTCTTAAATCAAAACATTCATTTTTGGGATAAAATCATCTAAATTTCAAAGTACACCTAAGGTATCTAAGAATACGTTTTACCGCAACTAGATGCATTTCCCTAGGATCACTTTGAAATCTAGCACATAAGCACATTGCATGTAATATATCCGGTCTACTTACAGTCAAATAAAGTAGACTCCGTATAATGCCACGATACAAGGTTACCTCGATATGCTTTCCTTTCTCATCCTAGTCAAGCTTTATACTTGTCCTCATTGGAGTGTTTTCTTCCCTTCCTTCACCAAAATTGTACTTTTTGAGAAAATCCTTTGTGTATTTGGTTTGAGAGATATACACACCTTCTTGAGTTTGCTTGATTTGAAGTCCGAGAAAGTAATTAAGTTCGCCCATCATGCTCATCTCGAATTCAACTTGTATTAAACTAGCAAATCACTCACAAAGACAATTGTTAGTAGGAGCAAAAATAATATCATCAACATATACTTGTACAATTAATTGATTTTTACTTTATTCTTTAATAAACAAAGTAGTCTCAACTTCAACCCTTGAGAATCTATTATTAAGAAGAAAAGTATTTAACCTCTCATACCAAGCTCTTGGAGCTTGTTAGGTCCCTTAGAACACACTATAAGGGGGATTGAATAGTGTGTTCATCAAGTTTGGATATTTTCTTTGGTATTTTTCTTTTTTGAGTGCAAACCAATACTTGGATGTGTTCTTAAAATGAATAAAACTTGTGGAAGCGTAAAGAACACAATATGTATAGAGGTTCAAGTCGAAATGACTCTACTCCTCTACCTTCTTGATTTTTCACAAGAAGGATTTTGAATGAGGGATTGTTATTTCTTTTAGGGGAAACAACAATCAAAACAAAATCCAAATACAAAGGAACTAGGCAACTCGCCTAGACCACAACCAAGAAATACCAACCCCTTGAAGTCTAGCATCCAAAGGACTTCCTTGCTCCTCAAAGAATCCTTTTAGGGAGTATAGTGCACCACAACACTATCAACTAACTATCCAAGGTCTGGATTTCTTCAAACAAGAATCACCCTTGCTTCTTGACCAACAATCTATACTTAGCCTCTCACAATCTTCACTCAACAAGAAGAAACCTCTTCTTCTTTAAAATACAACTCTCACAAATAAAGCAAAAACACAATACAACTATTTTGAGAGTTAAAACCTTAAGAGAAACTTGAGAGCTTTGATAGCAGAAAGTTTGAGGATGAATGAGATGAAACCCTTGTTTTATATTTCTTCCTTCTTCCAGCCGTTGGAACCCTTTTCAGGAGCCAATAATAGGCTTTGTCCTCTTGTGATGACATGTCCTCATCTTTGGAGATCTTCTCTTGGATGGATGAAAACTTCTTGAGGAAGCTTCTTGTTGAGATCTCAAAGAGGAAAGATGACTTCTCCAAGAGAGAGAGAGAGAACATGTGAAATTTCACTAAAAGGGAGGGTACAAATGTCACCTAAGCGTTAGAAAGTAAAGCATAAGACAATGAACATGCGTTCAATGTGACATGGAGCTCCTAATATGGTTTTGAACAGGCGCTCAATGTGACATAAAGCGCCTTATGTGAATAAGGAATACATGTTTGATGTCACATGAAGCACCTATTTTGGACAATAGAACTTGTTCGAAGTCACATGAAGCGCCTGATCTCAGCCTTCATACTTGTTCGAAGTAATTCTGACTTGTACCAAAAAGTAACTTCGTGACCATGTCCATTTTGGGAGAAAAAGTTCATTTGACTTTGTAATACATATGAAACGCTTGTTTAAGCGTTCAAAGTGTACTGTTTTTCAACATGACACATGAAGCGCCTGAAGTAGGTGTTCGAAGTGTACTGGAATTCAAACACTTCACATGAAGCGCCTTATGTAGGCGTTCGAAGTGTAATGGTCTCCAGACACTTTACATTAGGCGCCTTATGTAGGCGTTCAAAGTGTACTGACTTTCAGACACTTCACATTAAGCACCTTCTACAGGTGTTTGAAGTGTCAATTGTGCAAATCATCAAAACTTAACATATTCTAACATAGGGTTGGTGTTTAACCCAAAGATAAAGCTTGGTTCTTGCTGTAATTTGGTTTATACTATAGTGAAATCCAATGAAAGGTGTTCCTTGGGACTGGAGTAGGTCACATTGACCGAACCAGGATATATCCTTGGTGTTCTTGTTTTCTTTACTTTTTCTGGTTTCCGCCCGTTTTTCACTGCATATTTCACACAAATTCTCACGTTTTAAAAAAAAGCTAAACACTTTCAAAATTCATGATTTTTGGTGGAGTCATACTTCAAGATGTTAGCTTTCATTTTCAACAAGAATCAATCGATTTGAGCTAGGAAAAGTTAGCCTCTCAGTCGTTGCAAGATAACTGCTCCAATTTGGCTGCAATCTGACTAGTTTTGAGAAAACTTGAATTCTGTTTTAACCAATAATTTTTTAAGGTCAGAGCCTTCTGAAAACATAAACTAGACATCCTAAGGAGTGTTTTATAAACATCAACCTTTTTGGTTAAGTTTTCAAAGAGAAACACGTTTTTCAATTTCAGCAACATTCTGTCCAATTCTGTCTAGATTGATCATCTGAATCTTTTTATTTGTTTGAAAGGTCAAACAATCTTATTTTTATTTGATTTTTGGACAGAGTCTTATCAAGACATTGAAGTTAAGTTCTGAAAATTTTCATAATTTTTGGAGTTTTGTACAAGGCTTTTTGAATTTTTCAAAAACGGGGTTTGAATCTGAGGTGGTCTCAGATTCTATTTTCAAAGGGGATTTTAATCAAGGGTAATAGTGTAATTTCTGCTAACCACTATTCACCCCCCTCTAGTGGTGTTTATTGCAGGTGCACGGTCCAACAATTGGTATCAGAACGAGGTCTGCACCACTCAAAGAAGCAAGATTCAACACCATACGAACAACACAATGCCAAGAAACAACAATTCAAAGTAGCCTGCTAATCTCAAATTAAAAGTACATACAATGGTCATAGTTTCTCACAAAGGTGAGTTGGAAGATATGTCTACACAACATCCTCCTCTTTTCGATGGAAATAATTTCGTTCATTGGAAACTTAGAATGAGGCTATTCTTAATGGCTATAGACTTTGATTTATGGTCTATAGTTGAAGATGGGACGTACATTCCAATAAAAATTGTACAAGTTAGTGGAGTCACACAGAAATTGAAAAATATAAAAGTGAATGGTCTACCGAAGATTAAAAAATGTCCATGAATGCTAGGGCAATGCAATTATTGTTAAACGGACTAACGACTTCTGAAGCAGGATATGTTTCGAATTGCACAAGTGCACAAGACATGTGGAAATCTTTAGAATTAAATGATGAAGGTACTAGCGGTGTAAAAGAGTCAAAAATAAACATTCTTATGTCTGAGCTTGAATCTTTCAAAATGTTGCCGAACAAATCCATAACATCTATGGATTTGAGGATTACTAACATTTTCATTGCACTTGAAGCTTTATTACCAACAACGAGAAGGTTCAAAAGGTGATGCGAAGCCTTCCTGCTGAATGGGATCCTAAGGTCACGTCAATTGAAGAAACGAAATCGATCACAACAATGGACGAATTGATAGGCTCACTAAGAGTATACGAAGTAAAACTAAACCAACGGAAGTCTGAGTCATCTAAATCATTCGGTAAGTCTATAGCTTTCAAATCAACTGAGTCACATACAAACAATGATAATAGTAATAGTGATAATGAATTAGACGATGGCTTAATATTAATAGCTAGAAAGCTTAGAAAGTTTTTTAAATGGCCTAATAGGAACAGACAACTATCTTTTTCTTTTTCTTCTCGACCTAAGAAAAATAACTCTAATAACAACAAATGTAAAGAGTTAAAATGTTATGAATGTGGTCAAAAAGGACACATCTCTTATGATGGTCCGACAAAGAAAAACGCCAACAATAACAATAATAAACAAGGCAATGAGACGCAAAAATCAAAGGCAAAGGAGACCAAGTCAAGAAGAGGCAAACGAGCAATGAAGGTGAGCACATGGAGCGACTCGTCCGGCTCAGAATCCGACACTGAGGAAGCTCAAGTCTGCTTCATATCCAACGAGGTAAGTTCTTCATCTGATAAAGATTCTGATAATGAAATGTCGTTCGATGAAATGTATGAAGAATTTCTAAGGATGCATGATCACTGTAAAAGGCTATCTAAAGAAAAGAAGAAACTAATTGAAGAAAATAACAAGTTTAAGACGTCCAACATGGAATTTTCCGATCAATTAGAATCTTTTAAACAAGAGTCTACAAATACTCTTGATTCTTTAGAGATTAAAATTAAATCATATAGGAAAATGAACATGCATTTAAACTGAAAATAGTATGTCGAAATGTAAGTTAGAAATCGTCAAGTACTAAACAACCTCGTAAAGCAACAAAAATAAAATCAACTTTGCCTGCTACATCTTCTTCTACTTCTTCTTCTGCTTATTCCAAGATAAAAATGCAACACGCACCCACAAAAGCACACACATATAAATGTGCAACTAGGCAAGACTTTGCATCTATACCACATAGAAATTATGCATGTATGTATACAAATGTATCTCGACAAAATTGAGTGCATCCGACTTATTATGAACCCAAATATAGGCAACATTCATATAAGACTTATAGAAATGCATATGAACACACATACATAACGTCATTCAAAAAACAAAATCATATGCCTTTCACACTTTATCAAAACCGATCAAGACACAGTACTTATCAACCAAGATATAACATGTATGACAATGCATAATCTTGTAAATGGAATGGTTTGTAGGACCTGTATAGCACCACTAGAAGGGGGGTTGAATAGTGGGTGTGGAAAATTTGGTTTTTTAAAAACTTTTGAACCAAAAACCTCAATTCTGAAAAACGTTTCTGTTTTCAGATCCTGATTTGAAATAATTAAAAGACCTAGTTACAGACCTCCAAAAATTATGAAATTCGATGAGAATCTACTCTTAGATGTTTTGAGTACCTTATAAAAATTTCAAATTAAAATTTCAAGTATCAGGCCTTGAAAAAACGTTTTTACTCAGATTGTGTAAATCTGCCAGAAACTGTTTCTCAAAATGAAAAATTTATTCCTATTAATTTACAACTCCAAATGATCTAAAAATTTTATGGAATTAGGATATGTACTTAAAAGGGTAGAAACAAATTTTCAAAATTCCTTTGGGAAGTATGTCAATCACGTTGATGTTCTCAACCTTTGCAAGTCTGAAAATCAGATTGCACTAGTCTCAGAACTATTAACGTTTGACTGGCTTATACTTATCCAAATGAGGTTAAACTTGTGCCAAATAAAAGCTAGGACGTGTGGCTATGTTTCTGAAAAATTTTGTGATTTCTGAAAATCGTTTTCTATTTTTTTCGTTGCAATGAAAATGATGCAAAAACTGGAAACTGAAAGTAAAATGCTGAAAAGTAAGAATACCAAGAATTTTATACTGGTTCGGTTAACACAACCTACTCTAGTCTTTGAGGACACCATCCTCGGTTATCGCTAAACACAATAAACACCTTACCACAAAGGTGATTGGAGTTAAACACTAACTCCACCCTTTTACATCCAAAACAATCAAGCAAACGAATCACGGACACCACCACCGGTCGAATGAAGGTTTGATCACACATTTATCAACCTTTTACAACAATGAACGAGTGTGGGTGGTATATTCAAAGCCTATACAATATGTAGAATATATGAACAATAGACTTGAGAGAAGAAGAAGAATAAGAAAGAAAGGCAGAAGAAGAAAGTAGTCTTGCACTTGAGAGAATATGAGTTGTAGCCCTTAGCCTTGTTTGCACTACTCTTCTCCTTTTATGCATATGTGGCCGCCCCTTAGGGCTTTTTTCTTTCTTGAGAATTCTCTTTAATGTCCTTGGAAGATTGCCTTGTGTAGAGATGTCCCTATCTTACTTACTTGGCGCCACATGATTGGAAGGATGACTTGACCTTGCTTACTTGTCACTTAATGATTGGTCCAACTTGGCATCCTTTAATGAGCTGTAAAATCTGGAAAAAAAATTATAAAACATGCGTCAAAAAGTAGTCAAATATTGCCATACTACCAACCTTCAAACTCTTGGATTTTGGGATACAAATTGAGCACCATTAAGCCACAAAATCGGCCACTCTTAGTAGCATGTGCTGAAATTTTCAGCATGTGGCTATTTTGAATTCCTTCCATATGTAATGCCGTCTTTTATGTCATTAACTTTGTGTGGCATATTCTCCACCAACTGAGATGCTAACTAAGCTCCATCTAGGCTCCATTGAAAGTGAAATGCGCGTGTAATATGAATTGGCCATGTGCTGAATTTCATTTTAGTAAGCTTTGTCAAATAATGCACAATATTTACACATATATGGTAAATTGCAATGAGCCCTAATTTGAATTTTCTAGAACACTTTAACATGTCTTGAATGTGTAAAAAGTGTCTAGATACATGTTACATCTCATGCCAAAAAAACGTTCCATGTGTTGTGTTCGTAGAAAACCGAATTTTCGACATCAGTCGATTACGCGTTTTTTCTCCGATTAAATTCAAACTTCATGCACATGTCATATATGTTATGTCACACATAATAATCATAAAATAAAGTGTATATTCAGCTCCAGTAGCTTACTTAAAAACGCCACATGTGTACTAGTAAAGTTGAGTTTGAATTCTCCACAAATTTAGCATGAATTGTGGGTGATTTGTGTGTGCCAACATGGAATGATTTAGTGGCTGATTTCAACATGTGAGCCACGAAATTTTTGGCTTTTTTTGGTGTATATGGGCTGGCCATCTTTATATGTCAAGTACATGACAGTTGGTGAAGTTTCGGTAGTCACCCGATACGACAATTTTTGGTTTATGACCTTGTAACGTGTCTTTATAATTTTGTCATCACCATGACTTATATCATATGATATAAATCTGAATATACTCATAAATATAAGGAATATATAATGGTGTGACGTTGACGTACGTTTGTAATATATGTAATGTGTCGGTAGTACGTCGGAATATATATGTATTGTGCTCTTTTAACAAAAATATGAATATATATATATATATATATATATATATATATATGCGTGTAATATAAGTAGGGAGAAGACTTTCCATTTCCAAATTTGTTGTCTTGTAGCTTCCACCAAATATATCTTCATTTAATGAACTAGTTAGTTCATTAACTTAAGCATTCTACTTAATGAACTAGTTTAGTTTATTAATTGTGGCACTTGAAAATAGTACAAAGACAACAAATGTTTTCCATATGATGTAAGCTTCAACGCTTCATGGCCTTTTAGTACGGCAACAATATATATAAACATATAAAGCATGTATATCACATAAACGTGTCAAGTAAAAATTTATTTATGCATTTCGTAAACTCGTACCATTTAAATCATGCATTTGTAAATCATTCAAAAACTTTTTCTCAACATGGTCAAATACATGTTAATCCTTTATATTCAACTAATGTCAAATATGTGCCTAAAAAGTACGTCCAAGTTTGGATACCTAAGGGATATCTAAACAAGGGTGGTTCCCCTAACATTCAGGGACTCAAGTAAAGGATACCTAAAACTTTGTCTCCATTGTAGGAAAATAGCAAGGAATGCAAGAAGGAGGCAAAGTCAAAGAAGCTAAAAACCAAATGGTTTTTAGACAGTGGATGTTCAAGATATATGACAGACAACCCAAACTATTCACCGAGTTAGAACATATCGAGAATGGAGGAAAGATGACATTCGGTGACAACAAATGAAAAGTTGTTTTAAAAGGAACAATCCCTAAAACATTTCAAATACGAAATTCGTTGTTAGTAAGAAATCTTTCTTATAATTTATTAAGCATTTCGCAACTTATAGATTCCGGTTATTATGTTTCTTTTCTCCCTGATTCTTGTGATATAACAAATGAAAAAGAAGAAATTATATTAAAAAGAAATAGGGATGGTAACATTTATACACTTTCACTAAATAACATGATAGATGTTAAGGTTAAGTGTTTAATATCACAATGACTTAGATGTAAATTTATGGCATAGACGACTAGACCATATAGGAATCTCAACTATTGAAAAGTTATCTAAAAAGAATTTAATTAGAGGCATGCCTAAGTTAGACTTAAATAATTTTCAAATGTGTGAAATGTGTATTAAAGGAAAACATATTAAAGAAACATTAAAACCAAAACATGAAGTGAGTACTAGTCATGTACTAGAATTGCTTCACTTAGACTTATTTGGTCTAAGTAGGACAAGAAGTCTAGGTGGACACTACTATGTGTGTGTCATAGTAGATGATTACTCACGATACACATGGACATTGTTCTTAACACACAAAGACGATGCTCCATTGGCAATCGAAACTCTTATCAAGCAACTCGAAAATATTTATGAAGAAAATGTTAAGAGAATTAGAAGTGATAGAGGTGGAGAATTTAAAAACAAAGATGTAGTCAATTTTTGTGAATTACATGGAATTAATCATGAATTCTCACCACTTAGAACACCACAACTCAATGGAGTTGTTGAACGTAAAAACAGAACAATTCAAGAAATTGCTAGAACAATGTTATGTGAAAATAAAGTACCAAAATCTTTATGGGCTGAAGCTGTTAGTTGGGCATGTTATATGATAAATAGGCTTTCTATTAGAAAGAAATTGAATAAAACACCTTATGAATTGTTAAAGAATAGACAACCTAAACTAGATTATCTTGAAGTCTTTGGTTATAAGTGTTTTGTGTTGAAGACTAAGGATAATCTAGACAAGTTTGAACAAAAGTCTATTGAATGCATATTTGTTGGTTATTCAACTAACTCAAGAGCATGTATGTGTTATAATCCTGCATCTAGAAAAATAATTGAATCTATACATGTGAAATTCAATGAAAATGCATATTTTGAAGTTAGTGATAAAACTCAACATAAACAAGAAAATAATGTTGAAAATATGTTTGATGATGATGATATATTACATGAGCATGTATTTGATCATCTATCATCTAGAACCAACTCTCCCTGAACAAGACATGCATGAACCCTTACATGAAATAAATGAAGAAATTTTGCAATTGGAACATAATACAACTAACTTACAAGATGATCCAATCGTATATGATAATGTTCACACAAATAAAACATTTGAACAAGATGAGGGTGAACTTAGTCAACCTAGGAATTGGTGTCATATAAAAGATAAACATAAATACCTTAAAGAGTTAATCATTGGGCGATCCAAGCGTTGGGATTAGAACAAGCAGAAACATAAGTCAACCTGAAGGACATAGCTTAATCTCACACTTAGAACCTAAGAATGTTAAAGAAGCCTTAGGTGATATATCTTGGATAGATGTCGTGCATGAGGAATTGAATCAATTTACAAGGAACAACGTGTGGGACTTAGTACCTAAACCCGGAAATAAGTCTATAATAGGAACGAAATGGGTGTTTATGAATAAAATGGATAAACAAGGAAACATCACATGAAATAAGGCTAGGCTAGTCGCACAAGGTTATCAACAAAAAGGAATAGATTATGAAGAAACTTTTGCAACCGTTGCACGACAGAAGCAATTAGATTGTTACTTGCTATTGCAAGTCTAATCAACATAAAACTCTTTCAAATGGATGTCAAGAGTTTGTCCTGAATGGATACATCCAAGAAGAAGTTTGTCAAACAACCCCCTGGGTTTGAAGATCCAAAGAATCCTAACCATGTATACAAGCTTAAGAAAGCTCTATATTGTTTGAAACAAGCTCCAAGAGCTTGGTACGATAGATTTGCAAACTTTCTTATTGCAAATAATTATCAAAGGAGGACCATAGACAACACATTATTTCTAAAAAGAAAAGATAATGACTTGTTGATAGTCCAAATATATGTAGATGATATAATCTTTGGAACAACCAACCCTACCTTAGTAAAAGACTTCGAAGAGTGTATGAAGTCAGAATTTGAAATGTCAATGGTAGGAGATTTGAATTATTTCAAATCAAACAATCCCCTCAAGGAATCCACATTAGCCAACTTAAATATGTCAATGATATGATTAAGAAGTTTGCCTTTGAAGAGTTAAAACCAACATCTACACCTATGAATGTTAGCACTAAACTAGACAAAGATGAAAATGGTAAACCTTTTGATGACACACTTTATAGGTCTATGATTGGATCACTCTTATATTTAACCGCGTCAAAACCTGATATCATGTTTAGTGTGTGTGTGCTAGGCTTCAATCTTGTCCTAAGGTATCTCATTACAATCCAGTGAAAAAGATATTTAGATATCTTAAACACACACCTCACTTAAGACTTTGGTATGATAGAAACGCTAAATTAAACTATACACTTATTGTGATGCTGATTATGGTGGTTGCAAATTAGATACAAAATCTACTAACGGTACATGTCAATTCATAGGAACCAACTTGATCTCTTGGTTTTCTAAAAAGCAAACTAGTGTATCTCTTTCTACCACCGAAGCCGAGTATATAGCCTTAAGCGTATGCACTACCTAAATACTTTGGCTTAAACAACAACTTAGTGATTTTGGCATTAAAATGAATAAGATTCCAAATTTTCTGCAATAGCACGAGTGCAATCAATCTTTCTCGGAATCTGGTACTTCATTCTAAGGCCAAACACATTGAGGTAATATACCATTTCCTTCGAGATCATGTCCAAAATGAGGATATAGTTATAAACCATGTAAGAGCTGATCATCAAATAGCTAACATCTTCACCAAACCCCTTAATCAAGCCACTTTTAAAAACTTACGAGCTAATTTAGATATGATGACTTACGATACCATTGCATATTTCTATCTTTTGTATGATTTGCAAAATAAAGGGGGAGATAGAATAAGAACATGATTTTAGTTGGTAAGTCATGATTTGGATTTGGTTAAATAATATGCTAAGTTTCAATTGATATAATTTTTTAGCATAGGTTAAGGGGGAGAGTATAAGTTGAGGGGGAGCACATGAATACATATGTTAAAAACATGAGATTTGAGAGTTTGAAAACACTTGGTATAGAATTGAAGAAACAATTGGTAATCGGTGAGGTTTTCAAAACAATTCAATTGATAAAAATGTGATAAATAATTGTTAAAGAGTTGTGACATTAAAATAATATTAAGTTATTTTAAAAATCATCAAAAAAGGGGAGAATGTTGAGAAATATGTTTGGATAATTTTTAAGGTCATGATTTTAAGTGGTGAATACTTAAAAATGTCACACATGGTGTTATAAGTGATTAAAAGTTGAAAAAATTGAGAAAAATGACATCGATCTCTCAGGTTGTTGCACTTTGATCCCTCACATTGATTGATCCATGTAAGGCAGAGAAAATTCAAGACCTTACTGTGAGACATCGATCTCTAAACTTGAGACACATCGATCGATCGATGTATACATCGAACCCTCCCTTCGATCGATCGATGTAGGTTAAAGAAAAACTCTGAAACTCACTATGAGACATCGATCTCTGAAGCTGAGGCACTTCGATCGATCAATGTCTAGGGTTTTTAGAAATATTTTTTTAAAATATTATAAAGTGGTTGTTTTCATTTGTACATGATTTATGTATGTTCATTATGTTGATATTATGTCTTTTTTATTATTATAAATGCATTGTGACTAATGTGTCTTGGAAGTTTCTACAACATACCAAAAAAGACTGTAGGATCTGCAAGGCACCACTAGAAGGGGGGTTGAATAGTAGGTGCGGAAAATGTGGTTTTTAAAATTGTTTTAAACCAAAAACCCAACTTCTGAAAACAGTTTCTGTTTTCAGGACCAGTTTTAAAACGTTTTTAAAAATAGGTTGCAGGTCTTCAAAAATTCTGAAATTTTGAGAGAACTTAGTCTCAGGTGTTATAAGTGTCTCCTAAATATTTCAGATTTAAATTCAACCTTTAACCTCTTGAAAATTCGTTGGTGGTCAGATTGCGCAAATCTGCCAAAACTGGTAGTCTGTTTTGAAAAATTAATTCCTATTTTTCCTTAACTCCAAATGATCTGAAAATTTAAAAACTAACCCCTTATTAGTTGTATTTAAATGGATTGAAACAGTTTTGAAAAATGCTTTTGGGAAATTAGTCAAATACGATCAAAGTCTCAACCTTTACAAGCCTGAAAATCAGACTGCACTAGTCTTAGAACTTTGGGCGTTTGAATGACTTATACTTATCCAAAAGGGTTGAAACTTGTGCCAAAAGAACCCTAAGACGTGTGGCTATGTTTTATGAAAGTTTTGTAATTTTGGAAATTCGTTTACTATTTTTACGAACGTAATCAAAAATGATAAACACTGCTGAAACTGAAAGTAAGTGCTGAAAGTAAATGACACCAAGAATTTTATACTGATTCGGTTATAAACAACCTACTCCAGTCTTCGAGGACACCTTCCTCGGTTCACACTAATCACACAACACAAAAACACCTTACCATAGGGTTGATGGAGTTACACACCAACTCCAACCCTTTACAAACCTTGTATATGAATACAATGCACACGAACACCACCACCTTGCAAGTCTAAGATTGATCACACCTTGGTCAATCTTTTACAATGATAAAAGAATATGTGATGGTCTAGATGAAGCCTATTCAAGTATATGAATGTAAGTACAACAGGCTTTTAGGAAGAAGAAAGAAAGAGAGTGTAGAAGGAGAAGGCTAAAAACGTTTTGATGCTTCAATATTGCAAGGCTTGTTCTTGTTTTTGTTTTGCTCTTCTTCCTTCCCTTTTAACAATGTGGCCGCCCCCTTGCTCTTCTTTCCTTCTTGAAAATTATCTTCTAAGTCCTTGGAAGAGTATATGGCATCATTGTGACATGTCTTTGCTTACTTGGCATCTCCTCATTGGATGATCATTAAGCTCTTGTTTACTTGGCACTCATTGATTGGTTGGATGTTGTCATCACTTGATGACTAGGAAAATCTGAGAATACCACTTAAAACATGTGTCAAAATCATCATAAAATAGTTACCATAACTTCCAAGATCATCACATAAATTAAGCAAGACAATTTTCTCCAAAAAGGATGCAAAATTTCGGCCATTACATGTCTTGCACATGCTGAAATTTCAGCATGTGTAACATCCACCTCTTATTCAAAATATTGCCTATTTTGTATTAATTTAATCCAATAATTCAATCATCATTTAGTGCAAGACATCTTTATCAAATTTTAGAATAAAAATTAGACATTAAAAAGGCCAAAAATTCGGCCATATACATTCCCACACATGCTGAAATTTTCAGCATGTGTGATATTCAAAATATCACAATTTTAATTCCATAACTTATTCAAAATACTTCCAAATTATCTTCTAATTAATCCACCTTAATCAAGACACATAATATAGCTCATTAAGAGTTAAAATTCGGCCAGCCTATAATGCTCATGCTGAAATTTTCAGCATGTAATTACAAATGAGACATAAGTTTGAAATGTTACCTTGTGTAGCTCCTTCCTTTATGTCATCAACATTTTATGCTTCATTCTTGACCAATCATTATACCAACAAGGCTCCACATATGCTCCATCTCAGCTGATATAGGCGTGTGACATAGAGTTGTGCATGTGCTGAATTTTATTTTTGCAAACTTTATAAAATAGTGCACATTTAATAATACACACATGATATATTCCAATCAGCCTTTAATTGAATTTTCTAGAACACTTTGAGATGTATGAAATATGTAAAAAGTGTCTAGATATATGTTGTATGATGTGCCAAAAACGTTCCATGTGTCGTGTACGTATAAAACCGAATTTTCGATGTTTATCGATTACCCGATTTTTCTCTAATTAAATTCCAAATTTTTACACATGTTATATATATTATGTTACACATAATATACATAAATTAAACTTCAATATTCAGCGCATAAGGCTGATTAAAGTGGCGCCTAGACATGTGACAAAATTGAAATTGGAATCTCCACAATTTGTCCTTAATGTGGGGTGATTGGTGTGTGCCAACATGGAATGATTTTATGACTGCACATACCATGTAAGCCACGAAATTTATGGCTATTTTTGAAGTATAGGGGCTGGCCATCTATTTATGGAAAGTACGTGACACGTTGGCGAAGTTTCGGTATTCGCGCGATACGACAATTTTCGGTTTAGAAAATTTTAACGTATCGTATTTAATTTGTCATCACCATGACTTATATCATATGATATAAGACCTGAATATACTCATAAATATGAGTTAAGTATAGTGATGTGACGTTAACGTACGTATGTAAAATATATGACGTGTCGGTAGTACATTGGAATAAATGTGTACGTGCCTTTTTCAAAAATTTGAAAATATATATATACATATATATAATGGCATGTAATATATGTGTGGAGAGGAGAGTGGAAGACTTTCCTTTCTTCACCTTGTTGGCTTTGTGCCTTTTTCAAATATTGCTTCCTTTAACGAACTACTTAGTTTAATTAACTAAGTACTTCGATTAATGAACTAGTTTAGTTCATTAATTGTGGCACCTGAAATAGTTCAAACACAACAAATGTTTTCCATTTGATTTAAGCTTTAAAGCTTCATGGCTCGTTAGTACGACAGCATTATATATGAACTATATAAGGCAACTTTCATGCAAAAACGTGTCATGTATGTATGTGTATGTGTGTGTCCCATTTTCTATATGCAAGTGTATGTGTTTATATATATAAGCCATGTGTTGTGTATATATATGTTTGTATATACGGGTAGGCCGCCGTAGTATTTGCATTGAAGATTTGGAGACATTATCGGTATGGAGAGCGGTGTGAGGTGTATACCGATCATAAGAGTCTGAAATACCTATTCACCCAAAAATTTGCATTGCATATTTCGAAATTCACCCTTACAAATGAAATATATCGGTAAGCCGGGTTGATTCCTATTTATCGAATGTTGCAAATGTAACTATCCCGTCAGGGAAGAGTTTCTGTATGCATATTTGTTATCGATCGCTGCAGATATAACTACCTCGTCTCGGACAGGGCTTTTGCATGAATATTTGGGCCTGAGCGTAACTACCTGTCTGGGACAGGGTGCAAAGGCATATATTTGGCGCTATAGATGTAACGACCTAGTCTGTGACAGGGTGTCTACAGCATATTTGGTTATCGGAGAATCAATTAATAAGTCTTACGGTATAAGTCACTTGTAAGGAAAGTGCTATCGTCATTGCATCGAAAATCATTTTGGATTTGTTATCATACCGAGTTGGACACGGATTTGGATATTTTGATTTGGTACCGAGTTGGACTAGGATTTGGACATTTGGTTTTGGACCGGTTTGGAACCGGATTTGGTATTGGAAACTTGGAAATTTTGGAATTTTGGTATCGTTTTTTTGACTTTGTCTTTGCATCGCACCGATTTAGAAATTGCATCATTGATTTTGGACTTAGACTAACATTTGATTGGCTATCGATTGATTTGGCTTGATAATTGGGATTGTTGATCTTGTTGTTTGATTGTTTAAGGGTTTAATTGTAAATAATATTTGCGAATGGAAACATGCTATTTTATATATCGTTATTTATTTAATAACACTTGTTTTCTCGTGTATGATACCATGGTAAGTACAATGAGGCTACTTACTGGCCGATGTATGTCGCTCATACTATACTCTGTTGTTGTTTTGCAGAGGTTCAAGGGTAATATTTAGCATACGTAGAGGATGAGAGTGAAGGAGGATATTGAGGTTTGAGTATATTCCGATGAGACTCATTGAGGATTTAGTAGAGACAATTGTCTTTGGTATTCGAGGTGTATGTATTTTTGGAGACTTGATATTTACATTTGACATTTGTATCGAATTGGATTTACCTAGACATTTATAATAATGATGATGATTATTTCGAGTTTTTTTGAGTTTATAGAAACAGAGGGTTAAGATTAACGAGGTTTAGACATGACATAGAGGCACCGTACAGTATATTTAGGGGGCTTAAATACTATCTACGCTTTACGTTGACTTTGCACTTCCTTTTTTGTTTTTGTCTCTGGCTTGCATTTATGTGCATATACACGTTTATGTCTATTTTGATATCGGAAGCTTCCTATTTGTATTTACTAAATTTCCTCACTAATACACTAACACATAATACCCCGTAGGGATCATTCTTTTGGCACTTGCATACTTTATTTTCTTGTAAGGATCGTAGTTAGATCTCGTGTTACGTTTTCAGACTAACCTTGTGTCAAGCACCGTGTCACGTCACGGTTCAGGTGCCAAACCAATCAAGGATTTTTCAACCATTGGAGTGTTCTGTTGCCAAATTAATCAGCCTTTTGGAAAAGTTGTAGCTGTTCTCAGCAAGAATCATTAAAGACGCGGAGGAAGTTCGTGCAAAGTCCAACTATGGAGGAGCTCGGGATGTCATTAGTCAAAATGAAGATTACAATAAACAAGGTGACGATTAGTTAGAAGGAGCTTACTTATTTTATAAGTTCTATATTGTTGTATCGTTCTTGACTCGTGGATGTAAGTGATTCACCAAACACGTTAAAAATCATGTTTCTTTATTTACTGATTTTGTGCTCGTGTATGTGACGACTCGCGAGCCAGTAATTCTAAGAATTTGAAAAATTAAAGTTTTTTTAATGACAAATCAGAAAGTAAAAGCCTTAAATTAATGTTTTAACTAACTTTTTTTAAACTGGATGTAAGTTTGGCATGGAGAATATTTTTGGATGGAATGAATACTAATGATACTGGAGTTGGGTACCATAGTCGTCATACCTGTTATCCAGCTGCTGAAAAGCCATCTACCTCAGGGTGTTTGAAAGGTTGGGTCGGGCCGAAAACGTCTGTTAGTTTTTAAAAACTTACATAACCAGAAAGTGTAGTTACCAAGCGTATAGTATTGAAAAGATAAGTAAACTGAAAATAATTTGGACCAATCACTAAACAGAAAAAAAAAACAAATCGTGGACATCAGCAAATTCAAAAAGCAGTGTTTAAACCAGAACGAATAGCTGCTTTGGTCTTGTTATGAGATGTGAAAATGTGTTAAAAGCTGAAGTATGTTAAGGATAAACAAGAAAAAGGTCCCGTGGAAATAGTGCAATCATCGTTGATACTCTCGTCTTTCAGCAGAGTATGTAAGACTATGATATGTTTGCTAGTTTGTGAAAATTTCAAAAAATACGAAAAGTAATTTGAAAATGAAATTTCAAAAAATATAAAAACATAATCTCATTTAGTAATTTGTAGATGAAAAGGAGCTATACTGTAATCCAGAGTTAAAAATATAAAAAGTAACACAGGATTACAATGTTTGCATAAACCATAGTTTTAAAAAAAATATATAAAAACATAAGCTCATTTAGTAACTTGAAGGTGAAAAGGAGCTATATTGTAATCCAGAGTGAAAAAATATAAAAAGTTTCTTAGAATTACAAGGTATTGATAGACTTGGGTTCAAGATTAAGTGTAACGGAAAAGGATGGACTTGTGGTCTGGCCAGGAAGGTAATGGTGGGAGACTTTTGCTGGGCTATTTGCCCAACATGTATGTACTTTGTGTTCCTTCAAATAGCTCTTCCTCATGCTTTCAAATGTAAATTGTAGAACTACTCATATAATAAGGTAAGGTACAGGGGAGTCAAGAGGTGATAGAGACATACACGGTCATCTACTCTTCAGATCCAAAGTATGCTATGACAAGTTATGATACCATAGCTAGCAAAGAGAGTTTTTCTTACATCACCATCCATCATCATGCAGTTACGCGAAGGAAGTGAGTTTCAGTCGTCCATTGATCAGAAACATGTCAGTCTGATATTTCCAGACTGCTTTATGATCTGCTCATAGAGAAATGGTCTCAGCAACTTGGGAACTTTAAGTCCCAAGTCTCCATGCATCACTTAAAATGCCGTACTTGTGTCTTGTTTATGCATGCCTGTTGTATATCTCTATGTCAGTCAGTGTGTGTGTTTATGCGTGTGTTTGTGTGTGCTCGTCTGAGAGAGAGAGAGAGAGAGAGAGAGACTAATTTATTATAGGGTCATTTATAAACATGAGTAGTACTAGGAAAAGCATGTTAACAGCAGAAGAAAACGTTATCCTCCTTTTTTCAAGTAAGAGATGATTTATCTTCTTACAGAAAAAATCAAAACTGACATTTTAACTAGATACATACGAGATCAAATTAATGAGTCCAATGCGAAAATGCTGTATAACTGCATCTACGAAAAGTATCTGAAGCAAAATGAAACAGCCTATGTCCACTGAACTCACATCAGCTCTCCTTCACGCTTGAAACTTCAACACCTTGTTCCTCTTCATTGCCAACTTCCTTGACCTTTTCAGCAAGAGGATTTCCAACCGGCTCAGGATCCTTTTTCAGTTCTGATTCAAACTCCTTTGCCGCCTACAGGTTATGCATGTTAGTATCCTAGAGCAATTCATGCAGCTCAAAATTTGTCAAATTTACATAAAAATGAACTGTGGTGTATCTTTCTTCACCTTGATGAGTGCACCCCTCTCTGCAAGTGAGTACAGAACAGCAAGCCAAGCAATTAATAAAACAAAGGAGATCAGAAAAATTCCCACTCCGTCGTAGAAATATTCAACGTATATAAAGACAAAGCACTTGATAACATATAATAAAGAGCAAAAACTATAGCAAGTTTGACTTCCCTTATACCAAATTCCTTTGCAAATAGTCATGATTCTCGTCTATTCAATTTGTCATGTAACATCTGAGTTTGATGGTGTCACAATGAAGACACTTTATGCTCCCATTACAGTATGCTGCTATTAGTTCATTGCCATAAACGAGAAACAAAAGGGAAAACGAAAAAGGAAGATTACCACAACATCAGAAGGGCTAAGCAGCTATATTATAAAACTGAAAAACAGTTTCATATAATTCATACTCCCTTCGACCCAAAAACATGGTCACAACTTGACTTTTGCATAACACTTTAGCATAGTATACGTCTATGCAAAAGTCAAACTATGACAATATTTTTGGAACGGGGAGAGTAATGATTTACATGTATTGCTATAGCCAGTGGTTGCTTCGTTTTTGCAATATCACCCACAGATAAATATTCCTCAGACACAGAATTGAAAGACCATTTCAAGAACTGCCATAAGCACAACAGCATATATTTCCTCCTCTCGGTCTCTCTTCTCTTCTTCTTTTACCTCTCTCTGTGATTTGGGGAGGAGCAGGAGGACTTATTGAGATGATTCACTAATAAATACTAAATTGAAGATAACAAACATTGGTTCATTTGTTCTAGGAGTTTTGAGAGTTGGAAAAAGAACACTTTTTTCTCTACTAACAGCAGTGCTTATACAAGGACCGCATTGGACCGAATTGGTTTGGACAGAGAAGCATGTGTGGAGAAAAGATTTTATCTCATAGCTGCTTGTCAGTGCAGGTTAAGCACCCAGGACACATTGACAGAGTGAGGGTGTTATTGGGGATAACCTATGTCTTTCGTGTAGCCAGCAACAACAGATGGATGAAAAATTATTTTTCTCGTGCTCCTATTCAAGGAAGTTCTGTCATGGCATCCTTAAAGATCTGAAAATGTGATGAAGACCTAGAATCTGGCAGAGTGCGATCACTTGGCCCATGAGACTGCATTATAGAACGAGATTTCAGAGGCAAACTGTTTGGCTCAGTTTGCAGCAAGTGTCTATGAAAGGAATGACATGTTCTACACCAAGAATTGGAAACCAGCCGGAAGGCCAAAGCAGTAAATGCTTGATAACATTTGACCGTGTCAAGAGGTGATTAGAAGAGGTGATTAGAAACAGGACCAACTGAAATATTGTTTTCATTGTAGCCTTAACCAATAAATCTTACTTACAACTCATGGTCTTTTGGTTTTGGTCCTTTTGGCACCATTGGTAGAATGCATATAGGAGGGTGTTTCTTTAGTGGGGTCTATCCTCCACCTTTGTACATCTCTACTGGCTATGTTTTAAATGGAATTGACTTTGCTTACCAAAAAAGAAAAAAGCAACTAATATAAAAAATCAAAAATAATAAATAAAGAAAGAGGAGAGGATTTTAAATTCCACTAGAAAAATGCTTAATCGTGGTTCTTACTTGTTTCACAGGTAAATGAGATGGCTCACATCACCGCTTCCCTCTTACAAAGCTCTTGAATGCGTTTGACTAATATTTTAGATTCATGATGCTCTTACAACTGTATCACCCCCCGCCCCCCCCCGCCCCTCCCCCCCCCCCCCCCCTCAAATAGCAGAGAAAAAACAACAAAGAAACCTATTCAAAATTTTCTTGAACAAGAGTATAAAGAAAAGGTGGAACTATGATGGTTAAAGCACACAAATAATTCATGTTGCCGACCACTAATATAACTCAGTGTTGTTTTCTTTTTGTTGTTTAATTTTTATTTTCAAAGACTAAGAAATAAACCCCAAAAACTTATGCAATTTTGCTGAAAAACTTGAGTTGCGAAAGAATTTTTAATCTTTCCGATATTGTTAGCTGTTCAGGGTTGAAGCTGCGCTTGTTCCCAAACCTTTAGCTTTGAGCCTTCAATTTGTCCATCCAAGCAAGGAAATGAACGAGAGTATCAAGTTAACAGTTGCAAACGAATCAAATATTCTCATATGAAATCACTTGAGCAGAATTTGACAAGGAAAAAGCTACAACTAAACAAGAAGAAAAAATAGAAACTTGCATTGACCAACCTCAAAGACCAAGACAATAATGAAGGGAGAATAAAAAAAGAAAAGATGCACTCATTATCTTGTTGCTAGTTTTGACTGGAAAAATATGAGCTCCACACTGGACCAGAGCCAAGCATATAACATGAAATACAAGGTATCCTTCAAACTAATCAAGCCAGACTTGCACGATTTTAGTAAACAAATATGTCACACGCACTAGTATAGCAAATAGTCTTGGAAAGAACTAGTTTACTAGAAACAAAGCAGCATTGGAAATAGAGCAGCAACAACCTAATGCAATAGACACGAACGTAAATTACTGTGATGCATCTCTGAGCTTGTTACATTTAAAACTTGCATGCA
>AP025045.1:37078758-37126806 GCA_036186865.1 Eustoma russellianum
AAAGAAACCTATTTAAAATTTTCTTGAACAAGAGTATAAAGAAAAGGTGGAACTATGATGGTTAAAGCACACAAATAATTCATGTTGCCGACCACTAATATAACTCAGTGTTGTTTTCTTTTTGTTGTTTAATTTTTATTTTCAAAGACTAAGAAATAAACCCCAAAAACTTATGCAATTTTGCTGAAAAACTTGAGTTGCGAAAGAATTTTTAATCTTTCCGATATTGTTAGCTGTTCAGGGTTGAAGCTGCGCTTGTTCCCAAACCTTTAGCTTTGAGCCTTCAATTTGTCCATCCAAGCAAGGAAATGAACGAGAGTATCAAGTTAACAGTTGCAAACGAATCAAATATTCTCATATGAAATCACTTGAGCAGAATTTGACAAGGAAAAAGCTACAACTAAACAAGAAGAAAAAATAGAAACTTGCATTGACCAACCTCAAAGACCAAGACAATAATGAAGGGAGAATAAAAAAAGAAAAGATGCACTCATTATCTTGTTGCTAGTTTTGACTGGAAAAATATGAGCTCCACACTGGACCAGAGCCAAGCATATAACATGAAATACAAGGTATCCTTCAAACTAATCAAGCCAGACTTGCACGATTTTAGTAAACAAATATGTCACACGCACTAGTATAGCAAATAGTCTTGGAAAGAACTAGTTTACTAGAAACAAAGCAGCATTGGAAATAGAGCAGCAACAACCTAATGCAATAGACACGAACGTAAATTACTGTGATGCATCTCTGAGCTTGTTACATTTAAAACTTGCATGCAGCAACTCATTAAGAAAAAATTCTCAAAGAGAAGAGGACAACGCTTGCCACTAGATTATCCCTTGTATCCTATATTCCAAGGGATCCCAAAACCAGGTGAAGATGCAGATGTTTTAAATATCGGAATTCATGAGAAAGACTTCACCGATAATCAAGCTCAAGAGAAACACTCCATCCAAGCTAAACTCAGAGCGTTCCCAAAAGAGCTCCAATTCTACCAAAACAACCCTGTTTCTATTAAATTCCGACAATTTCTCTCCCCCCAAAAGAAAAATTTAAGCATACAGTTCTTACCTGTTCAGAATCTATTAAGAAATATAAATAAATTTTTTTATAAAAAAAGGCAGGAAGAAGAGAAAAGGAAAGACCTGCTGAAAACTCTTGACGGTCTTGCCAATACTGCGACCAACTTCAGGCAATTTCTTGGGCCCAAAAACAAGGGCAACGACGCCGGCGATGACCACTAGCTCCGGCATCCCAAGGCCAAAAAGGGAATTGCAAGAAAATCTCTTCTTGTTGCTGCTGCTCCTCCTCCTTTTAGTTGTGTTGGAAAATTTAAGGGTGAAGGAGGCGGATGAGGGTGGGGTGAAGAAGAAGGATTTAGAAGAAGAGAGCTTCGAACCTGTTGGTGTTGATGTGATTAAAGAGCGTATCGCAGAGGAGGAGATTGAGATAGCCATTCTTTTTTTTACTTCGTCTACAGATTAGTCAGACACACTTCAGGTAAGATAGAAAGGACGGTTCTGTTTTCCTTTTACAAATAGAAACAAAAGTCTAGGTAAGACAGACGCAAGAACCTGCTCTACCCGGACATCCTAATAAAAGAAAAAGAAAAAGAAAAAGAAAAAACCAGACGTTTACATTCATAAAATATACAAATCTAATTTATAAGTTTTATCCAGATATTTCAATAAATGTTTCGCAAAATGCCAAGTGATATGCTGTTGTGATTCAGGTTTTCATCGCTCTATTGCTTCATCCTTCCTTCTCTCACCTCCCTCTTAATTCCCACATCGGCTGAAACCCCCTCTATTTGATCTTGTTGCGACTAATTATCAGATCCTCCATGTCTTGTCCAATCATCATGTCTGTCACCCCCCAACCACCACCACCGCATTCATCATTCTCATATCAGACACTCACCCCACCCTCTCCCAACACCTAACCTCGAACACCCTTCAACCATCAGCGCCTCCTGACTCGCCTTTCTAAATCCGCTACTCTATCCCAACGAGTCCTCCCCCATTCTCTGCTCCTCATGTCGCCTCCATTATCTATTCATCCTTTCCTCTCCTCCATTAACCTTCCTTCGTCCCTCCCAACCCACCTCTCATCTCCTACCCTTCAATTGTGTTGTTCCCATCAATCAATGCATTTAATTCATACAAGCAGACCTAAAACAATTAAATTATCGTTAAATTTTAAAATACATCCGAAGGAGACAATTATCAGTTCAAATGACTCAAGAAAAATCGTTCTCCTTTTTATTTATTATAATAACATATTTGAGATTCTTGTATTATGAGAAAGTAGGGGTTAAGGAAGGAGGACGTGAAATTATTCAAAGATATGGAAATAGAGTTTTGTTGGGTTTATTTCGGACATAGAGGGGAGATAGGAAAAAGAGCAGGGGGAAGAGGGTTGCTGGAAGAGAGTTTGGTTGTTGGAATAGAGGAGAGAGAAGGAAACGGGGTGACGCAACAGGCGAAGTGGGGAATACTGACGCAGCCTAGTGGAAGTGATGTACTTGTGGGAATTAACAGAGGAGATGGGGGAAAATAAAGCAGCAAGGCAGGTGGATTTTGGGGGAAGACTTCAGCTAGTGGGCAATGGTGGGGGGGCAAGAGGATGAGAGGGGTGTGGTGTTATGGATGGCGAGGATGTGACTAGATTGGTGGTGGGACTAGATCGCTGGTGTTGGATGGAGAGAGGGGGTAAGAGAGAGAATGAAGGAAGAGAAGAGAGAGAGAGAGATGACAACCTGCATTCACGGGTCATCAGTTAGTGATTGGGCGTTTTGTCATTTTCTAGAAAGTTTGGGTAAACTTATAAGAATATTAGGTTTGAATATTTTATGAGAAACTCGTAAACTTTTAGTTGTAGAATGTAATTTCCTGTAAAAAAATTCATGTGAGATGACACAAATGCCACTCTATTCACACATTTCAAATGAGTTAACTCAAGTAACTCCACAGAAGAAAAAGAATTTAAATTTTGCAACTAAACATTTACTAGTTTTTTCATAAAATATTCAAACCTAATTTTATTATAAGTTTTATCCGAACCTTCTACAAACTGCTCACAAAAATCCAAGTGAGTTGTTGATGACTTATGATTGCAGGTTGCTGCCTCCATCTATCTCTTCCTCCCTTCCTCCTCGTTCCTCCATCCCTGCTGCGCTACCCCTCCCCCTTTCCCTTCCCTTGCCTCTCTCAGCGCCACCCCTCTTTATTCTTCTTCCTCCTTTCTCCCTCTTCCCTCCTCTCCTCTCCTTAGCAGCCCATCTCCCTTCTCTTTCCCCGACACCCTAAGCTCCACCTCGTTCATAGTCGCACACCGCCTCTGTAAGAGCAGATGAACCATCTTCAGTGCCTGCTTAAAACTATTTCTCGTCGTATCGTTACTGATCATTTTATAGCCTTCTGTTACAGACTGTCATTAAACTCTCATTTCTGGAACTCTTTCAAAATGCCTAATTTCATCAAGTATATATGGTTAGATATATCAAATAATTAGGGCAGCGGTAATTAGTTATCCTTCTATAATACTTAAAGATAGTTGCCATCTTCGCTTAACATAACCAAAAAATCCACCGACTAATCGTGTTTCTCCATCTGCCCAGAAGTCAAGAAGAGAACTATAGATTTTTTTGAGCATGCTAAACAAAACCACTGAGAAGCATATATTGTTTTTATGTTTTCACCAAGTGTGTTTTTACTACTAAAGCATTAACATCTTCTCTACACTGATTTTTTTTGTGCTTTGAGGGAACATTTGACTTCTATGGGGAGTCCATAAGGAACCCATAGTATTGGCATAAAATTACAAATATCAAAGGCTTCCAGACGAATAACTATGAGTCACGCTGTTTGCTGCTGGATATGAAGAAAAAGTTTTCTGGAGTGGAGGCTGAGGGTAGCAGGGACAAGGGAGGTGAGACTTAGGGTGGCAGGGCTGTGGGAGTAGAGGCTGGGAGTTGTGGGGATAAGGGGGGATGGAGCTTATAGTACCATGGCTATGGGAGTGGAGGCTGAGAGCGGTGGACCTGAGTGAGGTAGGACTTAGGAAGGCGGGGAAGGGGGGTTGCAGAGGGGAGGAGAGAGGAGGGAGAAGTGAGGAAGAAGAAGAGAGAGGTGGTGTTGAGGGAGGCGGAGAAAGGGAAAGGGAGAGGGGGTGCTGTAGGAAAGGAGGGGGAAGGAGGAAGGGATAAAGAGGTAGATGGAGTTGAAGATGACAACCTACAATCACAGGTCATCATCAGGTCACGTGGCTTTTGTGAGATTTTATCGATTAAAACTCGTTTAATTGAAAAATGTAACTTCCTTGAAAAAAACTAATGAAGTTTGGACCATCAACCTTACAGGAGATAGTTTACTATGTATCACAGAAGAAACTAGCTATAGCCAAGCAACTAGCCTTCTATTATGTCATTCTCAGCCATATTTCTTGTTTTATTTATAACAGAAAAAGAAGTTGATTTTTATACCCATTCATTTACAGGAAAATCAAAGTCGTTCTTGATTAGGGTTTTCACTGTAATTGGGGCAAATTCAAACATGTGAAGATTTCTGATGCAAATATGGATATATATATATATATATGTGTGTGTGTGTGTGTGTGTGTGTGTGTGTGTGTGTGTGTGTGTATGCGCATATGAGTGTATGTACATATGTATATATATGTATTTTTTAGTGAAAGACGAGCAGTACTGTCTGGTATTTTATTAATATATGTGACACTCACTTATAGCGGAGGAATACCGTGGTTACATTTATGGATAATAACGCGGGAGACTCTCCCAAATTAAAAATTGGAAATAGACGATAACAAGAAATGAACAGAATACAGTTACAATGAATAAATAGCAAAACATATATAAGGTAGAGTCATCGACGTCTTCTATCTTGAAATTCATGAGGCCGATATTTGTGTCGTTGGTACTCATCGGTTCCACGATTGTTGCCACCAAAAATAATACAAGTAAATGACCGTGTGTAAGTAGTAAGCAGACAGTGTAATAATGAAATGAAGTCATACCAGAGCCGCCTGCATTCTAAAAGAATACAGGCGGATATAAGTGAGATGGCGTGAGGCACTACGGCGACATTGCATCCATTATGAGATGAACAAGTCCAGAAAGTGCATGCAAAAAAGAAGTTATTAGTAAAATGCGTGTACAATAAAGCATTATAGCGGTTTAGAGAAAGGAGTAGATCATACCACTGTTGCCTGTACCAGAAGGATATAGGCAACAAACAGAGTATAAATCTTCTGTCAAACAACATTTGAAGCGATATTAGAAGCGCAAAGATGACGTTGAGGCATCCGTTAGTAGAAACCCTCTCCCTGTAGGTGGCAATGATAAAGATGTGGAGAAGAATGTGGTGATGGGAAACATTGGACCATGCAAAGCCAAATGATGAGTCACCATGTTTGCCTCTCGGGGAATATGATGCAGCGAACTACCTGTAAGCGTCAAAAACGACTGCAATCTATTGTAATGGTATGTATATACCCCTGATAAGTCCTGCGGGGGATGTATCTGTTGGAGAATTTAAGGTTGGGCTTTGGCCCATCGTTGGAGATTGGAAGATTTGGGCTTTGGCCCGTTAATGAATGTTGCAAAACTTGATTGAGCAACGTACTTTGAGCTTAATGAGTTTCCGATAATGAAATCGAAAACTAATGAATCCTTAATTATCTACGTAACGAGTAGTTAATGTTAGGATGTGAACTCACTCAATTTTGAGATTGTGTGAATGTGAAATTAATGCTCAAAGTGGATGGAAAATGTTGTGGATGGGTGACGTGTCACTCTTATGGAGGAATATCACGTTGGATGTGTCCATGTGGTGTAAAAGAGCTTCTGACGGACATCGATCGATGACATCGATCGATCGATGTCACTTCGATCGATCGATGTCATCGATCGAAGTTGATCAGAGAGCTTCGATGTTTCTGTCTCACATCAGTCGATCACTTCGATCGATCGATGTTGACTTCGATCGATCGATGTATCGATCGAAGTTGGACAGAAAGGTGAGGAACGATTCTGACGTACATCGATCGATGTGATCGATCGATGTCGAACAGCGTGCAGAATCTCTTCAGTTTGAGTGGTTATGTTTCAAATCTGAAACTAACACTATCCTCCTGTTTAAATGAGATCAACTTGTTTTGATCTAACGGTGGTGGGGAGGCAGCTTTGATCTAACGGCCGAGATTTAAACTATCTTAACCGCTTAACCGAATATGGTTTCCATCTAACGGTCCAGGTTTAAACCTGCTAATCTATCTTCGATCTAAAGGCTGAGATTAAACCTTCCTAATCTAGATAGGAGGTTTTAATCTAACGGTCTAAATCAAACTTCGGTTTTGATCCAACAGTCACGGTTCCTTGTTCTCCAACCGACTCCCCTATATAAAGAGGGCTAAGGGTGTTCATTTGACACACCAAGCTCTAAGCATTTCATAAGCTTTCTGCATTCGTAGCACGTGAGTCTTGCATATTGTCCGGGAGAAGTCAGGACACTCTAGCGTTCGAAGGAGTTCAAGTTCAGCAGTGCCGCTCAACTGAACAGGTACCCGTTGTATCCTGGGAGACGATTGCTCGTACCGGTTGGGCACAGTATACCGGAGCAATACGTCTTAAGGACAGAGTCCTTGACTCGCCCCGGGTTTGATTTATTTTGTTGTTTCATATGCATACAGTGAACGACTGCGTCTTGGTACAGGATTGATTGTGCCAACAATCTTAAGACGTATTTCAATTCAATTAATTTCTGTACCGTTTTAATTTGCACAAAAGCAGTTTCGTACTGATTTGCAGTCTACTTCTACTCCTTTCTTAAATCTGATTCTGTTCTGATCTATTCGTTTTGATCAACTGAACAGTAATCTGATGGAGAACGCAAGCTCAGGCTCGGTTCATGGTGCAGACATTCAGAGTTCTGCTCCGATGGCACCAACTGCTGGGGTGCCAAGACATGCTCCTCCTGCACAGGGTCCTGTAGTGGCCCAAGTGGAGAAACCGGAGAAGTTCAGTGGGAGCTTCTTCAAGCGCTGGCAGCAGAAGATGATGTTCTTCTTGACTGCTGTGGGATTGGCAAATTTCCTGACTGAGGACCCGCCTATGGTGGATCCGTTGGAGGACCAAGCCCAGGATATGCAAAACCAACGTTTTGTTGAAGGTTGGAACTTCAACAATTATGTTTGTTTGAGCCATATTCTGAGTTGTTTGGACAACTCCTTGTATGGTTTGTACTGTACGTACAAGACCGCAAAGTCTTTGTGGCAGGCTTTGGAAAAGAAATACCGTACGGAAGATGCCGGCACTAAGAAATTTATTGTCGGCAAATTCCTGGATTTCAAAATGTCTGATTCTCGCACTGTTGTTTCTCAAGTTGAGGAACTTCAGACGTTGGTTGCCGAGATGGAAGAGGAGGGCATGTTGCTCAGTGAATCTTTCGTCGTGGCAGCAGTGATTGAGAAGCTACCTCTTTCGTGGAGGGAATTCAGAAGCTATCTCAAACACAAGAGAAAGGAGATGACATTGGAAGATCTAATTGTTCGTCTCCGCATTGAGGAGGACAATCGTAGATCTGAAAGAGCGCCACAATCTAGCTCTGGTCAGGCTAAGGCCCATGTTGCAGAGGCCAAGAAAAAGAAAGGCCAACTCGGGGTGAACAAGAAAGGCAAGCAGATCGCCAAGAAGTTCACCGGGAAATGCTACAACTGTGGCATTCAGGGGCATGTCAGCAATGAATGCAGAAAGCCCAAGAAGAAGCAAACCAAGGCAAAGGCGAACATAGTCGATGCATTGGATGATCTGAATCTCTGTGCGGTGGTCTCAGAGTGCAGTGCTGTGGGGAACGTACGTGAGTGGTGGCTTGATACTGGCGCCACTAGACATGTTTGCTCCAGCAGAGAGATGTTCACGGAGTACCAGCCCGGGAACAATGAGCAACTTTACATAGGAAACTCGGCCTCCTCAAAGATTGAAGGCGAGGGCAAAGTTGTTCTGAAGCTCACATCAGGGAAGCATCTGACTTTGCAGAATGTGCTGCACGTCCCTGATATTCGGAAGAATTTAGTATCTGGATCTCTTCTAGTCATGCATGGTTTTAGACTAGTGTTAGAATCCAATAAAGTTATTCTTTCGAAAAATGGCATGTATTTGGGGAAGGGGTACTTGTCGAATAGGATGTTTAAATTGAATGTCATCACTATTGTACCCAAAAGAGATTTGCCCGCAGAGGCTAATAAAATTGCTTCCTCTTCTGCTTACATGCTTGAGTCTTCTTGTTTATGGCATTTTCGTTTGGGACATGTTAATTACAAGTCAATTCAACGTATGAGTAATCTTGACTTATTGCCCAAACTGGACTTTAATAATAAAGGAAAATGTCAAATATGTGTTGAAGCGAAGATGGCAAAGACGCCATTTCCTTCAATAGAAAGGAACACTGAACCTTTGGATTTAATTCATACCGATGTGTGTGATTTAAAGTTTGTGCAAACGAGAGGTGGTAAAAAGTATTTTGTAACTTTTATCGACGATTGCACACGATACTGTTATGTATATTTGCTAAGCAGCAAAGACGAGGCCCTTGATGCTTTCAAGGATTATAAAAATGAAGTTGAGAATCAACTTAGCAAACGAATTAAAACAATTCGAAGTGATAGAGGTGGCGAATATGATACACCGTTTAATGAATTCTGTTCAGAACATGGCATTATTCATCAAACGACTGCACCATATTCACCTCAATCGAATGGTATTGCTGAACGCAAGAACCGTACTCTTAAAGAGATGATGAATGCTATGTTGATAAGTTCGGGTTTACCTCAGAACTTGTGGGGGGAAGCAATCCTCTCAGCCAACGTCATTTTAAACAGAATTCCATCTAAGAAGATGGATGTAACCCCTTTCGAGCTTTGGAAAGGCTACAAGCCTAGTTACAAATACTTGAAAGTGTGGGGGTGTCTGGCAAAGGTTGCTGTACCTAAACCAAGACAAGTTAAAATTGGGCCTAAAACGGTTGATTGCATATTTATCGGTTATGCAACTAACAGTAGTGCATATCGGTTCTTGGTGCACAAGTCGGATATTCCTGACATACATGAAAACGTTGTCATGGAGTCAAGGAATGCAGTGTTCTTTGAAGATGTCTTTCCGAGGAAAGACAAAATTCAAGAAGAAACAAGAATTAATAAGCGAATGCGTGAGACGACTCCTCAAGGAGATGAGGAGCTTCGTCAAAGCAAGCGTGCCAGAATGCCAACTTCGTTTGGACCTGATTTTCTGTCCTATATGGTAGAAAATGAGCCAAGGAACTTTTCCGAGGCTATGTCTACTCCAGAAGCTCCATTCTGGAAAGAAGCAGTGAATAGTGAAATAGACTCAATTCTTCAAAATCACACTTGGGAGTTGGTTGATCTTCCACCTGGAAGTAAACCACTTGGTTGCAAGTGGGTTTTCAAGAAGAAACTGAAAGAGGATGGGTCTATTGAAAAGTATAAAGCCAAGTTGGTAGCTAAAGGCTATCGGCAAAAGGAAAGCTTTGACTTTTTTGACACCTACTCACCAGTGACTAGGATCACTTCTATAAGGGTGCTAGTTGCAATTGCTGCAGTCTATAACTTGGAAATCCATCAGATGGATGTAAAGACTGCGTTTCTGAATGGTGAGTTAGATGAAGAAATCTATATGGAACAACCCGAAGGGTTTGTGGTTCCAGGACAAGAGTCTAAGGTTTGTAGACTCGTTAAGTCCTTGTACGGACTCAAACAAGCGCCTAAGCAGTGGCACTTGAAGTTTGATCAAGCTATGTTAGCTAATGGTTTCAAGATCAACGAGTGTGACAAGTGTGTCTACATTAAGAGCACACAGAATGCTTATGTGATAGTGTGTCTCTATGTAGATGACATGCTAATCATGGGAAGTACTCGGGACATAATCTTAAACACAAAGAAGATGTTGACGAGGAACTTCGATATGAAGGACATGGGAGTTGCCAATGTTATTCTAGGAATCAAGATTTCTAGGGTGACTGAGGGACTCATACTGTCACAAACACACTATATTGAATCAGTCCTGAAACGGTTCAATATGGATGGTGTGAAACCGGTAAAGACCCCGCTTGACTTAAATATGCACTTAAGGAAGAATCGAGGCGAACCTGTAGCTCAGTTGAAATACTCTCAGGTGATCGGGAGTCTGATGTACATAACGAATTGTACAAGACCAGACTTAGCTTGTTCGGTAAACAAGTTGAGCAGGTTTACCAGTAATCCGAGTGATGATCATTGGAAAGCTCTTAACAGAGTGATGAGATATCTGAAATACACAATGTATCTTGGATTACATTATACGAGATATCCAGCAGTGTTGGAAGGATACTGCGATGCAAATTGGATATCAGATAGTAAGGACTCGAAGTCCACCAGTGGGTACGTGTTCACTATTGGTGGTGCTGCTGTGTCGTGGAAGTCCACGAAACAAACCTGTATAGCTCGGTCCACTATAGAAGCTGAGTTCATAACATTGGACAAAGCTGGGGAAGAGGCTGAGTGGCTTCGGAATTTCTTGGAAGATATTCCGTGCTGGCCTAAGCCGATCGCTCCTATTAGCATACACTGTGATAGTCAGTCAGCTATAGGACGTGCTCAAAGCAGCATCTATAATGGTAAGTCACGACACATACGTCGGAGACATAACACCATTAAGCAGTTGATCTCTAATGGTGTGATTTCCATAGATTATATAAAATCAATGGAGAATCTAGCGGATCCGCTTACAAAAGGTTTGCCTAGAGATCATATGTCAAGATTGACAAACGGAATGGGATTGAAGCCCATAATGCATGAATCTTTGTAATGGTAACCCAACCTTGTTGACTGGAGATCCCAGAATCTTGGTTCAATGGGACAACTAAGTTATGAAGGTTCAGTTAGCACTTGCTCATTCCGTCTGATAAAAGTGCTGTCTGCAGAGATTTTAGGGTAAGCTAAGGCTTTTAATGATGTCCTATATCTTGATGCGTCAAGTGGAGTATGGCAGAATACTCTTGATAGGAATCACCTATGTAAGTGTGAAGTGGGGCCGCTTCTATGAGAAAGTCTAGGTGGCAAGATTTCTCTAAAACACTTTCTGAAACCAGGTTGTTCATGGCCAAAACGAACACAACCATGAGAACCAAAAGGGTGTTAAAGGAAATATTGTGTGAGTATCATTGTCTTGGTTCACAACAAAGGCTGACTAGTTCAAGACATCAAGTCACTATTTAGCCGAGTGGATCCGATGGTACATCACTAAGAAAGGTTCAAAGCCAGAAGCTACCTCTTCTGATGCAATATTTTCTTGTCTGACTTCTCCTCAGAGTTTGCATAAGTGTCTGCATTCAATTTACATTCATGTGGGGGATTGTTGGAGAATTTAAGGTTGGGCTTTGGCCCATCGTTGGAGATTGGAAGATTTGGGCTTTGGCCCGTTAATGAATGTTGCAAAACTTGATTGAGCAACGTACTTTGAGCTTAATGAGTTTCCGATAATGAAATCGAAAACTAATGAATCCTTAATTATCTACGTAACGAGTAGTTAATGTTAGGATGTGAACTCACTCAATTTTGAGATTGTGTGAATGTGAAATTAATGCTCAAAGTGGATGGAAAATGTTGTGGATGGGTGACGTGTCACTCTTATGGAGGAATATCACGTTGGATGTGTCCATGTGGTGTAAAAGAGCTTCTGACGGACATCGATCGATGACATCGATCGATCGATGTCACTTCGATCGATCGATGTCATCGATCGAAGTTGATCAGAGAGCTTCGATGTTTCTGTCTCACATCAGTCGATCACTTCGATCGATCGATGTTGACTTCGATCGATCGATGTATCGATCGAAGTTGGACAGAAAGGTGAGGAACGATTCTGACGTACATCGATCGATACATCGATCGATCGATGTATACATCGATCGATCGATGTATACATCGATCGATCGATGTGATCGATCGATGTCGAACAGCGTGCAGAATCTCTTCAGTTTGAGTGGTTATGTTTCAAATCTGAAACTAACACTATCCTCCTGTTTAAATGAGATCAACTTGTTTTGATCTAACGGTGGTGGGGAGGCAGCTTTGATCTAACGGCCGAGATTTAAACTGTCTTAACCGCTTAACCGAATATGGTTTCCATCTAACGGTTCAGGTTTAAACCTGCTAATCTATCTTCGATCTAAAGGCTGAGATTAAACCTTCCTAATCTAGATAGGAGGTTTTAATCTAACGGTCTAAATCAAACTTCGGTTTTGATCCAACGGTCACGGTTCCTTGTTCTCCAACCGACTCCCCTATATAAAGAGGGCTAAGGGTGTTCATTTGACACACCAAGCTCTAAGCATTTCATAAGCTTTCTGCATTCGTAGCACGTGAGTCTTGCATATTGTCCGGGAGAAGTCAGGACACTCTAGCGTTCGAAGGAGTTCAAGTTCAGCAGTGCCGCTCAACTGAACAGGTACCCGTTGTATCCTGGGAGACGATTGCTCGTACCGGTTGGGCACAGTATACCGGAGCAATACGTCTTAAGGACAGAGTCCTTGACTCGCCCCGGGTTTGATTTATTTTGTTGTTTCATATGCACACAGTGAACGACTGCGTCTTGGTACAGGATTGATTGTGCCAACAGTATCAATGTTAGACAATCAGTTTCAATCAACAAATTACGATGTAATAGTCCAAAATATATGATGCTATAGAGGACAGCTTGTAGTTCAGCCAGCAAAGGTGGTGCGCGAGGTAAAGCGTATGATATGGCGCCAATCATCGATCCTGCTGAATCACGCAATACTGCTCCTGCTGAGGCCATGTCTCTCCCAACAGACACGTCCACATTTAATTTATATTTACCTGTTGGCGGAAGTAACCACTTAATAATTCTAACCTTTGCAATTTTCAAGTGCGGAGTCAATCCAACACCAATGAGTGAGGGTATATTTTCTGCAAGTTTTTTCCCCAAATGCATTGAAGCCCAAATGAAGCGCATTTGTCTGGCGATGTTGTATATATCATTTGGAGAGAGGTCGGCATCACCATATATTGCGTTGGTGTATACTTTCCAAATCGACCAGCATATGAATGAGGGTGCAACAATACGGAATTGACCTTGCAAAGATTTCGCTGTCGAAGACAGCCACCACCGCATTAAATATGACTAAAAACTTGATGTCGCCAATATGGGACCATTCAGGAGAAGAGCATATCGCGTCCAAATATATTTGATATGCTCGCATTGAAGAAAGATGTGTGTAATTGTTGCAGAAGAATTGCAGCAAAAAGGACAGATGGTGGGACGAATCTGGAGGAAATGTATCAAATGATCTTCAATGGGGAATGCCCTCTGAAGTAGTCGCCACATAAAAATACTTAAGGACTTTGGTAAAATAGGCCACCAAAAGAATCTTTGCGATAGCCGTGTAGAGTTGTTTACCCTACTGTCTTCGTAACCTTGCCTTAGTGTGAAAGATCCCGTAGAAGAATATGTCCAGAGCATAGGTGGAGAAGTGGTTAGCGAAAATTTCAAACAAAATGTGTGGGTCGAACAAATATGCTTCCAGGTCGGTGAGTCATAGATTCGTGGCGCATAATCGGCTCTATCTCCATACCGTTGTCTCATGTGTGATGCCCATAGCGATGAGCTGCAGTGATAATTCCACCAAAGTTTACGGTCGTAAGCCTGCTGCAGTGTATTAAGATTTCGTAAACCTAAGCCTCACTCTTATTGTGGTCGACAGATTTTTGTCCAAGATATCCAATGATGACGATAACCCAAAAAAGAAAGATGATATCTTTTGATTAATAGCATGAATTACACTTTTTGGTAATCTTGCAGCAGACATAATATGTAAGGGAATAGATGTTAAGACTGATTGAAGAAGGACCAATCGTCCTCCAGGTGATAAAAATTTACTAGCCCATCCTGCTAATCTTGAATCAAAATGATTGATAAGTGTTTGACAATAATGCGCCCTATTTACTCCCCTGTAGAGATAAGATCCAAGATATTTAATGGGTAAAGATTTAAAGGGCATACCGAGTGCAACTCCCATAGCCGTCCATTGTTGAGTAGAGATGTTTGAGCTAGTAACAAACTGACTCTTGTGATAGTTGACTAGTTGGTCGGTAAGTGTGTAGAAAAGATAGGAAGCGCCACAAGTTACGTGAAGAGCCATTAAGAAAGATGAGGTGGTCGTCTGCATAAGCTAAATGAGACACGCCTGCTACACGGCCCATACTAAATCCTCTTAGAAAACCGGTATGATATAGATGATTAATGCCCTTGGTGAAACCTTCTGAGCATAAAATAAAGAGTATAGGGGATAACGGGTCACCTTGCTTAACCCCACGCGAAGGTGTGAAAAAGCCGAAGTGTTGGCCATTGATAGAGATTGAAAGTTTTGAATATACCATCGTGTTCATAATGAGGCGAATAAAGAAATCGGTAAACCCAAATTTTTTGAGGATACTTTGCATGTATTGCCAACTCACCCTGTCAAAAGCCTTGGCCATATCAAGTTTTAGCATGACATGACCACCACGCGATGTCTTATTTAAATAATGAACCATCTCATTTGTCATAAGCACATGCTCACTTAAGTCATGACCCTTGAGAAATCCAATCTGTTCTGGAGATATTAGTCGAGGCAAGAAATCAGCCAACCGGGTTGCTAAAATGCGCGTCATTAGTTTGCTCAAAAAGTTAGATAAACAAATCGGACGAAAGTCTGCAAAAGTCCGTGGTTGTGATATCTTTGGTATCAATGTTATTACAGAAGATAGCATGGACTGCGGAGGGGTAATTCCCAAATAAAACTCCTGCACCGCGCGAAGAACATCCATTTGCAGAAAGTCCCAACAAGTGCGAAAGAAGAAACCGTTATACCCATCTGGCACAGATGCGCTATTTGGGTTTAAACTCCAAACTGCATTTTTGGTCTCTTCCAAAGTCGGTAGTCTTAGCAATGCATTACTGTCTTCTTGTGTAATGATCGTTGGAATATGCTGCAACAAAGTTTCAGGATCCAAGATCTCTAATAATGTTTTATAGTAGTCCAGTGCTAAGTTACCGATTTCCTGTGGATCCGTATGTATAGTTTCATCTGTGGCTGTTATTTGGCGGATGCGTTGACGGCGATAGCGATCCTTTACCAGTGCATGGAAATAGGCCGTATTGGACTCACCCTCCAAAGCCCGTCTTAATCTAGATTTTTGCGCCCAAAAAGCATTTTGTACCGAGTTGCAGTGCAGCGGATTTGCTTGTGCCAAAGTGAGTGCCGTGCGATTTTCATTAGTGGGTAATGTATCATGCGCCACTTCCTTGCTAACATAGTCCTTCTCTGTTTCTTCCGATTGATGAAATATGTTACCGAAAATTTGTTTGTTCCACCGGCGAAGGTCTCGTTTCAACATATGTAATTTATTGTATAAACCTCGCATTCCACCAGTTGTTGGATATGCGTTCCATGTGGCAGTAACAAAAGTGAGAAAGTCCGGATGTTTAGCCCATGCATTGAGAAAACGAAATGGAGCATGTACACGCTCCTGAGCAACATTGCATTTCAACAGGAGTGGACAGTGATCAGACGACGCACGGGGTAAATGATGGACAATGATATCATCAAATAAATCCAGAAAGGATGCATTACCAAGTAATCTATCTAATCGTCTTTGTACTCGTTGAGCGCCACTTCCACGCGACCAAGTAAAAATCTATCCTAGGATAGGGAGTTCAGTCAAATGACAATGATTCACACAATCATTAAAATCTGATAAGGATCGTAACGTAGGAGAGGTTCGGCCTCTATGTTCCTCGAATCGCAAAAACGTATTAAAATCTCCTCCTATAACCCACGTAGTAGTTGTCTGCTGATAATGATGTAATAATGTTTCCCAGAGGGGTTTGCGATCATATATTGTATGTTTACCATAAAACACAGACAATGAGATATCTTGCTGAAGCGGTATCCACGTAAAGAGAAATAATGAAGACTGTGTTCCATGTTGAATACTATTAAAACGAACTGTAGTAGCCTGCCAGAATAGCCAAATATTATTTGTAAGAATCAATTATAATTAATATAATTGATTGCAAGAATCTCGTGATTTATTTGTAAATCACTAATGTGGATCACATGTATAACGTACTTGTACGTTATATTGGCTAGATACGTTGCAATTATTGACTGCATTAATTGTCAGATTTGGTTTTGATTGATTGACAATTATTAAGTTTCCTTGATGGAAGGAATTGATTGTCAGTCAAATATGGAAAGGGGTCCCCGGCCTAGCCTATAAATAGAGGGCCTGTGATATTCCATCAATCATAGCTATACAGCATTCAGATAGGCATAGGCTGGAAGACTCTCTTTTCCGCAAGGATTCTTCTCTGCAGCAGGCTTCCGATTCGAAGGCGACGACTAAGCGATAATGGCCGGAGGTAACTTTTATGCTTCCGCAATTTGTTTTCGCCTAACATTTGGTATCAGAGCCACCTCTGACCATATCGTTTGTATTTAGAAAACTTTCTTCCGTACCCTTTAATGCAATTCAATCGTTCAAAGGTTACGGGATTATAGTTTTCGAGGCCTTTAGTAATTATGTATCGTTATTGTGCCGAAATTGCTTCTGTCCGGTTAATTGCAAAGAAGAATCAGTGGCATCATCTTAATATTTTGCTATGATTAGGTGTCACAATTCAATGAAACTAGGATTTGCTTCCTGCGCATATTTTTTGCATGCGTGTGTGTTGTTTTTTTTTTTATTATCTCCTTTGCATCTCTTGTCACTAAACCTCTATAAAAGTGACTCCTACAAACAATTGGTCAAATGCTACTATATCTTCTGTTTAATCTGAAGCCGAAACAACAATTGCATGCACCTTGTGATTAATGCTTTAATTTTGAAAAATAACGAAAGCCTATATTTTCTCAAGGTTGTTCTATTAATTAATGTGCCTTTTCGATAAATTCCTTTTATCATTTATCTTTAGCAATTTGAAGGAGATGATTGAAGAATAAGACATAGAGCACATGATTTTATTTAATGATGGAAAGATTAAATTTGATTTTTCCTTTTTGCAAACTTGTACACGCATGGGATAAGGACACATTAAATAGATTTGGCTTCAATGTTTTACTTAGAAGTTTATGGGAAAGTTTATTTGCATTCTGTCGATTGATTCTGCTCTTTCCAAATTCTTAATGGAGATATTATAGTGCTAATTTTTCGTTTTTCCTTTGGCTGTTTTTGTTACCAATTTCATTAATTTTGTGTATGGTAAATGATCAATCAATCAATCTAGTGCATGGTAAGTGATGAAAATAGTAAATCCATTGATAGCATGTTGCATTATGCATTAATTGTCATAATATGTTATTATTGTATACATGCTAGTATTATGATTTTAGACTGTTTATTTTACCTGTTTAGATTTTTTTTATATATGACCATATTTATTGGCATTTGTAAGGTTATTAAGTAACTTTGTTATTACAACTATAATAAATATATGCCAATATCGTAGAAACATTTTGACAACCCTTTTTTTTTTGTTCGTTCCACATATTTTCAATTAAGATGTAATGATTGACACATTTTCTATATGTTGAACTTTGCATTAGTTGTTCTTTGTTTACACCAATTTAAAAAGACGGTTAATTTTCACTTTAATATTCGTAACTGACTTGTAATTTCCTGCACGTTTCTTCTGGTTAATTTGTGATAATTGGAATCTGATTGCATCAATTCGAGGTTATTTCTTGTGATCTTGTGAATCAATGAAATCGCTTCAATTTTGCTTCACATTTTCAACGGGTTCCTTTTCTTGATTGAAATATTGCGTTCACACATTGTGTATTATTTATAGCATACCATAATTTCATAGCCGATTTCACAGTTTCCATATATATTGAGAAAAAAAAATTTTTTTGTGTCAAACGCAAAAGGTGAACTATTGAAAGTGTGATAAATACACCGTACACGTAATTTCTGTCTAGAAAGTCGGTACTTAAGCGGGACCGTCTGTGACCCCACCGCACGGCCTGGGACTTTACGTGGAATGGTAATACCTGTCTAGGAAATTGATTCATGATCTTTCCTGGGGTATTGCCGAATCGGTTCACTTCACATTTTCATTATGATTTCATCTTTTGTTGATGTCATATAAAGCGTTTTTTTTAAAGTTGATGACATATAAAGAATTATTTTCTTAAATTTTAAGATTAGCCACATCATCTTAAAATTATACAGTATAATGAAAATAAAATGTCATCGAACATATGGTTTTGATTAATAAGGTAGTCACTCTGCCCCACAGGGAAGTGGTTATTTTATTGATCAAGAAAATTAAACATAAACATTTCCTATGCCCACAGGTACGGAAATATTTTGGTTGTTTAATTTTCATACCGTTTTAAGTATATTCTATGCATGAGTGCAACCTCTGCCCACAGGAAGGTTTAGAATATACTATTTGAATTAAATTGATTAATTCATTCTGGTTATATATGTTCATAGCATGATATGTGTTTCTTTGGTTATGCAGTTATTCCCACTACTGTTTTATTTGATTCTGCTAAAACTCCAATGCTGACTGGTGATAATTTTACTGAATGGAAGGATAATATCCTTTTGACGTTGGGGTGTATGGACTTAGATCTGGCAATCCGTGAGGAAAAACCACCAAATCTCACGGAATCAAGTACGCCATCTGAGATGTCTAGTTACGAGCGCTGGGAGCGATCTAATCGCCTCAGCATGATGCTCATCAAGTCTCGTATAAGTCCAAGCATTAGGGGTTCTATCCCTAATCTTGATAATGTCAAAGCTTACATGAAAGCCATTGATGATCAATTTGTAAGCTCTGACAATGGCAGGTAGCCAGCACCCTTATGAAGAGGCTTTCAAACATGACCCATGACAGAAGCCGTGGTGTGCGCGAGCACATCATGGAGATGAGGGACATTGTTGCTAAATTAAGCTCCCTAAAGGTTGAAATCTCGGAGTCATTCCTAGTGCATTTCATACTCAACTCTCTCCCTTCGGAGTTCACTCCATTTAAGATCTCATACAACACACATAAAGAAAACTGGTCAATTAATGAACTTCTGACCATGTGTGTTCAAGAGGAGCAGAGGTTGAAGAATGAGTCCATTGAGTCTGTGCATCTTGCGACTCATTTTAAGAGAAATGCAAAGAAGGGCAAAGGTGTTCCAATGAAGAAAACCGGCAATAAAGACACATGTCGGTTTTGCAAGAAAAAGGGACACTGGAAGAAAGATTGCCTGAAATATAAGGGATGGCTGGAGAAGAAAGGTAATTTTTCCTTTGTGTGTCATGAATCTAATTTTACTGAGGTTTCTGATAATACATGGTGGATTGATTGTGGTTCTACAATTCACATTGCGAAAACCATGCAGGGCTTTCTAAACCTGAGGAAGCCAAATGAAAGTGAGCAATGCATCTATTCTGGAAACCGGATGCGCTCTACTGTTGAAGGAGTGAGATCTTATAGGCTCATTTTGAAAACTGGTTTTCAACTTGATTTGGAAAACACCTTTTATGTACCTTCTTTTTCCAGAAATTTAGTTTCTCTTTCAAGACTTTCGATTATTGGATATGATTTCTATTCACATCTTTTTGTAATGAATGTATTGAAAGAGAATAAAGTTATTGGTTCTGCGAAATTGAATGGTTTTTTGTTTCAACTTGAGTTAGATCCCATTTACGAGCATACTCTTTTAACAGAAACTGGTACAAAGCGTTGTATTATCAATGAGAACTCATCAAGTCTTTGGCATAAAAGATTGGGACATATCTCAATCGAAAGAATGAAAAGATTAGTGAATGAAGGAGTTTTACAAACTCTAGACTTCACTGATTTAGGTACTTGTGTGGGATGCATAAAGGGCAAGCAAACCAACAAGACCATTAAGGGTGCCAAAAGGAGTTCTCAACCTCTTGAAATCATACACACGGATATCTGTGGACCTTTTCATACACCTTGCTTGAATGGTCAGAAATACTTTATTTCATTTATCGACGACCTATTCAAGGTTCATGTATCTCTATCTTCTATTTGAAAAATCTGAAGCACTTGATGCGTTCCAAATCTTCAAATTAGAAGTAGAGAAACAAAAGGAGAAGACAATTAAAATTGTCCGATCCGATAGAGGTGGTGAATATTATGGACGTTACACAGAAAAGGGACAAATGATTGGTCCATTTGCCGAATTCCTTCAAAAGGAGGGTATTGTTGCTCAAAACACCATGCCTGGCACACCACAACAAAATGGTGTTGCTGAAAGAAGGAATCGGACTCTTATGGACATGGTCAGGAGCATGATTAGCACAACGAATTTGCCTATATCCTTTTGGAGTGAAGCTCTAAAAACCGCTGTGTATGTTTTAAATAGGGTTCCATCTAAGGCCGTTCCTAAAACACCTTTCGAGTTGTGGAATGGTTGGAAACCGAGTTTAAAACATTTACACATATGGGGCTGTCCAGTTGAAGTTAGGGTATACAACCCAAGCATAAAGAAACTGGATGAACGAACGAAAAGCGGTTATTTTATTGGATATGCAGTTAACTCCAAAGGATATAGATTTTACTGTCCCTCACATACTCCTAAAGTGGTTGAAGCTAGAAATGCTAAGTTCCTAGAGGATCATGAAGTCAGTGGGAGTGATTCGAATCGAGAATTCAATTTTGAGGAAATAAGGGATACACATGTTGTACCTTTATATGTGGACAATTCGGTTGCTATTCAACAAAATGAAGAGCCGCCTAATTGTACAACCTCAAATTGAAGAATCACATCAAGAACAAACTGAACCCACTAATCCCACATCTACTGAATCAGTGGGAGTACGAAGATCCTCAAGAACTAAAAGGCCAGCAATTTCTAGCGATTATGTTGATATCTTCAAGAGTCCGATTATGACATTGGACTAAATCATGACCCTATCTCATTTTCACAAGCCATGAATTGTGACAAATCAGTCACTATGGTACGATGCCATGAAAGAGGAGATGGAATCAATGGCTAAAAACAATGTCTGGGAACTTGTTCCGTTACCAAACAGAGCCTCTGTGGTGGGATGCAAATGGGTCTTTAAGACCAAAAGAGACTCGTTTGGTAACATTGAACGATATAAAGCCAGACTTGTAGCCAAAGGTTTCACTCAGAAAGAAGGCATTGATTACCATGAAACCTTCTCTCCAGTCTCAAAGAAGGATTCATTTCGGATAATCATGGCATTAGTAGCTCATTTTGATCTCGAGCTACATCAAATGGATGTGAAAACTGCGTTTTTGAATGGGGTTCTTGATGAAGAGGTATACATGCGTCAACCTGAAGGCTTTGTCAATTCTGATAATGATCAACTGGTTTGCAAATTGAATAAATCCATATATGGGCTTAAACAGGCTTCACGTCAATGGAACATCAGGTTTCATGAGGTAATCTCTTCATTCGGTTTCGTAGAGAATATTGTTGATCAATGTATATACCTCAAGACGAGTGGGAGCAAATACATTTTCTTAGTCCTATATGTGGATGATATTCTACTGGCAAGCAGTGATCTTGGGTTATTGCATGAGACCAAGCGATTTCTCGCTTTGAACTTTGATATGAAGGATATGGGTGAAGCCTCTTATGTCCTTGGCATAGAGATTCACAGAGATAGAACAAGTAAAGTACTTGGTCTTTCTCAGAAGGCCTACATCATCAAAGTACTTGAGAAATTTGCTATGCAGAATTGTGCGTCTATTGCGTCACCTATTGTCAAAGGAGAAAAGTTCAGTTTGGACCAGTGTCCTAAAAATGCATAGGAGCAGGATCAAATGAAAAGCATTCCATATGCCTCGCTCATTGGGAGCCTTATGTATGCATTGGTCTGTACCAGACCTGATATTGCATTTGCGGTTGGAGTGCTTGGTAGATATCAAAGCAACCTTGGTATGGCTCATTGGAAAGCAGCCAAGAGGGTGTTGAGATATTTACAAGGAACCAAAGATTATGAGCTCACATACAGACGGATCAGAGAATTTGGAAGTCAATTGATATTCTGATTCTGATTACTCTGGTTGTGTGGATACGAGTAAGTCTACTTCTGGATACATCTTTCTTCTTGCTGGAGGAGCTGTATCTTGGAGGAGTAAGAAGCAATCCATTATTGCTTCATCCACAATGGAGGCTGAGTTTATTGCATGCTATGAAGCTACGTCACAGGCCTTATGGATGAGAAATTTCATCAGTGGTCTTAAGGTTGTCGATATTGTTGATAGACCCATAAAGATTTTCTGCGACAATTCAGCTGCTGTGTTCTTTGCGAAAAATAATAAAAGTGGGAGTCGCAGTAAACATATCGACATAAAGTATTTGAAGGTCAGAGATCATGTTAGACAAGGAGAAATAAAGATTGAACACATTAGTACGGAGTCAATGGTTGCTGATCCTATGACTAAAGATTACCGGTTAAAGTTTTCAAGGATCATGCTGCTGATATGGGACTTCTTAGTTCTCCTTGATTTGTTGTACTTTGATCTTATTTTGTCTAGACATTTGTTGACTTTGAATATGCGCATTTAAAGTTGTAGGATCTATTTGATCCATGGATGAGGACCCATTTTGAGATGATTTATAGTAAATCATTCATTTTGTTCGATTGAGTGTATGATGCATTGTAATTCTTGGAAGGGAGTGCTTGACATCAAAGCATGACCGCCTTGATTCGTGTGTTGTATTTTCAGTCTAAGTTTGGTAGTCAATAGATCCAAGTGACAATAAAATTATGGCCATATTGTTTTGTCACTTATGCCGTGTTATCTAGCATTCGACATGTGATCCAAGTGGGAGAATGTAAGAATCAATTATAATTAATATAATTGATTGCAAGAATCTCGTGATTTATTTGTAAATCACTAATGTGGATCACATGTATAACGTACCTGTACGTTATATTGGCTAGATACGTTGCAATTATTGACTGCATTAATTGTCAGATTTGATTTTGATTGATTGACAATTATTAAGTTTCCTTGATGGAAGGAATTGATTGTCAGTCAAATATGGAAAGGGGTCCCCGGCCTAGCCTATAAATAGAGGGCCTGTGATATTCCATCAATCATAGCTATACAGCATTCAGATAGGCATAGGCTGGAAGACTCTCTTTTCCGCAAGGATTCTTTTCTGCAGCAGGCTTCCGATTCGAAGGCGACGACTAAGCGATAATGGCCGGAGGTAACTTTTATGCTTCCGCAATTTGTTTTGGCCTAACATTATTTTCACAGGTGGAGAGGGAGTGCTGAAAGCCCAATTTCAATTGATAATATGTGAGTTTCTGGTGGCGCTTTTTGGGCTCTATTAATATCATTATATCCACACGGTGAGTATGTAATATCGAAATCAACTGGTTTAAAGAGGTGCGAAGACCTCCTACATTCCAAGTGATAACCTTCATTGAGAAACTGTATCATTATCAATCAGTGAGTGGCCCAAACGACTTTGTGTTGCACTTCTAGTTCTTATGGAAGATGGCGGCCGAGGTGGTAAGTCCTTTTTTGCAAGACGACGTCTCCTGGAGGGAGCAGGTAGAAAACCGTCTTAATTTGCAATTGGCTAATCAGCTAGTGCTGCTAATATGCTGGCATCATCAAAATCAATGTGACGGGTTTGGAGTTTTTTTGCTAATAGCCTCGGAGTCTGTCTTCATCTGTAATATAAAAGATGCACGTGTTTCTAATTCTGTCGTCTGTAACTCTGCATCAACAACATCAGAGTCTGAGTATTGATAATAATCTGCATCATCATGTTTTTGTTGCTGCCCAACTATCTCATCCTCTTTATCATGGCCTAGTGATTGCAGATTCTGCATATTTGATATCAGGAGAGGTGGATCAGGGAGAAGTTGTAGACCTTCCCCTGTTTTTGGTGCTGAAGGTGGTCTCTGTAATATGGATATTGGAGGTTGCAGTTCATCAATCGGACGTTGATTTTTCTTTGGTGTCCAGTGAGTTGATGGTTTTGTTTTGGCTGCCGGTTGTGGAGGTTGGGATGGCTGTTCTTCACAATGACCTGTTAAATGTCCCAGCCGTCGACATGTAGAACAAAAAGTAGGCATGTCTTCATATATGATTTGCTGCAGTATTAGCTTCTGTTCAACCTGCAAATATAGCTTTTGTGGAAGTTCCTGCGACACGTCTATTTTCACACAGACTCTTGCAACAGATGGCCTCAAACCATCTGCAGTGGCGACCTCCAATTTGATAGGAGTGCCTATAGGTCGAACAATCTCATATAATGCTGATTTGTGCTGTAAATGAATTGACAATCCCGGAAAAGCAACCCAGACCGGGACGATAGGTACATCCTAAGATGGATCAAAATCCACAGTCCATTTTGTAATGTGCATATGACATCTGGATATATTCCATGATCGCCGATAAAAACACCGAATGTAATCAAGTTCATGCCGGAAATTTAAAAGTATATGCTTTTGATCAATCAAAGTGATACGCATATCATTACGAAATCCAATACGCTCAAACACCTCTCGTATAATCTTAAGGGAGGGACGGCCATACCAGAAAGTGCCCACCAATGAATACCGAAAAGGAACAGCGAGGGCATCAATTTCTTCATCCGTAAAAGTAATCATCGGTTATCCTTTGTGACGTTCGACTGTTTTGGGAGAGATGGTTACGTTGTGGTGAGATCTAGAAACAATCGAGGCGAATGTGGGCAACTGTGATGGCGAGGATTCCTGTCGACAGTATGCGATCACAGAATATAAATTGAGAAACAAAGCGGTAGATAAATTAGAACAGAAGTGAATCAAGAAGAAGGATGATGATGGCGGCGGCATCATGCACGCCGCTATTGATCGCCAAAGGAGGAAACCACAAACATTTTTATAGACACATATATACATCGTATATATATGTATTACACACACACATATATATATATGTGTATATATATATGTATGTATATATATATATATCTATTAATGTATGTATAAGTGCATATATGTGTGTTTATGTGTGTATATATACAAATATGTGTGTGTATGTGTATATATACATTTTTTTTACCAAAGGAAGGCGCAGGCCCCAGCTTTATTTTATCAATAAAATCCCTCACTTACAGCGGAGGAAAACCTAAATTACAGAAAAGTTCCCAACACAACGAAACAAAATTACTGTGCGGTCTTGAAATAAATACAGTAAAAAACGCATAAAGCAAAGGGGTACCACCCACACTGCATAGGATATGTCTCATTAAAACCTTGGCAAGCAAAACCACCCTTGTGGATAAAATCTTGCACGAAGGAAAAAGATTACATATTTATGCAGGGTGGGCCAACGGTACTAGAACAACTAGAATCATGGACCCAACATTCATAACGCAGTTCGGCAGTCTCTGTTGCACCAGGTGGAGCTCGCCATCCTCAGCACATGCAAACAAATGTAAGAATATGATCGTCAATGCCATGACCTCATAGAATGTGTGAGCGTACGAGGAGAAAACAGAATCAAAGCACATACCCAACCTGCATGCATTCTGAAGAGTGTAGGCAGGAGTTAGCAGTTGTCGCTAATCCTTATGGAAGACAGTCTGGTGACCTTTTGGAAAGCAAAAGGAGAAGAATCATCCATCCCTCGCGAACATACAACAGGTAAAACAACAATGAGTAGTGTTAGAGGAATAGCAATCAGACATAAAGTCCATGACAAGTACACTGAAAAGTAAAAGTACTTGGACTGCCTGTATCAAAAGAATGACATAGGGAAGAGAGGTGAAAAGTCCAGTGTATCTCAAGCTCGTAAATATGCTGTAGACAAGTCTGTGAGTACGCAGCCCTGGGCAATGCCAGGTAGATTTTCAAGTGTGTGGAAAGTGGACATCGATGAAGCCTGTAAACCATAGCATGCGAGGTGATGAGCCACTGAATTAGTCTCCCGCGGTGTATAGCAAAGCACTGAGTTTGTCAGATGTAGAAAGGTATGCAATCGCTGAAGGTCTTCCTGAAGATCTCCAGTTGTAGAGGCCACATCAACCATTAATCGAACTAAAGCCAGACAATCTGTCTCTAAGAAAAACTTGCTGAACTATGGTGCATAGAATATGGTGACATATACAGCTTCCTGCAGCTCTACTCTGAGTGGAGGAAGACGCAGCAATGGGAAGACAATCGTCGAGAGAAGTGCTCCCGCTAAGTCACAAATGACAGCCCCAACTGAAGCATCCCATCGACCCACAACTGCATCAACATTTATCTTCATCCGTCCTGATGGGGGTGTAAGCCAACACACTACCCTACTTCTTCTGCAGCGTATATGAGGCGATAGACCGGCCACTACCAACGAGGGTATCACTAAGGCATACCTTTTGCCTGAAGCAGCCTGGCACCAAGTGAAAATATCCATCCGTATACTCCTCCAACCTCTGAGGGACAAAGACGTCATCCCCAAACACAACGACCATATATTCTTCCCAAACACTCTGACATGCAGCATGTGTAACAACTACCCTTAGATTTCCTTTCATAGTACTAGCTGAAGATGCCAGCCACCAACTTATCAGGTGCGAGTTCAAAGAAGACTGGAGAGAAAAGGGCCCCTCAAGCAAAAGTGCGTACTTACGCCAAATATGGGCTAGGGCGTGGCAATGTAGGAAAATATGAGTCGAATCACCATCTGGCTGGGAACAGAAAGGACAAATCATCGGAAAAACTACTGAAAAGGACCACTTAATATCAGGAAGTGGAAGCACCTGGAAAAGCAACTTCCACATGAATACTTTAGATGACTGTGGTAATCTTGCCCACCAAATATATCGACAGGAGCGTAATGAAGCACGCGATACTCGAAACTCATCATAGGCACTTTTTAGAGAGAATTGACCATTCTCATTTCGACTCCACTGAAGGCTACACTGCCTTTCCTTCACTCGACTGTGGTAGTAGGAATGAATCCTGCATATTCGTTTCCAGTCTGACGAGTCATAAATTAGCTCTCGAAAATGACCTCTGCCTCCATTTTTCTGACGAAGAAATCCTGCCAAAACTATGGTATTTTGGTTATATTCCCACCACATTGTACGCTCTTAAGCCTTTTGCAAACTTGCCAACTGTCGAACTCCTAACCCTCCTTCAATCACTGGGACACATATATGCTTCAAAGATCTCCAATGATGTCGTTCAGCCCAAAACAAACCCGCAAGCTTACATTCAAGTTCAGACACCACACTTTTCGGAAGTCTAGAAACAACAAATAGATGCAGAGGAATTGCAGAGAGAACAGACTGAATGAGGGTCAATCTGCCTGCTGCACTCAAAAGTTTATTCGCCCAACCAGCCAAACAGGCGTCAAAATGATTCAATAGGGATGTGCAATACATCGAGCAACTCACCCCATGGTGAAGTGAAGCACCTAAATACTTTATTGGTAGGGCCGTCAGGCGCATCCCTAATAAGCTTGCAACCTTGTGACCATTAAGTTGAGAACTGACAACCACCTGACTCTTATGAAAATTTACCTGCTGTCCCGAAGCCATCTGATATTGATTTAGGAAGTCAGTAAAGCAGCTCAGATTCCTTGCTGATGCAGAGAGAAAGATAAGTAGATCATATGCGAACCCCAAGTGTGAGGGTGTTTTGACTCTGCTCTCTTCAAAAGTGCGAATATGTGCAGTGCCATCAGAGATTTAAGACCCCTGCTAAAACCTTCTGATGCAAGGATAAACAGCAGTGGAGATAACGGAACCATATTTAACTCTCCGACCTGCACTAAAAAGCCACACGGCTTACCATTAATAAGCACTGAGCATTTGGTTGCGAAGAGATTATTCATAATCAGTCTGACAAAAACCTCTGAAATCCCATCTGAAGTAGCAATTTTCCTAAGTAATCCCAGCTCACCCGATCGAAAGCCTTAGCCATATCTAAAATGACGATCATCCTTCCTCCACGATGTGGTTTATCTAGCAAGTGCACCATTCCCTGTGCCATCAGAACCTGCTCAGCTATCCCTCTACGTGGCATTCTCTTGCCAGTTCCTGTATAATTAATCGAGGGAGCAGTTCCACCAGTCTTGATGAAATTATTCTCTTCACTACCTTTCATAGGAAATCCATCAGGCAGATGGGACGAAAGTCCGTGAAGATTGTGGGCGCAATGACCTTCGGAATAAGAGTGATCAGAGAAGCTGCCATAGATGTCGGCACATGGATGCCAAGAAAGAATTCCTACACTGCCTTTAAAACATCCTGATTTATTATCTCTCAGCAGTGCCTATAAAACCGCCCATTATAACCATCCAACCGAGCAGCGCCGGAAGGACTCAAATGCCAAACCGCGTCTTTTACCTCTGACAGCTGCATAATAGCTAGCAGCATCTGATTATCCTCTGAAGATACCTGTGGTGGGATATATTGCAGGATGGCATCGTGATTCGAAGTATGCTCGGCAAAAAATAACGTTCAGTAATATCTCTCAACTTCTCCCTTGATATCTGCCTCTGTCACACATTCTTCTCCTGTAGAAGTCACAATTCGAGCAATTTTTTGCTTCCTGCGACGGTCTTTCACAAGGCCCTAATAATAAGATGTGTTAGTATCACCTTACTGCAGCAAGGTCACCCTTGCTTTTTGCTACCAAAAGTAACAAACATGCATTTGGGCCTGAAGCAGTTGAGCCTTTGCACTATGGTAGGCTGAATGACTCGCCTCATCAGGATGTTCATCATACACTGCCTTTGTAGCAACAACTCTTTCCTCTGCTTCTGAGACTGCATCGAAGACATTTCCAAATACATTTCTATTCTATCTTCTGAGGTCTTTTTTCCAGTTTCTGTAGCTTGTTATACAGTCCTCGCATACCCCCTGTCGTTGGATAGCTATTTCATTTATGACATATGAAATCATTAAAGTCCAGATGCGATGTCAATACATCAAGGAAGCGGAAAGATCTTGGACCTGGAGTGTCTGATTCACGGCATGTAAGGAATAAAGGTGCATGATAAAATTTTGCCCTATTCAGATGCTACACCATCAATGTATCAAAAACCTCATAGAAGCTCTCCGTCCAAAGCAAAAGATCCAGTCTTTGCCATACTCTTCCGAGTCCATGTCCCATCTGACTAGGTAAACTGCGAGCCTTGGAAGGAGATACCCACCAAGTCAGAATCACTCACCCATCGATTGAATTCCATTAACTGCCTCAGAGACGGAGTCGACGTCCCCTTATGCACATCCAGGGTTAAGAAAGTATTAAAGTTGCCACCCGCTATCCAAGGCTCTGTAAGCGTGCGAGAAAAGGACAACAAGTCCACCCACAATGTTCTTCGAGCTTGCACTGTATGTTGCCCATAGACTGCTGTCCACCAAAAGATCTTCCTCGATGGAACCCATTGAAAATGCAAGGAGATGTTCTATCCACCGTGAGACGTGCTAAGGTTGCACATAACTGAGACTGTCCAAAATACTCAAATTTTACTGTCTTGCAAGGAGAGTGCCTTCGAAAATCCCAACTTTAAACGATAATACTCCAACTTTAATTCTGACAACTTTGGCTCGATCAAAATTAATAAATAAACGTGATGCTTGCGTACTAAATATTGAGTTCTATTTAGAGAGATGTGCACCTCCCAAACATTCCATGTTAGTGAATTATTGAGAAAGGGGTGGGTCCAAGCTAGAAGCTGGCAGCTTTGAGGACCACGTAACTCCCATGGAAGGAGGGGGAAGCGCCTTGTCTTTTTTCTTGAGTCGTTGCCTCTTCTTACTGCAGTTCGCCAACCCCTGAACTGCCTTCACAAAGGATGGATCATTAAGATCAATTGCAGAAGGATCACCCTGAACCATTCCCTGCATCTACTTAAACCTCTTTTCCATGTGCGAGGTTACACTATGTAACTCCAAATCATCGTCCGACAAGTGGACGTTTATAATTATGTGTCTGAGGCATGTCCATAATTTTCTTCCTCCACTCTTGCCCCAGCTGAAAAATTATCAAAAGGGTCAGAACAAAGCACTGCCACATCCGGTGTGATTTTGAAGGTTTTCCTACTTAGTTTGACCTGTCCCCAATTGAAGAACTACCTGTAATTGCATCACTCCTGTCTGTTGCTCAGTAACATCATCGTCCAGAGAAGTATTTGATGGACCAGAGCCATCTATATCGGCTGTTCTTCTATGACAAGAGGCCGCAAGACAGCATTCAACAAATCTCCTCCCGACACCACCGGATTATCTTTTCTTTGGAGTCTAATGTTGAGGTGGAAAGTCAGAAATTTTAGTTTTCCTCTTAATGGCAGCTAGCTGAGTTGCTGCCATCTCAACTTGTGGAGGGCAAGTCACCTCATTTGTGTTACAAGACAGCGTGGCATGACTAAGCATCTGACATGTGGAACAATAATAAGGTTTGTCTTTATAGTCAATTTGCTAGAAAAAGTTAAAATCATGGCTTTGGATGTAGACACGAGTTGGTAATTCTTTTGACACATCCACTTCGACACAAACTCTTGCAACCGATGGCCTTAGTAAGTTTGTTGTTGCGTTATCCGCCTTCAATGGGGTTCCAATCATTCGAGCAATTTCAAATAAAGCCTTGGGCTTATGCAAATAGACTGGCAATCCATGAAAAGACAACCAGACTCGTATAATTGGAGTATCCACTTTAGGATCTAAATCATAAGACCATTTAGTTACTCGCATATGAAAACCCTAAACATTTTATGAGCGACGAGAGAAACATCTAATATAGTCTGTCCCTTAATCAAATGTGACCAAAATATGAGTCGAATCCATAGGCTGATCTTCATCCCTCCTGTAAACCCTACCTTGTCAAACCAAGAACGAATAGCCTCTAGTCTTTGCCTACCATACCAAAAAGTACCAACAAAACTATATTTCAGAGAATTCGTTAGTGCAATAACTTCATCATGAGAGAAACTTATGGTCGGAACTCCCTTGTATTTAGCGATCTCCCAAGGAGGCAGAGAAACCTTGGAAGCCCCAGCCACAACAGACGCAAATGACCTAGTTGTCGGCTCTGATGTCGGCCGCATTGGATTTTGCATGGAAACAAAATACAAAAAGAACGGGCCGAAAGTTTGATACACAGCAGGTAGATAATATTCCCAATGAATTGGATATTGCATATATAAGCATGAAAAAGGTGCTAGGAATACCAGATTGCTAGAGCTAAGAAATAAAGAAGTGCACCAGCGGCGGTAAAGTCAGTCATTGCCGCTGTGAGTCGCCGTGAAGTCCGGAGTGTATGTGATCGCCGCCGCCATGCATATTTCCTTTTATGTGTGTTTATACATATATATGTATATATGTATACGTTGGATCGTAACACCTGCAATAAACTTTCCAGAAATCAATTTCAATGTCTTGACTAGACTCTGTCCAAAAATGAGATAAACATAAGATTGTTGGCCCTTCAAACAAATAAAATGATTCAGATGGTCAGTCTGAACAGAATTGGACAGAATAGTGATGAACTTTGCAAACGTGTTTGTCTTTAATTAATCAGCCAGAGAGGTCGATCTTTATGTCAAAATACTCCTTAGGATGTCTAGTTTAAGTTTCCAAAAGGTCCTGACCTGAAACTATGCGTGATGAAATCATAATGCAAGTTTCCTTGAAATTGGTTAGATTACAACTAGAATGGAGCAGTTATCTTTCAAAGACTGAAAGACTAACTTTCCTTTGCTCAAATCAAGTGATTCTTATTACAAATGAAAGCTAATAGTCTGAAGTATAACTCCATCAAAAATCATGAATTTTGAAAATGTTTTATATCTTTTCAAGATGTGTGCATTTGGGTGAAAACTGCGGTGGAAACGGACAAAAAACAGTAAAGAAGGAAAGAAGAGAAGAACACCAAGGATTTATCCTGGTTCGGTCAATGTGACCTACTCCAGTCTCAAGGAACACCTTTATTTGGATTTTACTATGAAATGAACTCCAATACAATAAAAACCAAGCTTGATCCTTGGTTATACACCAACCCTATTCAAGACTTGGATGATCACCTCTATGCAACTTTAGTTGCAACACCTTTAACACCTATTGATGCAGCCTTATAGAATTGGCTAATCAATCTCACATATGTAGGACCTCAGGCGCTACCAACTCTCCCAAAACCAATTGGTGATAGGAGATGCGCATACCCTAGCCTTATAGTGCATTCAGCACACACAAGCGCCCACGGCATTCGATTGTGACTTGACCCACATGGCCTACGCGCCACGGGACAATTGCTGCACCCGACAATCTCCCCCTCAGCAATTGCTCCCGTTGGGAATCAAACCTATGACCTTGGCTCTGATACCGATTGTTAGACTGTGCACCTGCAATAAACACCATTAGAGGGGGGGGGTAAATGTGGTTAGCGGAAATTACACTACTGCCCTTAATTAAAAACACCTTTGAAAACAGAATCTGAGACTACCTCAGATTCATATCCCGTTTTTGAAAAATTCAAAAATAAGTGTACACAAATCCAAAAATTACGAAACTTTCCAGAACTTAACTTCAATTGGTTAACAAGACTCTGTCCAAAAATCAAACAAAGATAAGATCGTTTGGCCCTTCAAACAAATAAAAAGATTCAGATGGTCAATCTGGACAGAACTGGACAGAATTGGACAGAATGTTGCTGATTTTGAAAAACGTATTTCTCTTTGAATACTCAACCAAAAAGGTTTATCTTTATATCAAAACACTCCTTAGGATGTGTAGTTGATGTTTCCAAAAGGCCCTGACCTTAAACAATTCTTGATTAATACAGAATTCAAGTTTTCTCAAAACTGGTCAGGTTGCAGCCAGATTGGAGCAGTTATCTTGCAAAGACTGAAAGACTAACTTTCCCTTGCTCAAATAAAGTGGTTCTTGTTGAAAATGAAAGCTAACAGTCTGAAGTATAGCTCCACCAAAAATCTCGAATTTTGAAAGTGTTAGCCATTTTTTCAAAACATGAGACGTTGTGTGAAAACTGCAGTAAAAACGAGCAGAATCCTGAAATGAGGAAACAAGACAAGAACACTGAGAATTTATCCTGGTTCGGTCAATAAGACCTACTCCAGTCCCAAGGAACACCTTTCCTTGGATTTCACTATGAAATGAATCACCTTACAGCAAGAACCAAGCTTGATCCTTGGGTTATACACCAACCATATTCAAGACTTAGATAATCACCTTCTATGAAACACTTAGTTGCAACACCTCTACCACCTATTGATATAGCCTTATAGAATTGGCTAATCAATCTTACAAATGAAGCTCAAGAGGCTTGTAGCTCACCAAATACAACAAGAACACCTTTGCTACAAAGAATGAAACAAGAACAACAACAAGAAGATGATAGCTAGACAAATAAACACATGCTTTCAAGTGAGCTTCAAGTGTGTTTCATCTTCTTCACCATTGCCTCCTATTTATAGTGTGAATTGAGGCTTGTAGATAAGAATGTACATGTATCACCCTCTTCATCATCATGTCCAAGTTGTCTTCACATCATTGGTTGGCCTTGTACACTTGGCAAAATGAGACAACATAATTGGTCCACCTTGGATATTAATTTGATCGATTTTTTCACTACATTTTGTCTTGAAAATGTTGAAGATAATGTAGTGGGATAACAACTCCATAATCCTCTCAGATTTTTACCAAAAGAATAGGCATGTGAGGCTTAAAAAATTTGACCAAATCAGCCTTTTTTACCTTGTAGCCGTTGGCTACATTTCAAATATGTCCTAGTTGGCAAGTTTTGCCAACTAGCTTTTTTTGGTAGGTCCACTTGTCACCAACTCATAAAATGAGTACATCATCATATCCACCTGAATATACACGTTTTAAAGGCTGTATATAGGCATGTCAACTCAGATTTTTGAAGAAGAAATCACTAAATAATAATTGACAAGATTATGTAAACGTGTAACACCAAAATTTCCAATATTTCTTCTTGTATGTTGTGATCATTTGCACACCTTGAACATCTTTATATTTTATGAAATATGATGATAAATATCCTCCAATAACATATATAAAAGAGTATTCAAGAAAGAAATAGAATGTAACATCACAACTCGTCACACATCCCGCTATAGTCAATAATATCATCATATAAGAGAAATAATATTAAATCGCCATATAATCTTCAAAATAATCATATCTCAACTCCATAATGATGATAAGAATATACTCAAGAGATTCCGTGAGTGAAAATACCAAAAATACCCTTAGGGATGAAATGACCAAAATACCCCTGGTGAGAGAAAACTCCAGAAATGACCCCGATAGTCAGAAATAATCATAACATCATCTTTTTCATGATAAATAAGATGATAATAAGTCCTTGATATATATCCACCATATCATGTTCCTACAAAACTCAAAATACCAATTTTGCCCTTTTTGGTAAGTTGTAGAAACTTCCAAGGCAGATTAGTCACAATATATTTAAAATCACCAAAAACACATAATATTCACATAATGAACATGTATAAATCATATACAAATGAAAAAAAAACAATTTTATCACATTTTAGAAAATTATTTCTAAAAACCCTAGACATCGATCGATCGAAGTGCCTCAGCTTCAGAGATCAATGTCTCACCATAAGTTTCAGAATTTGTCTCTGGCCTACATTAATCAATCGAAGTGAGGGCTCGATGTACATCGATCGATCAATGTGTCTCAGGTTTAGAGATCGATGTCTCATCGTAAGGTTTTGAACTTTCACTGTCTTACATGGATCGATCGATGTGAGAAATCTATGTCAACTTTTTCAACTTTTAAACACATATAACATCATGTATGATATTTTTATGTATTCACCACTTAAAATCATGACTTTGAAAATTATCCAAACATATTTCTCAACATTCTCCCCCTTTTGGATGATTTTTAAAATAACCTAACATGATTTTAATGTCACAACTTATAACCAATTGTTTATCATAAATCTATCAATTGTTTCACCAAATTTGTACCAATTGTTTTAGAAACTAATCTCCAACCAATTACCAATTGCTTTCACATTGTTTTTAAATTCTCAACTCTGATGTATTCATATGGTCCTCCTCAAATTATACTCTCCCCCTTAACCTATGCTCAACTTATACCAATTGAAACTTAGCATGTTAGCATATTATTCAATCAACCAAATTATGAATTATCAACTAAAATCATGTTCTTATTCTATCTCCCCATTTATTTTGCAAATCATACAAAAGATAGAACTACGAAATGGTGTCATAAGTCATCATACCTAACTTGGCTCGTAAGTTTTCAAAATTGGCTTGATTAAGGGGTTTGGTGAAGATGTCAGCGATTTGGTGATCAGTTCTTACATGGTCTATAACTATATCCTCATTTTGAACATGATCTCGAAGGAAGTGGTATCGTACCTCAATGTGTTTGGCCTTAGAATGAAGTACCAGATTCCAAGAAAGATTGATCGCATTTGTGCTATCATAGAAAATTAGAATCTTATTTATTTTAATGCCAAAATCACTAAGTTGTTGTTTAAGCCAAAGTATTTGGGTAGTGCATAAACTCAAGGCTATATACTCGGCTTCGGTGGTAGAAAGAGCTACACTAGCTTGCTTTTTAGAAAACCAAGAGATCAAGTTGGTTCCTATGAATTGACGCGTACCGCTAGTGGATTTTCTATCTAATTTGCAACCACCATAATCAGCATCACTATATGTGTATAATTCCAACTTAGCATTTCTATCATACCAAAGTCCTAAGTGAGGTGTGTGTTTAAGATATCTAAAGATCTTTTTCACCACATTGTAATATGATACATTAGGACAAGATTGAAACCTAGCACACATACACACACTAAACATGATGTCAGGTCTTGATGCAGTTAAGTATAACAGTGATCCAATCATAGACCTATAAAGTGTGTCATCAAAAGGTTTTCCATTTTCATCCTTGTCTAGTTTTGTGCTAACGCTCATAGGGGTAGGTGTTGGTTTCAACTCTTCAAAGCCAAACTTCTTAATCATATCATTGACATACTTATGTTGGCTAATGTGGATTCCTTGAGGGGTTTGTTTGATTTGAAGTCCTAAGAAGTAGTTCAATTCTCCTACCATTGACATTTCAAACTCTGACTTCATACACTCTTCGAAGTCTTTTACTAAGGTAGGGTTGGTTGAACCAAAGATTATATCATCTACATATATTTGAACTATTAATAAGTCATTATCTTTTCTTCTTAGAAATAATGTGTTGTCTATGGTCCCCCTTTGATAATTATTTGCAATAAAAAAGTTTGCAAATCTATAGTACTAAGCTCTTGGAGCTTGTTTTAAACCATATAGAGCTTTCTTAAGCTTATAAACATGGTTCCAATTCCTAGAATGACTAGGTTAACCCTCATCTTGTCCAAATATTTCATTTGTATGAACATTATCGTATGTAATCGGATCATTAGTAATATTACCTTCCAATTGCAAAGTCTCTTCATTTATTTCATCTAAGGGTTCACGCATGTCTTGTTCAGGGAGAGTTGGTTCTAGATGATCAAGTACAGGCTCAAGTAATACATCATCACCAAACATATTTTCAACATTATTCTCATGTTTATGTTGTAGAAATAAGAGGGTTTGAGTGATTTCAAAATAAGAAACGTTGAATATATATATATATACAAACGTGTATAAGTGTGTACATGTATGCATGATAACTTGTCATCACTTGTCTTATTTAGCTTATATATTATGTTGCCGTACTAACGAGCCATGAAGCATTAAAGCTTACATCATATGGCGAACATTTGTTGAGTTTATACTATTTTCAGGTGCCACCATTAATGAACTAAATTAGTTCATTAAGTGAAGTACTTAGTTTAATAAACTAAGTAGTTCATTAAAGGAAGATTCATTTGGAAAAGGCACAAAGGCAACAAAGCTAAGGAAGGAAAGTCTTGTCTTCTCCTCCTCCCCACAATTAATTTCACACGCCTTATATATATATACACTATATTTTCAGATTTTTTAATAAAAGGCACATACACATGTTTTCCAACGTACTACCGACACGTTATATATCTTACGTACGTACGTTAACGTCATACCACTATACTTAACTCATGTTTATGAGTATATTCAGGTCTTATATCATATGATATAAGTTATGGTGATGACAAATTAAATACGACACGATAAAAGGTTCTAAACCGAAATTCGTCGTATCGGGCGAATACCGAAACTTCGCCAACGTATCACGTACTTGCCATAAACAAATGGCCAGCCCATATACATCAAAAATTGATAAAACTTTCGTGCTACACATGGTATGATCAGCCAAAAATACTTTCCATGTTGGCACACACAAATCACCCCACATTTAGGCCAAAATGTGAATATTCCAATTTTAATTTTGTCACATGTTTATGGTACCACTTTAAATCAGCCAAGTGCTGAGATTTAAAGTATATATTATATATATTATTCATAACATAAGATATATATCATGTGCAAAAGTTGGAATTTAAATTAGAGAAAAATCGGGAAATCGATAAATATCGAAAATTCGGTTTTCTACGCACATAACATGGAACGTTTTTCTTGAACATCATGTGACACGTATCTAGACACTTTTTACATATAATATACATCTTAAAGTGTTCTAGAAAATTAAATTAAGGGCTGATTGGAATATTACATGTGTGTATTATTAAATGTGCACTATTTTACAAAGTTAGCAAAAATAAATTTCAGCACATGTACAAACACACTCAACGCCACCTACAGCTGGTTTGGAGCATATGTGGAGCCTTGTTGGCATGTTGATTGGTCAAGGATCAATCATACAATGTTGAGAAATCAAAGAGAGAAGCTACAAAAGGTAAGTATTCAACATATACCTCTCTTATGTCACATGCTGAAAATTTCAGCATGCTAAAATGGTGGTGGCCGATTTTGTCAATTGAAAGTGAGATATTCCATCATCTTTTGTTATGTGATTAATTGGAAGAAGAAATGGAAATGATTTAAATATAAATTAAATTAATAAATGGTGATATTTTATATCACACATGCTGAAAATTTTTCAGCATGTGTACAACTTGTTGTGGCCGAATTTGTGAGCTTGGATGTGTCCAAGTTCATTTCTTATGTGGTAGCAATAGTTACCATAACTTGGTGATTCAATGTTTTAAGAAGAAATCAATGTAAAATAGGCAATATTTTGGACAAAAAGTGAATGTTACACATGCTGAAATTTCAGCATGTGCAAGAGACATAGTGGCCGAATTTTTCACCCCTTTTTGTGTCCAAGTTCATTCATCAATTGTTAGCAAGACTTACCATGTATTGTTGACTCATTTTTATGGTGAAAAATCAAAGAATAATGGGTATTATTTTGAAGGAAATGGAAGGTTGCAAATGCTGAAAATTCAGCATGGAAAATATGTTTATGGCCGATTTTTTGGATGAGAAAGGAAGGATTTTATTGTCTTACAATTTATGTGAATATCTCTTGATTTATGGAATGTATTATGTGATGATCTTTGGCACATTTTAAAGTGTTTATTTCAGATTTTCCATGTCATCAAATGATGACAACATTGAGCCAATAAAGAGGTGCCAAGTAAGCGAAGACTAAATGATGGTCCAATAGAATGATGACAAGTAAGCAAAGCATTGTCACCATGATGTCTTACACTCTCTCAAGCACTTAAAAGGAAATTTTCAAGAGGGGGAGAAGGGCTATAGGGACGGCTGGACTTCTTAAAAAGAGAAGAGGAGAACAAACAAAAACAACACCAAGAATTGCATTCAAAAGTGATCAAAGTGCCAAGCCTCTTTTCTCCTACACTTTCTTTCTCTCTTTTCTTGTAAAAAGCCTATTGTACTTTACATCTTTCAATCTTGAATAGGCTTCATATAAACCACCATTCATACATCTTTGTAAAAGATTGATCAAGGTGTGATCAATCTTCATTCTAGCGAGGTGGTGGTGTTCGTGCAAATTGTACTTGTCATACAAGGTTTGTAAAGGGTTGGAGTTAGGTGTAACTCTATCAACCCTGCGGTAAGGTGTACTGCGTGTGTGTGATTAGTGTGAACCAAGGAAGGTGTTCCTTGAAGACTGGAGTAGGTTGTTTAGAACCGAACCAGTATAAAATTCTTGGTGCAATTTACTTTCTGCATTTACTTTTCAGTTTCTGCACTGTTTATACATTTTGTTCACGTTCGTAAAAATAGTAAACGAATTTCAAAAATTACAAAAATTTCCAGAAACATACCTACACGTTCTAGGGTTCATTTGGCATAAGTTTCAACCCTTTTGGACAAGTATAAGTCAATCAAACATCAAAAGTTCTGAGACTAGTGCAGTCTGATTTTCAGGCTTGCAAAGGTTGAGACTTTGGTTGTAATTGACCTACTTCTCAAAAGAATTTTCCAAAACTGTTTCAACGCATTTAAATATAGTGTATTAAGAGTTATTGGTCAAATTTTCAGATCATTTGGACGTTCACACAAATAGGAATTAATTTTTCAAAACCATCTACCGTTTCTGGCAGAATTGCACAATCTGAGTGCCAACGGTTTTTGAAGGGGTTAAAGGTTGAATTTTAATTTGAAATTTTTAGGGGACCCTCATAACATCTGAAGCTAAGTTCTCTCAAAATTTCATAATTTTTGGAGACCTCTAACTTGGTTTTAAAAACGTTTTAAAACAGGTCCTGAAAACAGAATCTGTTTTCAGAACTTGAATTGTTCAAGTTTAAAGAAATTTTAAAAAGCACACTTTCCGCACCATCTATTCAACCCCCCCCTTCTAGTGGTGCCTTGCAGATCCTACATATGTTGAGTTTTATCACTAACTTCAAAGCATGCATTTTCATTGAATTTCACATGTATAGATTCAATTATTTTTCTAGATGCAGGATTATAACACACCTATATGCTCTTGAATTAGTTGAATAACCAACAAATATGCATTCAATAGACTTTTGTTCAAAGTTGTCTAGATTATCCTTAGTGTTCAACACAAAACATTTACAACCAAAAACTTTAAGATAATCTATTTTCGGTTGTCTATTGTTTAAAATTCATAAGGTGTTTTATTTTATTTCTTTGTAATAGAAAGCCTATTTATTATATAACGAGCACAACTTACAGCTTCAGCCCATAAATATTTTGGTAATTTATTTTCACATAACATTGTTCTAGCAACTTCTTGAATTGTTCTATTTTTACTTCAACAACTTCATTGAGTTGTGGTGTTCTAGGTGGTGAGAATTCATGTTTAATTCCATATAATTCACAAAACTTAATTACATCTTTGTTTTTAAATTTTCCACCTCTATCACTTTTAATTCTTTTAACATTTTCTTTATATATATTTTCGAGTTGCTTAATAAGAGTTTCGATTGCTAATGGAGCATGGTCTTTGTGTGTTAAGAACATTGTCCATGTGTAGCGTGAGTAATCATCTACTATGACACACACATAGTAGCGTCCACCTAGACTTCTTGTCCTACTTGGACCAAATAAGTCTAAGTGAAGCAATTCTAGTACATGACTAGTACTCACTTCATGTTTTAGTTTTAATGTTTCTTTAATATGTTTTCCTTTAATACATGTTTCACACATCTGAAAGTTATCTAAGTCTAACTTAGGCATTCCTTTAATTAAATTCTTCTTAGATAATTTCTTAATGGTTGAAATTCCTATATGGCCTAATCTTCTATGCCATAAATTCACATCTAAGTCATGTGATATTAAACACTTAACCTTAGCATCTAACATGTTATCTAAGGTAAGAGTATAAATGTTACCATCTCTATTTCCTTTTAATATTATTTCTCCTTTTTCATTTATTATATCACAAGAATCGGGAAGAAAAGAAGCATTATATCCACAATCTATAAGTTGAGAAATACTTAATAAATTATATGAAAGATTACTTACTAACGGCACATTTCGTATTTGAAATGTGTTAGGGTCCCCAATTGTTCCTTTTCCAACAACTTGTCCTTTGTTGTTGTCACCTAATGTTACCTTTCCTCCATTCTTGATATGTTCCAACTCGGTGAATAGTTTGGAGTTGCCCGTCATGTGCCTTGAACATCCACTATCTAAAAACCATTTGTTTTTAGATTCTTTGACTTTGTCTCTTTCTTGCATTCCTTGCATTTTTCCTACAAAAAAGACAAAGTTTTAGGTACCCTTTATTTGGGTCCTTGATGTTAGGAGAACCACCCTTGTTTAGATACCCCTTAGGTATCCAAACTTGGACATACCTTCTAGGCACATATTTGACATTTTTATAAGTTGAATAACACAAAGAATTTTCATGTAAATGTCCATTCCATTTAAAAGTTGATGCATTGTTGTACATATTGTATCTTGGTTGATAAGAATTTTGTCTTGGCCGATTTTGATAGTGTGTATAAGGCACATGATTTTATTTCTTGAATGGCGCTATATGTGTATGTTCATATGCATTTCTATAATTCTTATATGAATATTGTCTATAATTAGGTTCATAATCAGTTGAATGCATTTTATTATTTCTAGTTGTATTTATATACATGTAGGCATAATTTCTAGGTTGTCTAGATGCAAAATTTTGCCTAGTTGCACGTTGATATGTATGCGCTTTTATGGGTGCGTGTTGTATTTTTGTCTTAGAATAAACAGAAGAAGGAGTAGAAGTAGACGCAGCAGTCAAAGTTGATTTCGTTGTATTATATGACATTTTTGTACTAGATGAGACAAACTTAGTCTTTTTATCTATTTTGGCATTTTCTTCTTTATAGCCTAACCCATTTTTATCATTTCCATACTTTTGTGATGATATTAGTGTATCTAGCATATTAGCACCGGATTTAAATTGTTCTAACATTTTTTCTAAGTTTAGTTTAGAAGACTTAAGTTGTACTATCTCATTTTCACAACTTTCTAACTTAGACTTTAACATACTACTTTTTTTTAACTTTTGTTCATTTTTCCTAAGTGATTCAATGTTAATCTTTAAAGAATCAAGAGTATTAGTAGACTCTTGTTTAAAAGACTCTAATTGTTTAGAAAATTCCAAGTTGGACGTCTTCAACTTGTCATTTTCTTCAATTAGTTTCTTCTTTTCTTTAGAGAGCTTCTTACAGTGAGCATGTATTTTTGAAATTTTTTCATACATTTCATAAAATGTCATTTCACTATCAGAATCACTATCAGAAGAAGAACTTACCTCGTTGGATACGAAGCAGACTTGAGCTTCCTCAGTTTCAGATTCTGAGTCGGATGAGTCGCTCCATGTGCTCACCTTCATTGCTCGTTTGCCTTTCCTTGGCTTGGTCTCCTTTGCCTTTGTTGTTTGTGCCTCCTTGTCCTTGGCTTGTTTATTATTGTTGTTGTTATTATTATTCTTTGTTAGACAATCATATGAAATATGTCCTTTTTGACCGCATTCGTAGCACTTTAACTCTTTATGATACCATTTATTGTTGTCAGAGTTATCTTTCTTAGGTTGAGAAAAAGAAGAAGAAGAAGAAATTGTCTATTCCTATTAGGACGTTTGGAAAACTTTCTAAGTTTTCTCGCTATCAATATCAAGTCATCGTCTAATTCATTATCACTATGACTATCATCATTACTAGCATGTATTTCACTTGTGTTGAAAGCTATAGACTTACCGGATGTCTTAGACGATTCCGACTTTCGTTGGTTTAGTTTTACCTCGTATAAGTGAACCGATTAATTCATCCATCTTAGAAATTGACTTCGTTTCTTCAATTGCCGTGACCTTAGGATCCCATTCAGCAGGAAGACTTCGCAACACCTTTTGCACTTTCTCATTGTTGGTGAATGATTTCCCTAAAGCTTCAAGGGCATTGAAAATATTAGTAATTCTCAAATCCATAGATGTTATGGATTCGTTCGGCAACATTTTGAAAGATTCTAATTAAGTCATAAGCATGTTTATTTTTGATTCTTTTACACCGCTAGTACCTTCATGCTTTAATTCTAATGACTTCCACATGTCACGTGCACTTGTGTAATTTGACACATATCCTGCTTCAGAATTTGCAAATCCATTTAAAAGCAATTGCATGGCTTTAGCATTCATAGACATTTTCTTTTTATCTTCAGAAGACCATTCACTTTTATATTTTTCTACTTCCTGTGTGACTCCACTAACTTGTACAATCTTCATTGGAATGTACGGTCCATCTTCAACTATAGACCATAAATCGATGTCTATAGCCATTAAGAATAGCGTCATTCTTAGTTTCCAATGAACAAAGTTATTACCATACCTTCCAACTCACCTTTGTGAGAAACTATTGCCATTATAAATACCTTTGTTCTGAGACTAGCAGGATATTTTGAACTATTGTTTCTTGACCTTGTGTTGTTCGTACGGTATTAAATCTTGCTTCTTTGAGTGGTGTAGACCTCACTCTGATACCAATTGTTGGACCGTGCACCTGCAATAAACACAACTAGAGGGGGGTGAATAGTGGTTAGCTGAAATTACACTACTATCCTTAATTCAAAACCCCTTTGAAAACAGAATTTGAGACAACCTCAGATTCAGAACTTGTATTTTAAAAATTCAAAAATAAGTGTACACAACTCCAAAAATTACGAAACTTTCCAGAACTTAACTTCAATGTGTTAAAAAGACTCTGTCCAAAAATCAGACAAAAATAAGATCGTTTGGCCCTTCAATGAAATAAAAACATTCAGATGGTCAATCTGGACAGAATTCGGCATAATGTTGCTGATTTTTGAAAAACATGTTTCTCTCTGAATACTCAACCAAAAAGGTTGATCTTTATATCAAAACACTCTTTAGGATGTGTAGGTGATTTTTCCAAAAGGCCCTGACCTTAAACAATTCTTGATTAATACAGAATTCAAGTTTTCTCAAAACTGGTCAGATTACAGCCAGATTGGAGCAGTTATCTTGCAAAGTTTGAAAGACTAACTTTCCCTTGCTCAAATAAAGTGACTCTTGTTGAAAATGAAAGCTAACAGTCTGAAGTATAACTCCACCAAAAATTAGGAATTTTGAAAGTGTTAGTTATTTTTTCAAAATGTGAGACGTTGTGTGAAAACTGCAGTAAAAACGGGCAATGCAGAAATGAAGAAACAAGACAAGAACACTGAGAATTTATCCTGGTTCGGTCAATGTGACCTACTCCAGTCCCAATGAACACCTTTTCTTGGATTTCACTATGAAATGAATCACCTTAAAACAAGAACCAAGCTTGATCCTTGGGTTATACGCCAACCCTATTCAAGACTTGGATAATCACCTTCTATGCAACACTTAGTTGTAACACCTCTAACACCTATTGATATAGCCTTATAGAATTGGATAATCAATCTAAGAGGCTTGTAGCTCACCAAATACAACAAGAACACCTTTGCTACAAAGAATAAAACAAGAACAATAAGAAGAAGATGATAACTAGACAAATCAACACATGCTTTCAAGTGAGCTTCAAGTGTGTTTCATCTTCTTCACCATTGCCTTCTATTTATAGTATGAATTGAGGCTTGTAGATAAGAATGCACATGTGTCACCATCTTCATCATCAAGTCTAAGTTGTCTTCACATTATTGGTTGGCCTTGTACACTTGGCAAAACGAGACAACATAATTGGTCTACCTTGGATATTAATTTGACCGATTTTTTCACTACATTTTGTCTTGAAAATGTTGAAGATAATGTAGTTGGATAACAACTCCACAATCCTCTCAGCTTTTTACCAAAAGAATAGGCATGTGAGGGTTAAAAAATTTGACCAAATCAGCCTTTTTTACCTTGTAGCCGTTGGCTACATTTCAAATATGTCCTAGTTGGCAGTTTTTGCCAACTAGGTTCTTTTTGGTTGATCCACTTGTCACCAACTCGTAAAATGAGTACATCATCATATCCACCTGAATATAAACGTTTTTAGGGCTGTATATATGCATATCAACTCAGATTTTTGAAGAAGAAATCACCAAATAATAATTGATAAGATTATGTCAACGTGTAACACCAAAATTTCCAATATTTCTTCTTGTATGTTGTGATCATTTTCAAACATTGAACACCTTTATATTTTCTGAAATATGATGATTAATATCCTCCAATAACATATATAAAAGAGTCTTCAAGAAAGAAATAGAATATGACATCACAACTCGTCGCATATCCCGCTATAGTCAATAATATCATCATGTATGAGAAATGATATTAAATCACCATATAATCTTCAAAATAATCATAGCTCAACTCCAGAATGATGAAAAGAATATACTCAAGAGATTCCTTGAGTGAAAATACCAAAAATGCCCTTATGGGTGAAATGACCAAAATACCCCTGGTTAGAGAAAACTCCAGAAATGACCCCGATAGACAGAAATAATCATAACATCATCTTTGTCATGATAAATAAGATGAGAATAAGCTCTTGATATATATCCACCATATCATATTCCTACAAACTCAAAATACCAATTTTCCCCTTTTTGGTAAGTTGTAGAAACTTCTAAGGCAGATTAGTCACATTATATTTAAAATCACTAAAAACACATAATATTCACATAATGAACATGTATAAATCATATACAAATGAAAACAACCATTTGATCACATTTTAGAAAATTATTTCTAAAAACCCTAGACATTGATCGATCGAAGTACCTCAGATTAAGAGATCGATGTCTCACCGTAGGTTTTAGAATTTGCCTCTAACCTACATTAATCGATCGAAGTGAGGGTTCGATGTACATCGATCGATCAATGTGTCTTAGGTTTAGAGATAGATGTCTCACCGTAAGGTTTTGAACTTTTACTGCCTTACATGGATCGATCGATGTGAGAGATCTATGTCAGCTTTTTCAACATTTTCAACTTTTAAACACATATAACATCATGTATGATATTTTTATGTATTCACCACTTAAAATCATGACTTTGAAAATTATCCAAACATATTTCTCAACAATAAAGTATGACTCAAGAGGCGTGTAGCTATACAATAAATATCACAAGAACATATTGGCTACACAAAGAATGAATCAGAAAGAAGAGAATAGAATAGCAAGACAATGAACTTCAACTTTTGATTTCAAGTGTGTGTCTTCTCTTCTTTACCTTGATCCTATGTATAGTGTGAAATAGGCCTTGAAGATAAGAATGTTTATGTGTCAATGTCTTTACAAAATTCATTGGCCATGTAAACACCTTGCACACTTGGCAATTTGAAAAAGAATGATTGGTCCACCTTGGAATTTTCATGTTGGCCGAATTTGTCTTCAAAAATGATGTGAAAATGATGAAGGTAATACCCAAGGATAAGATGTCATATTCCTCCAAGAAACTCTCAACTTCTTGGCACAAGAATAGGACATGTGAGGCTGCAATTTTTGAACAGCTCCAAAACAGCCTAATATAGCCGTTACTTTCAAATTGGAAATTCCAAGTTGGCAACTTTTGCCAACTAGCTTGTATTTTATTGGTCCACTTGTCACGTGTCAAATAAAATGAATCAAACACCTTCTCCAACTGTGTATACATGTTTGTTTAGCAACATAAATGTGTACAAACTCAGATTTGTTGAAGAGAAAATAATAAATAAAAGTTGACAAGATTATGTCAACATATAATTCAAAATTCTCACGTTTTCTCCTTGTATGTTGTGGTGAATTTTGTATCAAAAACAACCTTATAATATCTGCAAAAATATGAATAAGAGCCTCCAATAATATATGAATAAAAGTATTCAAGAAAATATAAAATGTGACACAAAAACTGTCACATATTCCGCTACAGTTGATAATATCACCAAATAAGAGAATAGAATCGAAAACCACCAAATAATCTTCAAGAAAACCATAAATAAGCTCCATAATGCAGATAATATGGTACTAAAGAGATGTTCTTGAGTAAAATGACCAAACTGCCCTTGGAGGGTAAATAACCAAAATGCCCCTGGTGATATAAAACTCCGAAAATGACCCTAATGGTTAGAATTAGATATAATATCACCTTCATAGTGATGAAATATAAAGGTTTCCTTGCATCATTTTCACTATGTCAAGTGCCTACAAGAACTCAAAATACCAATTTTATCCTTTTTGGTAAGTTGTAGAAACTTCCAAGGCATATTAGCCACAAGACATTATTATATTCATCAAAAACACATAATAACAACATAATAAACATATATGAAGCATGTACAAATGAAAAAAAAATCATTTTATCACATTTTAGAAAAAAATTTCTATAAACCTCATACATTGATCGATCGAAGTGTCTCAGCTTGAGAGATTGATGTCTCACAGCGAGGTTCAGATTTTGTCTCTGACCTACATCGAGTGATCGATGTAATCGAAGTGCATTAACTTGAGAGATTGATGTCATTTTTCTTCACTTATTCAACTTTTGATCATTTATAACACCATGTAGGACATTATTTAAGTATTCAACACTTCAAATCATGACTTTGAAAATTATCCAAACATATTTCTCAAAATTCTCTCCCTTTTGGATGATTTTCAAAATAACCCTACATGATTTTAATGTCACAATTTTTTGCCAATTGTTTATCACATATCTACCAATTTTATACCAATTGAATTGTTTCGAAAAAACTTATTAATTCTATACCAATTGTTTTCAAACTCTCCTCCTTAACCTATGCTCCGAGCCAATTGAACACTAATTGAAACTTATACCAATGGAACCAATTGAAAAATCATGATTTAAAAACTAAAATCATGTTCTTATGTCTATCTCCCCTTTTATTTTGCAAAACATACAAAAGATAGAATTACGCAATTGTATCGTAGGTCATCATATCTAAATTGACTCGTAAATTTTCAAAATGGCTTGACTAAGGGGTTAAGTAAAAATATCAGCAACTTGATGATCGGTTCTTACATGGTTTATGACTATATCCTCATTTTGAATATGGTCTCGAAGGAAATGGTATTTAACTTC